>OZ007580.1:28164220-28846720 GCA_963931925.1 Onchidella celtica | reverse complement strand
TTCTAACGAGGTTCCAACAGCCGACTGACGTATCGCAACATCTACATTTCATGTTCAATCGCAACGATTTTACTTCAAGATCATGCAGAATTGTATTATTTCAGTCTGCAGACTCTGAAATTGTCAAAATTTGGCAAAAAGACAAAAGTTGTACGTAGCAAAGCCTCGCGTAAGAAATAATACCGAAACGGTACAATGAAACGCAAACTAAAAGAGAAGACAGAAAATGGCCGATATTTCGTTTCGGTATTATTTCTTACTCGATCGAGGGTTTGCTACATACAACTTTTTCTTTTTGCCAAATTTTGACTTTGCATATGGCCTTGCTGCTACCCCACAGTTTTTCTGTGTGCTATCAATCTCAAACCTAGTACTAGTAATTAACAAAAAAGCAGGGCATAAATATTTTAAGCGTTCCTTTCATTTTTACGGCAACAATAAATTGATCGATGGGTCAGTATTCACTTGCGTTTGACACACCTCTATATTTCAGGACTGTGTACTTTAACCGTATGGCATACACCGGAGAAAATTCATGTGCGAAGCTTGGGACATTATTTTATTCTCGAATGTGAGGCGGAATTTTGCAGATATAGGCCTTGGGTTTCAGCTTGGTAGAGCAATCTCGATGACGGTTACGCTGTGTCCTGAACGGCTCACTGAAGGAAGGTTTTTACCGTTAAATATTTGAAATATGAATTTACGGCTATTTGATGACGGGCGGTTTTCATGCCATCTCAGCTAGGCCGGTAGCTCACTGAGTCTAGAATGTTTTTGCGTCGGTCTTGGCTTAGGATTGAACTTCTTTGAAACAGCTGCCACGTATTATTTTAATAGAATGTATGGATTTGGCGCACATCCGAAGAAGGCATTATGCCTGCGGGTGGACCTGCAGCGCACCTTGTCATACTGAGAGGCTGACGAGTTGATTTAACATATTTTTACCACATTTCATTCATATTCATATCAGATTCATGTAGGCATACTTTACAGTGCGGGCCTTTGCCGGTTAGAGTTTTGACTTCATTTTCATCTGATCTTACTTATGGGCACCTGAGGGCTGAAAGATAGCCCAAAGTGAGATCGCCAAATAACCGTGAAAGGCCAAAAGTGGTCGCTATCGTACCGACGCTCCTTTACATCCAAACTCAAAGTCCTTTGAATCCTTCAGCCATTCCGATTCGTTTCGGTCTCCCCAGTAGGCGAGGTTCCCTAACTCCAAAGTGCTAATATCTCACTGAAACTGAGGCAAACAGGACTTGACCCGGTTCGTTACTAGTCCTAAATGTAGCAATAAACAAAACAGCAGTGCATAAAAAATTCATGTGTTCCTTTCATTATTTTGTATAGCAATAATGATATATTATTATTCACTATTCACTTGCGTTTGACACACACACACTTCTGTATTTGAGGACAGTGAGGGGAGCCTGGGTCACAATGTACGTCTAGTGAGTCAACTTGCTTGAACTTAGATATTACTTGTGACGTAATCTGGTGACGCTACACCATTGCGACATTACTCACGCAATTCATGAAAGTGGAAAAGGGAAAATACACTTGGAGCACATCATTCTCTCCACCTAGTGATGAGTTATGTTCTTACTACCATGTAATATCCCACTGTGTTCCTGCAAAATGTAAACTTATCCTCATTGGTACGATATCTCTGTTCAGTTGAGGTTTACCTACGTGGTTTTAGATAACGTTAAAATAAGATAAGATAAGATAAGATAAGAATCACTTTATTATCCCGTGAGGGAAATTCTCTTTCACAGAGCGTTTAAGAGCACGTACATGGCACAAACATTTGAGGAGTCTTTACATAGACATTAATTCAATAAACTGAATAACAGGCATGTATTAAGTGACATGGTAAGGAATCTTTGTGAAATATGGCGTGCGTCTAGCTGAAATGTCTTTTTGGGGTGAATTTGCAGAGAGCCAAAACGACCATCTGCATCTTTCTATGTTTCCTTTCATGTGTATTATTCTTTTGCTCCTGGATGATTTAAAAATTTGACGAAAGGGATTTCGTAGAATTTTATAGATATACGAGTTGAGTTTCAGCCGGACGGGCCATCTCGATAAAACCTGAAGGAAGTCTTATCATTGATACATAATATGAAACATAAATGTATGACACTTTAGATGATGCACTGTTGTTGTTGTTTTTTTCAACTTATGTCGTGACAGTTAGGCTCGCCGTACATCGGGTCAAGCCCGTTTTGCGTTGGCTCACTATGACTCCAAACTAAAACATCCTTTGAATCCACAGGTTTTAATCTCACTAGTGCGCTAGGTTCCGTTTACCTTCATAGTCCATAAAACCGAGGCAAGTGACGAGAAAATATTTGATAGTGATGGCACCAGACACTCTGGTCTGGGCTTGTGGGTTGCTCCGCCCCGTGACCTGTATGGGCAATGGGACATAGCTAAAGATACTAATATTAACCATTAATTAGTCTTGAGCACGCATGGATTTAACATCTACCTTTCTCTCCTCACCCTCCTTCTACCAGTCTCTGTCTACCCAGTTTCAGTTGAAAACAACGAATCCATTTACCACAACCAAAAGATAACCCTGATACAGAAAGGTATGGTCATTTATTTTAACAATACTAAATTACTATATGGGTTGTCAGATAACAGCAAAGTACTAATCAACCTCGTGGCGCCATCGAAAACGAGCGAGAAGGAAAAAAAATAAATAAAACCGAGGCAAAACAGTCGTGACACAGTGCGCCATGAGAATAATGTCATCAGTAGAAAATAATCATTGAGAATAATGTCATCAGTAGAAAATAATCATTGAGAATAATGTCATCAGTAGAAAATAATCATTGACAATAATGTCATCAGTAGAAAATAATCATTGAGAATAATGTCATCAGTAGAAAATAATCATTGAGAATAATGTCATCAGTAGAAAATAATCATTGACAATAATGTCATCAGTAGAAAATAATCATTGAGAATAATGTCATCAGTAGAAAATAATCATTGAGAATAATGTCATCAGTAGAAAATAATCATTGAGAATAATGTCATCAGTAGAAAATAATCATTGAGAATAATGCCATCATTAGAAAATAATCATTGAGAATAATGCTATCATTAGAAAATAATCATTGAGAATAATGTCATCAGTGGAAATTAATCATTGAGAATAATGCCATCATTAGAAAATAATCATTGAGAATAATGCTATCATTAGAAAATAATCATTGAGAATAATGCCATCATTAGAAAATAATCATTGAGAATAATGCTATCATTAGAAAATAATCATTGAGAATAATGCCATCATTAGAAAACAATCGTTGTTGTTACTGTCGTTGCTATTATGTTTATGTTGTAACAAGTTGCTTTGACCAGCCAGGCTGCCAAATGTTGATTTAGAAAAAAACAACAATGTAGTAGACTTTGGTCCAAATATTACGTTTCACAACATACAGAGCCATACAGTCAAACTCAGGCTACACTCTAACAAATAAAGAAAGAAGAAAAATCAGTTCCATATGAAATATTGAAAAGAACGTCATTGAGAGAGGCAAGATCTACTGGACTGGAATCCATGGAAATGTTACGTACGGCAGCACAGGCTAGAGATGGCTGGCGGAGGATGTTTGGGGCCATGCGTGACGTCTGATGGCAAGGGGAGGACTCAAGATTCAAGAAGATCAGATTTGGTGTGAAATATGAGCCTGTAAAAAAATTCAGACCAATGTACGAGCGTAAAAGGAAGTTTTTGTTTCTTTTTACCGTTAGTAGACCGGGACAGTTACTAGTGAATTCAATGATGCTGTTGTCAGGGGACAGTAGTAATTGGCCGTGTAAGCTGCATATGAGCAGTGACATAACTCAGTATTTTCTCTATTTGGTTTTGTAAATAGCCATTATATCTACTTTTTACAGCCGTTTTTCACTGATATGTGAGGTCATGGCCTAATAAAAATGCGCAAGTGTTATTTTTATGTTAAACCTTTCTGTCTAACTGTGTATTGAAACTGGTGAAAGGTTAATGAGCCGTATGGAGGGAAGGGTGGAAGAATAGGGCGTGAACTTGCGACGGGCGTAAGCTCACAAAGAGAGATTACAAAGATTATAAATTATATGGGTATGAGTATATAACGAGGAAAACGTTTGTTTGCAGAGCCCTGTGAGAGTGAATGGATAAGGGAAAACCAGACTTTTAAATCCTGCTTGTTGCCTCTGTATAAGGCTGGTGTCTCTGGTTTTGTTTGCCTCGGTTTTAATGTGAGATGTGAACTGTGCAATTAAACCAGGGAGTATAGTATTTATAGAGAGATCCCGCTTCCGCCAAAACGCGAAACTGGGTCGCTGCGGTAAATAAGAAATTGAAGAATTGAAAGAGATCTTCTTCACCAAAGATAGTGTGCATATCTGTTTACTGTGGTTTGTTCATATTTTTGTGCTGATTGAAACTGTTTACAAGCGTTTGTAAGCTGTTAAGTTACGACCCGCGGAAATGCACAAACGGATATTGTTTACCGCAGCGACCTACGTTCCGCTCCATGCTAACAATGGTTTCGCGGAGCCTCCCGTGTCTCTCAGTGCAAATCGACCAATAGTGAAACCTCTCTACACATACATACTCTCTAGATAAACGGAACCCCATGCACTGGTCAGACGGAAACAAGTCTGTCTTCTCTAGTTCGCGTTCGTCAAAACAGCCTTGAGTAAGTTAGCGTGAAAAGAGGCCCCCCGCACTGAGCCAAAACAGACTTGACTTGGTGCGCCACAAGCCTAATCTGCACCTAGCCCTAGTGTGACATGTCACCTGCCTGTCACTATCAAAGGGATGAAACCCGGACCAAGTCTAGTGTAGGCTTCAGACTGGTGGCTCGCCGCCTCTATACATTTTGCTTCACACTAGCACAATAATTATGCACTGCCCGCTGCATTCCCTTGGGTCACGGTGTCGGCAGTGCCTATTGTGCTAGTGTGAAGCAAAACTTACCTGCGGCGACCCACCAGACTGGCACCTACACCAGCCGTGGTCCGTTTACCCCTCATGGATGTGAGATGAATGGGGAATAGGGTAGGTCATCAGAACGTTACATTTTGTGATTTTTGTTAATTGAATGTTGGAGTGAGGGCACACTCATGCAAGTTACTTGAGCAGTGGCCTACATGAGCGGGGTATCACATTAAGCCCGGATCGTCACAGTCAGTTGCTGCCAGCAAAATGTGCACCCAGGAAATAGTAGTAGAAAATGACTGTGTCTGACCATCCTTAGTGTTGTAGGGTCTTCCCGGATTCACTAAAAAAAAATATAGGAAATTATGGTGTCCACTTCTTATAGGCCAGTAGCTGACTGTGTACTATGATACCCCCCTTTCATGCGTCATGTACGGACGCTTGGCTTTATTTCTATTGTGCACGGTCAAAAGGAATGAAGAATACAAGTGTACTTTCTGTAACTGCACAACCTGTCAGGGTATCATTTTAAAGGCTTTGACCATAGACACCAATTAGTAAAGATCACCGTGAAGAAATAAATGTAATGCTGAAAAGACAAGGACGCTGGTGGCAATAAAATAAATGAGCACATTTGACTTAATTTTCGATGGAGCGAGGTATGTTCACATGCAATGTGTTATATGTAGATCTTTTTGTATATTTGTTTATATGACCTATGACAAAAGTAAAACACTCTTTGTCTCTGTACACTTGATATAGATTTTTTAAAACTTGTTCTAAAAATATGTAAAAGGTCACCTTATATGAGTACATCATACATGTGTATGGAAGTATCCATGAGTCAGTAAGAGACAACAGGGTTTGTGCTCACGCGAGTTTGCGCATGCGCGCACACACGCACACACACACATATAAACACATACGCATACGCAAACAAATATCACAAATCTTCATACTTGCCAAGACAGAAACAGCGGACATATCAGGAAATTATAATTATATTAAAGAACTGAAATAACTGTACAAAAACTTCTATTAAAATATCTCGTTACGTAAAGGTCATAGCAATCAATCCACGGAGAATTATTTGATTAATCGATCAAACCCCATTTCCAAGTCCACCCTCCACCCCCCGGCCCCAGTTAACTACACATATTTCTACATCAACCCCCCCCCCCCCCCAAAAAAAATCACATCACCACGAATCGTCACAGTTATATTTGTTGTTGCACCAGTCAGCAATGTTGCGTTTTTGCTTCTTTGTTGTCTCAGCCGAGATATCGTCTACATGTGAATAAATCTCTTATTCAACAAGCTGAAAAAAAGCCCCCTCCCCCTCCAAGAAAGGTTTATTTAACAGATTCTGATCGACAAACACGCAGGATTTAAGTCTGAACGCTCTTGATAAGGTGGCATGGGCTGTGGTATTAATAGCCGCCCCAGTAACTGGCAAAGACTGCTATATCCAGCTGCGAGTTCAATCAGATCACTGGGGGAGTATCGAATCCAGACCATGTCCTTGCCCAGTCTGACTAAGGGGTGAAACAGATCAAAACTGGTGTAGGCATCAGACGTCTGGCTCGGCGGCCGAAAATTGTGCTTCACGCCACCACAACAGGCGCTGCCTGCTGCATCCCATTGTGTGGGGCAATGCTTATTGTGCTAGTGTGAAGCAAAATATATCGGCCACCAGCCACAGGTGTCGCGCCTACACTAGCCTGGTCTGTTTCACTCCTTACCGTACATTTTATCAGATTACCATCTCAGGTGGAGACAGCTTGAGGCAGATCTCGACCTCCATAATATCGCTTACATCGCTTTAGCACCCACTGCTATTGAAGTCATTCTCATACTATGCCTTGTTCGAAAAGTGTTGAAAATCTGAGCAAAACCGTATCAGCTGCGACACGGTATTAAACAGGCTCACATGTGTGACTTCCGAAAGCATTACGCACATTTTCAAAGCTTAGCTGTTATGACCATTTGAACACATGATACTGTGTGTGATCTAGTTTTCTTTCGTTTGTTATCGAAGTCCACATTTCATAAACCTTCCTCCTGAATAACGATGACAAAGATGAAAAGCAGTGCATGTAAAGACAACCCCATAGTCTTGCATGTTAGAATTAAAGGCGCCTTTCCAAGGTCAGTATATTTTTATGCGTTTTACGTTCGTATTACGGACCGAAACTGCAGGTACCGAAGACGATCGTCATTTGAAAATACGCATCCTACTATTTCATTTCCAGGGGGAGGAGGGGGGCGGGGGGGGGGGGAGAGAAATACGTATGTAATCTGAAAGCAACCTTACACTTCATGGAAAGGAACCGTTCGGACATGAAAAATGTACGGGTGTAAGACGGACGTTTTGCTTCCGTGCAAAATACGCATAGAGATTAGGTAAGAATCACTTTATTATGCCAGGAGGCAAATTCTCGTTCACTGAGTGTTTAAGAGCACATACATGGTACACATATCCTACGTATCATTACATAAAGTAAACATAATAAAATATCATAACTCAATAAATTCAATAACAGGCCTACATGACGTGACGTGATAAAGAACCTTAGACAAAATATGGCACACATCTAGCTAACATGTATTGTTGAGGTGAATGGTGGATCGCAAAAAACGATCATCATTCTGTATATTTTTCTGTTGCTTTCATTTGTTGTGCATTATGCTGTTGCTCTTGCATGATCTAGAAATTTGATGCTAAACAGGAGAATTTATGACTGTTATTTAAGATGGATTTGAATTTCTTTACGCAAGCATTTGAGTACTGGTAGTCAAAACTTAAAAATGCTGTGAAATTCATTATACTCGCAAAACCAAAAGGGGCAAGCGAACCCAGGTCAGGGTATCTTTAGACACAAATCAAAGATAACGTAATATCACTGAACCTATCGTGAAATCGCGGAAGTGCAACGGACCTTACTTTACAGGAGGGGAATAACTGTTTCACTTAAAATAGATTCCATACCTTAATTAAATTTTTAGTTATCAACATTTGAAATGGCAACAGAAAAAAAAAATGAAAGTCCTTCAAGAAGTTCAGACAATATTTTCCTAAAAAAGAGAATCACATTTGTGCGGATCGACTTGCGAAGTTGGTGGATAGGATCAGTGAGATTTCATTTACTCATCTCTCTATCCGTTCTTCTACAATCCATCCAAAGTAATATTTCGAGATCTTAGCTCCTGTTTGTTCCAACTCCACTTTTTTTTTTTTTTGCGTAACTGAGAAATTCGACATATTAAGACGTTTGCGGTTTTGGTTTATTCTGATAAGGAGTTAGAATAAACCGGAACTGTCAAACAGCTTGATAAGTGCCACAACGCATTTTCAACAAGTGCCACAGTGCAATTGTCATACCTCTTTAAATACGTACTAAAAATTCCCACTTTTTCAGAAAAATGGAGACAGAACAAACAAGAACAACGATAACACATTTAACATAGCGACAACTGCTCATGTGAAACGGCGATAGCAAAGAATTCAGATACAATGTGGCAAAAATGGCAACGACATCAACAACAATAACAACAACACAAACTCGCATGTTGCAAAGTTACAGTTAAACAAAAAATGGGCTCTGAAACATACAACCTCCCTCTATCTCCTTTTAGTTCTCTCTCTTATTATTTCTCTAGCGCTTTCCCTCTCCCTCTATTTTATTTCTCTCTCTCTCTATCTTTTATTTCTCTCTCTCTCTTTTTATTTCAATCTCTTGTTTTCTACATCTCTCTCTCTTTCTCTCCCTCGTTATTTATCTCTTCCTCTTTTATTTCTCTCTCTATTTCTCTCTCTTTCTGTTATTTCTCCCTCTCTTTTATTTCTTTCTCCCTCTTTTATTTCTGTCTGTCTGTCTCTCTCTCTTTTATTTCTCCTCACTCTCTCCCCCCTCTCTCTCTCTTATGATTTTTCTCTCTCCCCCCCTCTCTCTCTCTCTTCAAATTTTGACTTTATTCCAAGCCCTGCTACGATCCAATAGACATTTGATTCTATTGAGGGGTAGGATCGAGTACCTAGTCTTCTCGGATAAGGACGAAAAAATTCGGAGGGCCCGTGTGCACGTTGCGCACGTTAAAGATACCTTGGCAGTTGGAAATCGTAAAGAGCAGGCCGAACAGGCCGCTGCCCGGGCAAAATTAAATTAAATTCATCTCTACCAGTCCCTCCCCCTCCCCCCTCATCTCCCCCCCCCCAAAAAAAAAAAAAAAACGCCGACCGGCGCTGCACTGTGGCGACGACGTGCCTGCTCCAGTTATAACTGGGCTGCAATGGCACAAAGGCAAAATTTCCCAAATGGGATTAAAGAGTTATACAAATACAAATACAAATACAAATACAAATTTTGTTCTATTGTGCTTTTCGTTTTATTTTTCTTAATATTCCGTCAAGGAGCAAAAACTTCATCCTGAACATTTGATACATTCTCTAGGGTCAAGGTTTCTTCGAGCCCAGTGACGCACATCCGGGCACCAGATGTCCGCTTGTCCTCATTAAACTTGCAGGACCAGCTTTCCAGGGAGACAAAGCCATGCTGACCGGGGCATATTTAATGACCCATCACATCTCTAAGGACACCGGTCGTTGATATGCAACGCTCAGTGAAGATGTTATTATTTCATAGCTCACACACACTGAATTAATTTGCAATATGTTTTATCTACAAACGTTTATGTCACGAACACATGTGTTTAATGGCTATATTTGACATTTACCATCTTGCTATTGTTCCCATATTGACGTTCATTATTGTAAAGTTGGCCAACCGACATTTATGTTATGTTTTCTCAAGAGTAGCCATTGTCTTCAAAGAGAGGCAAATATCACGCCATGTTTCGTCATGAGATTCAGAACTAAACCCTTGCTGTTCCAGAAAAAAAGACCTTTGCAAAGTACATTCTTCAGTTATCAGTTTGGGGAGAAGTTTGAATTTGAGCATGAGTTTTACCAGAGAGTATGCAAGTCTAGAGAAGTTTCACTATTGATCGATTTGCATTGCGAGACGCGGGAGGCGCCGTGAAACCACTGTTAGCATGGAGAAGAAAGTAGGTCGCTGTGGTAAACAATATCCGTGTGTGCATTTCCACGGGGCGTTAGAGTTTACAAACGGTTCTAAATGGTTTCAATCAACCCAAAAAATAAAAACAAACCACAGTAAACAGATAGGCACATTATCTTTGGTGAAGACGGTCTCTTTCAATTCTTCAATTTCTTGTTTACCGCAGCGACCTAGTTTCGCGATTTGGCGGAAGTGAGATCTCTCTATAAATACAAACTCTCTGGTTTTACGGCGCGCCGGCATGATAACAGCCACCGCCATTCACGGTCTATTTAGGCATCTTATTTATATGTTTGGCATTCAGACCTTCATTAATCTAAATTTCACAAATATAATCAAAATAGTTTTGTATAAACTTTATTACACTGGTAAAATTCTCACACACGGTCGCGTATAACTATGAACAGCACTTAATACATTGTTGGGGGACACGTTGATCAAGAGGCAAGGCGCTTGTCTCTCATGCCGAACATACTGGGTTCGATCCCCGGTCGGTGCAGGCATATTGGAATATTTTTTTTTTTTTTTTTTTTGGGGGGGGGGGGATTCCTGTCTCTGTTCCTATGGTAGGTAGGACCGAGCACCTAATCTTCTCGGATAAGGACGAAAAACTAGGAGGGCCCGCGTGCACGTTGAAGGTCGAGAAGAGCAGGCTGAACAAGGCCGCTGCCCGGGCAAAATTCTAAAAAGCTAAACCCTACTACAAAGACACATGGAAACAAGAACAAGAAAATAATTTTTAAAAACAGAGGAGTAAATGTCAAATTAGCAACAAACCTCTAAAATAAAGACCTACGCAAACAAACTGAACATTGTATTATCTACATCAGATCATGTGTAAACCATTTGGCGTCAACTTCTTCAAACGAATGCAAAAAAAAAAAAACCCCACCAAAAAACCACTTAACAAATGAGATTAAGCAAGACACTTTTGATAATAATCCTACCTTGGATCATACATAATGCAGAGGCTGCTAGCACTGTCTGTACTAGATAGCGTGTAAACCATAAGTATATAATTATGACGTCAACTTCTTCAAACGGATGAAAAGATACATTACAAGTAAGATTAAGCAAGACACTTTGATATTTTATCCTACCTTGCATACCACAGAAGGCGAAGGCCGCTAACACTGTCTGCACGAGATAGCGTGTAAACCATACGTATATGGTTATGACGTCAACTTCTTCAAACGAATGAAAAAACACATTACATATGACACTAATCATGACACTTTTATAGTATAATATATCCTACCTTGGATCCCATAAAAGGCGTATGCCGCTAACACTGTCTGCACCAGATAGGGTGCAAACGATAAGTAAACATGACGTCAACTTCTTCAAACAAATGAAAAAACACATTACAAATGACACTAATCAAGACACTTTGATAGTATAATAAATCCTATCTATGGAAAGCATAATTATGCCGATAACACTGCACCAGGTAGTGTATAAACGATACGTAAACATGACGTCAACTTCTTCAAACGAATGAAAAAACACATTACAAATGACACTAATCATGACACTTTGATAGTATAATAAATCCTACCTTGGATCCCATGGAAGGCATATGCCGCTAACACTGTCTGATTACAAATGACACTAATCATGACACTTTGATAGTATAATAAATCCTACCTTGGATCCCATGGAAGGCATATGCCGCTAACACTGTCTGCACCGGATAGCGTGTAAACCAGAAGTATACATGACGTCAGCTTCTTCAAACGAATGAAAAAACACTTTACAAATACGATTAAGCAAGACACGTTTATGATAATCCTGCCGGGGATCCCTGAGAGGGCATAGGCCGCTAACACAGGAACTGTGACTAAAAATTCTCAGATTGGTCAAGCCATGGGGCATTCCTGGAGACAAATATCGCTCGTCCACACTCTACTCAGCCATTTCTATTCTCCTGAGACCATACGTCCCTATAACAAAGACGAATGTGCCCCGTATCCGATCAGCCTGGTGATGCCCGTGGAAACCGCCATGGCGATATCGATATAATATAATATATAATAATATATCAAGTTCGCTATATCGATTTCTTTGGGTATTATCATGGCAATAACTTTGCATTAGATAAATGTGTATTACGACCCAGCAGTACAAAACCTGTTGCCATTAATAAATTATTATTATGTTTTTTTTTTTTCTTTTACCTTCTTCCTCTCGTAATGTGCATGTATACATATTTAGTATGTGCATGTGTGCATGAGAGGGGTGTGTGTTAAGTTTGGATTTTTCTTATCTTTTTTTTTAAATGGTTTTGTTACTGCTAACAGTTGTAACATAATAGAGGGAAAGAACGCCGTAGAAGGTATTGACAGTTATATTTATGACGTGTTGTCCGCCGTATGCCAGTAGAGTAATGGTGTGACTGGGTTACTTTGTCTCGGCGTTTATCCAGTCGTTCGCTTTAAACAGAGTAATACTGTAGATCTCAGTTACAGAGATGTAAAAATGTTCTTTCTTCTTCACAGCTTTTTTAATCGTCGTTTGTGAATAAACGATAGTTTTGGCGTGCCATTATTTCAAAGCGGAACAGCAGAGTTTGTTCATCTTTTCAATGGTATTCACATGTCGTGACTCTACCATTTAAGATATTTGGTCACGGCTATTATAGATCAGTCTGCAAGTCTGGGCAGAGTCTTCATTTACTATCTGAAAAATGCTAAGATGCCAGTTGTTTTCGTCGGGTTATATTGTTTGTCAGAAGGATACATGAACATTAATGTTATGGCATAATCACGATCATTCAATCTCTTTGTATACAGCGTCCCTTCATTTCTAATGCTGTAAGATATCTGTTTTGTATTTTATGTGTGTGTGTGTTGTTTTTTTTAATTGAGGGGATGACATTTGGGATGAATATTCAACGACTGTAAAATTTGAATAAGGCGTTCAATCATCTTCACCACTGTATATCGATCAAAATCTTCCAGAGTTTAGAACAACGTATTTAACCAAAAAAAAAAAAAATAAGGCTTCTTTTAGGAATTAATTATAAACTTTAATGGTGGAATTTTTCCACAGGGACAACGCGCCACTCCATCTCAGACGTGAGCTAAAGATTGCACAACTGAGAAATTCGACGTTAAACGTTTGCAGCTTTAGTGGTATGATAAGGAGTTGGAATAAATCGTAACTATGAAACAGCTTGGTAAGTGCCACAACGCAACAAGTGTCAACGTGTGCATTTGTTATATCTCTTCTACATATTAAAAAATCTCCAGTTTTTCAGAAAATGGAGATAGAACAAACAAGAAGTAAGGTCGCGTAATCTTTTAGACCAATGCTTTAATCTGTGCAATTAATCTTTCCTTTGTTGTCTGTCACTCGCCCGAATCTGAGTGAATATCGACTGTGTTTCATTCCTTGAAAAACACAAATAATGCTCGAAATATGAAGTGGATATTCACTTCCGTCGTCAATGTTAACATTTCGAGAATCCGATACCACCCACTTACACCGGCAACGGTCTTTAGTAAAACGTCATAAATCGGGAATTACTACGATTGGCGCAACGGGGTCTAGGAACAGCAAAATGCATTATGCATGGGGAGACAGCCGCGTTGCAGAGGAAAATGGCTTATTCATTGCGGTCAATATAGACGTAAAATATGGCAAGTGCTCCACCGGCCGGGCTTCATGAATCCTCGTTCGGATCCCTTTACGTCTGGTTCTACCCGGAATATATCCAGCCGGAATCATGTGACGGACGTTTTTATGAACAGGCTGTGGTCAAGGGCGTAAGATAAAAATAAAACGTGCGGAGAAAATAATAATGTGATCGATGGATTCCTCGGGTTGTGGATGTTCGATTAACTACACAAGGAGAGGTTTTGGTGTGAGATAAAAGATGGGTTTAATATTCCCGAGCGAAGAACCTGCCTTTATTTCTATGATTTGCAGAATGCATATTGAACAAATTGATTTCATATATCTCAAACATGAGAAAATGGAATGATTTACGCAAAAATAATCACAAGAGTTTGAGTTTGGGTTGTTATAGGGCGTCGGCACGATAACAGCCAATTTGCGCCTATCGCAATCTATTTGGGTACTTTATTTATGCATTGTATTCGGAGCTTCTAATTTCACAAAAAGAATCAATTTTACCACAATGCTAAAATTGTCAAAATTTATTTTGTATGCATCCGAAAGAAATTTTGTAAATGAGTATAAAAGTTTTTAAATCAAATTGTAGATCTTAGCCTCTCTCAGAAAGGACAGGATAGTCTGTGGGTCCACGTTAGAAAATAATTCTTTCATGTATCCTCAGACATAATTATTGCTTTGTTCGGGCATGCATGGAATCTACACATCCTACCAAAATATGTTTTACTGCTGGTTGGCAACTGCATGCCACAATAGTATAGAAGTCTGAACGATGCGTACTTGAAAGAAAGCAAAAAATAACGTGTGTAATTCACTTTCATGAAATTTGTATACCTTTTGTACATCAAACACAGATGGCTGTAAGAGTCCGGACACAGTACCTTCGGTTGCCTTTCACTTTCGGCAGTTTCCTCGAATGACGTTAGTTTCGTCTTGTCAAACAGCCGAGAACATGTCAGAAACTTTCACAGCGTCTTTTAGAGCGCATAGTGTTTCCGCTTTCGTCTCGTTTCGTTTTTCGTCAAGTCCTACGTCTTTCGGCACAACTACTGAAAGAGCCGAAAGCAAAATGAGACCGAAGCCGCTGTATCTGGGGTCTCTAAGTGCTCTTGTCCACAGTATCTACTCCATACCGCTACAGAGGCCAAGAGAGTTTCTCATACGTCATTTTCCGTAAAAATAGCGGAGCAGAGCGGCTGCTGTGGACAAGAGCACTTTGGAGATCTTTCACTATGGAGAAAAAAATTTAACAAATGCATACTTTGACACTTGTTTAAAATGCATTGGGGCACTTATCAAGCTGTTTCACCGTTTCAACTTATTCTAGCTCCTTATAATAATATCAAAGCTGCAAAGCTCCTTATAATAATATCAAACCTGCAAAGCTCCTCATAATAATATCAAAGCTGCAAACGCTTAAAGTCGAATTTCTCAGTTGTGCAAAGATTGGAGTTGGGACACACAAGAATTAAGGTCACGATCATTCAGATACCTAACAAACAAAGTGTCTCCACTGACCATGTTGAACATAGATCAGTAGGGTGGTCATCACGATCACTGGTCATTAATCGGATATGCCCTGCTGCCCAAGGCATGATCGTAAATATAGATTACATTAACCCTCTTTTTCGGCATAATATGTTTTGATAGCCAAGCAGGTAAACGTCGGATGCACTAAAAACAAATTTTACGGTAGAGACACATACCGACAAAAACACAAAAAAATTGGTTCGTACTGCGCCCTGCTTGGTTCTTTATTCAATTCTATTTGGTGATGACCAAAGGAAAATAAATATTGCTGCTCTTGTCCACAGCATCCGCTCTGCTACGCTATTTTTACGTACAATGAACTTTTTGCCTCTGTAGACTTGTCCGAAACATCCGTTCCGCTCCACTCCTCACCACAATAGAGACAAAGAGAGTTTTTCATGCATGATTTTCTGTAAAATTAACGGAGAGGACGCTGTGGACAAGACCACTTATAGTGCAAAATCCTAACCCAATAGAAAACAAGGGCCCGTTCCATTCTATACAGTGATGCCCACAAGTGAGTTTTTTTTTTTTTACTAAACTGACGTACAGTCTTTTTTCGTAGTACGGAAGCTTAATTTAATTTACTATTTCGTTGTTATTTCGAAAGCTTAAGTTATCACCCACAAAAGGTCAGGGCAAACAAATATCGCCTTTCCATTATATTGGCATTTTTCCCCCTCGTACAAATAATTTAGTTGACGAAATGTTGTATTTTCATTTTATTTGTTCCGAAAAACAATATTAAGTACAATGTAATAACTATTGTCACAAGGTAAGAGGGGTATCATACTAAGCCCGGAACGACACAGTCAGCTGATGGCAGACAAGAAACGCGCATTATAATTTCCTGAATTTTCTTAATAAATCTGTGAAGACACTATCATACTAAGCCCGGTCAAACACAGGCAGCTTCTGCCATTATTTCTTGGGTGTACATTTTGCTGGGAACAACTGGTTGTGACGTTCACTGCTTCATGCTTCATGCATAACCTTTTTCTGGAAATACCACTTAGTTCAATCCATTTCACCGTGCAAACATAAAATTTAACAGAGATAGGCCAAAAAAAAAAAAAAAAGAAAAAAAAATGCCCTATTTAATTATTTTGTCATTTTGCTAAGAAATTTAAACGGACTCACAAATTTTATTTCAACACCAGATGTTCCTTGGTTCACTAACTTATTAAAATGATGGACAAATTTGGCAGCATCATGCAGGTGAAATAAGGTTCACCAAGTTCAACTGTCAAGGGGAAATCATTCGCTAAGGCGTGAACACAGAAACAACGTCCGACTACCGCACTGACGTTTGACGGACGAAAAAGACTGCATACGCCAAACTAGGTCAAATTTATTTCTAATCATCGTTTTAGAACGAAAATTAATATCGTGAAGTCAGTCCTTGTTTGTTCCAATTCCACTTTATAGACAACTGAGAAATTCGACTTTAAATGTTTGCGACTTCAGTATTATGATAATAATACATCAGAACTGTGAGACAGCTTGATAAGAGCCACAGCGTATTTTAAACAAGTGTCAGCGTATGCATTTGGTATACCCCTTGTACAGGCTGAAACATCTCCAGTTTTTCGGGTAATGTAGATAGAACAACTAAGAATTCAGGTCGCGATATGCTCTGTATCTTTCTCTCTGTGTTATAATTTTGTATGACTAATAGTTCATTTTTGGTCATCACCAAATGGAAATTGAACGAAGAACAACGCCGGTTTTCAGTACCTAACGGTGGGATATCACATTAAGCGCGGTAACTACACAGCAGTTGCTGCCAGCAATATGTACACTAAAGAAATAGTGGCAAAAACTGACTGTGTCAGACCGGGCTCAGAATGATAGGATCTTCCCTGATTTACTAAGAAAATACCAGGAAACTACGGTGTGCACTTCTTGTCTGCCAGCACCTTACTGTGCTGTTCCGGGCTCAGTATGACACTCCCCTTAAGTCATTTTCCGCAGACACCGGCAGTGTGTTTTTTCCCGGCCTGTGGCGGACGGGTACTGGGAGTAACAGATGGTATACTACACTGCAAAACACTCTGAAATACAAAATATACATTTTGAACTCTGCCGACATAATTGACACTGTTAATGATCGATGGCTTCATACACAGCCGGGTGTAACAGCATAGTGGTTACAGCGCTTGATCCGCTCAGTGCGAGAGATGCCAGGTTCGCACCCCACTAAGAGCGAGGTTCAACCTGGTTAGGGTTGGTGGCTTATTGACTCAAGTCTATTTTGACTCCGTGCGTGAGATCTCTTTTCCCGTCAGCTGCCTCAAGGCAATTTTTGGCTCCGGAACTAGTGAAGAAGACTTCTTGTAGGCTCCCTACTGCGCAAGGCTCCTTTAACCCTTTGACTACTGACACCGTGAAAGCCGGATTTTCTCAAATCCAGTTTAAATTGAGATCCACTTTTTTTTCAGTTAGTTTAAAAGGCAAATCGGAATCTGTATCAGGCTATTGATCTGAACTTATAAGCGAGTAACGGAGAAAGTAAGCCTGTCACTGATGGAGCAGCCATGAATAAACAGTAATACTGTTTCAGCATTTAAAGGGTTAAAGTTCATAGTTCACATCTCACACTAAAACCGAGAGAAAACATACTTGACCCAGTGTGCCATCAGTCTCAGACCTTGCAATGTTTTCAAAGGCAACCACTCAGTAGCAACTTGACAACGGCCCAAACCTTCGTCTCTGGCAGATAGATTTCATAGAGGTAAAAAGGGTGGAACAGCCCGACTGTGACGCGACAGCAACTCAACAAAGTCGTATGTGTGTTCCTAGGCTCGGGCGCACAGAGTTATACCCCAAAACGGCAAACAGAGCACAACTCCGTGAATATAAAGATATTAAAAAGCGGATTTCACCTTAATATTGGTCTTTCTCCACGACACGGCAGAACTCCAGTGTGTAAATCTAGGTGCATACATTCCACTTTTTTTGTGTTGCAGTCGCATCTCAATAGCATCACATTTTTTGTTGCCGTTGACTCTTTAATGAGTCTGAGTATCGGATATGAGTGCATCTCCATTCGTTCGTTCATCTAGATGTAAAAAATGCGACACGACAGCAATACAACAGGGTTGCGTATTATATTATCAGGGCTCACTCGTACAAAAGTATAACCCAGACAGAAAAAATATAGCACATTTCATTCTATTAATTATGCCTAAAGGTAAATAGTGAGTTTGAACTACACCGGCAGGGTTGCAGTCTTTTTTCAATGACACAGTAAAACACCACTGTCTCAGCCGAGACACAGAATACCAAAACGGACCATTCCTTCTTTCACTATAAATGTCCACAATTTGCGCGCGTACAAAAACGGTGAAAACTACTCACATAGCTCTGTGGCACTGGTCTTTTTCGTTCAATTATGAAGGAGTGTGGTGCAAATTTTTGCACTGTTGACATGGATGATATGCGCGCAAGTCGACGGACGCAATTTAGCGAATTGAACCGTATCGGTATCCTGTGCCTCGGATGATGTTAAAGAGAAATCGGTGTAGATAAGGTCTTTCTCCATGGCACGACAGAACTCCAGTGTGTGATGCCAGATGCATACAGGCGACATGCTGTTCTGTCGAGCTCTCGTTTTCTATTTATTTATTTTTATTTTTTTTTTGCATTTAGGCGATCGAATGAATGGAGATTCACACATAATGCGACACTGCGGCTCATTACAGAATCAACGTGAGCATAATGAAACTAAGACACGATAACACCATGACAACAGGTCGCTTGTGTACGCCCAGCCCAAGCTGCAACGTTGCAGAACAGAAAAAACAACAACGACAAAACTACAGCGTTAACAAACCATTGCCAGGGGTAATAATGAGCAACATTAACTCACGCGTGTGTGTTCAATTTACTCGCTCCACTAGAAATGTAATGTTTGCTGAAGCATAGCGGACAGCTTGCAATATATCAGTGAAATTGCACGCCAGTTTACAGACAAACCTACTTGTCTTATTGATTTCTGTCATGTTTTTTTTATGTCTATCAAAAACGTGTAAAAGAGTATTTTGTACAATAGAATATAGTCATATGGCCTAAAATCATGCAAAAAGTAAATATATTTTAACGAAATTCTTTGATTAAACTCCTGTTTATCTGGAAGTTTTTCCCATCGGCCAAAATGTTTTGAAAATTATAAAATTTCACCAAGCCACAAAAAACCACCCTAGCATAAAATTACACAATATTCAAATTAGAATCATAAAGCCTGCCATTCAATTATTTCATAATTGAAAAAATGCATTAATTCTGTAGATAAGCGAGCATTAATTTAATACCAATTTTGGAGCATTTCTTACAGAAAGCGCACTTTCTTCTTTCAGGGCAGTATTGCACATAACATCTGAGATAGGGAGGGAATCAAACTAAGCCCGGAAAGGCACAAAAAGTGCACGCCATAATTTCTTATATTTTCTTAGTAAATCCGGGAAGACCCTATCATACTATACCCGAAAGACACAGTCAGCTTCTGTTACTATTCCTTGGATGTACGTTTTGCTGACAGCAACCGGCTCAGAAGTTCCGGGCTTAGTATGATCAAAGCTATTAGAATTGATAAGATAAGAGAGCTAGTGCTTTTAGCGTGCACAGATTTCGCACCGTCACCTCGCAGCAAAGGTGCGAAAGCCATGAAAAGGGCCGTATTTTACAAAGCCAAATTATTTATTCAATTTTGTTCACTGTTCAGCTATCGCCTATAGGCCTTGTTTGGCATCACTCATAGTGGAATTATAACCTCAATTGCTGTGGGAAAACTGGCCATTTTTTTTTCAGTCGCAGTAGCACTGTCACAATTTTGCATCATAAATTTACCATTATATCAAGCATTATTTTCGTACTATGCGCCATGGGCCCCGCCCCCGATCAGGGCGCAAATTTTGTGCACGTTTTTTTTTTTTAGTGGTGCGAAGAATACAGTGTCTCATCTTATCGGTTCTAGTATCTTTGATATTATACCCACTTACGCAGCATCTGAAACGTCACAATTAGCGTAGCATGTATGGATACCCGCAAACCATGTAGACTTTCTTACCCCCATAACGCATTGAGTCAAGTCCAATTTGCCTCGAGTTTATGCACAATGAAGTTAAATGGAACCGCTTGCACTAGTGAGACTGAAGTAAGTCTGTCTCGCATGTTGATTCAAAGGAGTTTTGAGTTTTGATTAAACCGTGCATCGGCACGATAACGATCACTTTGCACCTGTCACAGTTTATTCGTTATCTTGCTTTGCGATAGTTTTCAGCTCCCAGATTCTTGTAAGTAAGATCAAATAAAAGTGAAGTTGAAAATCTAACGAGAAAAGGCCCATACTGTAAAGTATGGTCTGTCTGTAATACGAATTTTGTAAATATGTGAAAATCGATTAAATCAGCTTGTAGATTTTGGCCACTTTCAGAAACGGCTAAATGCGCCGCCAGTCCACGTCACAAAAGAATTCTCTCTTAGATCCGCAGTTAAGTGTGAGTCAAACCGAGCAAACAGCAAAGGGTTACTAGTGCATAATACTGGCTTCGAAGCTTCACATGCCAAGCCCAGTCCTACTTTAGTAGACAGAAATACGTATCTAAAAAAAAAATGTTGCAGTTTAAAGACAGTTTGATCTAATCAAATAAATATAGTTGATTATTGGTGACTTATATTTTATCTCAAGTACGGCTCAACATTAGAGCACATTGCAACTCAATTTGTGATAGCCGGTAAGTAGAAACAATTTAAAGGCAAACTGGTGAAAAGATCAAAATAGAGCTGGGCACTGGAACACATTAGAACCTAATTTGTGAAAAGTAGGTAACTAAAAACACAGCATTTCAAAAGCAGTTTGATCAAAAGGTAAATGTGCAGCTAAACATTGGTGACTTACATCCTGTCTTTACGGAACATAGGCAACAGATGGGATTACGTCACAATGGACACTTTGCCTCTTATGTTTTCTTTCCTCCTCATATTACTGGGTCCACATTATTTTCCGGGACCCTTTGTGTCTGCACTTGACTATGCATGAATTTTGCTGCCGTTAAACTGTTAAAGGGTGTGCTTCATTTGCGTCAACGAATTTGTGGAGTGCGTCATTATGCACCACTCTGCTGCCTTTTCAGATAAATAAATTGACAAGTTCAAAACTTCAAATATTTAGGATATACAGTTACATCTGATGGCAAATGTACAAGAGAAATTTTTAAAAAAAAATGAATTGCGATGTCTGATAGCTTTAAGAAAATGAGCTCAATCCTAAAGAACAGAAATATCTCAATGTCAACAGAGACGAAAGTTTTGAAGAGCTATGTGTGGTCAGCCCTCTTGTATGGATGTGAATGCTGGACATTAACTAAGGACATGGGAAAACAAGTTAGAGGCAACGGAAATGTGGTTTTTAAGGAGACGCCTAAATATTTCATGGAAGGAAAGGAAATCGAATGAAATGGTGATGAAAGACACCAACACGGAGCGATCACTAATAAAAACAGTTAGCAGAAGACAATTGCAGTTCATGGGACACCTGAATAGACATGAAGGTTTTGAACACCTTGCTCTAACTGGAAAAATAGAGGGCAAAAAAAAGCAGAGGTAGACAAAGAATAACATTAAGTTAGAGTGTTTGAACAGATGGGCGACAGGGAAAAACCAGGACAATAATAATGGGCTTTTAGAGAGCACCCGAGGGGAGAAATGAGTGGCAAACAATGATCGTCGATATCTGTTCCAGATCCGGCACTTGAAGAAGAAGATATTAACTTAAATTATGGAAAAGCGCAGGTCTGTTACATCAGAGAAAACTGTTTACGCCATGGAAAAAAGTGACTTACATCATCATAATTATTATAAGCTCCGCCATCATTCTGAGTGCTAAAAGGATTCGCAGTGGCTCAAAATACTCTTATATAAAGTACTATAAAGCCACCATCGAAAGCAAAATAATGTATAGTATTACAGGATGGGGAGGCAATGCCACAGAAAGTGACTACAACAAATTAACAACACAGTCATCAAGCAAACATGCAACCATGACAGACACGGCATTTTTCGGTTTTGATCTTTGGTCCTCAACTGCATGTGTAAAGAAATTCATATCCATCTTAAATAACAGGTCACCATCCCCGGTTTCATCAAACTGCCAGTTCACCCAGGTGTAACAGAATGATGTTCATGAAAGCTAAAAGAGAAAGATACAGGGGATCGAATTTACCTGCCCCAATTCGCCTAAACAAGACGCTATAGCTAGATGTATGCCATATTTTACTGAGGTCCCATGCCATGTTGCTTCACATAATGAGCTTTTTATTCAGCTTTGATATATTTATATAATGATGTGTGAGATGTGTGTGCCATGTGTAGGTGCTATGAAAGAGAATTCCCCTCATGGGATAATAAAGTGATTCTTATCGTATCTTATAAAAAGAGAAACTCAACGTCTCACTCACGGTGTTCTGTATGGACAATGGCAAAAAGAGGTACCTTACCATATAAAATAAAAGCCCATACAAAAAGACCGAATTTATCACCTCCACAATGTCCTGAATATGGTAGGCATGAATGAAAGCAGCTCAGAACGGTGACAGAAAGACTAACACTGGGAGAAACAGTTTTATATGAATGTTTTTGTATTATATTGCACTGAAATTCAAGTAAAGAAACGGCCGTTAACCTCTTTGGGTCCTAATTATATTATTACTTGTTTATCTAAAACGCATTTCTATTTTTCTTTTCCATCTACCTCCTTCATCTTTTGCTATATTTTTTTTTTCGTCTAAGTACCGGTAATCACTCATTCGTAAATGATAGAAAGAAGGTGAAAAAAATTTGCTTTTTTTTTTCAACAAGATAAGATTAAAATAGCCATATTATTCCATGAGGGAAATTCACTTTCACAGAGCGTTTAGAGCACACCACAGACTAATAAAATACCAGTCTGGAAACACGAGCTTCGGGCTGTGTCGTTTTTACGGAATTTCCGTATAACCAACATGGCCGCCGCTCGGGAAATTCCGATTCTAGTTCTATCTGCAGTAGAAATTTCTTTTTATTTGTCAAGATTGGTTGTAAATGCATTAATTTCTTGGTGCGGAACCAAACTTCCGCGTTCAGTAGGGGCGTCAAAATGGTATCATTCAAAATTGTAGCTATGCTGAAGCGTCGGTCGTTACCGTAAACCTAATGTCGCTGATGCTTCATGACCTTTCGCTGTTTTGTGACGTCACCCAATGGGATCATCCAGTCTGGTTAATTTATTAGTCTGTGGAGCACACATAATGGTACACGCCTCTGACATGTCACTACATTAGCATAATCATAACCCAATAACAGGAATATTATGTAAAGTAACGGGGCATGGAACCTCAACACAACATGGCACATATTATCTAACTAAACTTTCTTGATGATGAGAATTCAAGAGCGTTTTTCCCAAAACTGGGTGTGGCAGATGGCGATGGCTGGGTCACACACTACGGAAGCCCCAGGATAGCACAGTAAGAAAGTCACTGCTCTGGAACCCGCAAGGAAACAGGTAGAGGGGCAGGCCACGAACAACATGGAGGAGAGGCATGGAGGAGGATGATATGAAGAGAGATGGCTACACATGGAATGAGTTGTCAAGGATCGCCCAGGATAGAGACAAATGGAAGGCTGTCGTTCGTGGCCTATACCCTGCAGATTAGGGTGAAAAGGCGTTGATGACGATGATGATAGGTGCGTCAAATTTTGCAAGAGTTGTGGCCCCTTTCAGATAGCCATTCAAGATAAGTGTAAGACGCTGTGTAAAGTGTTCAGTTACAACTTGAAAGTGTTCAGTAAAAACTTCGGATAAAGACGGGACATAGCAAGTTTTAACTGAACGCTTATACACAGCGTCTTACACTAATTTTGAACGACTATCTGAAAGGGACCATAACTCTTGCAAAATGTGACTTACCCAGTTGTGGAAAAAACCTTCTTCAATTGCAGAGGGCAAAAACTATCTTCAGTATATTTGCTGTTTGCTTTGATGTAAGCTTTTCTGGGACCTACTTCACATTTTCGGCTTAACTTACGATTTTTTTAAATTTTAATTACAATATTCTAAAAATATATACAAGTCCAGAAACACCAAATTTACCTCTGGGTAAGCAAAATTTACTCCCGTCCCAGGTTGGGAACCTTTGGTCTACATCAGGGGTGCTCAACCTTTATTGACATAGGATCTACTTTTTACATTTCCCAGCCTTTGGAGATCTACCAATCTGGCGAAGCCCTGAAACAAAAAACAAAAGAAACCGAACCTATGCTGGTGTGCCTATCGGCATTGTTCACTTTAACAAACAACTAACACAAACCCGCCACATCCAAGAAAAACGACCCGCCAAAATACAAAGACAAATAAAAAATATTATGTATTATAGGACATTCATCCCGCGATCCACTGCCAAGCACTTGAAGATCGACCGGTAGATCACGATCGACTGGTTGAGCACCCCTGGTCTACATTAAAACCATGGATACAGATCCAGTGTCTTGAGATAATTCCCTTTCGTTGCAAATATATCTCAAACAAGGGGCGTCATAGAAGTGTCCCAAATCAGGATCAGGTCCACTGGCACAGAAAGTGAGACGTCAAGGGCATGACTCCGCTCACACGGCGCGATGGGCGGCATCCCTATGCCGACACTTGTTAACTGCCAGAACCCATTAATTATTTAAGCTAGGCCCTCGTTCACCCTCGTTCGCCCGCCGTATTAACGTCACTACTGCAGGGCAATGTGACTTTAATGGACGTATCTCCAAGTGTAGTAGACGACCCCAATATGGTAACCATTAGTGACGAATAATACGTACATATGTGTGGGGGTAGAGTAGGGGCGAAAAGATAGGGGGGGGGGGTGTTGGGGTTCAGGGCGAGGGGCAGAGCAGAGGTTAGGGTAAAGGGCTACCTACATGCCTCCAGCGTACGAAAAGGGTACGGAGGGAGGGGTGGGGGTGTCTAGAGAGCAAAAAATAATGTACGACTTTGGCAATTATTTTAACCCTCCCTCCATGTCCCCATCCCCACATTTAGGCATTGCATACTCTTGTCCTCAACCCATGTCCCTCCCTCTTTGTACGACTGTACGGCCAATAAAATGTTGAATGTCCATGATGAGGCATAGATTTTTGAAAAGCAAATTCAAATCGCAGTTAGCATGACTTATTTGAATGTTTCATCTAAGGCATGATGTTATCATAATCCACCGAATTAGCTAGCTTTAAAAAATGTTAATAAGACCATATCTTTAATTTAAAACCATAATTAAAAAGAGTCAGGGCCCTGGATCCTGACCAAACCTCTCGAAAGCAAAGACCACAAACTGCCAGATGCGCTGCTTACGTAGGACCGTCAACAAGATCAGATGCGACAGGACCAGAAATGCAAAGACCAGAGAAATGGTGGGAACAACACCAGTCCACTGGCACATAGTGCTAGTGCAGCAGAGGGTAAAATGGTTTGGACCCCTTTAGCGAATGCTGATCTCCCCGCCGACACATCGTGCATAATTATAACATGTGATTCTCTGGACACAAGGCCAAAGAAGCACAAGTGGCGCCAAAGAAGCACTGACGACCCGCTGCATTATACCCAGACAGGGTTCCCAGGTGGCTGCAGACCGAAACCTCTTTCTTCCTGCGACGCCCTCAAGGGTACAAGCAGATTGAAAAACAGCAACGACATTGAAAGAGTACGTTCAAGCTCCCTTTCCAGAACCCCCCCCCCCCCCGCTTCCCTCCAGGTACACTTTACGTATGCTGGAGGCAAACTCTTTCAATCTCCCCACACACACCCACTTGGAAAGTTCTTTGGTTTCTGGCGGCCTTAGACGATGGCCGTTGGCCCCGTTTACTTCATTTCTTTCTTGTTTCTGGTTTCTTGTTCTTTTTCTTTATTTTCTGTTCCTTCCTTCTTGTTCCTTCCTTCTTGTTCCTTCCTTCTTGTTCCTTCCTTCTTGTTCCTTTGTTCTTGTTCCTTCCTTCTTGTTCCTTTGTTCTTGTTTCTTGTCTTAATTTTCTTCATAATAATACGTGTCTTTGGTGGGCGCCAGAAAGAAGAAGCGGCAGGAGGGGGAGAGGCCTTACATATACCTACCCCCCCCCAACCACTCTCCACCCCGTCGGGGGCTTTATCCCTTCCCTTAAAAACATTAATTTTTGTAAGTTAAAAGAGAATTTTGTTCACGGCACCGTCAGCACAGGCCCACAGTGTTGTGGTGTTTCCCCCTGCAAAATGAAATTGTTAGGGACTTGCTTGGAGCGTTAGTACTTTATGCATGGTCCCTCCCCGACATGTTCTACATTTGACTGCTGAACTGGAAGGAGATGAATGGGGAGAGTGGACATTTATAAATAAATTAAACGTCATGCAGTTACCAGGCGGCTTTGTCAAGAGTAACTGGTGATTCTGGCACTAAAATTGAGAGGCTCTGAGTGCAGGTCGTTCCAACCCGGAGACTTTCAGAGCTTGTCATCTTTGCCTTCAAAGAAATTTGGTAACGCTGTACGTACTTAGGATGTTTCGAATGAACAAAGATGTATGTCATGTCCGTTGCGTGAACAGAATGTTCATATGTCCATAATTATGTGATCAGCGAAGACAGGCTTTAACACAATACATATTTATAATCATATGGATGTTTCTGAATGTAAAAAAAAGGGGAGGGGGGGGGAACATGAGCATAGTCCAAGAAATGTTATGCAACTTCAAAAATCTCCTTTGTATTCTATTTTTGAGTTAGTTATGTCATTTTTAAGCTTAGAACTCTCAAACTCTTTAACAATACATATACCAAAGGACGGTAGTTCCATACAAGGAATGGGAAAAAAAAAAAAGTTCCGGGTCTTAAAGTCTGTAACTTTTCTCAATTCCCTGAAAACGTTTCTAGGATCGTTTTTCCCTTCGACTCCTCAATTATAATGGCCCGCTGACTCAGGGAATACACAGATTATGATTTTTAAAGTTGGGTCTTTATCACCAGTTGGGGGGGGGGGCGGGTTCTGGAGAGGGGGGCAGGTTCTGAGGAGGGCGGGGGGGGGGATAGGGATACGTTCATCCAAATGGGATTAAATAAATAAATGTGTTCAGCGAAGAGGTTCCCAAACTTCTCACCGGAAAAATATGAACATTGGTTGAGGGGTGCAAATTAGCTTGCCGGGGTACGTGGGTGTATTAATATTATTATGAGAAGACGGAGCCGTTACATTTTGATACTTTTACAGTTTCGTCAGTCTGAATCCGGAAAACATCGGCACCTCTATCTGCCATTTTAATGGAGAATTAAAAACGCGGATTCCTGCGGTTGTTCTTCAATGTTTATTTTCTTTCCGTTCGTGACCGGGTACATTGTTCGTAACAATAATAATAATAATAATAATAATGATAATAATGACAATAATTATATATAATAATAATAATAATGACAGTAATTATAGTATTATGATAATACTAATGGTAATATAATATAAAATTATAATATAATAACATAATGATAGTGATAATAATAGTAATAATAATTATAATAGTAGTGTTTATAATACTAATAATAGCAATAGTAATAATAAGTTTGATAACAATAACAGTTTTAATATTACAACACTCCGAATTGCAAGATGTCTAGACATTCAGTGTTGAACTCGGGTCAGGACAATGCCATCAAATTCGTAATTACCCACAGGCTGAAGCTGCCTGAGATACACTATTGACCAGTAGAAAAATGGTTTTTCTTCGATACTCCTAATGGGCACTTTGGGAGGAAAAGGACATTAGTTAGTGGTTAGTATGCTTTCGATGAGAAGGGAATAAATCCTTTACTTTAGGGTGGGGAAAGAATGCGCTGGACACCGGGAAACTTCATTGGAGCTTTCCTGTGGAAAATATATAACTTTATCAGATTACTTGACAGGGTTGGAATAAGAGGGAAGCAGAGCGGGTGTGTGCAGTATAGACACTATTTCCGGCACGATAACACGGACGGTTGTGCGAGCTTAGGGTGGTACTAAGAGTTTCAATATCGCTGATAAAATAATGGAAAAGATGAGGGTGAGTGTCTAAAATTATCAAATGACTGAAATCACACGTATCCGTCATTGTCTTGGTTCATGTGTGGCTGAAATAAAACGAGATATCCTGAGATTACAAATAAGCAAAAACTAAATGATTAGAGTATCAAACTTAACCATCTAGTACCAAGCAACTGCCTTGTCAGAAAAATGTTCAAACATAGAATTCTGATTTAAAATAGTCAAATAAATGTAGAACTCAAAATAATATATGCATGTGTTTTATCACTAAGATCTATTTCTTGATGATAAATTAGAAAATATTCCAAAAGGTAAGACTTTGGCCACCAAATGGTTTATTTCAAAAATAGGACACTGGGCACTAAGGGGTTAAACACTCCAACAAATTTTGAATATTCCTCTTTTTCTCTTTTTATTCTGACCACAAAATAGTAGAAACGCACAGACCACTGATCTGGGTATGTCCTGATTTCCATGGAGTATAATAACTTATTATTTACTCTTTATATGCCAATCACCGATATATCGGTTCTCCCGCAGGTCACGTTTGAGCCAATCACCGATGTATCAGTGTACAAGAAAGCTGGGCTGTTTTGTTTCAGGAAGAAAGAAAGTCGACTTTCTTTTCATAAATGTTGCTGTAGTTAGACTTCACTCATCTCCCCCCCCCCCCCCACCCCACTATTTTCTTCCGGTATTGGTGAATAATGTGGAAAAATGCATGGCACACAAAGAGTTAAATTTGTCAAGCGACGATAACCTGTCTTGTTTCACATGATTGTCTTTCTCTTAAAATAGCCAGCCTGGTTCTCGTTTGTCCCACCTGCAGTTTTGGCAAAAGGGAGAAATTCCACTCTAAACATTAGCAGCTCCAATACTGTGGCTGTCGTTTAAGGGATTGTAGTGTTTAACACAGCATTGAACGCCAACTCAGTATTTTCTCTATTCGTCTTTGTACTTAGACTGTGGTCCCCCTAACAAAAACTATTATAATAGGATATAGAATAGATTGGAACTGTGTCCCGGGACGCGTGTTTGCCGACTGCAGTGCAGACCAGCAAATTCAGGAGCGGGGCAGCAACACACCCCCAAACACAGGTCATCGGCTAAGGGATTTCTCGTCCTGTCAAACACTGCCATGGGTGCTGCAGCCTCTGGACTGTGCACCCTAGCCCTAACCCTAACCCTAAAATGACTCTGAACGTCACCGAAAATCCCTGGGATGTGGGTGTGTTGCTGCCCCAATCCTGAAATTGCTGGTCTGCACTGCAATCGGCAAACACGCTTCCGGGATACCTTGGTCTAGAGGCAAGGTGCCCGCCTCTCGTGCCGAAGGTACCGGGTTCCATGCCCGGTCGATGCAGGCATATTGGAATTTTTTTTCGGGGGAAAAAATTCCTGTCCCTGATCCTAGGGGAGGACGAAAAACTCGGAGGGCCGGTGTTCACGCTGCGCACTTTAAAGAAATGTGCCGTGACAGCTGAAAGTCGAGAAGAGCAGGCCGAACAAGGCCGCTGCTTGGGCAAAATTATATATATATAAAAATATTAAAAAATCCCTACCACAAAAACGCACAGAAACAAGAACAAGAAAAATTAAAACCAAGAAAGTGAGGTGGAAAGGCTAAGGGCAGCGGACGACCTAAAATAAAGACCTAAACATCAAAGCACTTTAGACAAATGTCAAAGTGTGCATTTATTATACTTCGTCTACGGATCTACGTGGGAACAATGTCATCCCTATGGGCAAACCTGGCGTCAATCCTGCGCATAGGATTTCTAATGGGTGCCGGGCCAGGAATGGTGGTAAAAGCAAATTCTCTGTACGATCATCCTCATTTTCTGTGTCAGCACAAAACAGTACAGTTTTTACGTCAATACCAACGATGCTTTTCTTTGGCATAAATCAGTCAAAGACGGGATGGAGTGGGAAAAAGGATGGGGAAATTCTCATGTCTTCTTTTTTGCTTTTTCTTTATTATTTTTTTTGAGTCTCCCTTGCTTAGAACAAATCCGGGATGTGTCTCGGACCACAGTTCAATCAATAGGTACGGCTCAAGTTTCTGTTTTAAAATAGGACAGACGAAGTAGATTTGGGAGGAAGAGGGGCAGAGCGCTTAGTGGGACATGGCGCCCAGAAGGGGGAAATTCAAGATGGCGGTGGGTATGAGCGTGGATGCTCCGTGTGTGTGGGTATCTACGTGTTTGTGTCTGCGTTTGATTTTGTGTGCGCGGGTTGTTTTGTTGTTTTTGTTGTTGTTGTGGTTGTTGTTTGGGGGAGGGGGGAGGGCGGGGAGGATTTGACGGATAGCTCAATGGCACCAAGGGCTTGAGAGGGTAGAAGCAGAGTAGAAGAGGGTATGGATGTGAACGTTCTCTATGTGTCCATCAGTGCGTGCGTGTGTGTGTGTGTGTGTTTCACTTTGTGTGTGTGGGAGGTTTGGGGATTGGCAAATAACTCAATGGCACCAAGCGCCTGGGAGGGTAGATGCAAGCTAGAAGAAGGTATGGATGTGAATGCTCTGTGTGTGTGAGTGCGTGTGTGTGTGTGTGTGTGTGTATGTCGGTGTCTGGTTGTATCTGGGAGAGGTTGGGGGTGGCGGGAGAGGGCAAGGGGATTTTGCAAATAGCTTAGTGGCAGGAGGCGCCTGGGAGGGCAGATGCAGAGTAGAAGACTGTGTGGATATGATTGGTATCTATGTGTGTCTAATTTGTGCATATGCGCCTGTGTTGAACGTATTGTGCTCGGTTTTTTTTTGTTTTACTTTTTTTCAGATTTCTAAATAGTTTAGTGGTAGCAGGCGCCTGGGGAGGGGAGATGCAGGATGGAACAGGGTATGGATGAGAATGTTCAGCGTGTATGTATAGCTGTGTGGCTGTGTACGACTTTGGCGACGGGGTAGGTAGAAGATGTGGTTTTGGTGCGTTACACCGCTTTGAGCCGTTGGGTTCGTTGGTCCCTGGGTACTGACAGTGATAGGCCAATTTGTGAAGGCTTTGCGGATGAAAAGTGGAAGAAAAGAAAACTAAGGAATTGAATCTACTGAGAGTGAACATTGGTGACTTCCGGGTGGGAGACTGACTAAATATTATAACAACACAAAAAAAAAGCATAGTGAGACAGAAATTAAAATAAGAGAAAAGTATCGTGGATAAATATACACAGCAAAAATGAATGAATGAAAAGTGTGAGAGAGAGAAAGTAAAATAAGAATAAAACTGGGAGCGAGTGATCCCTGTGGGGTCGCAGGGATCACTTTGGTCTAGAGACAGGGTGTTCGCCTCTGATGCCGAAGGTACCGGGTTCGATCTCCGGTCGGTGCGGGTGTTTGTGTTGTTTTTTTGTTGTTTTTTTTTTAGGGGGAGGGGGGGGGGTCCTGTCCCTGATCCTATGGTAACTCGGGGGGGGGGTGGGGGGGGGAAGAGGGCATGTGCACGTTGCGCACGTTAAAGATACATTCGCATTTCTGTTGAAAGTCGTGAAAAGCAGGCCGAACAAGGCCGTTGCCCCGGGGCAAAATTTAAAAAAAGCACCACAGAAACAAGAACAAGAGAAATGAGGTGTAAATGCCAACAGCAGAAACCTCGTAAAATAAAGGCCTAAACACATGATTGTGGGGGTCCCAGCAAGGCTCGAAGCGAAGAAGTCAAAATGTGGCAAAAAGAAAAATTCGTATGTAGCAAAGCCTCGCATAAGAAATAATACAGAAAGTACACGAAAAACCCGCGAAGGAAAGGGAAAGACAAATCAAGCTTTTATTCAGGGAAAAAAATGCAAAGGGACAGGACAGTGGGTGATCTGGGAAAGGGGGGGGGGAGAGGGGCAGCGAAATTATGGATGAGCACGGGTGTGGCAGGAAGCCTAAGGGATGGGGAGGGGAGCCGGTGGCTTAAATGGAAATGAGAAGCCTGCGTCATGTTGGTAATCCACAAGAACGCCGGACACTGGGTCCAAAAAAAAACAACAGACACCAGGAAGTGAATCGTGGTACTGTTCATGAAGGGAAGTCTCGGGAAGACGTCATAAGGTAAAACCGACAGTTGAAAGCTGAAATGACGTCTCTCCTCATGTGACGTCAGCATATCACTTTACAGAACCGACTCTGACGTCATTTTCACAAATATTTTATTCATTATTCAAATTCATTTCCACTAATAAAATTACTTCATGTTCTGACGTAAATACACTCGCAGTATGAACATTATCACATACCCAAAACATATAGTAATTGTGATTATCTTATCTTATCTTAAGTTCACGGGCAGTGCGATATTATGACCGTATTATTATTTATTTACTAAAACACTCTCACGAGAGTAACTCTCTACTTCTTAGTGTTCTATATTTGAAGCATGTCAGCTGACACCCAATCCTGTATTCTTGGAACTCTCTCGAATGTTTAATTCATCAATAAATGATAATTTACCGTAATACGAGTGGGCATTCCTATTTCTTGCAGCTATTCCATAATATTCAACTCCATTTTGCCTGTTTAAGAGGCTTTGGAAAAGAAATAGCAAAGCAATATCTGAGCACTACGGGATGAACTCCTTCAGTACGGACTCAGCGATGTTGTGAAATCTACACTGCTGTTTTAGTAGTTGTAAGTTCAGGCCCGTCATTATTAACTTTGAAATACAGACGAAATTTACGATTTGGATTCCAGTTATCATCTAAAGTATTTCAGTTAACTGAATCTAAATAAAAACAAGACTGCAGAAAATTCGATTTTTATGGAATCAGTAGTCAAAGGGTTCAGGATATTATTATACCCAAAATTTTATCGCATTAGATGGCACTAGTGCACATATCAGATGAAAATGGACCATGCAATTTTCGAGAGTTAGTACACCAGCGATTACTGTAAAATTTCCAGTCGCTAAGTCAGCTGTTATAACGAACTCCCCAGAATCTTTATGTCAGCTATTACTGTAAACTTTTCAGCTGCTGTAAGCCAACTATTATTTCTCATGAACTTCCCCAAATCAGTAAGCCAGCTATTACTGTAAGCATCTCAGCTGCTTTAAGCCAGCTATCATTTCAAACTCGGAGACATACATTTTGTATCCATTGTCCGAGATGTTTTTATTGTCCAATGGCAGGCGGGTGAAAGGAAAGAATAAGAACGGGAGGGGGTGAGGCGGGTGGACTTGGACCCAACAAAGGAACACTGAAGACAGTAAGAGACACCGCTGGATAGTTCGGCTGCTATGGTGTCTTTATTTTTTTAGAAACGGAGTGACCGAACGGTTGCGCGATCTGGTTTCTTCTTGGCAAGGCGGTGGGTGCCGTAACAGATGTCACTGGTTCGATCCCCATCTTGATCATTTCTCTTTCTTCTTCCTTTCACTCCGGCTTTGCTTTTCTGAACACTAACGAGGCACTACCACTTTAGTTTGCTTCATATTTTCACTGAATGATTATTTCCATGAACTTCCCACAATCAGTAAGCCAGCCATTACTGCAAACTTTTCACTATTGTAAGCCAGCTAGTTTTACCACCTTCCCAGAGTCTGTAAGTACTTTAAATTTTAACGACCAACATCTAAAGTTAACAAACAACAAGTGTTAAAAAAAAAAGACTCTTCACGATACTTCTTTCACTAACAAATCAGTGGGTATTCAATGATCGGACACAGACGAATGTCAAATGCAAATTCAGTCACACCAGAACCAGACAACTTCATTAATAACCCATCCACCCGTCTGGGGGTCACCTTAATCTTTTAGTGTGATATCAATTGCCAACCCAAGCATAGAGGTCCAGGACATGAGGAAACCCTTGGTAACACTGAAAAGTATTTGGTGGTGTGGTGGGGCCAACTGGAAACTACGAAGCTCGATTTTGGCACTTTTTTTTTTTATCAGCTGCAAAAACAGAGATGCATTTTTGTAGAGTAAAATCAAAATGCATGATCGAAAATTTCGCCATTCACATCTCTTTACACTTTGGTGGTCGAAAGCCAACTTAATCACATCTGTGTATTTCTACATGAACGTTCTATTAGTCATTGCATCGAATCCAAAATGCCGTTTTAATGTAGCCGAGATCTGGATGGCGGTTGGGCTTTGTACATGGAAATTTTGCAAGATTCATCCTGCACGGATGGGCTAGTACAAAAAAAAACAACTCAAGTATGAAAAGTTCACATTTTGATTACTTCTGCCAATTTTGCTTGTCCCTCAACCCTCCCCCTCCAATCGACCCACAACTTTTTTGTTTTCTCTTTTAATGTTGGGTCCAAATGAGGCCCAATATAAATTTACATGAAAGGCGCGATTCTTTGGCTTCTCAAGCAGGAAGTGCAATCAAAGCCTTTATTGCTATTTGCAATTTTTATCAGTTTTTATTTTGGAAGAGCTCTCTGAGAACTGGGAAGGAAAGATAGATGGGTTGGGGATTTTAAAAAAGGGGGGAGGTGGGGGCTTTAATAGATGAAGTTAAAGTCAGCAAAGGTCGGGGGAAAATGAGGAAAGAGCGATGGAACTGTGAGAAGGGAATGCCACATAGGCATTGGGCAAAATGTATTTTTAGAAAACTACAGCAGACCAATAGGATCGCAGCAAGTCTTGGAACAAAGGGTTGTTGTTACGGGATTGTAGAGTAATTACAAAGCCATATAAGGAAAAATATCGAGTCGAGTTCACTGTGCAGCTATAGTTTTCTATGTAAAAATGCCATGGTTAGTAAACAACAGCCACTTGAACCTCAGGCAATTTCCTAGCGATGGCAGTTACCACTGCCCTTTGCTTCTTAGGATTTACTGATGGACTTTGGAAAGTCACAGAAAATGGAATACATCTTTTTAACACTGCTTCAATCTTACCAGTTGCTATTACCCGAATAAGGTTTTTCATCACTGGAAGCTTGCGAGTTTTTGTTGTTGTTGTTGTTTTTTAATGACTTATTTTTCATACTTTTTGAGACTAGCAAATAAACCTGTTTATCAAGTTGTAAAATATAGAGTCAGGTATTTAGTTGGTTATTGTAGATATGGATTAATTCATCTCTTTTTGTATGCGTGTATACAACAATGCCATACTTGATCTCAAGAGGAATATTAAAGGTCAGTACAATTTTGGCCCAAGTTCGACTTTGACCTTTGTGTTAGCACAGTGTTGATATGCTCAAGAATTGTACTTGCCCAAACTTCTCACTCATGAGAAGCTGGCGGTTGTGCTCTGTCTGCTGTTGGCCTTCTATCGTCTCGAGAGGCAATGGATTGTGTGCCCGTGGTATGTCAGTCCGGGTCTGTTACCACTGTTCTTTGCCTCTTAGGATTTACTGACGGACTTTGGAAAGTCACAGAAAATGAAATACATCTTTTTAATATTGCTTCAGTCTTACCAGTTGCTATTACCTGAGGAAGGTTTTTCATCACTGGAAGCTTGCGTGTTTGTTTTTTTTTTTGGTTGTTGTTGTAGTTGTTGTTTTTTGTCCTTTCCAATACATTTCTAACTCTCTTGTGATCTATTGTAATGTTTCTGTATAATTTGTTTAACATGCAACCTTCTCTCTCTCTCTCTCTCTCTCTCTCTCTCTCTCTCTCTCTCTCTCTCTCTCTCCTCCTCTCTGTCTTTCTCTTCCACATTTTAAGTGCATGACTGTGTCCACATGATCTTAGTTTTTGTTTGTTCTAACTCCACGTTTTGCACAACTAAGAAATTGAACGTTAAACGTTCTCGGCTTTAGTACAGTGATAAAGAGTTAGAATAAATCTGAAATGTAATACAGCTTGATAAGTGCCACAACACATTTTAAATGAATGTCAAGTGTACATTTGTTATACCTCTTCTACATACTAAAAGATCTCCAATTGCTGTGTTTTTTGTTTTTTCTTTCAGAAAGTGCAGATAGAGCAAACAACTAAGGTCGCATATAGGAATTGAAGATCACAATTTTAAAAAAATGTAATTGTTGCACGAAGAAAGAAATGGATGAAATGTGTGTGTGTGTGTGTGTGTTGGGGGTGGGGTTGGGGTCGGAGGAACATGAGAGAGAGAAAGAGAGAGAGAGAGAGAGAGAGAGAGAAATCCGATTGAACGTTAAGGTATAGAAACACCAACACGATCGGTCTTTACAGACAAAGGCAAGGACGCAGAATAGAGAAGAGAAGGAAAAGTGAAAAAAACAACTGAAGAAAACGAAGGAGGACTGAGGAGATGAGGAGATAGAAAGTGGACCATGTCAGAGAGAAGAAGGATGGAGGTAACGGGAGAACCTTGTCTAGTACAGCACGCGGGGGCGACCAGAACAAAGAGGGCCTGGATGTTGACGTACTTGTTAATGAAAGGACATCTGAGGTTTGGGGATTATAGATCCCAGGGAGAGAGCCGGGTGGCGCGTCCTCTTAATGCATTCTTGGTCCATGATCATGGGCGTAGACCAGTGTTTCTCAAGGTGGGGCGCATGTCCCACAGTTGGGACGGGGCAATATTTTGGTGAGGCGTGGGACTGCAAAATGGGGCTTGAGGATTTTTCATAGAATCTTAATTTGATAGTGTATTTTAGCTTAACTGTATCTAACAGATAAACTGTTGTTTGTTTATGTCGTGTTGATGATTTTCCTAGTTTAGCTAGGATTAAAACATCGAACTTAACATATGCGCACGACCTTGATGACCTTTTGATCATGTTGGGGAGTACGGTTTTGTTTTTTTTTCTAAATTGAAGTGGGGCGTGGGACAAAACAGTTGAGAAACACTGGCGTAGACTTAGGTTTGCCACATGGGGTTCCCTAGAGAAGAAATGCTACAGATGGGCAATAAGATGGGTTCTGGCTTTGATTGATGACACAAGTTGCACAAAGCTGACGAACGTTTTATTTATTTATTTTTTCTTTATGTATTTGTGTATTTTATTATGTGAAATGTACAAATTATGTGTGAAGCGCTTGAGACCCCCTTGATATCCGGGCGCTGTATAATTGAAGAGGTTAGTTCCAGACCAGGGTCAAGTCACACGTAAGTCATTTCGAGTAAAAGCGAAAAAAACAAAAAAAAGCATTCGTGTGGCCCACTTTCAAATCAAACGGTCTCAGCGCTTGTTAACGCTGGAAGGATGATGTTACTATAAACAGATAGCCCTTTCTACCTAGTTTCCACTGATATGGGCATTTCCATTTCTAGCAAAATGTGACTTACCTTCGTTCTTGAACTCATCTCTTCAAATACATTTATCATTGTTATTATCATTATTATTAAATGGAAGAATACAAAACAATACAACTGTATGAAGAGAGAAACGTTACTATTTTTAGAGAAATAGTCAAACTCCCCTCACTCTTTTCTCCACATTTGATCTTCGATGCACCCAAGAGCGAAAAACAAATCTCAGATTATTGGACAATTATTTTTTTTAAAAAAAGGAAAAGGCTCTCCCCTCTTTCTTTCCTTTGTCTCCTCAATATCAGATTTGGTTTTCGACACATCTGAATGTGAGAAATGACTCTAAAATTATTAGACTACTTTTTCCACAATGGTGGACACTTTCTCTTTTCAAGGTAATGCATACTGGCGGGGCTCAGAGACAGCGGAAGAATAATCATCTAAAGAAACTGATTCTTATGAAAGCCCTCCCTTCCTCTCTTCCCCCAGAATCAGGAAGACACAAATCTGTGAGCATGCATATTATCAGATCATCACCCTGGAAACCCGAGGCTGGAAATAATACGAGAGGCTGAACAATACGTTTCATCGGACATTGACCTCTGACACTATGGCATGGTCTAGGGTCGATCCAAAAGCTGGACTGAGGATGGGGCTGGTAGTCACCAAGAGCACTGAACTCCAACGGATATAATCTACCAAGAAATAATCATCTTACAAAAAACTGTTAGCTGGTGTAAAACTCATTCACCAAACATGGTTTGGCCAAATAGTAAGGACCATAATAGGACTGGTAGTGCATTCAGACAAGTCAGGCTTGAACTTCCTGTGAATCATTTAGCGAGACAGACTTCTTTCCGTCTCAAACGTGGGCGAGATCCCACTGAGCTCCTCTTTCCATAAAAACCGAGGCAAAACAGAAATGACTCAGTGGGGACACAGAGGTCTAGAGACAAGGTGCTTGCCTATCATGCCGAGGGTACCGGGTTCAAATCCAATTCGGTGCAGGCATGTTGGAATTTTGGAATTTTTCTCATATTTTCCTGTCCCTGATAGAATGGTAGGTAGGATCGAGCACCTAGTCTGCTTGAATAAGGACGAGACATTTGGAGTGCCCGTGCGCATGTTGTGCACGTTAAAGATACTTTGGCAGTTGGAAACCGAAAAGAGCAGGCCGAACAGGCCGCTGCCCGGGCAAGGTTCTAAAAAGAAAAAAAAAAAAACCCACTAATCCCTACTATAAAAAGAAAAAAAAAAACCCCACTAATCCCTACTATAAAAAAAACAAAAAAAAACCCACTAATCCCTACTATAAAAAGAAAAAAAAAACAAGAAGAAAAAGTGAGGTGTAAATGCCAAGGGCAGCGAATGTCCTAAAATAAAGACTTAAACACGGGACTCAGTGGGCTATGGGCCTGGTCATAAAGATAACAATCCAATATACCGAGCTTAATGACTTGACCCCATGCTGACATGAAGTGCAATGATTTCCAGATTTTGTCTCTGGCCAAGAGTGCCATGTCCAATTCTGTGAAGTTTACAAAATTTTCACGACAGAACTCGAGAGTTTTCGTCGGATTATGTGAGTAACGTCACTGAGACACTGAGAGTCACAATGAATCTCTAACTAAAACGCAGATAAGGAACACATGCAAGCAAACGAGCAAATGTAATGCAAGACAATGCAATTTGCTGTTGCACCCCTCTCCCTCAGCCTCACCTCCACCCCCCCCCCCACCCCCTCTCCAAACCCCCTCATCTCTTTACATCCTCTTTCATTTTTATTTTTTGCGATTATAAAGCACTTTATTTCCATGCCACAGAAGATCTTCCGTTTCATAATTATTTATGATTTTTCATTTTTATTATTTCATCAGCTGATTATTTCATTCTCCGCTCCGACATCTGGTCGCGGTAACCGTTGCTAGGTGACCTAGTGTCTTCGAAGTTCCTGGTCTCAGAAAACCCACGGCTCCATGTAAAAAGGAAGGATGGTGAAAGATCGACGCACGCTTGCATCGGTTAATGACCTCGAATGAAAACTACGACCACTATGATTATTTTGTCCTTTTCAAACTTGGGGGCAATGCTTAACCATTAACTTAGGGTATCACCCGCTACATACCTGCAGTAAAAAGACAACGCCATTTTGGCAGTGATAATTGGGTCTGAATAGCCGTCGCTATGACAACTGGAAGTTTAAAAAGTTTTACTTCTGGTGTTGTTATTATTGTTGTTGTTGCTGCTGCTGCTGCTGCTGCTGTTGTTGTTCTTGCTATTTCTAGTGATAATGGAAGGTTTAGCACTCAAATTGACCACATCTACTGCGATTGGCCATCGATTTGTAAACGACGCCGTCAATTAAATTGTAAAAAATACAAATTTCACTCATTATGAAGAATCTATTTTCGAGAGTTCAGCTATGCACAAAAATCAATCCAGCACTTTACTTTTAACAACCCATCGATTAAAACAAACATCGATGCCTGATACACTCGTAACCTGCTTGATGCATACAGCGATCATGAGACTTGAAATGACGACCATTGGGAAATAACCGTTTTTGTTCGTTAGCACTGTACATAGGAAGATTCTGTGCCACACGACACATTAGTCGATGTAGCTTCGCAATACCCTTAGGCCCCAAACGGACTGAAACATGGAATTAAAACATCGAACTTTACAGATCCATGGCTGGAATGCCTACGCGCAACTTACCCGGTTGTTCGGGTTCTGTGTCTGATCATGGTGGAGTGCAAGTTTTTTTTTGTTTTAATTGAAGTGGGACGTGAGACCAAAAAGATTGAGAAACACTCCTGTGGAGGAAGTAAGAAAAAACTCGTTTGAACAGCTTTCTTAAGTGACAAAAACAACGCCACAACCCACTACAAGCCAGGGAGAATAGATTATTTATAAACAAACCTTCAGTACAAAATGGCCCGCATGCGGGTACTAAATCTTGATGTTCCGTGGCCTTTCTATGTCTTAACTTAGGCTAGTCCCGGGGATGGTCTCCGCGGCTAACTTTATTAGTGGTAAAAAGTACGGGATGATGAAACGAGACGGAACTGGCCGCTTTTAAGCCCATTACTCAAAGGGTATTGGTAAGTGAGTTTGTACAAAAATTACTGGGGCCGGCCAGTCGGCACCCTCCCAGAGATGTGCTGTACTCGCCCCAGAGGCGGCGGCTCAAGTGGGGTTCCGCCGGCGTGCGAATTCGTCGAATCTTTTGTCAGGGGTCGATACACCGGTCAGTTAATCGATAATTCTTTCTGCCCATTATCAATTCAGTTTTTCACTAATCCTTTCATTCCTCCGCGTATTCATTCAGTCACTGACCTCGTCTGTCATTGTATTTTTAACTCAGCCGACAACTTTCAACGTAGTTTTGGGAAAGTTTATCTGTATAATTATACAGGGTGAGTCAAAGGTTACCTGAGTTTAAGTTACTTTGTAATGTCGACGGTTGACAACCAGAATGGTTTATGTCCAAAATAGTCAAATCAAGAAAAACGAGTATGAAATTTGTACCTTAAGGAATATTCAAATAATTGCAATAACTTCAACACGGTCACATGAATAATTTTATTAGCTTAATCGCTGAGTCGTACAACGGAAAGGAAGATGGAAGAAAGAGAAGAGCTAGTATTGAGATGTGTCCAGATTTAGAATTATTCTTAGATTGTTTTGGCCTGGGCTAGTTTGTGTAAGTGCTTGCGTATGTGTGTTTATCTATGTGTTAGTGTGTGTATCTAAATGTTAGTGTGTGTGTGTGACTGTTAGCTTAAATATTTTGTTGTATTTTTTTGTACAGTGTTTTGTTTGTTTTCATTTTGGTCATTGGAAGCTCCAAACCTGTTAAAACCCCCGGTCATAGTAGTATTTAAAATATTTTTGGTACAAAATTGACTTTAATTTGGTCCACATAGACAGAAAATCCTGGCGCTGTAAACACAACGCCTGATTGAAAAAATGAAATCTTCCAAGGTCAGTTCAGGATCCAGGCTCCGACCAAACATGCCACGGTGGCCAACCTAACTTTGTCTTTTCTTTTGACTGAGCGGAGTCGGGTACCCAGTTTTTATTCAGTTTATAAGTCGAAAGGCCATGTATGTTTGTATGTCAGGCCAGAGTTTTCTGCTATTGTATGACAGTACACAATACAGCCTGCTACTGTCACCCCCACTGTCTTGTGGGTCATCTCGGGAGAGAGGAAGACTAGGGGAAGGTAACCCTGAATACAAATACCACACTGCCTTGTGTGTTGCTATGATAGCAAAGGCTATGGGAGTAAACCCAGACAGAAAATCAGGAGTGGAGACCCGAAGGTGGTTGTCAGGGAGAACTGCATCAAACTGGCTTCCAGCATCTCCTGCAGCCGTACTAGTTCCAAATGTATTGACCTGGTCTCTCCCTTGGGTTTAACTAGAATGGCAGAGAGAGGGGTGGCGCCTCTGGGCAAAGCACCATCTCTTAAAAATAGCCCAGGCAAGGCAGCAAAACGAGGAGGCGTTTGCTCGGGCTTGGCAAGCGTCTGTCTCTCCTCTATAAGCCCACCCATTTCCGATTTGGAGAGGACACTCCAGCCATCCGTTACGGATGGGCACAACACGGGAGGTGGCAGTTACCGGTGATAAGCTCAATCCATTTGGCGTACGGATGAGCGCCAGGGGTCCCCTCTGTCGGTGGGAGCGGCTTTTCAGCTGCATTGATCAACTACCGCCCGCCGTAACCTGGGCAGCCCCCAGGCAGTTGGGTGTTGTTCCGCCACGTCAGCCTGCTTCATAAGGTGGTTGGAGCTAGACCAAAAGTCAAAAAGCTGACGTAAAGTGTGCACCTGGCAAAAACAGAAAAATACTAAAACTTGGTACCTGGAACGTCAGAACAATGCGCCCAGGCTTGCAACAGCAAGATCTCACTGATATTGACTCCATCAGGAAATCCCAAATTATTGATCGAGAACTTCAGCTACTAAACATCGACATCACTGCCCTTCAAGAAACTCGACTTCCCGACTCCGGGTCAGTCAAAGAAGAAAACTACACCTTCTTCTGGCAGGGCCTTAGCAGCGAACAGCCGAGAATCCACGGCGTGGGCTTCGCCGTAAAAAACTCCCTTATCAATTCGATCGCAACTCCAATTGGAGTGTCAGAACGCATCATGACACTCAGACTGAACACCCGGTCTGGTTTTACCAACATTATCTGTGTCTATGCCCCAACACTTACCTCCTCTGACGAAACCAAAGACATTTTCTACGAGGCATTGCAGAGGACTCTCCACAACATCCCTCTCACCGAAGGCCTGCTAATTCTGGGTGACTTTAACGCTCGAGTGGGAGCAGATCACTCCGCATGGCCAAAGTGCATTGGGCACTTCGGCATTGGCAACATCAACGAAAACGGGCAGCGCCTTCTGGAGCTATGCTCCGTAAACTCATTATGTGTTACAAACACGTACTTTGACCTTAAGAGATGCCAAAGAACATCATGGCGCCATCCCAGGTCTGGCCATTGGCATCAATTAGATCTTATTCTCTCAAGGAGGAAGAGTTTGGGCTGTATAAAAATAACTCGTTCCCTCCACAGTGCTGACTGTGACACCGACCATGCACTGGTAGTCAGCAAAATCAAAATTTCGGCCAAGAAAATATACAGATCAAAAGCCCCTTCAATCCCTAAGATCAATGTAACAGCAATCAGAGATGAATCAAATAGAAAGTCATTTGAAAAGTTATTTGCTGAAAGCATGGATAATGTCACCCAATGTGACTCGGTAGATGAAACATGGAACACTCTCAGTTCAAAAATTCATGACTGTGCCATCAAGTCTTTTGGACAGCATAAAGTTTCAAACAACGACTGGGTAGCCCAGAACAGCGAAATTCTCCTACCTCTCATTGAGCAAAAGAAATCTGCTTTCAATGAGTATAACAAAAATTGCAATCAGAGTACAAAAACTTGTTTGAAAAATGCAAAAGCTAAACTTCAGCTGGAGGTAAGACGTTGCGCCAACAAATACTGGACAGACTTGTGTAACAGCATACAAGAGGCAAATGAAAAGGGAGATATGAAAACCGCCTTTAGTCAGATGAAAGTAGCTCTTGGGCCAATCATCACCAAAAGCGCCCCACTTAAGTCTGTAAATGGTGAACCCATCACAGATAAAAATGAACAACTGAATAGGTGGGTAGAGCATTACTCTCTGTTGTATTCAACTGAGAAAAATATTCCACCAGATTTTGAGGAACACCTCCAAAAACTGCCAATAATGGCCGAACTTGACGCTGAACCTTCCTTAGTCGAGCTTTCCAATGCAATCGACCACCTGTCTGCTGGAAAAGCCACAGGAAGTGACAACATTCCTGCAGAGGTATTAAAAGACCTAAAAGGCCCACTATTACCACACCTGTATAATCTGTTACTGCAGTGTTGGAAAGAAGGCGTGATACCACATGATATGAGAGACGCCAAAATTGTCACACTTTACAAGAACAAAGGAGACAAAGGCGACTGCAACAACTATCGAGGCATATCCCTCCTCAGCATTACTGGAAAGGCTTTTCCTCGCGTCATCCTCTGCCGCCTTCAACAACTGGCGGAAAAAGTCTTACCAGAAACACAATGTGGCTTTCGAAGCAAACGATCAACTATTGACATGATATTTGCACTTCGGCAAATCCAAGAAAAATGTAAAGAACAAAACAGGCCGCTTATAACATGCTTTGTGGACCTAACAAAGGCTTTCGACACCGTAAGCCGATCTGGCCTGTATGCAGTCCTTAAATCCATAGGCTGTCCACCAACATTGCTAAAACTTATTGCATCCTTCCACACTGACATGAGGGCATGTGTCAACTTTGAGGGCTGCACATCCAATTCATTTGCTGTAAACAGCGGTGTGAAGCAGGGATGTGTTCCTGCTCCTACCTTATTTGGTATATATTTTGCAGCCCTACTCAAGAATGCCTTTGGTCAATGTTCAGGTGGAGTACTTATTAACACCAGAGTGGACGGCTCCATTTTTAATGTTGCCAGACTAAAAGCAAAATCTCGTACAGAGCATATTATGTTACAAGAGCTCCTCTTCGCAGATGATGCTGCAATCGTGGCCCACGATGAAACCACGCTCCAGGCTCTCATCAATAGCCTTGCCAAAGCCTGTGACAAATTCATGCTAAAGATCAGTGTCTCAAAAACTGTAGTTTTGACACAAGGCTTGAGAAACCCCAAACCAATCATGCTGAATGGCTCTCCTCTGGAGCAAGTGGGAAAATTCTGCTACCTAGGCTCAACCATCAGTGGTAGCACAGACATAACAACTGAAATAAATGCCAGAATAGGAAAGGCGGCCACAGCTTTTGGCAAACTCTCAAAAAGGGTGTGGAACAATAGCAAGCTGACCATCAAAACAAAGGTACTCGTGTACCAAACTTGCGTCCTAAGCACCCTGCTGTATGGCTCAGAGACATGGACCACCTACTCCAAACATGAAAGATCCCTCAACTCCTTCCACCTGCGCTGCCTACGCAAAATTCTCAAGATCAAGTGGCAAGACAGGATCTCAAATATCGAAGTTCTGAGCCGAGCCAACATTCCATCAACTCAGGCTCTCCTAGGCAAAAAAAGACTGCGGTGGCTTGGACATCTCCACCGTATGGAAAATGATCGCATCCCCAGACAAATTCTCTACGGGGAACTTGCTACTGGCAACCGACCCAGAGGTAGGCCACATCTGCGATTCAAAGACACTTGCAAGGTCACGATGAAAGCATTCAACATCGACCCCAATGAATGGGAGAACCTTGCAAATGATCGAAGCAGATGGAGACAAAAATTGCGCAGTGGCACGCTCGCAATAGACTTCAAGGCAAAAGAAACATACCTGACAAAACGACAGAGGCGGAATGAAAACACTCGCCAAAGTGAACCCAAAAGACTGACCTGCAATCACTGCCATCGCACTCTCGGGTCAAACATTGGTAGAATAAGCCACGAGAGAAGCTGTCAGTCAAAGTGAAAGTGAATATTCTAGCTGCTAAGACCGTCTGTAAAGACGCTAAAGGCCATATATATATATAAGTCGAAAGTTAGTCTATAATGTATGCGGCTTTCAACAATTACTCATCTTGTTAGTAATCTATCTATCTATCTGTCTATCTGTCTGTCTGTCTGTCTGTCTGTCTGTCTGTCTGTCTGTCTGTCTGCCTGTCTGTCTGCCTGTCTGTCTGTCTGCCTGCCTGTCTGTCTGTCTGTCTGTCTGTCTGTCTGCCTGCCTGCCTGCCTGCCAGCCTGCCTGTCTGTCTGTCAGTCTGTCTGTCTGTCTGTCAGTCTATCTACCTATTATCTAACTGTGTGTGTCTGCCTATTTGCCTACCTATCATCAATTAATCCACATGACATTGTGATAATCGACCTCCCAGACATTCAGTCAACCAGTCAGTCCATCAAATAATCACTCAATCTATCCCTACAGGCCTATTCAACCAACCAATCAGCCAAACCTATACCAATTTTTCAAACCATTCTGTACATTGCCAAATTTTCCATTACTTCCATTCCACCCCCGCGCTTTGTTCTCTTTCTCTCTTTGATGTGTCCATCATCTCTAACAAGCAATACCAGGCTTGTCAACGTCTCTGCAAGATCTCAAACCTAAAGACTCTTATAGGGTGATGTAGAAAATGAGAACGAAAAGTCGGAGCGAAGGATATTAAAGAATGCTGAGGTGACAGGCTGCGGTGGTAGCAGTGGGGAAATAGCCATGTTAAGATCAAGAGGGTGGGGGAGATTGGGGAATGTAGGGATGGGTCGAATGGGGGCTTGCTTGCACATGGGGGTGGGGATGGCGGGAAATTGCCCAGTGGAGGTTAAAATGGGGGGGGGCCTAGGGGGGAGGAGGGTCAACATGGCATTATGAAACGGGCAAAAGGGAGTTGGGGGGATAGAAGGGGTGGGATTATTCGGGAAAAACGCACAAGGGGGGCGGGGGACTACAAAACTGCCAAAATCGAGAGTTACAAAATTGCCAAAATCGAGAGTACGGACTCTATGGATGCCCCCTGCCCCCCAAAGTACTCTGGTAATTCCAGAGGCCAGATTCAATGGGTAACACAATACCAACGTTCTTGGTCTGCAAAAACCCATCACAGTGAGTGGTAGGAATCACGAATGTCGGTTCCATTAATCAGCCTGTTCTTCATTTCTTTGCCAAGCTCAAATCATGCCAATTACCAACCTACCTGCTGGTCCTGACAAATCACAATGCACCTCTGTAATGGGTTACATAATTGAAGCGTTAAGTTCTATGCCTTGCCCCCTACGGCACAAAAAGCCATATCTGAGATATTGAGTAAAAGGTTGTTTTGTTTTTGCATTGTATGACCCTGAAAACTTCAGCTCTTCAAGGTGTCTCACTCTTCTAATGGTAACAGTCTGTCTTTAATGTGCTTTGTACAGAAAACAGTTCGCTCGCTGATCATTATGGACTGTTTGATTTGGACAAAATATTTTTTTTTAAATACGAGAACTCTATGAGATCACATCAAGGCTTGAAGCAAAGTGAAGATGTGGCAAAGAGAAAACTCGGTGTGTTGTAAAGTCTCACGTACGAAATCATGCAGAAACGACACAATAAAACGCAGGGGAAGTAGAAAAATGAAATATCGACAATGGGCCAGAACACAGCCACTTCCTAGTTATTTTCTACGCTGATTTTTTAAAATAACTATTTTCGTGGAGTTGAGGTGGGTTCGGCAATTATAAATTATATTTAATTGTATATTATTGTAAGTAAATGTATAAATTGTTGTAGGTTGCAGGGAGCAGAGAGAGTGAATGGCAGTGCGTTTGCTTGTTTTTTTTAAAATGTTTTTCAAAGATTGTTTCCATGACTCTTCTGTGTATTTTGAATTGGCCGTCAGGCCTACAATAAACTTGTACTTGAACTTGGTGTCATTCCTTTCGAGCACAACGAGACTATTTCAGAGATGAGGTCTGGCTCACTGTCAGGACGACAACGAACGATTGCCTTAAAAATAGAAACATCGCAAGAAATCAGTTAAGCTGGATCAGGTGATCAACGAGATTCGAACCTAGAACCCCCCAGCACTTGGGAATAAGCTCTCTCAACACTGTCTGTGACAGTTTGATGTTCTGTTCAAGAATTACCACTCAGTCTGAGGGAGGAGTATTTATTGACAAACAAATAATAGGGATAATGTCCATGTGCGCTACTACACATTGCAAGGAGCACATGCATGTAGTTAGATAACTCACATTGGCAAATGGTCATTATATTCCAGTATCCTGCCAAAGAAACGTCTTTCGATTTCAGTGGGTTGTTGGTGGGGCGCTTGTTATCGGGCCTCCTTCTTTCCTATCATAACATGGCCGTTATAGTGTGGACGTTCTTTCTAAACACTCACATTCAAACTCAGTTCCGTTGCAATGGATCAATATAATAATATTAATAACCACTAAAATAGCTTTGTTTTCTTTCCTGGCACTTCTTCTCCCCAAGCCTTCCACCTCGTTTGACCCCCCCCCCCTCCCAATCGGGAGATAGGGGCACCCACTGTGTCTAACTTGCACCCATTCGATCACAACACACACATTAACGCCCACTGAATTCGTTCTAGCACAGATACACTCACCAGTCCTGTCTTTGAAGATGCAACATCTTCAATATCTCCCTTTACCCCTTCCCCCCAAAATAACTTTCCTCCATTAAGATACCCCTCTGGAGAGCAAAAATCTGAGTGATGTGTTCTGTCCACCGGGGAAACACTAGAAGATATGTCCAGAATCGGAATCCGATGGTGGCTAGTAGTCCGGACGTGAACCAAGCCTTTGATTCTGTATGGAAATGTTTGTGGCGTTTGCGCCCCCTAGGGAAATCATCTCCCTTGGGTGACATCGAGGCATTCATTCTCAGACTCATGTTAGGGGACCGTGGTATGAGCAGTGAACACAAATAAGAATTATTTTTCTCTTTTCGGCTTTGTAATTAGACTACAATTCTCCCAACAACAGCATCTGAGGAGGGCATAATAACTTTGCAAAACTTACCAAAATTGATGAACTCATTCTAAAAATGTGTATGACGATGACATCAATAAAATGGCTTCCAAATTGATAATTAGACCACAGTGAAGAAAGCAGTTGCTTTTATTAATATTTTCCATCAATATATAAAACATGATCAAAATTTATAGGAACTGGACGCATACTCACCTTCAGAGACTTGTTAAAAGTGTTGTTACAGGAGTGAGTCTAGAAAGTAGGTGGCAAACTTCAACATAGAGTGCAGCAATAACTTGAAGGAATTAAGCCTCAATTAAGCTGTCATGTCCCTTTAACTACCCAAACAGACAAAGCTTTGCAGGTTGATGTATAATTTTTGACAATACCAACAGCCTTTTCTGCCTAAAATTTGAAACATGCCCATATAAGTTTACATTAATTTTGTTATCTACCAATATGCCTCACCGCTTCTTCCTTAAACAGCAGTTTTGGGAGGCAGATTGGCTGCCTTCTAGGTGGTGTAGTTAAATGAGGAGGCAGATTGTTCTAAGTGGTGTAGTTAAATAAGGAGGCAGATTGACTGCCTTCTAAGTGGTGTAGTTAAATAATTATAATCAGTCCCCCCCTCCCACCCCCAACCCCCGTTTTTGCACTCGCAGTGAGTTAGTGCGCGAGATTTCTCTTTCCGCCCGTCGACTCAAAAACAGTTTTGTCGCGTCCAAATTAGTAAGACAGAACTGTTTCAGTCTGACCAGTGCGTGACGTCCTGCTCAACTCCATTATCCTCATTTCACACGAAAACCGAGACAATCCCAGCTTGACCCAGCGCGACACCAGCTGTAGAGTACATCCCTTTTTAAATCGAATGCTCACGTTTTTCTGTGTGTTTTTTAAACTGCCAAAAGTTCCTTCTTTGATACATTTCAACATGAGCGTCTGGACTTGATCATTTCGTCCTCTGCGTTGGCTCTGACCTTTTCCAAGCAGACAGCCCCGAGGAACACAACCTTATCTTTAGTCTAATGGGCTTCTCATTGCGATCTGGCGTTCGGGGATAATCAAAAAGGGGAGAGGGGGCTAGATCTTCGACACCATCCGTAAATCCAAGGGGAAAGGGCTCAATTTGAAAAAATTAACAGTCTGGCCACTGTTTTCAGAGGTAAATATCCATATTCCTGGCACTAATGGTGTAGTTTGGCTGGAGGCAGTGGTGCCAACCAGGAAATCAGTGAGAAGTGAATGAGAGACATTCACAGCTGATTTGCTTGAACTAGTTATTTAAGTCAAGCCTCGGGTACAGCCGGTCTTTTTCTAGATCGGGGAAAAGGTCAGTATAATTATATTGCATTTCCCTTGAAGGTTGAATAACTTTGAAGTCCTGTTTCTGCGACCGCGGGTAGTATGAGTAGGCTATGGTTAAAGTTGCTCAAGTTCTCGTATTAAGACGGCTAGCTAGACTACTAGAATGCCACTCTGAGACTAGCTACAGTCTTTCATAGTAATATGGATACTTCTAAACTGGGGCCACCAAGAGATAGGTTCAAAGCCATCTAGAACACTGGTCGACGGGCAAGCTGCTCGCCTCTCATTTGCAAATTTAGTATTACGATAAGGAGTTATAAATAAACTGGAACCGTGAGACAGCTTGATAAGTGCCGCAACGGATTTTCAAACAAGTGTCAAAAAGTGCATTTGTTATGCCTCTTCCACATACTGAAATGTCTGCAGATTTTTTTTTTTCTTCTGAAAAAAGAGTCAGAACAAACAAGAACCAAGGTCGCATAATGACAGAAGGTGATCATTCTTCTACATATTTCAGGCTTGAAGACAGAACAACCTCCAACCAATTTCATAGAACTGCATGTCGGTGCTTTCACGGATTTATGCCAAAAATCGTTCTTTTTTTCACAATGAAAACCGCGATTTTTCTTTCGATTTTCACATACTGACACAGGGCTGGCCATTTTTACGTTTCAGTAAAGAGGACAAAGAGACCTCCGAGCAATTTCCAAAATAAAAAGTCAATGCTTTCAAGGACTTGTGGGAAAAAACAACGACAAACAAACAAACAGAAAGGTTCGTTAACAACCCCTCGTGTTCTTTCAAATTTCACAAAATAACAGAGGGCCGGCCATTGTTCACATATTTCAGAGTGAAAGACAGAGAGACCTCCAAGCAAGTCCCAAACTGAGAGATCATATCAATGCTTCGCGTACTTATGCACACTTTTGTTTTAACAATAATTAAGAACCCCTGATATTTTTTTTAAGTTCACATAAGGACACGGCTGGTCATTGTTCTACAGTATGGCTCAGGATTGAAGACAAAGTGACCTCAAAGCAATTTCCCGAGCTCAGAGATCATGTCACTGCATTCATCCTTTTATGCACGAAATCATTGATTTTGTGTGTGTGTGTGTGTGTGTGTGAGTGTGTGTGTGTGTTTTTATTTTGGTTCTGTTTGGTAATTAGGAACTCACAGATTAATTCAATGCACGTAACCTTGCCACAGACGTATCATGTTCGCTGACGTGCTCACTGTCACATTTTCTATGTTTAATGCACACAATGTAAATTAATATCCCTTGCAGCATTTTCGCCTGGTCTTTTGTGAGTGCACGTACTGACTTACTTTGATCTATTGCTTTCATTTAAAAATAACGGTTTTTTTTCTGGGATTTATCATGCATTTTATTATGTTCATTATTGTAGAGGAGGGCTTTGCAAAGTACTTTTTTTTTCATTTGAATTTTCGTTTTTTGTTTTTTTTGCTTTTGAATTCTTAATTTCTGTTGAATTTTTATTCGCCTTTAAAAGCACTAACCTCTTTTCTTCATCCCTCCAACTCTTTTTCATTTTAAAAGTGTAATCGTTGTTTCAATTAAAAAAAAAAAAACAACACCTTTGAACACTAAAAATACTGCGAGCTGTAGCCAATCGGGCTATTTAACATAGTTTGTTTCTTTCCTCCTTTTGTTTTTTGTCCGTATACTTTACCAACATTTGAAGGCATGACTTTAGTAACCCCCCACCTCCCCCCCCCCCCAATGTTCAAGGCTAGTAGCACGCCAAGCCAAATCTGTTTTGCATCGGTTTTAACTTAGACCTAAACTTTCTTTGAATCAACCTGTACGAGAGACTTGTTTCAGTCTCATTAGTGAGCGGGGTCCCGTTCAACTCCATAGTTCACAAAACCAAGACAAAGCCCGACTTTTGTGGTCTATTTCTGTTCCCCTGGTATTCAGTTATCGTAGTCAGTGCACTATGGGCCTAAGTTCTATTTGTTTTTAAATGTAGTTTCCTGTTTTGGCTTCCCATAACAAATTACATCCGTCCGCCCAGCCACACCGAATGGATGCTCTAGCTAAGACAATAGCGATGTCCATTCCGGGACTATCGATCCGGCACCACTTTCTGGCAATCCCGTCTCGGTTGGGCAACCCGGGTTAGCCGACGTTTTATCTGCCGTCGGTTGATGAGTAGCACGGCTCTCAGGTGTTATGCAAGACCGGCTGACCGGAACTCAGAATTTCAGCCCTAGCTATGTGGTGGGATGTCCTCTGGCAGACAGGCAAACTAATACAAGTTGATTTGATTTCCCAAAATGTCCTGTGATGTTCAATAATGTTCAGTGTATGAACGAACGAAACCAGTCATTATTAGCAAAGCAATCGACTGCCTTTTAAACAGGTTACAGTGACAGCTTGTTTGTGATCACAAAACTGGTAGATAAAACACACAATTATTGATAAATAAGATATAAAATGAAAATAATTATAAAAATGATAAAAGAAAATCAATATTGATGAATAGAAACCGCGTATATTTACAGAGACATGGACAAAACTTAACTTCTGAAGTACAGAGAGGTTTTTCATCTGACGGAGTAAATTAATAATAAAACCAGCATTTCCTGTTGTCATGTTTTTTTTATTGCTGTTATTTAATTTGCGTTGACAGCCGCTTTAAGATCCGGCTGACGTACGAATTTGAAAGTTACAGAGCGTGACGAAACGCCAGGAAATAGATTGAAAGTCTCCACTTCAATGTGTAACTTTAAAAAAACAGTAAAAAAAAAAAAAAGGAGGAGAGAATGCGGTTTAGAAATTGGCTCACGCTGAAGTGTGAGTAAGTCTGCGTGTCCGACCGTATTAGGTCGTCTAACTCAGTGATGTAGATTGGCTTTCCTAAAGTAGACCTTTTCGGGCTGGGCCACAAATCTTTTGTCTCCAGTCGAAATCTCTTCCGTGTTGCTCAGCGCCAGGGAACTGATTTTGTATGGTGCGTTACTTTGGGCACACGAAGAAGGATTTAAACTCTTGGGAGAGAGAGAGAGAGAGAGAGAGAGACAGAGAGAGAGAGAAAGAGAGAGAGAGAGAGAGAGGGAGAGAGAGAGACAGAGAGAGAGAGAGAGAGAGAGAGAGAGGGAGAGAGAGAGAGAGAGAGAGAGAGAGAGAGAGAGAGAGAGAGAGAGAGAGAGAGAGATCAGAACTCTTCCGAGGAAGAGAGGAAGAGAACCCCTGTCAAACAAGTTTTTAGAACACTGTACAAAGAGACGAATCCATAACTTAGGCTAGTAATATAATAATAATAATAATAATAATAAACACGGCGTTTATTTAGCGCTTCATCCGGTTAACAACCAGGCTCTATGCCCTTTACAATAGTTATATCATATAATCACACACACAATATACAAGCATACTCAGGAGAACACAAAAACATGGCCATTCAGGGTGTAAAACGATGACTTTTCAGCCAATGTTTAAAAGTCATAAAATGTTCACTCTCTAAGACAGAGGCAGAGAATTCTAAATCTGAAGCCCTGGAAAAGAAAAAAGATTTGTTCACCCATAGTCTTAAGGGACATTTTAGGAATTATAAACTTTTTAGAGTCAGCAGATAATTGAATTATATACTTTTAGGTGTCAGCAGATGTCTGAATTATAAACTTTTTAGTGTCAGCAGATAATTGAATAATAAACTTTTTAGTGTCAGCAGATGACTGCATTATAAACTTTTTAGTGTCAGCAGATAATTGAATTGTAAACTTTTAGTGTCGGCAGATAATTAAATTATAACATTTTTAGTGTCAGCAGATAATTGAATTATAAACTTTTAGTGTCGGCAGATAATTGAATTACAAACTTTTTAATGTCATCAGATAATTGAATTATAAACTTTTTAGTGTCAGCAGATAATTGAATTATAAACTTTTTAATGTCATCAGATAATTGAATTATAAACTTTTTAGTGTCAGCAGATAATTGAATTATAAACTTTTTAATGTCATCAGATAATTGAATTATAAACTTTTTAGTGTCAACATATAATTGAATTATAAACTTTTAGTGTCAGCAGAAGATCTAAGATGCCGTGATGGTACATAGGGAGTCACAAGATCAGTTAAATAAGTAAATAGTAGCACGCTGAAGCAAGTCTGTTTTACCTCTTTCTTCGTGTGAGACGTGGAGTTTGGGATTAAATGGGAATGTGCACACTGGCAAGACTGAAACAGATCTGACTCGTTAGTCCGGGCTGTCTTGAGCCAGCAGGCGGAAAGGGAAAGAGAGACTTCACACGCTGAATCAAAACTGACGCAAGACACACGTGGTTCAGTGAGCTACGGGCCCCATGAGAATTTTCCCCGCATCCCGAAGCTAATTTTGCACAAAATATCCTGGATCTAGTATGTTTCAGCTTCGCATGAATGGCCGTCTCAACTGACAAAAGTCAGACCTGATTACTTTTTTTATCGTTCTCATAACCTCAAAATTACGTTTACTGTTTTTTAAAATGATATTGAGGAAGTACTTAGGCCTAATCATTCTCCTTTGCATGCGGATAAATATCTACGTATTTTTGGATTTAGAAAAATGCTCACGAGAATGCCCGCTTCACTCACAGAAGTCAGGGTTAATTACTTTTCAAATCTGTCTCAGAACCTCAAAATTACCTCTGCCACTCATTTTAGCTTTTGATGATACTGACGACATACTAACTCATTTTCCTTTGTATAATAATATATATTTATATATTTCACCATTTATGGATTTTTAAAAAATGTTAATAGATGTCTACGCAAAAAAAAATTGCTCAACAGTTACACCTGAGCTCAGCCCCGGAAAAATCATTATTCTGCTATATCTCAGCCTCTTTTATCTGTCTGCGACTTAAACAATCCTGCGAGAGAAAGGAAAAGTTGCCCCCGTGGGCAAGGCGTTATTATCTTCCCGTAGACATCAAATCTAATCTTTGAGTAGGAAAACAAATTACAAGCCTCAAGTATTTCGTCACATTAATTTTGTGTTTGAATGAAAAAAAAATATACAAGAAAAAACAAATAGAATCTATGCACTAAAAAAAATAAACAAATAATTTAAACAACAAAGACGGGCTCTTGTTCCGGGACCGTAGCCTAATTACAAAGCCAGATAGGAAAAAATACTGAGTTGTGGGCACTGCTCACTTATAGCTCACATGGTCCCCTAACAAACAGCCAGAAAGGAACAATTCCACTCAGCCAAAAATTGTACTTTCATAAATAATGCTATAAGTTGGTTTTAATCTGAGTCCAAACTCGTTAGTTTTGTTTTTCCATAATCTCAAAATCATGTCCCTCAAATTTTTTTTTCTTTCTGGTGTTGAAAAGAAAACAGGTCATTTTCCGCAAGATTGATAATGGGTGCACACAATCTAAATATATCTTCTAGCCCTGACGCGAAGGCAAAAAAAAAAAAATGTTCCCCAAGCATCTTATATGACTGTAAAAAAAAAAAAGCCCATTCTCCATTTTCTTATCAGCAGACACAGACTCCCACCTTTCCAGTGTTCACACGAACTGATTCCCAGATACAGAATCAAATGATGTAACGGAAATGAGAAAGATAATGGGAAAAATGGTATCTCTAAATACACTCTCTCCACAGATTACCGTATTCAGCGCAATGAAAAAGAAGTCATTTAACCAACTTGGAATCCGCTTAACGCTTCTCAGCGTGCAATCGGGCCAATCACCAATAATCTACGATTGCCGTATTTATCCCAGCTCAGCACACCTCTTCATTTACTTCCTCCCTCTTCGTTTTATCAATTAGGAAAGAAGGACAATAGAGAAAGAGAGTAGAGCAACCTTCATCTTCTCCTTCCTTTTTATTTATTTTTTTCATTGGTAGTAATTTGCATGGTAATTTACAGCATTTTTTTTTTATTGGCACTAATTTACGTAGTAATTTACAGCATTTTTTTTTTATTGGCACTAATTTGCATAGTAATTTACAGCATTTTTTTTTTATTGGCACTAATTTGCATAGTAATTTACAGCAATTTTTTTTTATTGGTACTAATTTACGTAGTAATTTACAGTATTTTTGCTGGCACTATTTTACGTAGTTATTTACAGTATTTTTGATTGTCACTAATGTACGTAGTAATTTACAGCATTTCTTTATTGGCACTAATGTACGTAGTAATTTACAGTATTTTTTATTGGCACTATGTACATAGTAGTAATTTACAGCATTTTTATTGGCACTAATGTACGTAGTAATTTACAGCTCTTTTCATTAGCATTACTTTACCAAGAAATGTACAGCATTTCTTATTGGCACTGAAGTACGTAATTCGTCATATTTATTTTTAAATTGGCCATCACATTTTTTATGTCGTGACCCGCGGCATTTCTATTGGCATTAATTTACATAGTTATCCATAGCAGTTTTTACTGGCACTTTACATAGCAATAATTCATATCCTTGTGGGGGAAGAAGTGGGGGGGGGGGGCTAATTTAGGTAGTATTTCCTGTAATGTACAATTATTACGTAAATAAGGCCCCTTAAAAAGGTGCTATAAACGTCAAAGACTGCTCAACCCTCTTTCTTTACATCCCCACAGTGTAGGCATAAAACAAGTGAGCTTCTGCAGGTGGGTTCAGTCATGCATAACATGTTCCAAATGGAACAGGTACACGTAAATACAATGTGCACTTATCAGGAATTATTACCGGAATTTAAAATGGAGAGCGACCTTTGAAAAGTACAACGTTTCAATTTATTTATTTATTTATTTGCACTGCACAGCAAAATATTCAGCTTGATGAAAATTATAAAATTAAATTGAGAAAATCCCTTACCGGCGAAGAACTTTTTGAAGGTGACATCTGACATGTGATCACCTGAAGGCTTAGAATTTTGATAATATGCATTTGACGTCGGATATGATAGACAGGGGGAAAAATAGCATACATATAAACTGACAAAGGGGCATGTAGGCAGCCAGGCAGATGTACTAACGTAATTGTAAGCACACTTGCATACACAAACATGTACAAACTAAAATAGAAAGATCGTTAGATAGACAGATACCTAGAGAGATAGATGGAAAGACAGACGGACGACCAGGTAGGTAGGTAGGTAGGTAGGTATGTAGGTAGGTAGGTAGGTAGGTAGGTAGGTAGGTAGGTAGGTAGGTAGGTACGTAGGTAGGTAGGTACGTACCTAGGTAGGTAGGTAGGTAGGTAGGAACGTAGGTAGGTAGGTAGGTACGTACGTAGGTAGGTAGGTAGGTAGGTAGGTAGGTAGAAAGGCAGACAGAAAGACAGACAGGCGGGAGGGCCAGGATGAGCGTTTAGACAGACAGACAGACAGACAGACAGACTGACAGACACATAGATAGATAGATAGATAGATAGATAGATAGATAGATAGATAGATAGATAGATAGATAGATAGATAGATAGATAGATAGATAGATAGATAGATAGATAGATAGATAGATAGATAGATAGATAGATAGATAGATAGATAGATAGATAGATAGATAGATAGATAGACAGATAGACAAAGAAAAACTAAGAGCCTGTAATGGACTCGCCAAATAAGATTATTTTCGTCCTGCTCTTGCCACACGATTTTTGTCAGTTCCAGCTGAGAACCGCTGTCTACAGGAAGCATACTCGCCCAGAGATTTCTCGTTCCTTCGAGATTTCCAAAGATATTTTTCTCGTAACTTCAACTGGGCATATCGACTCAAAATTAAGTCATGAACTAGATATCGATATCTTAGCATCATATTGCTGCATAACGTGAAGCATTCGATTCTGTCCAGATTCAAGTTCTTTATTGAATTAGTAAATAAGGCTCCTACCTTATTTGGTATATATTTTGCAGCCCTACTCAAGAATGCCTTTGGTCAATGTTCAGGTGGAGTACTTATTAACACCAGAGTGGACGGCTCCATTTTTAATGTTGCCAGACTAAAAGCAAAATCTCGTACAGAGCATATTATGTTACAAGAGCTCCTCTTCGCAGATGATGCTGCAATCGTGGCCCACGATGAAACCACGCTCCAGGCTCTCATCAATAGCCTTGCCAAAGCCTGTGACAAATTCATGCTAAGGATCAGTGTCTCAAAAACTGTAGTTTTGACACAAGGCTTGAGAAACCCCAACCCAATCATGCTGAATGGCTCTCCTCTGGAGCAAGTGGGAAAATTCTGCTACCTAGGCTCAACCATCAGTGGTAGCACAGACATAACAACTGAAATAAATGCCAGAATAGGAAAGGCGGCCACAGCTTTTGGCAAACTCTCAAAAAGGGTGTGGAACAATAGCAAGCTGACCATCAAAACAAAGGTACTCGTGTACCAAACTTGCGTCCTAAGCACCCTGCTGTATGGCTCAGAGACATGGACCACCTACTCCAAACATGAAAGATCCCTCAACTCCTTCCACCTGCGCTGCCTACGCAAAATTCTCAAGATCAAGTGGCAAGACAGGATCTCAAATATCGAAGTTCTGAGCCGAGCCAACATTCCATCAACTCAGGCTCTCCTAGGCAAAAAAAGACTGCGGTGGCTTGGACATCTCCACCGTATGGAAAATGATCGCATCCCCAGACAAATTCTCTACGGGGAACTTGCTACTGGCAACCGACCCAGAGGTAGGCCACATCTGCGATTCAAAGACACTTGCAAGGTCACGATGAAAGCATTCAACATCGACCCCAATGAATGGGAGAACCTTGCAAATGATCGAAGCAGATGGAGACAAAAATTGCGCAGTGGCACGCTCGCAATAGACTTCAAGGCAAAAGAAACATACCTGACAAAACGACAGAGGCGGAATGAAAACATTCGCCAAAGTGAACCCAAAAGACTGACCTGCAATCACTGCCATCGCACTCTCGGGTCAAACATTGGTAGAATAAGCCACGAGAGAAGCTGTCAGTCAAAGTGAAAGTGAATATTCTAGCTGCTAAGACCGTCTGTAAAGACGCTAAAGGCCATATATAAATAAGGCCAAGACAAGATTTCTAGTCAGTGCGCATGTCTGTGTGCGCCCGCAACATTCCATCTGAAGTGTCACTTTCAGGAACTATTTTTTCAAAATGTGTCATACATGGTTTCTAGAATTTGTGTCTTTTGTTTTCAAATTACTGTCGAGATTTCCTATTTTCCGCTTTCAAACGCTGACAGATATTCTCTTTCGATACTAAAATAATATTCGTTATTTTTAACCAGCAATAAATACATCGGTATCGATAACGCTCTGCTCCAACATCACCCCAAAACGATCTTTCTCGAGTGTGACAGACCTCGTTAAGCGCACTTTTCCCCGGGCCTATCAAATGCGTTCAACCTTTGAAAAAAAATAATAAAGCAAAAAGCCCACAAATTTTGAACAGGATCTCTCCGGTCAAGTCCGCGATAGAGACAAAAATAAAATGAAATTACAAAATCGATATCTGCGCAGAATTGAAACCAGGCATGGAACTGAAAAATTAATTTCATTTCTTCTCCCCTCCTCAGCATTTTGCGTTTCTTCCCATTCTCTCTGGTTATCTCCCTTTCTGTTCTCTGGCTTTTTGTTTTTCTCCCTTTGGCAGCTCCAGCGACCGTCTGACGAAATGCTTACAGTTGGGATGCTTTGATGAAAAACACTGAAAATGTACGCTCTAAATGCATTGCAAAGCAACACATTTGACGGCATCAAAGGAGGACATGGCTGAGACCATAAGGCCCGGCGCGCACTATCCTGTTTTGTCTGCTGCACGGCGTGCAAACGCAGATTTTTGCTTGCTTGGCAAAGAGTTTATAGTGCTGCACACCACGCCAAAGATTGCTTGCATTGAACGGATGGTTAATTTTAACATAGTGCGCGCCGGGCCTAAGCGGTACATTTATCTCCAGGGACCTGAAAGCGAGAACATGAATCTGTAGAGTTGTTACGTGAAGGCGCATGTTGTCAGAATCTTTATTCCCATAAATGTTGGAGAAACTGAGACATGCCCATGTGGAAACTGCCCAGAGAATGCAGAACATGTCCTCCAACAATGCCCCCTATACAGAGAACAGAGGGAAAGCAGCTGGCCCCGAGGTGAGGCACTACACACCAAGCTATATGGGACAGCAGAGGAACTCAAGAGCACAGCATCCTTCATAAAGGCTACCGGCCTCCTGACATAAATAGTCTGACACGAAGAACGCAGAAGAAGAAGAAGATAATGTCTAACATCGGTATAATGTAAGAAAAATGCTCCAGCATGGAAATAATTGCAATATGGGTAGTGTTTCAATGTCAAGATATCCACCACTGGTGCCAAGTACATGATCCCAATATTGCACTTATGCACATCTACGCTGTGTGGCTGGCTCCCAGAGTCACATTCTAATCTTTCACGGGGAGGAACTTCCAAAGGACTGTAATATTCTAATACTAGCTCTTTACCACCAAGATCCACTGATACAGATGAAAGTACAAAGTATTATGTCAGATAAATATTTGGACAGAAAGAAAAGTTTACGTTCAGCAAAAGCGTCACTTAGTATTGGGGCTTAAAATTTATCAACTAAACTTGAGATAATCCATACTGAGATGAATAACGGGGAACGCTTCTAATGAGGAAAACAAATGACACTTGTAGATGCAGATGTGCACTTAAAATAGCAGGTGCAATGGAAGTAGCACTCTAGTCAAACGGCCAGTTGGACAGACAGACCAGAAAACAACATACACACATAAAGACAGACAGACGGACAGACAGATACAGATAGATAGATAGACTGATAAACGGATAGATAGATAGATAGATAGATAGATAGATAGATAGATAGATAGATAGATAGATAGATAGATAGATAGATAGATAGATAGATAGATAGACAGACAGACAAACAGATAGACAGACAGGCAGTCTGACAGACAGATAGATAGATAGATAGATAGATAGATAGATAGATAGATAGATAGATAGATAGATAGATAGATAGATAGATAGATAGATAGATAGATAGATAGATAGATATACAGACAGACAAACAGACAGAGAGACAGACAGAGAGATAGATAGATAGATAGATAGATAGATAGATAGATAGATAGATAGATAGATAGATAGATAGATAGACAGACAGATAAACAGATAGACAGACAGACAGACAGACAGACAGACAGATAGATAGATAGATAGATAGATAGATAGATAGATAGATAGATAGATAGATAGATAGATAGATAGATAGATAGATAGATAGATAGATAGACATACAGACAGACAAACAGACAGAGAGACAGACAGACAGAGAGATAGATAGATAGATAGATAGATAGATAGATAGATAGATAGATAGATAGATAGATAGATAGATAGATAGATAGATAGATAGATAGATAGATAGATAGATCTTAGACAACAATCCATGGAATGGTGAATGAATGCAGTGAAAGGAAACACTGTAATGTAAAAGATAACAAAGAGATAGTCATTTGCAGGAACGTAGTCATGACGCACATAGCCATAAGCCTAGCCACTGGCACCATGTTGAAAGAAGGACACCTTCGCCCTGCCAATAACACATTAGCATAATGATACCCAAGCTCATGCCAGTGTGAGCACTAACAGCATGTACATCAATAGCCTTGAGTGCTCTCGGCAAAGCATGGGGAATGATGGACAAGTATGGTATACTTGGAGTGGAAGGGGAAACTGTCATGCTATTCAGCGACTGGTGCATCGTAACGATTTTCTGACAAGCTGCTGTCAATGATCAAGGATCATAGTGCTATTAAAGACATTTATTAGCCATGGGCTGCTTTCTTTCAAAATCAATAGGCTGTTTCTGGATAGATATGGATAAAAAGTATCAACAACAACAATAGCAACAACAATTTGACAATTCCAGGATGAGGAGAGCAAGATGCCGCCACAGACCACAGGTCAATCACAACATGATGCGCTCAAAATGAATGGATAACTCGTCATGTATATTATTCTGCTGTCTGTCCTCCATATATTCCGCTATTTATCATTTTATCCATCCATCCACCCATCAATCCACACACCCCTCCATTGTCCCGTCCATCCACTTAGCTAACCATACAGCCATCTATCTATCTCATCCATCTATCCATCCATCCATCCATCCATCCATCCATTCCTCTATCCATCAATTTATCCATTCGTCCACCCATCCACCCACCCATCCATCCATCCATCCATCCATCCTTCTATTGACACAACCGGCCAGTCACAACAAACCGACCATCACTCTAATCAGTCATCCAGCCAGCCAGTCACCCATCTAGCCAAGCCAGCCAGCCAACAAACTGGTCATCCATCCATCCATCCATCGATCCATCCATCCATCCATCCAGCCATAACAAACTGGCCACCTATTTATCCAGTCACTCAGTGAGCCAACTATCCAGCAAGCCATTGCATTTCAAAAGCTCTCTCGCTGTTAAGGGACCCAAATATCCCGTTATTTTTTCCTCTTCTCGCATCCAGAACTCTGCAACCATTCCTGATATCTTTCATGATAACATCGAAGTTCCAGCCCCCCTTCCCCATTGTCCACCTGCATCAGGAATCTTCCTCCGCCAATTCCCCTGTCCATCTCCTACCCTCTTCCCCCTTCCCTAACAGACGCGCAATTCGCAATCAATACCAGAAGGGCTCGCAAGGAATATCACAAGAGTTACTGCCCGCTTAAGTAGGAGGCTGAGAGCCTGGGACTGCCTTCTCTCGAGTTGTCGAGGACGTTGAAATCGTCCGCTAGTACCTCTTGTCCTGACTTAACATTTTGATCACGAGGTCGGCTCGGCCAGAGACTGTCCACCTCGCCGCCTGACATTTGCATGACATCTGCTTTCGCCGTCTACTGGCCACCAAGACGGAGCTGGTATTAGTGGAAACAGAACACCCGGTGTAAGGTTTCATTTATCTACCCGGGATGAAAACAGTTTATCTGTTCCTGAATTACTTTGAAATATTACTTTCAATAAAACACATTTGTTGTGATTCTGATTTCGAATTTACCTTGAAAAAGTCCACTTTGGCTCAATGTGAATATGAAAAATCCTTCCATTGTCCATTGACTCGGAACTATAATGACCGCCATTCGGAACGATCTGAACAATCTGAACACATTCATACCACACAAGTGTTAAAGATTTATGAACATGAAAGAAAAATCAAAAACGAAAGAGACACATCTATTTATCACAGGTAGTGAACAGAACTATCCGGGAAAATCCAGCCTCAGACAGAAAAATTAATCGACAGGGCCCTTTTATCATGGGAAGAAAAATGTAAGGGAACACCGGCCGAAGAGGACCACAGAGAAAGCCCATCTCCCTTCTGTGTTTGGTCTCAACTCAACCAATCCTTCGTCTCATGTCAGGGCTTAAATTTGCTGACTTAAAAATGGATCGAGTTTATTTGAGATTTCCCAGTCTTTTTCCGTTTCTCGAAAGTATTCTTCATTTTTCTCGAGCTTTCTGTCCATCGTTCTCTGCCATTTTATAAATGTGCACGCAGTGATACCGTAGATAACCTTTTGCAGGGCGAAGCAAAACCATTAGTTTTACAGACAGAAAAGTGTGTGATGAAAGGGAATAAATAACGTTCTCCATCCATCCATCCATCCTTCCATCCGTCCATCCTTCCATCTATCCACAAATTCATCTATCTATCCACCCATCCACCCATCCATCCATTCATCCATCCATCTATCCATCCACCAATCTATCAATCCATCATTACTGCCACCCCCATAATTATCTGCAAACTTCATCACAAAATCACAGTTTTTGTCCTCGTACCTTCTCCATCCACCCATCCATCCATCCTTCCATCCACCTGTCCATCCATCCATCCACCCATCCACTGATTCATCCATCCATCCGCCCATCCAACAATATTCACGTTTACAAGCACGATTAATTGTGGCGTTTAGAGTTACAACCTTTTAACAGTTTATGAGCTGTACATCTATGGACTCTCTTGCCGTATCTGAGTGTTGATGAGCGTTTGGATTAGACAGAATAGCGAAACAAATAGGACGGTGCGCTTTGAGGTTTGATTACACGGTTGTGATTGTCACAGTCAGATGGGTGCTCTCCATAGATGTGACATAACTTCTCGTTCGTTATTTTTTTTTCTGTGTTAATATAAGGATGGAACAAAGAAAATGGAAATTGGATACATGTTAAATGTAGGGATCTCTGATCTTTTTATGATAAAATGCAGGTGTTTTAAAGGTGGAGTCATTCAATCATTATTTTCTACCCATTTTGTTTTTACGGAACGCACCTGTTCATATGCCCTTTCGTCCGTCTTTCTGTCGGTCCATCCATCCTTTCATCCATTCATCCCTCCTCCATCCATCCACCCATCCATCTATTCTTTTCATCATCCATCAATCCATCCATTCACTCGCCTATCCATCCGTACATTAATCCATCCACCTATCCATGCATCCCATTTTCAATCCATTGTCTATTCATGGGCGCATCCACCAGTCAATTTCTTAACTCATCTATCCACCTATCAACCCATTCATCAATCCAACCATCCATCCACCCATCCATCCATCCATCCATCCATCCATCCAGCCAGCCAGCCAGTCAGCCATCCATTCGCTCTCTCTTTAGCTCATCATGCACCGATGCATCCATCCATCCACCTATCCATCTGTCTGTCGGTCCATCCATTCATCCACAAATTCATCCCTCCCTCCCTCCCTTCATCCATCCATCCATTCATTCATTCAGCCATTACTCTGTCAGCTGTGTATCAATCTCTGAATGTAACCGTAGATTTCTTTGATCTACCGCCCATCTGATGAAATCTCACCTGCAACTATTATTACACCACAATCAGTCGGTCCCACACGATGACGCCACTGCATCTAACCCAATGATGCTCAAGTGGAAGGCATTTGCCCCCAGGGGAAGAATTTCGAATCTAAGGGGAAAAACAGAAGAAAAATAAAGTCGTATACGCCAATCTCGATCGAATCCACCGTTTAGCATTATAGAATGTAATATGTTCAGTCTTCCTATCTATTTTGCACGGAAAATGGTATCTCTTTGGTCACCACAAAATGGAAGCCAAAGAACAGGGCAATTTGCAACGCATGAACGCTTGTTGTTTTTTAGGTGTGTTTGAGGGTCTCTCCTGTTATAATGATTTCGCTGATGTTAGGAGAACGTAGTCTGATGACAATATCCAGCAGATAAAAAACTAAGTTGTGTTCATTGCTCAGCTAGAACCTAATTTTATTCTTGGCGCATGGATAATTAATTACACATGTGTAACAAGGGGACAAGGTGGTCTAGAGGCAAGGTGCTCGCCTCTCATGCCAAGGGTCCCGGGTTCTAAACCCGGGCAGTGCAGGCATGTTGGAAATTGGATTTTTCCCATATCTTCAAGTCCCTGGTCCTATTGGGGGGTAGGATCGAGTACCTAGTCTTCTCGGATAAGGACGGAAAAATTCGGAGGGCCCGTGTGCACGTTGCGCACGTTAAAGATACCTTGGCAGTTGGAAATCGTAAAGAGCAGGACGAAAGGCCGCTGCCCGGGCAAAATTGAAAATTGAAATTAATAGATTAAAAGTTATCCATATCACCCCCGCCAGAATTTATTATTCATTATTAATATATATTGTTATTAATAAATATTCAAATATTATTTGAGTTGTGTGTTGTGTGAACTGATGTGAGTTGTGAACTGCTGTGAGTTGTGAACTGTTGTGAGTTGTGAACTGCGCCTAACAGGCTGCGTTACAATTTGCTCTGAGATAGAGAGAGAGAGAGTGAGCGAGACAGGGAGAGAGAAAGAAGCAGTGCAGTGTGTTGAGCGCTTCGCCGGCAGCTCCATTCTGCTCTGTGGTTGACATGTTGTTTCTGTAAAGCGCATAGAGCATTTTAAATGGATATGCGCTATATAAATGCTATACATTATTATTATTATTATTATTATGTATACTCGTTTTCAGGACGCGTATGAATGGATGGGCCGAGACACAAAATACCGAGGCGGACCATTCTTTCTTTTACGGAAGCGCATATCTGCACAACATGTTGTATGGATATGGACAATGCGATGACGTAGAACACACACCGGAATATTCACATTCAGCACCAATGACCTATATTACTGACCTTCTTAATTTGCATAGTTTTTAAAAATATGAATCGGCTTAGTAGCAAAACAATCTGACTTCTGCTTGGAGATTGCGTGATCTGCGCTAATAATATGCTTGAGTGTACGTCGATCACTAATGGCTACCCCAACCCCTTTTCGCCTGATTAGTCAATCTGACTACCGCCCATTAATACAAACTGACCAGACCCTCACGCCCCCAGGTCCATCTGACTATTCCATGTGTTGTCACTTTAAATTCGTGAACACCATACCAAGTTTTGTTTCAGCAAACCTTCACCAGTCGCGCTTTTGGTAAACATGTTGTACGGATATTCACTGTCCATGTCCATACAACGTGTTGTATGGATCCATACAACATGTTGTACGGATATACACTTCCTTCTTTTAATATACTATGTCCACAACTTGCGGTGAGTACTTCTCACAGACCTTTGTGGTACTACTTCTCACAGACCTGTGTGGTACTTGTCTTTTTCGTTCAATTATGAAGGGATGTGGAGCATTGTTGACATGGATAATACGCGCGCAAGTTGAAGGACGGAATTTGGTGAATTGATCCATCTCGGTACCCTGTGTCTCGGGGATGACAAAGCCTTACCTACAAATTGGCAGATGAACCACAAAACAAAAATGATGTTGAGGTGAGACGTGATGAATGAACAGTGGTAGAGAGGGGCAGAAAGAGAGAGTGAGAGGGAGAGAGAATGCCTGCGAGAAAGAGAGAAAGACTGGGAGAGAAAGAGAGAGAGAGAGAAAATGGGAGGAGGGAGGAAGAGGCGGTGGCCGGGTGAGAGAGAAAGAGGGTCAGTGGTTGGAGGGAGAGAAAGTGGGGAGGGAGGCAGGGATGGAAGTGGAAATCAGGTTTATCCCGGGCAACCCCGGGCACCTTATCTAATTGGCTGCAATTCGTGGAAGTGCTGGGATGGCTAGAGTAACAAAAGAAAGGGTGGGGTGGGGGGGGGTGAGTAATGGCCGGAGAGACAGAGGAAGATAAGTGAGTGTACAGAGGAGAAAGAAACGGGAGAAAAAAAGATTAACGGCGGAGAGGAGATGCCTAGTGGTAGTATGGTTTTATAACAGGATCCTGGAATAAAAGGCTTTTTGTTAGGGGACCGTAGACATTTTACAAACTATATAGAGAAAGTACTACGATGTGTTCACAGTTCATCTAAAGGTTACTGTATGAAATACGGCGGTCCCGTGACAACAGCAAATAGAAAATGGGAAATGAAGACAGAGGTAGGGTAGAGGAGTTGGGGTGGGGGAGGGGGGCTCGGACAAACCACGGAACAGCCCCCCCCCCCCTGCCCCCTCTCCTTCTTTAAACATCCTTTGGACAAATCCCCCTCACAGATATTGCTGAGTAGTTCAGTGTAACCAGGAAGGTCATGGTGACCCCTGCCCGTTACTCTACAAATTGTTTATTCAACATGCCTTTCTTGCTTAGCAAATCCTATTTACAGCGTATCAAGAGCTGGAAAAGTGTTCTTATGTAACATAATGTCATAAGGGAATAGAAATTATGACAATATAAAAATGTTGATATTTGTCCTACATAGGGGTTTTTGTCCTGTAAGGAAAAGGTTGGGGAATGGAGGGAGGTGTCCTTGGAATGTTTTGCCCTGTTCAGGATGGGAAAATTCCAGAAAAAAGTCCAGAATGTCTTGATGGTCAAGGACGCCTGATTGGGGATATCGTCATCAAGTATCCCGCTCTTTGACAAGTATGATTAAGCTTGTAGTGGCTGCTGTTAAGGGAGCATAGTAGTTTATATAGTAAGCTACAGCTGACCACTGCACACATCTCAGTATTTTCTCTGTTGGGCTTTGTAATTAGTCTACGGTCCCCTAACTATACTTAAGCTTGGGGTATCCTTCAGTAAATGAAACAACGGAGAGAGAACATAATATACACAGAGAGAGGGAGAGAGAGACAGAGAGAGATAGACAGAAAGAGAGGACAGATATAGAGAGACAGAAAGAAGAAAAAGAGACAGAGAGAGACAGAGAGACAGAGAGAGATAGACAGAAAGAGAGATGGAGAAACAGAAAAAAGAGAAAGAGTCAGACAGAAGAGAGAGAGACAGCGAGAGAGACAGAAAGAGTCAGACAGAAGAGAGAGGGACAGATAGTGAGAGACAGAAAGAGTCAGACAGAAGAGAGAGAGACAGAGAGAGAGACAGAAAGAGAGGACAGAGATGGAGAGACAGAAAGAAGAGAAAGAGACACAGAGAGAGAAAGACAATGAGAGAGGAAACACACTGAGAGACAGAGGAAGAGTGAGAAAGTGAGAGAGGGAGAGAGAGACTATATCTCGGTTGGATTCTAGAAAGAGCTAGCTTACCTCTGCTTGCAAGACACCTAAAGAGTCCCTAAATCACCAGCTCTCCTCTACTCCTCCCTCCCTCCCCCCTTCCCACCCCCGGGCCCTCCCTTCACATTCCGTTATCGGGCCTGGATTTGCCTAGCCAATTTCTTGATCTCCTCTGATCCGATTCATTTATCTTCATTTTCCTCCACTCTGCGATATAATCTTCCTATAATAAGGTCTGAGAAATTTCCCTTCGAGCCGGCTGGTTTGCCTGTTATTATGTGTCTAATAGCCCCCCCCCCCCACCCCTACCTCCTCCACCCCACCCCTTCTCTGTCCTCTTCGATATCAACTCACCCACACATCTCCACATTGTAGCTATAGGAAGTGCGTTGCACGGGTCTCCTTAACAGGGCTGACAGAGCTGAAAATAACGAATTCCATTGTATTGGGATAATTCATTCGATCGCAGATTCTATTCAGATTTGCTGAATCTCATAACTTTGTAACGCGAAACTTGATTTTGATTCCAAATTAGGGATAAAAAACGCCAGAAAAAATCACTCTTTTGTTGATTTTATCTGCATTCGGGTGGTCGCGTTGTCGGGCTGACCAATGACCATTATCTCTAAAACTATATTTAATTGGGAGCAACATGCTCAGTTCTTTGCTTCCCCAAGAATATTCTAAGACCATTACTGTATATCGCTTAATCTGTTTTGTAAGAGCTTCAAAACTGCTAGACAAATGCTATGCAGCATGTCGAGGACGGGTGACCCGGATGTTTGTGTCCAAAATAGACAAAACGAGAGGAACGAGTTTGAAAGTGTTAACCTTTATGAAAATTCAGTTGACTGCAATAACCTCAACACAGTCTCATGAATAATTTTATTGGGGTCACACACCTTGTGTCTTGGATATCTACACGCATTATAAAAGCAATGAATCAAACTGGACATGATTCTGGTTGACTAACCTCGGTGTTATACCAAAAGCACAAAGGGGACCTGATTTATTTTCCACACTCTGGCTTTCATTTTGCTAATAAATATTGTGTTTATCGCAATTTCTCAACAAAACACACGAGTCAGTCGATCTCAAAGTCTTACTGCAAAATAATAATAATAATAATTCCAAGACAAGATCCGGAGGCAGTCTTTGTATGGTTCAGACCTCATTAGCAAAACAGTCCTCAATTGAGATGAAAATTAGATTTCAAAATACATCCACGAAAATTGCCTCATTACAGAACTTTTACTCTGCCTTCAGAATTACCATACACGTCTACAGATTGTCATGCTGGCCTAATATTAACTGATCACCACTTCTGAAATACTGGGGAAATTAGGGATAATGGTCAGACACACTGTAAAATGAAAATTTAAGACCACTAAGTACAAAGTTTCAGACCTCAAGACAATCTTCGCTCGCCAGTTCGTTCAAAACTTGCTGATGAACCCAAGTCCAACCAAATGTGTTGAAAACGTATAATCATAGACAAATTAATGCAAAATGTGTTTTCGGCGATTTATTGTTGATTTTGGGGAATTAAATATTTGTCAATGCATAATTATTGCCAGGTATTTTCCATATAGTTGCATGTGCATTTTTGTCTTTTCGAGAAAATGAGGATGAAAAGTTTGAAGAGTTGTGTAAAATCTGGGCCAAAATGCATTAAAACATTAGATCACAAATACATACCTTATCTCGAAGAGTTATTAGCCGATTGAAATGACACTTAAACATAATGAAATTAGGAGTGAGAGAAACATTTTCAGGACAAAACCTTAAAATCGGCGCAATGCTGCAAACAACATTATGACAAATACTCCTCGATAGCATGCATCTGGATTTGCCTTCTAATTCATATTTTGTACATGTACTCCATGTTTTATAAAGATGCTTTCTCAGCAGTATGAGCTCATGAAATTCCCAACAGCGACAAGCATCTCTATTGCTGACATAATACCAATGCCTGTATTATAATTAATTATCTTTAATCCCTACAAAAGCAAAGAAACCCAGTGAAGATCGGACACATAATTACGGCAGAGCAAATATCAAAGATTTGTTTTTAAAGCATAGTTCTTCAGTATGCAAAATTCTGCGAATTGTTTGAGGTGGGTTTACAGCTCTTTACATTTGCAGCTCACTTTTCTTCTTTTTATTATTTTTTTTTTTGTGAACTGTGTGTGTGTGCGTGCGGGTGTGCACATGTGTGTGCGCATGCGCGTGTGCGTGTGTATGTGTGTGTGTGTGTGTGTGTGTAGTTTTTCTTTACTTCTGTCCGGACAGCGGCCTTCTTCGGCCTGCTCTTCTCGACTTTCCACTGCCGAGGTATCTTTAACGTGAGTAACGAGCACACAGGCCCCTCGAGTTTTTAGTCCTTACCCAAGAAGACTAGGTGCTCGATCATAGAATCACTGACGGGAATTTACAACCAAAATTCCAAAACACCTGCAACGATCGAGGATCGAACCCGGTATCTTCGGCATGAGAGACGAGCACACTGCCTCTGGACCAACCTGTCCCCTAAGTCTGCGAATTGTTAAAGCCAAACCTTCTTTACTGGCATCGCATGAATTACTAGATTTTAATAAAACAGCTGGCACATGAAAGATGCTGTATTTTTGTGTAGCGCAACAGACAACAATTCAGACAACTGTTCAATTTTTCAGTTTTTTAAAAGTATACTGTTAACGCTACCCGTCGAATTTGTTTCATTGTTTCAGTCGAATAAATTTCGAAATCACAAATTCGAACGGGTCATATTAATGGGGGAAAAGGAAACAATTTCATAATCATATTGGGCTTGGTTCTTTAATTAAGAACGTGTTTCTTTTCTATTACTATTATTTTATGTTTTTTGTCAAATCTAACTATTTAATCAGCTTTAGTTCCCAAGAGCCAGAGCTTAATGCACACATTACCTTGTTTAAGCTCTCTGAACTGTGATTACCGGTTCTGATTTCTTTCGTGTCGTGAAAGATCAAATGAATTACTATTATTTTCTAGAATCCAGCCGAATCTCTCTCTCTCTCTCTCTCTCTCTCTCTCTCTCTCTCTCTCTCTCTCTCTCTCTCTCTCTCTCTCTTGCTCCTCTCTCTCTCTCTCTCTCTCTCTCTCTTGCTCCTCTCTCTCTCTCTCTCTCTCTCTCTCTCTCTTGCTCCCCTCTCTCTCTCTCTCTCTCTCTCTCTCTTTCTCTCTCTCTCTCTCTCTCTATCTTTCATGTTCTGTCTCCGTTGTTTCATTACTGAAGAATACCCCAGCTCAAGCATAGTTAGGAGACCGTACACTAATTACAAAGCTAAATAGAGAAATTATTATTTTAATACTGAGGTGTTGTCACTGGTCAGCTATAGCTTTCCACGTAGCATACCACGCCCCTCTAACAACAACTACAAGCTTAATAATATTCGACAGAGAGCAGGATACTTGATGTCGGTTTCTTCAATCAAATAGGCAAACGGTTGGTCTCATGTTTTGAATTGGCCGCCAGGCCTATAATAAACTAAACTTGAACTTTAACTTGTACACATCATAATTATCTTGAGCATAGGAATTGATTCCGAACTGCGGACGCTCATCAAGATTAAAATTATTTCACGTCAGCACCAATTGTGTACATCAGTGGTTCTCAACCTTTTCAGGTATCTCTCCCCAAATGCCTCATTACAGAACTTTTACTCTGCCTTCAGAATTACCATACACGTCTACAGATTGTCATGCTGGCCTAATATTAACTGATCACCACTTCTGAAATACTGGGGAAATTAGGGATAATGGTCAGACACACTGTAAAATGAAAATTTTTTCCCCTCCCCCTCCCCCCCCCACCCCGCCCCCCTTCCCCAGTCCCTACTCAAACCCAACAGACAACACTTCACATGAAGACAGATTACACCCAATAACTATGATAGTAAGTTTTTCAAAGCCTTATTTAATAACACTAGGCGTATTGATCATTCATTATAAAACTGAAAACATTCTAAACAACAGTACATATTACTTACTGTTCATAAAACCCATGTGCGCTTGCTGTTGAACAAGTCAGTGACAGCCATGTATTTATTTGCCCTCCCACCAAACTGTCCCCCATTCATATTTTTGCCCCCAGATCGCCCTCTTCCGTTGTTTCCGCTCCCTTGTCGCTCAGATCTTCATTTTCGCCCCCCCCCCGGAAATCAAAATAGCCCCCCCCCCCTCCTTCACTCTGGAAATCAAAATCGCTCCCCCCCCCCCACCCCCATCGCCACCCTGGAAATCAAAATCGCCCCCTACCTTCCACCCTGGAAATCAAATTTCCCCCCCCCCCCCCAGGTGGAAATCAAAATCGTCAAAATGCCCCCTCCCCTCCTTCCATCCACCCTGGAAATCAAAATCGTCAAAATGCCCCCTCCCCTTCTTCCATCCACCCTGGAAATCAAAATCGTCAAAATACCCCCTCCCCTCCTTCCATCCACCCTGGAAATCAAAATCGTCAAAATACCCCCTCCCCTTCTTCCATCCACCCTGGAAATCAAAATCGTCAAAATACCCCCTCCCCTTCTTCCATCCACCCTGGAAATCAAAATCGTCAAAATACCCCCTCCCCTTCTTCCATCCACCCTGGAAATCAAAATCGTCAAAATACCCCCTCCCCTTCTTCCATCCACCCTGGAAATCAAAATCGTCAAAATACCCCCTCCCCTTCTTCCATCCACCCTGGAAATCAAAATCGCCCCCCCCCCCTCCACCGAAATCAAAATAGTCCAAATCGCCCACCCCCACCCACCCATCCTGGAACTCAAAATCAGCCCCCCCCCCCCTCCACCCACCCTGGAAATCAACATCGCCCCTGACCACCCACATTGAGAACCACTGGTTTACATCATAAACGATGTACCGTAGTTCCGTGCTAGGATAATAAAAAAAAAGAAAAAGCCGAAACAATGAGAAAAAGAATTTCATCGTCTGTGGGCGAGATCATTAATCAGCTGCAGGCAAAACGCGGATACGTTGAATGATAGATGATGAAACAAATTCCAAAGGAGCTCTGGTCTCTGAAGCTGATCAGATTACCTCCCTTGGCAAATTCTCGCCCTTGGCTGTCATGTAAGCCGCCCCTGCTGAGTATCTGAGGGATACCATCCGATATTTCATAATACGCGATACGCCCACGGGCAAGTTCTATCATCCCGATGGTCACAGCTGAACATGTCAGATATCATGTTTTACAAGAACTCCAGACAATCGATTGCTAAATAGGCCATGGATCATACTCAGTCATATGTTTCAACACACTTGGACGCCTCAATGAGGAGCAAAGTCCTCACCGTTCCTAAAAAATGAAAAAAAACTGTCAGCTACAAATGAGCCAACCCGCCCATCTTTACACACCCACCCCCTCCAGTCAAAATGATTGTTCAAAGGATCGTTTTTGCCCTCAGAAATACGTCTCAACAAGACATTATGGCTAGATGTGTGCCATATTTTACTATTATTTCCATGCAATGTCACTTCACGCAATATGCTTATTACTGAAATATGATATGTTTATGTAATGATGCGTAAGATGCACTATGTATGTGTTCTTAAACGTTCTGTGAAAGTGAATTTCCCCATGGGATAATAAAGGGATTCTTATAGCATCCTAAATGATGTTTACTATTTTTCATTCGCACCAACACGGCTTCGCCTGGAAATGAATTTCCGAATTCAATTTTCAGAATGTAAACTGCATTGTACGGTTAAGACGGCTAATGTAATGGTTGCAATAAAACGATGTATATCGATTGGTGTCTTCTACCAGGTCTTTTTTTTTAAATCTTTTAACCCTCTCGTCCCCAGTGACATATATTTCTGAAACACTTTATTTTGCAACCAAATTTCTATTATATGAAATATTGCATAGTTTTTATCAGCCAGTAATTTTTCCTGATAATTATTTATATTTTGGGGTTCACGTGACAATAATTTTGAGACAGTTTTGCAGTATACAAAGTTTTTGGCTACGGGAATCTAATCAGTGGACGTTAATAACTAGAGGCTTAAGCAATAATAATCCAGTTCTTCAAGTCTAAGGGTGAGGCCAGATTAGTGTAAGTTTTTCCGGGGCGGGCTAACCAGCACCAGCCTCCCGGAGCTCGCTTTGAGAATTGCCTCCCGTAACTTTGTAATCGTCCAGAGTAGATGCGTGTTACCAGCGGCTGGTTGCTGGCTGTCCGCGCGGGCAAACTTGCAAAAACGTCGGGATAATTCTTCCCCGTTACAAATCGCCGGAAATTCAAAAAATGCATTTCAGCATACAGAATAAGCATAAATTATAATCAAATTTTACATTTAAGCATTCTGAGGCAATTAGTCTGAGTAACTGATGGGACATAATCTTGGTAACTGATGGGAGGTTGTAAACATGTGCTTCTAAGACGGTCACCGGGTCACATGATCACGTAAGGAAGATAATAGTAACCAAAAACGTTCATTTAATTATTATCCTTTACAACACAACCATTAATTTTGTTCCCAGGCATGGTTTGAAAAATGGCTCTTAGTAACATTTTACGTGAAATGTCCCAAAACTGACGCCTAACAGATTCGACTCAGTCCGCCGCCATTATAAAAAGTCTCTTCCAAAAGAAATATTCTATGGTACTGACGATGTGAAAATAACGAAGGCTTTATAGTAGTAGGTTTGATGTTGCTCTGCTGATTTTGTCACAATACATATCGCAATAATCACCTCCAGGTGCTATTACTTCTACGGGCTCATGTTTCAGTTAATTTCTTATGCCATATGTCAAATTGGAGAAAATAAGCATGTGTGAGAATCTATTCTGCAGAATTTAACTCTTTCCCTAGGACCAACATTCCACTTCTGGACGGAGTACCTCGTGGGTTAACACGCCATACTGTACTGTGCATTTGTAAACAAAGATCGCCTTACTACACAACAGCTGTCCAAACTATACACTCATCAAACATGTCATATCGCCAGACACTCTAGGACAAAGGAAGCTTTACCAAGAATTCTGTTTTTATGGTTCAACGTCACGGGATGTTATTTTCCAATACAATGGTCAAAGAATACCTTTACAGCGTCACAATGCAGGATGCGTTGTACCGGCTGCCGCCAAGGAGGCGTGCGACGCATTGTGGGTTGTACGGTAGGGAAAGAGTTAAATTCTGAAAAGTTGTCCTTGTGACATCACTGGTCGGGTGGAAGAAAATTAATGGTTACGTCTAAATGTGACTGTTGTTACGGGACCTTGGTATTTCACGTAGTAAGCTATAGCTGTACAGTAAGCAACAACTCAGCCTGTTCTCTATTTTGAATTGTCATTAGATATCACGGTCCCCCAACAATTCTAGCCTCTAAATTTGCATTCTAAGAAATTGCCTCTGAAACACGTTTTCGCACCTTAAATACGAAAATATAACGAAAACTGACAATCCTCAATAATAAACTACATTGATATAATAATTTTTCGCACTCAGCTCTCGATATAAGAAAAATGCGCTACAGTCAATTCAAAGTTGAACAAATCGATGGTTGGCGAAGCAGAGTAAATTATGTCCAAAATATTCAAATTGATAAAAATGAGTTTGATATTTGTAACCTTAATGAAAATCAAATAATTCCAATAACTTCAACTCAGACATATGAATAGTTTTGTTGGAGAATGAAATAAAGTCAAACACTTTGTTACTTGGATATCTACAGGCATTTAAGAGCAATGAACAAAATTGGACATAACACACTCTGGTTGATAACCCTCGAAATATGAATTCCCTAGGCCTTTTCAGTGCAAGTTTCTGTTTAGCGATGGCATTCAACTGGCCTTGCTAATAATTATGGCTTTATATACCGTTTATTGCAGTAATTGAAACTGTAAATTGGAAGTGAGAGAACTGCAAAAATTGGTGTTAGCCATGGCTGAATTGTTAAGATGTAGCTGGGAGAAAAGGAGTCAATAACAATTGGAAGACTTGGGGATGGGGGGTGGAGGGGGAGGAAGGTGGGGACGGGGAGGGAGAAGTGAGGAGGAAGAGGAAGAATCTGGAGGGGAGAGGATAGGGGGAGGGAAGGAGTGGAGGAGGGCAGAGGCAGGCTTATTCCGCACACTGCCTAGTACCTGCACTAGTAATAATTAATAATAATAATAATAATCAACGCAGATGAAAGAAACGAAGAATTGCGTAAATGGTAAGTGATGTAGTGAAAGACAGACGTACCAGAAGATACACAAGAAGTAAAGATAAAAATGTCGAGGAAAGTGAAATGAAAGAAAAGGAATAAGCCGCCCCCTCCCCCCCTCCCCCCCCCCCCAAAAAAGCAGGGAATAAAACATAAGAAGAGAACTGGGCCGAAGTAGAAAAAAAAAAGCAGCGAACGGCCAAAAATGCAATATTTATGAAGTCTATTCTGGGCTTGGAGTACTGTACTTAATGAACGTATTAGGCGCCAGGAACGTGAGCGGGCAGGTTGGTTACCGATTAGACAGTTAGTTCTGTCTGTATGTGTGTGCGGGTTTCTCTGTGTTCACGTGGTTTCAGTTGATATGTTCCACAGAAAAAGCACAGAAAGATGTATTTATGAATTAATTTATTTAATGAAATTAATATTTTTCAAATAGTTCAGTTATTTATTAATTTATTTATTTAATTTGCTATTGAGTGAAAAATCTGTCCGTTGTTTGACTTGAAAAGGCAGGAGGTAGGGGGTGGGGGTTCATGACTTGTATGTCAAAGAAAAGGTCATTGCAAAAGTGAAAGGCGGACAGAAAGACAGACAGGCGGGAGGGCCAGGATGAGCGTTTAGACAGACAGACAGACAGACAGACTGATCGATAGATAGATAGATAGATAGATAGATAGATAGATAGATAGATAGATAGATAGATAGATAGATAGATAGATAGATAGATAGATAGATAGATAGATAGATAGATAGATAGATAGACAGATAGATAGATAGATAGATAGATAGATAGATAGATAGATAGATAGATAGATAGATAGATAGATAGATAGATAGATAGATAGATAGATAGATAGATAGATAGATAGATAGATAGATAGATAGATAGATAGATAGGCGGACAGATAGATAGGTAGATAGATGGATTCCTCAGCTACCATAGATGGCTCATTTAAATTCCCCAACTACCAGATCGCTTACAAATAAAACACTAAAAACCTCTACGCAGAACTTAAAGTCTTAAAATCTATACTGATCTCTTACATCATCTTCTGCAACTCCACAAACATCCGCAGATATTCTTTCCCAATAGATCAGTTGTGGTTCTCAGCAAACCACTGTGCGTCATCTCTTCAGGGCTCCGGAATCAATTTAAGACCACGAAGTGTAACCAATCAGCAAGCATTGATCACAAGCCTGGTTACACGTTACATACTCGCTTTCAAATCAAAGGTACTCTCGCCCGCCAGGGGTCAGTGCTGATTGTGCAGTTCTGATTGTATAATGCTTGTATTAAAACATCGTTTTAGAGCAGGAGCGCAGCTGGGTAGAATTCACTTGGGCGGTAGGTTTTGAGTGAATCTGTCTCATCTAGAACAAATCAAGGTTGGCGTGGTAAACTATTGTAACTAGGTCTTTAATTTTTTATTTTTTTTCAGGAGAAGCGAAAAGACTTCTCCGACACGTCGTATACTATTTTGGTCTGGTAGGGCAACTCTTGATTCTTCTTCTCCAAGAATGAAAGTTACATTTATATATCTTTACATATGTAATGCACAAGTAGAATGTAATAACTGTAATGTACCTGACGACACAAACGAGGATTTTGAGTTTTAGATGTGTTAAGCGAAATCTGAAGCGAAATCCATCTTGACGTTTGGACGTTTTCAGCGAAATCCATCACGATTTTTAGACATTCTAAGTGAAATCTTCGTTAGTTTTCAGCGGTTTTAGCGATGTTCATCTTGTGTTAGACGTTTTCTATCCCGAGTTTTAGAAGTGTTCAGCGATATTATCTTGAATTTTAGACTTTCTACGCGAAATCTTCCTGTGCCATCCGCGGAATATGTTACTGCATAATGCATAATAGCACTAAGCTAAACTTACCTTTGTGACAATATTTATTCCAACTGGGACAGTGAGGTCTTGTACCGGTTAGTGATTGACAACATAAACACTGCTCAGAATCTTTGATAACTGGATGTCCCAAATTGTGCAATTCCCAAGCCGCTCACTGTCTAATCTCCGGTCTGAAATTCAAAATATATTTGTGTAAACAATATTCCTGGAATTCGTCATGCAAAAGCATCATTATAATTATCATTGTCACAGGGACGAAAGTCCTCTTACAGAACACAAAAATGTGGGTGGATGTGGCGAAAATCGGGCTTATGGTGAAAGACTAATTTTCCGGCAAAGCCCTCCGGGAATTTTTTTTTTCCATGAAAATAGAGGTTTGCCTATGAAATGATACATTAGCTTTTGCATTCAGTTAAAATGTTTAGCTTGAAGTCGTCTTAGAAAGATTTTATTTTGATTTGTAAAGAAGTATTAACATTTCCCATTGAGCTCGATTTCGCCAGATCCACTCATAAACGTCAGGGTGAAAAAATCAGAAAACATAATTATAATCAACCTCGTAGTTTGTTACGCTAAAAAAAAATTGTCACATCCATGGACAATAACATTTTTAAAGTAACATGAATAATAATGACTTTGTTTGTGAAGGCTCGGAATTCCTACAGATGGTAGACTACAGCGTGGTTTGTGTTTACCCCATTAATTCATGTGACATGTTTCAGTTTGTGTTTTCTACATTTATTTGGCTGAAACAAAAAAAATTGTTTCGTCAGAGAACAAGTTTTTAATTTATGTTTTTTTTAAGGGAAGAAAAATTAAATGAATGTGTATTGTATTATCTGTAGAATTTCAACCTTTTCACTGATTGCACCGGATCCTAATTTTCATTTTCAAATATTTTTAAGTCGCGTGCTCGCCGAGCAAAAGTTAGGGACCGGAACTGGCGTCCATTCCCTGAGCTGGAATGCTGAACAGAAGCTGTCAACAGGATGTAGGGACATGGGCAGAGAAAAGATTCGGACCCCGTAGGGAACATTAGCTCCCGAAAAGGGAGGTAGGGTGAGGAAGGGAGACGAGGGGTGGGGAGGGGTCAGGTCTCCGAAAAAAGAGTCCGCGGAGGGGGGAAGAGCCGGGGAGTAGTGAGACCCTCTCAATCGATGAGTCGCCTCTGCTCTCATTAAATTCCCCGGCGTTTGATAATTAGAGAGAGACAGACTCAGTCTCTACACTGAATTCCGTCCGCTTTCCACCTCCAGAAGTATTATTTTCGCAGCGATTTCTCGACTGGCTGGATTATAGACGATAATGTATGAACTTCAAATCTCACACACACGAAAATAAAAAAAAAACATATATATTTTCTCTTCATCGCCTCAAGCTGAACGGCGAGCCATATTCAGAAATCCTCTTGTAAAGAATATGAAATTTCTTGAGCTATTTTTGTCCACGGGGTTGTAATTAAAGAGACGCTACTGGGGATGATCGCTAATTGAATATATGCATATAAATATAGAAAGTTGTCTGGTGGTCCACAATATCTGGTCTGAGGGTGGAGAGAGTTGAGAAATGCTTTGAATAAAAAAAGGAGTGAACAAACGCATGGAGGAAGAAAATAAAAAACAAACACGAAGAAGGCGCATAAAAATAGAATAAAGAGAAGTGGAAGACGAATAAGAGGAAGAAAAAGATGAAGGGAAAGATGATGAAGAAGGAGAGGAAGGAAAAAGAAGATGAAAAAAAAAGCAGAAGAAAAAGCAAAAGACGAAAGTGGAGATGGACAAAAAAGGAGACGAAGGAGAAAAGAACAGGAAGTCAAAGACGATTAAGAGGGAGAAAAAGATGAAGAGGAGGAAGAAAATGAGGAAAAAAGAAGAGGAAGAGGAACAGAAAGAGGAAAAAGAAAAAAAGAAGAGAAAGACGAAGAAGAAAAGGCAGAAAAAGAGGAAAAAGAAAAGGGAAAGAAAAGAAGGAGAGAACGGCGAAGAAGAAATGTAAGAAAAAGAAGGAAAGAGAGACGAAGAAGAAATGTAAGAAAAAGAAGGAAAGAGAGACGAAGAAGAAATGTAAGAAAAAGAAGGAAAGAGAGACGAAGAAGAAATGTAAGAAAAAGAAGGAAAGAGAGACGAAGAAGAAATGTAAGAAAAAGAAGGAAAGAGAGACGAAGAAGAAATGTAAGAAAAAGAAGGAAAGAGAGACGAAGAAGAAATGTAAGAAAAAGAAGGAAAGAGAGACGAAGAAGAAATGTAAGAAAAAGAAGGAAAGAGAGACGAAGAAGAAATGTAAGAAAAAGAAGGAAAGAGAGACGAAGAAGAAATGTAAGAAAAAGAAGGAAAGAGAGACGAAGAAGAAATGTAAGAAAAAGAAGGAAAGAGAGACGAAGAAGAAGGCTTCGAAAAAGAGGAGAAAGAAAAAGAAGAAAAATGACTGAGAAAAAAGAGGAAGAAAAGAAACACAGGAAGAAGAAAAAGAAGGAAAAGGCACAAGAAGAAGAATACATCCAAACATCCATCCATCCATGTATCCATCCATCCATCCACTCATCCATCACGATCAGACCACAGACAAGGAAAGGATTAATTCACTGATCGGTATTAAGAAGACAAAGCTTTTGTTCTCGCCGTCTTTCTTGCTTTTGTCGAATGTGTTAGCTTTACCACCCATTAAAGACACACAGAGACAGGCGACTCGGCCAGGAATTAACAGAGACTATCTGCATTTCTTTTCATGTTTATGTCACACGGGGCCCATCAAGTACGCAGGCTAAGTTGTTGTTACTTTTTGACTACCCCTCTTCCCAAGTTCGCTTGGCCTCAAATCCCTCTGCTCCCCCCGCCCCCTCGCCCCACATACACATACACCCTACTCCCCCCCCCACCCCCAAACTTCCATCCCTTGAACGAGCATGGTGTATGTCGATAAGAAAGCCCTGACGTTTGAAATCGTTTTAATTATGAATGTTATTACAAGTACCTACATCCACCAAATTTCTTGCTCTAGCGGTACGTATTTTAAAGCAAGGCGTTATTTACAAGGCATACCTTGAAACTAACTCTGGCGTTATTTTCAAGGCATACCTTAACAGCTTCTGATTGGTCAATGAAACATGCCTTGAAAATAACGCTGGCGTTAGTTCCAAGGCATACCTTGAATCCAATAAACAATACATAGCTACCCCGGCGGCTTTCCCTGATATGTCAATCTGACTACTACCCAGACGAACATCGGCCTACGGCCTCGATGATACAAACTGACTAGACCCTCACGTCGTTACATATCAGTCTGACAATGCACAGTCTAAGGCTCCACGTTTAGAAATACTGAAACAGCTTCTGATTGGTCAATGAAACATGCCTTGAAAATAACGTTAAATATTTTAACTGAATGAAGAAATATGGCTGATCTTTCATACTATAAGCAAATCTCAAATTCCATGGAAAAAAAAATGTCCCCCTTTGGAGGGGTTTTCTCAGGAACTTGGTATTTCATCTTAAGCCCGATTTCGTCAGATCCACTCACATTTGAGCCCATTGGGCATGCAAATGGAATAAATTATACATAATATATACATTCTTTTTTGGGTCGCGTATTCTGTTTTCAAAACGTAACTCACTTTTTTCCCTATGTATTTGAAGAGGCGTTGTAATACATGACAGAGAATAGACGAGGCACTGTGGGTACATCAAAGATGAAATAGAACCAGCTCTTGCAGACAAAACATGCCATCAATCACTCTGGCATTGCAGCACAAATATTTACCATGGCTGATTTCAAAACACATCTAGCTATCTCCATGCAATCTCCTGCTTTTGTGATTTATAATAGCTCCGTGAAAGGGCTTGTTACTCATACTTTGATTTTGAAAAGTGTGTTGTCATTCACAAAGGGGGAAAACCAATAAAAAACAAAAATAAATGGGGAATAATCCGGCCAGCTTGTCCCTTTTCTAATGGAGAAATGCATTGGTGCTGAGCAGTCATAAGCCAACATAAGTTTCCCCATGAGATTTCAGACCTTTTAAAGCTTTCATTGGTTTGGTATTCCCTCTTGAAATCTGAACATTTCACGCTTTGGTCTATCAGATGATATAGCAGAAAGCCGAACATGTGGGAAAAAATTGGGCGGGGTGAAAATAAAACGGGAGAACACAACAGAAAAAACAGTTGGAAAGCAGATGTATTAACATAGTGATAGATAGATAGATAGATAGATAGATAGATAGATAGATAGATAGATAGATAGATAGATAGATAGATAGATAGATAGATAGATAGATAGATAGATAGATAGATAGATAGATAGATAGATAGATAGATAGATAGATGGGCGGGCTGGAGGGCGGACGGACGGAAGGAACGACGGACTGGCAGGCGAGTGGGGGACGGACGGACGGACGGACAGATAGACAGACAGACGACAGACAGACCGACAGCCAGACAGACAGACAGATAGACAGATATATAGATAGAGACAAAACAGACACGACTCAGTGAACCACCAGCCTAATCTCGACCTTAGTTCTTGTTTATTCTATCTCCATTTTCTGAAAAACTGGGGATCTTTTAGTATGTAGAAGAGGTCTAATAAATGCACACGTGGACACTTGTTTAAAATGCGGTGTGGCACTTATCAAGCCGTTTCACACCTCCGATTTATTCAGACTCCTTATAATGCTAAACGGCAAACCTTCAACGTCGAATTTCTCAGTTGCGCAGAAAGTGGAGTTGGAAGAAACGAGAACAGAGGTTCGCGATGTGTCACAGGTACAAGAAACTGGAACATTATAAATGATAAGGTCGGTAGTTATCGATTTTCTGTTGACTTTGCACGCTGACACCAAAGACATTGCAAGAATAATTAATTGGCCCTTCAACCCCCATCCACTCAAAATTAATTCATACCCCTTCCCCGTTCCCAATCATCGACCTCCTTCCATCCCAAAAATATTCCCCCTTTTGATATGATAATCCAAGGACCACATGGTCAACTATCGTAAGTCGACTTTTTAAAAAAAAAATTAAGATAATTATGTGGTATACTCATAGCCCTTGACAACCTGCTGATTGCGGTATAATTTGGGTTAAATTCTGAGAACTAGGGGTTAAATAACACTGTTGTTGTTGTTTTTATTGTTGTTGTTTGTTTGTTTTTTGTTTCTTTAAGTATCTATAAAGAGAGTTATCCACTTTTTTTTCCTTTGTTCTCCTGAAAAAAAAACAACTTAAAGATTGAGTTACGACAGTTTACGACACGCTCCTCGAATTGTTCAAGCAAATTAGAAATTACCAGAATAGATAGTAGATGTTTATCATTTCTATGCGATTAGTATGGTTAGGCATCAAATAATTTCATTAGGGATAGACGATGAATGCCCGAAATTAGACTTCCGACCCCTGATGATGAATATTTTATATCCAGGTACTTTATACTGTCCACTAGTGCACCAGAGTGAACGGACAGACCTCAAGCCAACTCACCATGGAGAATGGCCTACCGCAAGGTTCAGCGTTAAGCTGCACGCTCTTTGCGGCTTACACCAGCGACCTTACCCAACACCTGAGATGCGAAAAAGCGATGTATGCCGACGATATGGTAATCTGGAGGACAGGAAAGCATGTCCAATGGTTACAGCGAGACCTTAACCGGGACCTCGCGACGCTTGCCTGCTACTGCCGATTGTGGAAGATGGAGATAAACGTCGATAAGACCGTTTATCAACTCTTCACCAACGGAAAACACGTCCAGAAAGCCACCATCAATCTTAAGATCAATGGCCAGACACTCAAAAGGGAAAGCGCACCACGATACCTGGGAGTTGAACTTGACAGCAGGCTCAACTTGCAGACGCACGTCAGCAAGCTCGAGACTGAGGCTAGGAGGCGATTGACACTGTTAAAAACGCTCGCCAGTACCAACTGGGGTGCCACTGGGAAGGTTCTCAGACAGCTATATCTAGCCTACGTCCGAGCAGGACTAGAATATAGCCTACCACTGCAACCAATGGCCAGCGACCGAACGCTGTCGGCACTGGACCGAGTTCAGAACAGCGCCTTGAGACTCATAACAGGCTGCCTCAAAACCACTCCTAAGAATGCTCTCGAAATCATGACCAATGTGGAACCACTGGCAAACAGAAGGGAAGGAAGCGTACTACAGCAGTACGAGAGGTTAAAAAGGCTCGAGCCGGACTACCCGGCGCGGGAGGCGATCGAAATCGAACCGCCACCGAAAATACTCCAGAAGAAGTCGTTCCTGGGCGAGGCCAAACGGCTAACTGAGGAGTATGGGCTAGAACAAGACAGAATGCCCCTTCGGTTATGGACGAAAGAGCCACCTCACGCCTCCCTGAAACCCCCAGTGGTCAAAACCACGCTTCTAGACACAAACCTGACTAAGGAGGTCAATCCCACGATCCTGAAAACGGCAGCTGGCGAAACTATTGACTCGTACCCAGCACACATGATTAAGGCTTATACTGACGGCTCGGCAGTACAGGCGACTACGAATGCGGGGTACGGGGCAATAATCTACTACCCTGACGGCACCGACACCGATAAGATCTATGGGCCATGCGGGGCGAATGGCTCCAACTTCGACGCTGAGGCGACAGCCATTTGGAGAACACTGACTACGGTTTTCAACGGCTTTGAAAACGGAACAGTATCGCCAGAAGATATTGTTGTGTTCTCAGACTCAAGGGCCACACTGATGGCCGTCCAATCGCTCAACCATAAGCTCGAGGCACATGGCGCAGATAAAATCAGACATATCTGCCACCAGATCATAAGTGGATACGGCGTCGAGGTCCACCTCCAGTGGATCCCCGCGCACATAGGTATCCGGGGCAACGAGGTTGCTGATAGCCTAGCGAAACAGGGTACCAGAGGCGAACAGCCAAAGCACCCAGCGTCTTACCCAGCAGCCCGAGCCAGAATCCGCGCTCACGGACGCAGGAAATGGCTATATCAATGGGCAAACTCGGATAAAGGACGTAGGGTGTATCATAATCAAACCAAACCAGACATCAAAGACCCGATTTTGTCACTAGAGCGCAAATACGCGACTATCATGACGGGACATGTCCAGTTGAACGCACATCTAAATCGTTTCAACCCACTCCGTGAGCCAGTATGCCGGCACTGCGGGTCCCCGCAGGAGACTGTCGAGCACATACTCGCGGAGTGCCAAGGACTGAAACAACTAAGAGCCCGCCACCTCCCAGATACCCCGACAGTCTCCAATTGCCTTTATGGGGACGTTAAACAATTAAAGAAAACTGCCATGTTTGCCATTGCCGTCACGAGTGAAAACTCGATCGGCCAGGGATGAGCACTCGAGTGGCAGGAATCGACAGCTTATTCAGACGCATTCGGAGTATACAAGTATTTCGCACTATGCGAATTTCGAATAGGGACAGTAGGGTGATTTTGTGGGTGGACAGAATGATTATGGGTTTGTAATATAAATGTATGAATTTTTGTAAGGGGGGGGGGGGGCGAGTAATACAAACTACAAACAGAATAGATAGGCCTGTCTACTCCAAGGCTTACACAAAATATAGGCTTGATCGGGATTGTTTAATAATTTACTGTAATATAATCACGCACACATACACACACACGCACACACACATGCATGCACACACACTCACACACACACACACACAAACAAACACACTCACACACACACACACACATATTCACCCTAATTTGCCTCTTCATTTTTTCAAGAAAGACTGGGAAATACAATTGGGGAAAGACAGAAAAACAGAACAAATGTCGGGAAAAGTTACAAATACATGGGGGGGAAAAGCGAGAATGAAAGAGCCGAAGGAAAAAGAAAGAAAGAACGAAAAAAGATACACTGGAACTCACAACAAGAAGGAGGCGAGAAAGACAATTCATAATCCGCCTGTCTGTTCTTATCTCTACTCTTTAAGAATTCTATTTTATCTCTGCAAATTATCTGCTTCCATTTGGAACAAACACGCAGTTGGTTGGTGGGCATTTCTGGAAGAGTCTCCTTCCGTCCTATCATTCTGTTATATTCTATCGTCCTGTTTCTTGTGGTTGGTGGGCGCTTCTGGTAAGGTCTTCTTCTGTCTTATCATTCTGCTAGACTCTGTCTATCGTCCTGTTTCTTGTGGTTGGTGGGCGCTTTTAGTAAGGTCTCCTCCTGTCTTATCATTCTGCTAGACTCTGTCTATCGTCCTGTTTCTTGTGGTTGGTGGGCGCTTTTAGTAAGGTCTTCTTCTGTCTTATCATTCTGCTAGATTCTGTCTACCGTCCTGTTTCTTGTGGTTGGTGGTCTCCTCTAGTAAGGTCTTCTTCTGTCCTATCATCCTGCTAGATTCCCTCTATTGTCCACATTTTGGGGACTTTCATAATTGAAAACACAGAAGAGTATCGTTGCATCAGTAAAGGTAATTATATGATGTATCGATACCCATGTTCTTTAGCCACATTAAAATGCCATTTCCATCTAGAGCAAAAGGGAGGACACTAATGCTGAAAAATGGGAGACCTTAGCTTCCGCTTGAGACTTTCGGCGCGTTTTTAACATAGAAAGAAAGCAACAGAAGTATTATTATTCTATTCTGAAAACAAGACAAGCCCTCTGGCTTCACCCTGCGTTGTTTTCTTCTTCCTCACGGAGTATTTCCGTGCCTTATAGCTTAACATGTGCTTTTGAATATTTTTTGGGAGAGTCTGACGAAAGCGGGCTTAAGAACAAATACCAAATTCCTGAGAAATCCCTTCGAAGCGGAACAATTTTCTATAAGAATTCAGATTTGCGCCTTATGTGAAAGATTAGTCTTTTTTTTTGTATTCAGTTAACATATTTTGATTGAAATCGTCTCAGATATATTATTTTGTTTCAATCTCGTAAAGAGGCGTACAAATTCCGCCTTTAGTTCGATTTTGTCAGATCCGACCATAAATAATATTATGTCTGACGTATAACTCAACGTTCATAACTTGGCAGCATGAGACTGGTGACGCACTGTTACCTTAGAACATTATCCTTTCTTCAGCTCTCTTGTAGAAAGTTATCTGATGTTCTATGCCCATCTCCTACATCGAGGGATATTTGCCGCATTGTTGTATGCGAAATTTTGCCGATTTTGAGGTTTTGTCATGAAAATGGTTCTCTGTTTTAGTCTGCTTTGACCCCTCTCTCTCCACCAGCTAACTCAAACACACATTTGACGCACCTGTACAGTAAGACAGTCTCGTTTTGGTCTCGCCAATGCGCCGGATCGCATACAACTCCAGAGTCCACATCTCACACTAGAACCATGACTAAACAGATTTGTCTCTGCGCCATCAGCCCTAACTCCAAGCCATTTCAAAGACGCGAAATGATGTATCTGAATGAGTTTTACTGTAAACTATCCCGAACAATGCAAAATAAATACGATTTGCTGTTATCTATTCATATTTAAAGGAAGTAAGGCTTTTTAACCGCTGAGCCTTAAATTCTACAAAATATCATATTACGCATAGAAAGACGTAAAGGTGTACGTGGGCAGATTTTGAAAGGTCTCGAAGTTCGCTGTGTATTTAAAACTTTCATTGACTTTGAGCCACAACTGAATTCAACAGAAAAAAGTGTTCCGAAATTTTATTCGAGTAGAATTAAAAAGTATGACAGGAAATTTCTTTCTGCCCCTCAATTTACACACTGGTGATCGAAACACAACTTCAAGAATCACATCTGTGTATACCCCGAGTCGGCGGGCCAACTAGTGCAATATAATAGCAAGACACCCAAATATTTCGATAAACTCTACTCTGCTAAAATTTTCAAAATTAAATAAATAAAAAAGCAACAGAGGCCTTACAAAATTAATAGTGTTACATGCAACGAGTAAGTTATACACTGGTTGTGTGCACAATAACATTTTACAGAGGATGACGAAGTAAGTTGGTAGAGCTCTGAGTCAAAGTCTGTTTTGCGTCGGTTTTGACTCAGATTCGAACCTTCCCTTGATTCATTCAGCGGGACGGAATTGTTTGTCTGGCTAGTACTCGAGGCCCCGTTTAACTGCACTAAGGGGACTTAATTTGAAACGATACATTGTATAGTAAGCTATTTCAAAATATGAATTCAATACAAAATTATTTTTTCGAATTCTTTATGAGAGAAACGTACTCTTATCTAGGATAAAAGACTGTTGTTAGGGGAACGTGGTATTTGACTTTATAAGCCATTGCTGAGCACTGAACACAGCCGAATATTTTCTCTATTTGGCTTTATAATTATATTACGTGCCCCTAACAATATTCAAGATAAAACATCATCCTAACTTTCTTCACTTCTCTTGCAGAAATTTACCTGATTTTCTATTTCAATCTCATATATACAAAGACATTGTGATGTACCAATTTGGAAAAATTAACATTAGAGACTATACAAATTCTCTTTCGAAGCACCAAAGTGAAAGAGATCCGAGTTACGAACCCTCCTGTACTCTACAACCTCCACACCTAACAAGAAACGTCGTGTTCTCCACGAGTCTCTACCCCCTCGAGCAGTTCTGTGACACCGTACATTAGTCACGAGGAGGTTTCGAGAGGTCTGTGTTCACGAGCGCTCAATCGGATCAAGAGCATCACACGGTGAGTGAATTCCTTCTAGACATCCACAGTGTGCCCATTTTCCAGATTCCTAATTTCCACTATTGCTTTTGAGCCCCCAGGATTCGTGAACTACATGGGGCGATCGAGACTGGCTCGGAAAAAAACAAAAACAAAACATGAATGTGAACTTTTCTGCTAGCATGAAATGTGCCTTGGGTCACATAGGAAGAATTTGACATTAAATTCAAAAGTCTGATGTCGACTGACATTGGTGGTCTTCAAAGTCGATTCGATGCCATCTTTCTGGGAATGTCCAGTTACATTTGTACTGGAGTCTTTCATTTGGCCAAAAAAACACACAAAACTACAAATTGTCGTAAATTCGAAATGGAATATATTGGACAAAGAAACGAAAGAAACTAACAGATTAGAATAATTATTTATTATTCTATTATTTCATATGATCACATTCCATGTTATTTTGTAATAGTTTAGATAACAAAATTAGTAATGATTATTAAACAGAACAAAAATATTAAGAATTTTATTTTATTCTATTATTTCATAATGATTATATTCCTTGTTATTTTTATTATTTAAAATTATCATCATTGTTCTTGTTCTTGTTCTTATTATTATTCTCATCATCATTATCATTATATGATTATCATTATATCATCATAATCATTTTATGATTATTATTATTATTATTAAAATAAACATGACTCAAGTCTTCGAATCTTGTTCATCAGGAAGACGTTCAATGCATGCGTATTCGACCATGTGACGTCACTTCATTATTAAATTTCGGCAACGAATGAAATCGGAAAGGTCACTGGGTAACTCTGTGTAGTCTCCCCATGTATCTGCCGGAAGCTATACCTTATCCCCCCCTCCCATGTGACGTCACGCAAACAAGGGAATTCAACTCTGAATTTTCCATCCCCTTGCTTATCTGTTCTTGGGCTCCCAAAATAGCTGCCGAAAAATGGAATCTTGATGAACCATGATATTGTGTTGCCGTCTCTGCCTGTCGTATTTGCTAGAGCGACTTTCACACCAAGTGTTCTCAACTTTTATTCTTGTCACGTACCCCTGACGGTACATTTACTAGCTCAAAACATCCCTGCGGACCTACATTGTGCCTGTGAATAAATGCGTGGTGTAACTACACTTTTGTTGTAAAATAAGAAAATCTAATTTGTGTGGCCGCCCGACAAAATGAGGCGCTTCGTTCATTTTGGTGGTGTGGAGATACTGGTATCACCAAGTAGGTTATTCAAAGCCCTTTCATTTGGTATTAGCAGAGAAGATATGGCCAGTCAAAGACACGAAGTGACACAATCACAGTTTTATGAAAAACGCATTTAAAGTTTCAGCTTTTAGTCAAATTTATTGATGATGACTCGATTCAAAGTCAGTTTTGTGGCATTTGCCCGTCTCAAACAGGATTATCATTTGGAAAAGGAATAGTAAAGAGGTTAAACTTTTCACAAATACTGAAAATGCAAAGCCGATCAAATTGACTCCATAATGCCTTTTCACGATTTTCTCGAATCAGGTGGTGCCGAAATGTACCTCATTTTGTCGAGCTGCTACACAAATAGCTCTAAGCGTGAACTGGACTCCCCATACTTTCTACGGAATAATACAAGCCGAACTACCCTGAGACGAAATGAAGTTCATTTTATTTTCTTTGGTCTACCGTGTCTTTTTTATTCGAAATTTATTTTAAATGTTCCAACTCAAGTTTCTCAAAAACAGCTAAAGTTAAGTTGGACCACTGTTTTCCACACGGATGCAATATCATTATTTTTGTTTTTGGTGTTTGTCATCCTTAACAATCTTCGTTTTGATTAGATTTGTCTTTCAAATTTTAGCTCTGTACTCCTCAGCATAACCATTCTGTCAAATATGTCCATCTCCTACTTTTTCCTCCCACAATAATAATTATGACCATTATCGTGTCGATGAGGTTTTTGTTTTTTTTTTAGGCTCAAACTTCGGGGTAAGATTTATCGTGATCTTTTCAAATGAGACATTCATGACTAGTAACGAACTCATTCCAATCAGTCACAAAATGTCAGGTATTTCCTGATTTCACTGGTTTCTTCTTAAAAGTAAAAAAAAATGTTTTTATGAAAATTCTTCCTCATTGCTCTTCACCCTCAACTGCAAATTTATTGCCACCTATGAACTTGTAAATGCGTAGGTTGGCTGGCGAAAATAGGTAAAGACATTAGTTAAGCTGTCCACGGCTCCTAATGGAGTTAATTTGGTACTCCAGAAAGGGCTGTGGCAATTTTTCATTTTATAGTTGTCTGAGCTCTGAATACTGAGTAATGTTGTGGTGGGGGCGGGGGGGGGGGGGGATGTATAAATGAATAACTGATTTCATCGGATTATTCACAAACTTGTTATTTTTGTTATTACTATATCATTATTAAGTAGTATTATTATCACTGTTATTGTTATTATTATTGTTATTATTATCATTATTATTATTATTATATTTTATTACTGTTTGCGGTGTCTACGTTCACTTGGCAGCGCCAAGGGTTAACGCTAGTAATGATGACGGCAATGATAACAATAATAATAATGATAATAACATCTCAATGATGACAACAATAATAATAGCGGTAATGATATAATAATAACAATAATATTGTTATAATAATGATAATACCAAAACATTTGTCTATCTTCAGCATTATACTGTGATAAGGTCACTTTCGTTATTTACTGTTGTCATTATTATTATTAATATTACTAATATTATTGTTATCCCATTATTAAGTGATATTGTTATTATGATAGCAGAATGATATATCAGAAGGGAACGCCCACTAACCACCTCTGTGCTATAGGAAGATGTGAGGCAGCCTCCTCTTCTCGATTTCCAATTGCTGAGGTATCTTTAACGTGCTCACGTGCCCTCCGAGTTTTTCGTCTTCATCCGAAAAGACTAGGTGCTCGATCCTACCCACCATAGGATCAGGGACAGGAAACTATGAGAAAAATTCCAGCACGCCTGTACGCACCGGGATTCGAACCCAGTATCTTCGGCATGAGAGGCGAGCACCTTGCCTCTACACCAGGTGATAGAACTTGTAGCTGTAGTCACATGCCTCGGATCTTGGATTAAGCACAATTATCTCAATAATGATAATAGTGATAATGAAGATCATTTATATAGCGCCTAATCCAAACGAGTTTGCTCTAGGCGCTTTACAGAAAGTCTTGTTCTCTCGATTTGCATCTATCTCACTCTCTCTTTCTTTCTCTCACCCTCTCTCTCTCACTCTCTCTATCTCAGAGCAAATTGTAACGCAGCCTGTTAGGCGCAGTTCTCAACTCACAACAGTTCACAACTCACAACATGTATTCTAAAGTATTATAATACTATTTGAATATATATTATATAATATTTATTTAATAATGAATTATAAATTTTCGTTGGTGATATGGGGGGGGGGGGGGGAGTGATAGGGATAAATTTTAATCTATTCATTTTAATTTCAATATTGCCTATCGAGAGTCTCCGCGGGAATTTAAAATATATGAACGGATGTGTCGCTTCACAAAACAAACATCGTAATATCACAGCCATCATTTTCATTAAAAAAATTATTTTCTTTTTTTTTAAGTAAACATGTAGCAGGAAAATATCTGCAAACTGCGTATGTTGAAAATTGTGTAGCTGATGGGAATTATTTCAAGTCCAGAAAGATTATTGACATGTCCTTCATAATTATCTTCACTCCGCACAGCAGAATGTGCTACAACCGGTCGATACTGATTGATAGAAAAACACTTTACAAAGCCTTTTTAGATAGGAAATAATAATAATAATAATTGAGTGCACATTTTTAAATTGCAGAAAAGTGAAAAAAGGTCCATTCATAGCGTAATAACCAACAATCGTTTAGAGCAATGGTTCTCAGAGTCCTTGGCCATATTCCTCCCCTTGCGTTCCCAACTTTTCTCAGTTCCTCCCAGCGGAAGATATAAAGCAGGGGTGCTCAACCAGTCGATCGCGATCTACCGGTCGATCTTCGAGTGCTTGGCAGTCGGTCGCGGGATGAATGTATTCTCCCAGTGCCAGGTGTTTCACTAAGGCCTAAGGTAATAATGTTTTAGTAAAATAAAATATGTTTTTGGTTCACTGCATTTTGTATGTAAGATTCTAAGTTGTATGTTAAAGTGAATAATGCCGATAGGCACATCAGCATAGGTTCGGTTTCTTTTATTTTTTGTTTCAGGGTTTCGCCAGACTGGTAGATCTCCAAAAGGCTGGGAAATGTAAAAGTAGATCCTATGTCAATAAAGGTTGCCCACCCCTGATATAAAGGATCATTTTTGCCCTCCGCAATTGGTCGTAACAAGATATTATAGCTAGATGTGTGCCATTTTATTTAAGGTTCCATGCCATGTTACTTCAGGATGTAGCCTCTTACTGAACTCCAAACTTCAACTCTCATCGTACTGTCGGCCACCTCCCACCATTTCCCCATTCAATATGCTCTACGAATATTTTTTCACTATATATAATGATGCATTAGATATGTGTACGATGTATGTGTTCTTCAACGCTCTGTGAAAGTGAATTCCCGTCATGGGATAATAAAATAATTCTTATCTTATCTTATTTTGAATAGCTGTGTAATAATTTTTTTCACCATGACACCTTTTACAAAGGTAATTATTGAAGCAATTTATGAACTCCATTTCTTTACTAATGAAATGAACCAATCAAATGAAGAAAGAAATCTTTATTCCATTGGCTAATAAGACTACTATTTCTTCTTTATTTTTGTCCTCCTCTGAGCGAAATTCCTCCCAAATTACTACCTTTAACATTGAAATTCTTCCCCTAGGGACAAAGTCGCGAACTTGGTTTTTATCTGTATTATTTCTATTTTCTGAAAAACTGGAGGTCTTCGAGTGATTATGTCAGAGGTATAACAAAGACACACTTTGACACTGGTTCAAAATGCGTTGTGGCACTTACACAGCTGTTTCACAGTTCCGATTTATTCCAACTCCTTATCATAATCCTAAAGCCGCAAAAAGTTTCAGGTTAATTTTCTCAGTTGTGCAAAAAAAAAAAAAAATGGAATTAAAACTAAGACTGTCATGGGCCTCCCATTTGAGAATCACTGATCTAGAGACAGCCAGGCTCCCAGGAATGGACGAGCTCTCCGTTCCAACTCTGAAGACAGCTGATCTAGACATCTTCGACCCTTGCCTCCTTAGTGCTCAGATTTTCTCCTTTTTTCTTTTTTTTATTTGAGTCATTTCATTTAGTGTAACCTGGTCACTTTAGAGCAGTGGTGCTCATAGTGGGCGATATCGCCCCTTAGGGCGCGATTTTGATTTCCAAGGGATCAAAAATAAAGAAAACGGCGACAAGAGGGCGAAAACGGTGAAGGGGGCGATGGGTGGGGGGGGGGGGGACATAGATGGGGGGGCCAATTTTGGGGCAAATACATGGCAGTCACTGGCTTGCTGAAGAGCACTTGTTGGGACGTTTTATGAATAGAAAAGGACTTTTTTTTTAAATGCATTTGATAAAGAATGTTTTCTGTTTTATATAGAAATAATCAGCACGGCCGTCATCAAAAGTAAAGCCTTGGGTATTTAAGATTATACTTTGTGTGAAGTCTGTCTTCTTGTGAATGTATCCCTTGGGTTTGATTCTGGCTTTTTGTGTGTGTATGTGTACGAGTGCGGGTGGGGGGAGGATCAATGAAAGAAAATTGGATCCCGAGGGAGCCATTGCCTGAAACAGGTTGAGAACCACTGCTTTAGAGTTAGAAAAGAAGAAGATGAAAAAGGACAGATATTCGAGTTTGACATCAGAGAAGATAAGGCAATTAGCTCATGGCCCAGAGGTTTCCAAAAAATGTGTACATGATATTGTTAGTTCTCGGGTAACCTAAGAAATTGGCAGGAGCGTGAAAATGAATTCCAAACGGCGACGACAGTAAATTCAATAATCCCAGACTCTCCCTCCTACTACCCACACATCCCCCTCCTCCACCGCCAGTCTCCATGATATCCCTGAAAAAGGATTTGGGGGGGGGGGGGGTGAAGTTAGAGTGCAGACAGTATTGCATCGATAAACCTCCTAAAACAACGAAAATGGGGAGGGGTGGATGGGGTAGTGGAGTGAGGTCAGTGAACAGACAGTGTATGGCATCGACAACCTCTCCAAAATGATGAGTCCCAAAATAGTAGTTTTGGAGTAGAGGGGTGGACAGAGTGGGGTAGATCAGCTCCAGTGCGCAGTCCAGAGAAGCATTGCATGGCCACGGACGTGGCATGCAAAGGAATGAGTCCTGAAATTGTGTGGAAATCGCATGTGAGCCAGACCAACTCGCCGAGAAGCTGATTTTAGTATGGGATATTTTGGTAGCAGTTCAAGCGTTGAAATGCTTTACAGGGACGACGTTGAGAAAACAGTACCTAAGTGGGAGGGGGGCAGGAGGGAGGGAAGAGGGAAGACAAAGTGGGAAGAGAAGGAGGCTCTTCAGAAACTTTTACTAGGGGAGACTGTCAACAGTATGTTATTTATTTTAAAACTTACAAAGAACTTTCTGGGGCATTCTCGGTGAGAAAGAATCATCATAGTAACTGTTATATCGCATACTTTCTAATGGTATGTGCCGGGCTGAAACCTGACATACAGTATTCACCAAATGCAACTGCAGAATTCACCTTGCGTGTTTTTCCTTCCTTCTTTTGCCCCCCCCCCCCGCCCTCTCCCCTCCCCCCCCCCCCGCCCTCTCCCCTCCCCCCCCCCGAGCTTTTTTCCTCATTTCTTCGTATTCTTCTCTTTCTTTTTTTTTTCTCCTCTCCCTATGTTTCTCTCCTTCCTTCTTATTTTTCTTTCTGTTTCCTTCCCTTCGTTCTTATTTGATCATTCCTTTCGGGATTTTCTCCATGTTCTTCTCCGCTTTCATTTGAATACGAGAAGATTTCACTCACACTGCTTTGTTCCGGGTGGCATTTTCTGAAAGATGCGCCCGCCAAAAAAATGCAAATACCAGCTGAATGCAAGACATGACAATGTCAAACAATGCACTCTCCGCCCTGAGCTCTCTCTTTAACCAAATCTTCTCACAATTCCCTCGTGTATCCATGCATTTTTCAAAATTCGCTCGGCAGAGCGCACGATACCAGCAGCTTTCAATATGCACGTGTTTTGCGAGCACAATGCTTCCAGCAATTAGTTGCTTAAAACAAAAGGGGAAACAAAAGGAAGAGAAAAATCTGATGTAAAATAACAAAGGTCCAGATTCCGGATAACCGGAATTCAGAAAGTGAAAGTTTAAGCAAATAGAGAGGAGGAGGAAAAATTGCAAAACGGAAGACACTGGAGAGCCACCGATTGTGCGGGTCGTGCAGAGACAAGTTAAAATTCTTGTCACAGAAATTAGAGGTCCAAAGTTCAAACTCCAATCGGGGATGATTTTTAGAGGTGGTTTCAAGGCTGCCTTGAGTTAAATCTGGTTTAGCTCAGTGATCAACGGAGTCTTCTTCGACATGAAAAAAAATATATATACCAGGAAGTATCTGACATGCAACCAACACACGGTGTACCACAGAGTTCTGAACTTTCGTTCCCTAACCCTGAAACAACGACCAAACTACGCACTGTCCAAGATCAACATGGATAATAGACCCGTACCCGTCACCAAAATCGGAGAGATGAAACTGTCCCCACTAGAGACTCCCTAGGTCATAACCACTCTGACATATAGGCTTTTTACCCAGGGGTTTGGGGAGGGGGGAAGAGAGAGAGAGAAAGAGATTCCCCAAAATGTATAGCGTGTGGTTGCCAGCTAACTGTCAGTCATATTTTAACAGAATGTGTGGATTTTGCGCTCACCCGAAGAAAGCAGTATGCCTCTGGATCCATGAAAGAATTATTTGCTGGTGTCATGATTCGGATGTTGTTAAAACTCACGCAGAGAGTGAGTTGTTGTTGTTTTACCAGGGCCATGAGAAATTGGCTGGTGGCCTTGAACGGCCCTCGCGAATTATAGTTGGTGAGTAAATAAATGTAAAGTTAAACTTAAAGTCACGCTTGTCGGTTTTAATGTTCGTGATTAATAAGTAATGGAGTAGGGGTGAAACAAGGTGGGGATAGTTGACATTGTTAAGTATGACTAGACAAGTTTTTGCACGTTAACTGGCTGGTAGAATAGTGCAGACGTATTACTACAATTAAAATGGTGGGAGGTTTCGACCTATGAGATAGCTGAACTAATTGGGCCAGCGGACTAGCACGCTGGGTAGTTAGATAGTATAAGACATCGTGTAACGTTCAGATTTAGTGAATACAGACGAGCAGAAGCATCGTGTCGTGAAGTATCTCCGGTTGACCAGTACCTGAACTGTGTGCTTTGAAGACAAGAAGTCCTTGCTAACGGACTGACTGAGCTCTAGAAAGAAAGGTCTGAGTGGGCTGACCTTTGAAAGCCCACGCTGCGCTATATTGATGTTCGCGCCTACCAGTAGGCGTGACCAATGGTAATATATCTTATTTGTTCAAGCATAATAGAAGATCAGAGATAGAGAGAGAACTACAGCCTCATAGGAAGACTAAGGAAACCCCAGCTGGCACTCGACCACGAGTGTCCTGTATCATAGATCTATTGCCATAGTATGATTGGAATAATATAGCACATTGTTGATGAATTGAATAGTGATTGTGCATAAAATATAGTCTTTTGGCAACTGCTTAAATTACCTACAAGCCGAAGAGTGCTTCTGTAGGCTTTGAACGTACTGGGTTCTCCTAACATTCAAGCCCATATGATTTATGGAGAGTTTGCCTGGCGACTGGCCAGTGGCGACTCAACTGTCACTTTAAATTGATATCTAGTTTCGTATAATATACCTATTCACTATTGATTGCAGTACCTCCATAGTTACATGAATATCATTGGTTAAGTTATTAATTAGAGTTTTTTTGGTTTGAATATATACCCCTATTGTCTTTTGTTTTGTTATTAATATTTATGTAAACTATGGCCTGACCGGCCTGACATATATACGCTCTAGTTATTTAATACTTTTCTTGTGTGGTTGTGTCCGAGTGTGAGTTAGCTGCCTCTCGTGCAGTCGTAACATCCCCAAGACCCTAACTCTGCTCGTGACAGCTGGCGTGGACCCGATGGGTACCTTGTCTTTTCTGAAGGAGGCAGAAATATTCAAATTCATTTAACAAATTTTTATCATATTTACAAAATTCATATCAAGGTTCTATAGACATACTTGACGATACGAGTCTTTTCACGTTAGATTTTTAATTTCACTTTTGTTTTATCTTATTTATACGAATCCGGAAGCTGAAAACAGGCCCAAACTAAGACAGGGAAAAACAAACGATGAAAATCACAGATGGCTGTTGCCGTGCCGAGAGGCCTTTAAACCCAAGCTCAGATTCAAAATCGCTAAACTTGTTTATCGTAGTAAATACTGCAGTAGCATTCTCTAGGTAGATGAAAATCCAAACCTTTGCTTGGAAAAAACTACAGACAAAGAAAGGAATACCCACTGATCATCGATCTCATCATGGCATTGTTTGCGTTTGCGATTTTATGAGTAAATGGGCGATCTGTCACGAGTGGAGTGAGTGCAATTAAGGGGATTGCTACAGAGCGGGTGTAGAGTAAGAAGGGCTCACGGCAGACAAGTGGGGAAAGACGTGAAAGGAGGAGAGTAAAATTAACGCACGTAGACAAGGAAGAAAAGCGTGCATGTTATGAGTGGTGGGGGTCTGAATGAGGCGAAAGCGCTGTATTACTATCACTGCAAGTTAGAAGGTCCTACTGAACGGACGCTAGTAAGAGCCCAGCGGGCGAACATAAGGGGAGCAGTCGAGAGACCAGTGAGAGAGTTTTTTCCAGTGATGACTGGTAGGTAGAACGTTGATTGATAATTATGATTGATGTATTATATTATATTCGCCTATTACCATGATGTAAATAAGTATATGTGAGGAATGTGGAAGTCCTTGATATTGGATATAGCAATGTGCGCCATGAGCGATAGATGAAAGTGAGTTCATGGATTTGTAGCGCGAGTGAGTAGTGTGTACTCCGATGGAGGTGTGTTACCGTAAGATGTGTGGTGAGTGAAATGTGAACTATTGTGTGTACGCTTCATGGGTTGTAAGGAGAGGTGGAGTGAATAGAAATGGTATGGCATTATACCAATGTAATGTTATTCTTGTAGGTGTCGGGGACGGGCCGCAGAGCCACCTCGATGAGCACAGGGGATAGGCCAGCATAGGGCCGGAGGCCACACATAGGCCAGAAGTGAGGCTGTCAGTGCAGGACAGTAGAGGCACATGAAGTCGTGGCAGTCAGGCCACGGACAGGGACGTAGATATGAGCGTGAATGTGATAATGTACTATTGCCATGTTGGTGGGCTAGTGAACTAATAATGTACTATTGCCATGTGATGGGCTATTGAAATGATAATGCCTATTGAAATGATAATGTGTTATTGCCCTGCTGAGGTGCTAGGGGAATGCTAAGGTGTATGACAATAGGAAGGTGATATTGAGAGACTGCGGTGCCAGTGAATTATTAATGTGCTATTAAGACCCTGAGGGGAGAGGCTGAGGCAGAAGTGCCTTTAGGAGTAACTACCGGGTTGTGGATCCGAGGGAGAGTGTATGTGAGAATAAGGCCGTTGTACGGCAGTTAATTCCAATAATATAATGTATGTAATTGCGCTATTATCTGTATAATTATGTTTAATAAATGTGTGAGTCTGATGGATTGTTCTGTTAAGTGTTAAACTTGTTTGTTCGTGATTGTTGTCCTGTCATAAACTATTACATCTCCCAGTCTGGGATTTGTGACACGATCAACGCCAAAACCTTTGATCAGTGCAAAATGCCTACAGTTCAAAGGCTGTTCCATCTTCCATAAATCCTAAACAAATATACTGAAAATTAGGAGGTAGATACTCATGTGTTATCAGCAAAATATGCATGAGCTTTTGCATGAGCACAGATTTTTTTGCTGTTGTTTCATCGGATGAGAAAAAGAACGCTGAGCACGTAGTGCACTAACATTGTAAAGGCGCCTGGTGTGCCCACCGAACGAATAAGTTAGATAAGATAAGAATCACTTTATTATCTTATGAGGTTATTTCTCTTACACAGAACATACATGGGACACACATCTTACAGATCATTACATAACTCGATAATCTCAATACTATACATACATGAAGGCGTGCATGTAGTGGCATGGTAAAGGAACCTTGGTGAAATACGGCACACATCATAAAATATAGAGGAAATAAGGATTCCAATGTAATCATAAAAGGCTTTTCAACTACTGAGCCTTAAATTCTACAAAATATCATATTGGGCATAGAAAGACGGGGAGGTGCACGTGGGCAGATTTTAAAAGGTCTTGAAGTTTGCTATATATTTAGTACATTCGTTGATATCACAAAAACATGAACAAGAAAAATTAACACAAGAACAGCGAGGTGTAAATACCAAGAGCAGGTCAAACTCTTCAAATTTTAATAAGACCTAAAACCATAACCTGGTTTTATGGCATCTTTCTTCAATTTTGAATAATCCGCGCTTTTATCATACTACGGAAATGATATTAATTCTTATTTCGTTTAATGTATACCGAGCCTTTCCTTCTGGTGAATAAACCGAGCTTTCATTATACCACGGAAATTACATTAATACCACAGAGCTCTAAAGATAGACCAGCTTGAAAAGTAGGTCAAGTCACTGTGCACCCAATGGTGCGGGAGAAAAGGTGGGCAAGGTTTCAACATAGAAGTTTGAGAAATGATGCACAACTGTTGTGTACTATTAGTGTGGGCTGTAAGTAATAGTCGCTTGGCCTTCTTTTGTCTGCAGTGGGGCAGCCTTATGTGGCTACGTGAATTGCCGCTATCTTTTAGTGGACGGATGACAGGCAGCTCAGTGTAGTGTCCCCTCTGTAGCCGTATACATGAACCGTGTGCAACTGGTTACGCGGCGATGCTGGCCTTACGCATCTGAGCAAACCGCTACCCGGAATGCACGAACTTTGTGTTGGCCTACACCTACGTGTAAAAGAGTTCGTAACTTTACACTTTCTCCTAGGAGGACTGAATCAGCTAAGCAATGTGATACTCGCTTGGGACAGTTGCGTCTGCTAGAAAGAAAGAAAGTGAGATTGATAGATAGACAATATAGATGCCCTTAACATCCCTACGGCATTTTACTGCAATCTTGCAAACGGTCATATGGCAGCCTAAATTTCTATCCAGCGGAAACAAAGTCTGCGCTTTCGGCGTGCAAAGGAAAACATGGACAGTATAGTTATCATGGACAAGTGTCTTCAATAAAGACAGTCCTAAATCTGCCTGTTGCGATAAACCGGCGGTTTAAGAAGCACAGCATGACATCCTAGGATGCTATTCTTGTCAAAGGTGACTCTCTCCGCAGCCAGACAATTGGCACGATCACTGGGTCACTGGGTCACGAGGTCAGTGTGTTTGGGTTAGAGACCTGTCTAAGGCGCAATGTGTGACGTCATTGGTGACAGCATGTCAAAACCAGGTTCCGGTGTCTGGAACTGTTTAGGGCTTCCCCCCTGTTACACTAAAACACAGTTCTCGCTCTACATTCATGTAGTTCACTTGTCGAAATGCCAGATGTCTCTGTCGCGTACTCATCATGGAGTCTATGCATTAAATATTGTAAACGTCTTTGTCTTTATTCAAACTATCTATCTATCTATCTATCTATCTATCTATCTATCTATCTATCTATCTATCTATCTATCTATCTATCTATCTATCTATCTATCTATCTATCTATCTATCTATCTATCTATCTGTCAATCTATCTATCTATCAATCTGTCTATCTATCTATCTATCTATCTATCTATCTATCTATCTATCTATCTATCTATCTATCTATCTATCTATCTATCTATCTATCTATCTATCTATCTATCTATCTATCTATCTATCTATCTATCTATCTGTCTGTCAATCTATCTATCTATCTATCTATCTATCTATCTATCTATCTATCTATCTATCTATCTATCTATCAATCTGTCTATCTATCTATCTATCTATCTATCTATCTATCTATCTATCTGTCTATCTATCTATCTATCTATCTATCTATCTATCTATCTATCTATCTATCTATCTATCTATCTATTTATCTATCTATCTATCTATCTATCTAGCTATCTATCTATCTATCTATCTATCTATCTATCTATCTGTCTATCTATCTATCTGTCTATCTATCTATCTATCTATCTATCTATCTATCTATCTATCTATCTATCTATCTATCTATCTGTCTGTCTATCTATCTGTCTATCTATCTATCTATCTATCTATCTATCTATCTATCTATCTATCTATCTATCTATCTATCTGTCTATCTATCTGTGTATCTGTCAAGCTCGGCTGCAAAAGATTACAATAGCCCCATCCCCTAATCGAACCGTTAAATCAACCATTATTGCGTTCATAATACACGGTGTTCGACGTATCGCTTGACATTTCCAACCCCCAAACCACACGTCTTCATTACGACACGTTTACGTCGATATCACGGGGGACTCGACTTTTTTCTTTTCTTATAACGAAGTCTATAAGGTTCACTTGGGCCAAAATGCAATCAATTTCCATCGCGGACACTTTATGATCGATATCGCGCAGTATTCGATCACGCCTATCTCATCAACCCCCCAAACTTATCAGCTTTATATCAGAGCACGGTAATCGAATCTCTCTTACGTAAAATCCTACAGTGAGTAGCTCCATTTCGCCAGGCACACTTCAGCTTAAAATGATCCGGCCGGGCAATTTATAACCTATCTGGGTTACTGGGAACCGTTTTACGCGATATTGAATTGCCAGGATCGATTTAAGAAGCCTAATGAATGTCCAGCGGAGCCCGGCGAGGTGGTCTAGACCCCAAATTTAGACCGCGTCAAATCATGGCCGAGTGACGTCCAGGTCACAAAGAAAGTGTTTTATGGGACAGCTTTCGCTTAGAATGCTCGAGAAAGTATTTAAGTAACTTCGCCTCCTGCCTCTTTTTTTTCCCCTGTGCTATAACTTATCCCTCGTTTTTTTCTTTTTACGTGTTTTCAAGTTATCAATTTCAAAGACGGGCCGTAGTTTTTTTTTTTTCAGTGGGGGTATGTGGATGGGTTTTTGTTGGGGAGGGGGAGCGTTGTTGCAATCATATCGAGAGAGGGGGCTCCCCCCCCCACCCCACCCCCACCCCCAAATATTCGTAATAATGTTTGGATAATGTAAAAACGTGTGCTATTTTGGATACCAGTAAAAGTACTATAAAAGTACTTAATTCTTTGGACTGAACCAAAAAAGGCATAACCAGCAAACCCGCACGCACCACATACTTCATTTCTATTGAGAGACTGTAGAGTCAAATCTGCTTTGTACGCTATTGATGTTGTCCCCACTTCTATCTCTCGCTCTCTCTCTCACTCTCTCTCTCTCTCTCTCTCTCTCTCTCTCTCTCTCTCTCTCTCTCTCTCTCTCTCTCTCTCTCTTTCTTTCTCTCTCTCTCTCCCTCTTTCTCTCTCTCGGTATCTTCATTTAAGCACACTATCTTTCCAAGAGACACGTCCTCTCTCTCACTCACAAAGACACACGTTCACACACAGACACAAACACACACACACACACACACACACGCACTTCTACGGACGCAAACACATTCATCAGGGCAACAGAAATCATTATGCTTTTATGCAATGTCAAACCCATGAAAGCCCTACCCACTCCACGACAGGCAGTCTTGTATGATTTCCGACATCTTCAACCAGAGTAAAACAATAATATCAACGGGCCTGTGTGCTTGTCCGTAATAGCTCAGAGATTATCAGATAACCTTGACACGTCATTTGCATGGGAACAGAATCACTGTATAAGCTGGAAATCCAATACGCTGAGCTTGAATATTTCCTTTTTCCTTTTTCCCCTCCTTTTGTCCAAGATCCTATCGTATTGCTATATTTTGTCCATCGTCGTGCTCCTGCGCAGACCGGACTCACGGCCACTGCTCAACTCAAACGATGTACAACACCATCTCCCAAACACATGCAGCCTTTCCCAACCAACCCAACTTAAAAAAAGTTCTTTGTGCTTTATTCTATTCCTTACTTTCCCATTCAAAGTCAGCCCAAAAGAGCCTTTTTGAAGGCTTAACAAACAGCCCTTTTGAGATTATGGCAAAAAGTGCTTGTGAAGGCAGAACAAACAGTCCTTTTGAGATTATGACAAACAGTCCTTGTGAAGGCTGAACAAACAGCCCTTTTGAAGGCGATGACAGTCTTTTTGAGGGCTTAACAAACAGTCCTTTTGAGATCATGACATACAGTCCTTGAGAAAGCTTAACAATCAGCCCTTTTGAAGGCTTGACAGCCTTTTTGAGGGCTTAACAAACAATCTTTTTGAGAGCACTCCTGAGGGCTTCAGAAGAAGAAAACAGCAGCATGAACAATGAGAAGAAATAATCTAAACAAGAAACCAGAAAAAAGAAAATATCCATAAGAAAAAAGATGTCTAAACACTCAGGGCTGTGACTCTGTAAAAAAAAAAAAGGTCTTCAACATAATTATTATTTCTACTGTTATTTTAATGGTGAAGATTTATTTACGATGGGCGGATTGTAATTTCAATCAGTTAGCCTTAAGTTGTCTCCATCGGTGAATCCTTTGCGAATAGAACAAAAGATTATAAAACGACGGAGTAGAAAGCTGGTCAGGATTCATTTCCCCCCAAACATCCCAAATTTTCCCAAAATGCGTAATGCCTTGCACGGATCCTTGTAAAAGCACATTATCCCAAGTTAATGCCCGTCTAAGTTTAGTTACAAATGTAACATTCTTTAGCAGGGACGGGGCATTCTAAGACGCAAATGCCCTGAGATCAAGCGGACTGTTAAATGTCTTCTTTCTAATAGATTTGTGACTTTTTTGGATGCTATTTCTTCTTCAATCAACGGACTTCCCCGCTGGCTTTGCCGCAAATTTCTCTCTCTCTCTCTCTCTCTCTCTCTCTCTCTCTCTCTCTCTCTCTCTCTCTCTCTCTCTCTTTCTCTCTCTTTCTCTCTCTCTCTTTTTTATTCCTTGTTAAAAAGCATTTTCAAGGGGATTCGTTCACTTTAGCTTGCTTTTTTTTTCTTCACACGTCTGTTGTTATTGGACCGTGGCATTTTACCCAATAGGGTACAGCTGAACAGTGAACACACCTCAGTATTTTCTCTATTCGGCTTTGAAATATATTTACGGTCCCCTAACAACTGTCTTTTCACAAACTAAGGCAATGTCGCAATAACAAAATTTGGAGCCCGGGGGGGGGGGGGGGCGTGATTTTTTTCCGAACGAGCTTTAGCAAATTCAGGAGCGGGCCAGCAATAGACCCCCAAACACAGGTCCGTCGGCTAAGGGATTTCTCGTCCTATCGAACACTACCATGGGTGCTGCAATCTCTGGACTGTGCCTGATATAACTCTGAACGTCACGGAAAATCCCTGGGACGTGTTGGTGCTGTCCTGTGTTTGGGGGTTGTGTTGCTGCCTCGCTCCTGAATTTGCTACAGCTCGTAGTAGGGAAAAAAAATCACGCCGGCAGCTCGTCAGATGCTGCCAGCAAAATGATGTACACCAAAGAAATAATGGCAGAAGCTGACCGTGTCTGACCGGGCTGAGTGCGGTAGGGTCGTCCCGGATTTACTAAGAAAATAATTATAGGAATTAAATCGTCGGTGTAGAACAACACTCCTGTAACCCGCAAAATATGTTGATGTGGGTTACAGGAGTGTTGAATCTCAACAACGAAAATATGGTGTGCACATCTTGTTTGCCGTTCTTGGCTTAGTATGATACCTCCCCAAGAGGAGCGACTGCCTGCCAAAGATTGAGAACCACTGTCTTCTCTTTCTCGCGACAAACTTCCTGTTTCTGTTAAACTCACCAGATTTCTCTGGATATGGCTTCATGTTTGCTGATGAACTCACCAAATAACACAGAGAGCGGGGACAGACCGCTTGACATTGGTCCAGAAAACGTTTGACGGAATGAAAGTATCAAATGAGCGAGAAATCTTGTCTTGGCAAAATTTATATTTCCACGATTCTTATCGTGAGTGAGACTTATCCCCTGGAGAAAGGGAGAGAGGGATGGAGAGAGAGAGAGCTGGGGGGGGGGGAGAGAGGAGGAAGAGTGGGGTGGAGAGAGAGATGGGCAGAGAGATAAAGAGAAAGAGGGAGTGGAGAGAGAGAAGTGGAGAGACAGAGAGAGAGAGATTAGTGAGAGCCTGGGGGCGGGGGTGGGGGGAGGGGGAGAAGACGTGAACACAGGAGATTTTTGACCGTGACTTCCTGGTTGAGACTGTCACATGTGTTTGTTGTTGCCCATTGTAAATCTCTGGCTGGGCACAGATAAGAGTTGACAGGGCTTTGAATGAGTCAGAAAGTTCTAGCAATTTCTCTCTCTCTCTCTCTCTCTCTCTCTCTCTCTCTCTCTCTCTTTCTCTCGCTCTCTTTCTCTCCCTCCTTCTCTGTCTGTCTATGTGTCTGTCCATCCCCTCTCCCCTCTCTCCCCTTTTTCTCTTTATCTCTCTGTGTCCATCTGTCTGTCTGTGTCTGTCTTCGTGTTTGTCTCTCCTTCTTTTCTTGCTCTCTGTCTGTCTGTTTGTCTCCCCCCCCCCTCTCTTTTTCTCTTTGTGTTCATCTGTTTTACTGTCTCTCTATCCTTCTCGCTCTCTCTCTTTTCTCTCCCTCTCTGTGTCTGCCTATCTGTGTCTCGCTGACTCTCTCTCTCTCTCTCGCTGTCTCTTTCTCTCCCTCCTTCTCTGTCTGTCTATGTGTCTGTCCATCCCCTCTCCCCTCTCTCCCCTTTTCTCTTTATCTCTCTGTGTCCATCTGTCTGTCTGTGTCTGTCTTCGTGTTTGTCTCTCCTTCTTTTCTTGCTCTCTGTCTGTCTGTTTGTCTCCCCCCCCCTCTCTTTTTCTCTTTGTGTTCATCTGTTTTACTGTCTCTCTATCCTTCTCGCTCTCTCTCTTTTCTCTCCCTCTCTGCGTCTGCCTATCTGTGTCTCGCTGACTCTCTCTCTCTCTCTCTCTCTCTCTCTCTCTTCCTCTTTCTCCTTTTCTCTCTTTCTCCATTTCTGTCTTTCTCCCTCCGTGTCTGCCTATCTGCCTGCCTGTCTGTTTCTCTCTTTCTCTCTCTCTGCCTGTAAGTTTGTCTCTCTCTCCCTGTATCACTGTCTCTCTAACCCCTTCTCTCTATCTTCCTCTCCTCATTTCGCATTTCCTCTCTTCTTCCATCTCTCTCTTCTTCTTTCTCTCGCTCTCTCTCGCTTTCTCTCTTTCACTCTCAGAAGTATAGATAACATATTCCTGTGATGTGCCAGCATCTCTTCAGGCAACAACAACAATCACATGTCTCTTTTACTACTTAATCTACCATTATATCCTCTGTCACTGTGGTTACTAGTAAGTAACAAGAGCTCTTGCTAGGGAACCCGTACTATTTTACACAGTAACCTGTAGATCCAGATAGTGAATATAGAACACAACAAACAAACTGAAATTAAACACCAGAATAAGAGCAGCATGGAGTTGCTTTGGAACAAAACAGAGAGACGTTCCTGGATTCCAAACTGCCAATGTCCCTCAAGAAGCAAGTATTCAATCAACGCATTCTCTCTCTCTCTCTCTCTCTCTCTCTCTCTCTCTCTCTCTCTCTCCCGTAGTCTCGTGGACCGATTCGGGCGCCACCGGTGATCTGGACAACCAGCATCCTCCAATCCTCTCGGTTTTCTGACCTCTTGATTGCATCGCTCAACCTCAAGCCCGTCTATTCTGGGATGTTATCCTCCCATATCTTCCTCTGTCTGCCTCTCCTTCTCCCTCCTTGCATTTTTCCAACGACTACATAATGGTTGTCGAACATGGCCGATCACAAAACAGCTCACGAATAAACTAAGAACTACCCAGAGGGCAATGGAAAGAAAAATGTTAAACATCAGACTGGAAGATAGAATCCCCCACGCTGACATAGTTTACGCAAACAAACAAAACTAAAAGACGTAGTGGAATTCATGCTACAAACAAACGTGGAATTGGACCGGACACGCGGGGAGGATGAATGACAATAGGTGGACAAAACGCTGCACTGAATGGCAGACAAGGACAGGAAAAAGAACAAGAGGATGAATGACAATAGGTGGACAAAACGCTGCACTGAATGGCAGCCAAGGACAGGAAAAAGAACAAGAGGATGAATGACAATAGGTGGACAAAACGCTGCACTGAATGGCAACCAAGGACAGGAAAAAGAACAAGAGGATGAATGACAATAGGTGGACAAAACGCTGCACTGAATGGCAGCCAAGGACAGGAAAAAGAACAAGAGGATGAATGACAATAGGTGGACAAAACGCTGCACTGAATGGCAACCAAGGACAGGAAAAAGAACAAGAGGATGAATGACAATAGGTGGACAAAACGCTGCACTGAATGGCAACCAAGGACAGGAAAAAGAACAAGAGGATGAATGACAATAGGTGGACAAAACGCTGCACTGAATGGCAGACAAGGACAGGAAAGAGAACAAGAGGACGACCAAGAAGAAGATGGAAGGAAGACATTACAAAGAGAGGAGGAACAACATGGATGAGGGAAAACAACAGACAGAAGAGAATGGAAAGCATTGTGATAGGGCCACATCCTGCAGTGGGTGGACAACGCCTAGGTGAAAGGTGAAAGATGAAACCTGTAGATGAGCAGTGAATATAACTGTGTTTTCTCTATTCGGGTTTGCAATTAGACTAGTCCCCTAACCACAAAACAAAGTTATCATTACAGGAATTAGTTCCTCCCTCCCTCCCCCCCCCCCCCCCACTTTTTCCCATTCCATTTTCCGGACTTTTTTCCATGAATGAACATTGTAAAAAGATCGACAATACATCAGAAAAAATACATCAAGAAATAACCCTGTTACATCCTTTGAAGTTCCACGCCTGATCATCACTTCCGATTCGCTTCCAACCTAACAAAAATCTCATCTAAATATAGCCCACTATAATTCACGATTTTGAAACTCTCACTAGAAGAAAAAAAGCCAATTTCAAAAACGCGACGAGTTCATAAGATTCATCTTTGTCATTCATCCCTCTCAAGGGATTTTCCCACTTTGCTATGATAATCAGCCGGAAATTCTGTCCGGTTTGTCATGGCGTTACCTTTTGATGTCTCTAATGTGTTTTACTCATTGCAGTTCAGGTTGTTGTTGTTTTTTTTGGTTCTTGTAGTTCTTTTTTAAGCCTTCAATTTAATGATTTTTTTTTTCCTCAACCTCGGGTGGTCTTTGTCTTGCTTTCTTTCTGTCTTTGTTTTTCTTTTTTCTCTATCTTTCTTTTTTCTTCATCTATCTATCTATCTATCTATCTATCTATCTATCTATCTATCTATCTATCTATCTATCTATCTATCTATCTATCTATCTATCTATGTGTCTGTCTGTCTGGCTGTTTGTCTATCTTATCTATCTATCTATCTATCTATCTATCTATCTATCTATCTATCTATCTATCTATCTATCTATCTATCTATCTATCTATCTATCTATCTATCTGTCTGTCTGTCTGTCTGTCTATCTATCTATCTATCTATCTATCTATCTATCTATCTATCTATCTATCTATCTATCTATCTATCTATCTATCTATCTATGTGTCTGTCTGTCTGGCTGTTTGTCTATCTTATCTATCTATCTATCTATCTATCTATCTATCTATCTATCTATCTGTCTATCTATCTATCTATCTATCTATCTGTCTGTCTGTCTGTCTATCTATCTATCTATCTATCTATCTATCTATCTATCTATCTATCTATCTTAACGATAGACGAAGAGGTTCACATTTTAAGCTTTCAGAATCACACGATCTGAAAATCACCTTTTAAAGCTTATCCTAATATCTTTTTTTCCCCCGTCCTATTTACACGACTGGAGAGACTAGCTTTCAGAGGGAGTGGTTGATTCAGTGTATTCACAGGGTAGGTATCACGTGCCAGTAGAGGTCCAAGTCACGGGACAGGACTAGTGGCGCCAGCTCCAGGATTTACTTTGGGCACAAGGATAACGTCCAGATTTAGTGGAAAATGGAAATGGATACTAAGCATAACTTTCCAGCAGGGTTATCACATACCAGCAGGGCCGTCGGATGCCCACATTGAAATAATACAGATGTATTGTTGTTGTTGTTATTGTTGTTGTTTTAAGAGGGGGAGGAGGCAAACAAAGAAGAGGGGGCAGGGGGTGAATTCTTACATGAGTGGTACTGAAAGGCCTCTGAAATATATTATGTTAAATATTTTTATGGGCGCTATCGAAATGCCTTTGAAATATAAGTAAAATACTTGACTAAAAGGTGATGTTTCTGAAATTCAAGGAAAACACTTTAACTGATTAGTATTGAAATGTCCTTGGAATACGTAATATCATAAAAACCACAGAAAAACTGTGGGGTCGCAGCAGGGCTATAAGCAAAGTCAAAACTGGGCAAAAAGAAAAGGTTATATGTTACGAAACCCGGCGTGAGAAATAAAACCCAAACAATACAAAGCAAACTAAAGAGAAGACAGAAAATACACAAAATTTTCGGCTTTCGCCTTTGTCAAGTGAAAAAAATCGAACAATAAAAGACTTCAACAGGAAACGCACAGAAACGAAGCGAAACAGTTTACTTAGAATACGTGTAAAATAATTACCTGAGCGTCACAGAAACATCTCTGAAATGCAAGTAACTGCTTTGACTGGACGATATTGAAAAGTCAGTCTGAAACACAGGTAAAATACTAGACTGAACGGTAATGTCCCAGAAATAGATTGAAGGACATTACTTTGACTGATTGATGTTGAAAATATATGTTCTCACAATTAGTGCAAACTAATTCACTGAACTATGCTGAAAACCGTCAATGAAATCCAAGTCACGCACTTTGACTGAACGGTACTGAAAAGTCCCTGAAATACAAGAAAGGCTTTGACTGAGCAGTGCTGACCTGAATTGAAATACAAAGTAAATTACTTGGACTCTGAGATACAAGTCAAAATACGTTGACTGAACGCTCATGTCCCTGAAGCGTAAGCAATACCTAACTCTGAACAATACTGATACCAAATACAAAGTAAATTATTTGGATTGAGCAATATTGAAACATCTTTGAGAAGAAAAACAAACTTACACTGATCGGCACTGAAGCGACTCGGGAAAAAAAATACTTAGACCAAAGGATACTGAAAAGATTCTGAAAAAAAAAATGAAGTACATACATAAATTGGTATTAAAAGGTATCAGAAAAGCGAGTAAGATGCTCGTCTGAGTGACTGAGGGTTACTGAGACGTCCCTGACGTGGAGACGGCAAAGTGGTGACGGAGAATGCCAGCGTGGATCAGGAACCGCAAACAGACAACGTAACCCAACATCCTATCACGCAGTAGTGATTCAATTTCAAACAACTTGGGTGATTGGTTATGCTGAGAAAGTATCGTTGGGTGGGTTGGACTAGGGGGAAAGGGGGGGCTACGGGGGGGGGGGGGTCTACGGAATTGAAAAGGAAATAGAGAAGAATAAATTATGAGTGTTTGGTGGGGGTATTAGGGGGAGGGTGAGGATGATTGACTCACAGCACGAGGTCAGGCTGATAAATAGAGATGGAAAGAGAAAGATGGGTGGATAGACAGATGGAAGGATAGATAGATAGATAGATAGATAGATAGATAGATAGATAGATAGATAGATAGATAGATAGATAGATAGATAGATAGATAGATAGATAGATAGATAGATAGATAGATAGATAGATAGATAGATAGATAGATAGATAGATAGATAGATAGATAGATAGATAGATAGATAGATAGATAGATAGATAGATAGATAGATAGATAGATAGATAGATAGATAGATAGATAGATAGATAGATAGATAGATAGATAGATAGATAGATAGATAGATAGATACCATCATTCGATATAGAAAGAATGAGATTAAAACCGACTAACTTCCAACAAAACCACTGATAAACAGGTCCTCTCCGACTGCCCTAAAAGATAAAGAGAAAGCTCTGCCTAGCATATGGAAAGACAGAAAGTGAAGGAAGAAGAAACAGGAATGATACAAGAATAATGTCCAGAGGGAGGTGGTAGGAGGGCAAGTTTCGAGAAAGGAGAAGCAACGAATGACGCAAAAGAAAAACTGCCGGAAAGCCAGGACATGGTCAATGAGATTCATGTCCCAGGGAATACAAGAACTTGAGAGAGAGAGACCAGAGTGGGAAAAGGATGTGCGCAGATCGAGAGAAAGTCAATAGAGACCTGAACAAAAGCCCTGACCGGCACGTTAAACAGCGGAGAGTATTGAGGTTAACAGAGTCAATTCTGGAGAAGGTTCGTGAATAATCTGCGCCAGGGAGACCTGGGAACCAGATTTAGTCAACTGGTGGTTGGGTCTTGGAATGGACAGATCAGGTTTTCTGCGGATCTAGATGGGATTTGTTTCACTGCTGTGGTTGGATGGATGGAGGGTTAAAGGAAGACGGGGGAAAAGATGGTTGGATGGATGGATGGATGGATGGATGGATAGATGGATGGATGGATGGATAGATGGATGGGTGGATGGATGGATGGATGGATGGATAGAGGGATGGATGGGTGGATGGATGGATGGGTGGATGGGTGGATCGTAGGTGGATGGACGGATGGGTGGATGGATGGATGGATGGAAAGTTCGGACCAACGGATCGACTAACGTCAAGCTGGATGGATGGATGGGTGGATGGACGACAGACGGACGGACTGATGGACAGTTGAATGGATGGATGGATGTAAAATACGGGCGAGCGAATCGTCTTTCATCTGGATTGACGGACGGACAGACGGATGGATGGATGGATGGCTGAATGGATGGATAAATGGGTGGATGGGTGGTCAAAAGGAAGACAGAACCGATGGACGAAACGGACGAATTGAAATCCAACCTATCGAATTTACTTCCGGATTTGTCGTCGCCGAGTAATGAAGATCAGATAGTATCGATTCCTCATGAAATAGAATGATGAACTAATTACCAAAACTCGTATTTCAACCCTTCGATTCTTCCTAGCGTTTTCTCATTTGCCCTGTAATGAAGAGCATGAAGTATCGATTTCTCGCAGTATCCGAGCCATTCCATGAGAAAATCCACCAGAGGGACAGAATGCCAATTTCACAGAAACCAGAGATTTCCTGGATACTTAACTGGCTTAGAAAGACAGAAGGCTTGCACTGTTTCACCTGACTCCTGAATCGACTTTTTGTCAAGCACTTGGGACTCAGGTTATCCAGAAAAAAATCCATGATAGCAATATCTGATAACCGGATGTTAGAACCAAATCAAATTGCCCCCATGAATAAAGAATGATTCAACTCTACTTTTTGCACAACTGAAAAATTCTACGTGTTTTAGATCTTTTTTTCAGGAGATTCGCTGCTCCTGAGATTTACACCTCACTTTTCTTGTATTTGTTTTTCCTTGTTAATGTCTTTTGTTTCATTTTGTGGTAAGGTTGTTTGTTTTTTGTTGTTTTTTTTCAATTTTGCCCGAGCATCGGCATTGTTCGGCCTTCTCTTCTCGATTTCCAAATGCCAAGGTATTCTTAACGTGCGCAACATGCACATGGGCACTCCGAGTTTTACGTCTTTATCCAAGAAGACTAGGTACTCAGTCCTACCTACCATAGGATCATGGTCAAGAATCCACCCCCACCCCCAACCCCCCAAAAAATCCGACATTCCTGCACCGATCCGAAATCGAACCCGGTATCTTCGGCACGAAGAGCGAGCACCTTGCCTCTAGACCAACAGATTAGTAATCTTTTAAGGATCTGACCAATTCTGTAGGGTTGACAACGACATTCTCCACTCTATCTGACCTAACGGGGAAATGTAACATGTAACAGTAAAGGTCCTTGTCATACTCACAGGATGATGGATCCATAGACTAGATCCCCAGGTGTGGAATGTGAGTAACCATCGGAAGGGACGAGAAACATTTCATTCAGTAAGCTTAGACTTGGGGGCTCCCAATGGCTTGCATTTTCGATGTTTCCCTTAATCTCGGATCGATTGTCCAATTTGATGTACTTTCTTTCACTTCTTTCTTTTTTATTTTGCTTCATTCTTAAATCTCTCTCCGTCTCCGTCTGTCTGTCTGTCTCTCTCTCTCTTCATTCTATCTATCTATCTATCTATCTATCTATCTACCTATCTATCTATCTATCTATCTATCTATCTATCTATCTATCTATCTATCTATCTATCTATCTATCTATCTATCTATCTATCTATCTATCTGTCTCTCTGTCTGTTTATCTATCTATCTATTTATCTATATGTCTGTCTGTCTGTCTGTCTGTCTGTCTGCCTATCTGTCTGTCTGTCTGTCTGTCTGTCTGCCTATCTGTCTGTCTATCTATCTATCTATCTATCTATCTATCTATCTATCTATCTATCTATCTATCTATCTATCTATCTATCTATCTATCTATCTATCTATCTATCTATCTATCTATCTATCTATCTATCTATCTATCTATCTATCTATCTATCTATCTATCTATCTATCTATCTATCTGTCTCTCTGTCCGTTTATCTATCTATCTATTTATCTATATGTCTGTCTGTCTGTCTGTCTGTCTGTCTGCCTATCTGTCTGTCTGTCTATCTATCTATCTATCTATCTATCTATCTATCTATCTATCTAGCTAGCCATCATTCTTTTTCTATCTGTCTCTCTCTTCTTTTTTTCTTTCTGTTGTTGTTTCTTCTCCACCAATCAGGCCTTCAACCATGGTTGACCTACTTCCAGATTGGTCTTGGAGACATTGATCACGACAGTGTCTGTGTATGTTTTGACGGCATTCACGTATTTATTTGGAGCGGTTGTTTGTGCAGTCTTTCATCTTAAACTACTTCCTTCTTATGTGTTTTTCAGAAAATATGTGTTTTTGTTGTCATATTCTACTGTGTTCTTCAACGCCACAGCAAGTGGTCCTTTGTTCATCCCCTCTTATTTATTCATTCTTTCATGGATTTATTCAGCGATTCAGTCATTCTTTATTTCTGTCACTCATTCATCATTCATCCATTCATTCATTCATTCATCCATTCATTCATTCATTCATTCATTCATTCATTCATTCATTTAGTTAGTCAATCGTTCTGTCTATTATAAATCTTTAACACATTCGTTCATTTTTTCATTCATTCATTCATTCACTCATTCGTTTATTCCATCAGCCATTCTGTATTTAATCACTCTTTTATACATTCTTTTACAATACCTATTCATTCGCCATTCATTCGTTCATTCATTCATTCACTGACTCGTCCATTCATTCATTCATTCATTTTACACATCTCTATAACCAGTCATTCGTGCATTCATAAGCCCCTACCTTTTCCCATTCTTTTTCTTCTCTCCATCCTCTTGGCCTCCTCCTTTCATTCTTTCATTTATTCATTGGACAAAATCACTTCGTTCGCTCTAGACCCTCATTTTAAAACCATTTTGCTCACATTATACAGTGTTAGAGAAAAACACCACTTATTTTCAAGCTGGCACGTCACGTAATGGGGCGGACGCATTTTCAAAAAAAAAAGTACAGAAATACGTTGTCTATTGAAGTTTTATCCGCAGTAAGGACACTTTTCTGTTGCCATGGTGCAATCAGGAAGTTATTGCATCCAGATGACCCTACTCTTGTGTCTGACTTTTGTATACATCCAGTTTATGTATTCATTTATTTTCTGAAATGCTATTTTTGTATGTACGTCATTCTGTGTCATTCAACCAGTTGGCGCATTCGTAAATATCTATTGTCTGAAAACAAACAAAATAACCTGTCTTTCTTCCTTCGGTCGTTCACTTACCCATCCATATATTCATCCATCCATCCATCAATCCATCCATCCATCCACCCATCCATCCATTCATCCGTCCATTGATTCATTCATTCATTCATCAATCCATCCACCCTTCTATCCATCCATCCACCCACCCATCCATCTATTTCTGCATCCATCCATCCGACCATCCATTCGATCATCGATCCATCCATCCATCCATCCATCCATCCATCCATCCATCCATCCAGCCAGCAGCCAGCCAGCCAGCCATCCTCCCATTCATCCTTCTGTTCAATCCATCAGTCTGTCCATCCTTAAAATCCATTACGCTTTCAATCACATATCAACTAGTCATGAATTTCCTTCATTTTTCGCCCTTTCACCTTCAAAACATTCATTCCTCTACCATGAATAGTTCGATGACTTAACTATCTGTCTGAACCATTCTCTCTGTCTCTCTTTCTCTGCGTTTCTTTAGCAACTTTATTTACTCACTTTGTCAGTTCCATCACGCACACGCTCACATTCTATCCTTGTCCTTTGTCGCGCCAGTGCTTTTCTCGCTGCCTGAGTGTCGCCTTTAACCCTCTCGATCCCAGACACTGAATACGTTATCCCAAACCTCAGACACATTCAAACTGACTGAAGAATAGTCAAATCCGTGCATATAAATAGTGTTTATAAAGGAAAAAAAAATGATTGCTTATGAATTAGAAAGTAGGCCTATTCAAAACAGAGCGTTGGTCCTCTAGTCACAACTTCTCTTTAGGCGTGTGCCCAAACAGATATTTGAGGGCTAACAATCGGCTCTTTTGAGGGCTAACAAATAGCCATTTTGAGGGGCTAACAAACAGCCCTTTTGAGGGGCTAACAAACAGCCCTTTTGAGGGGCTAACAAACAGCCCTTTTGAGGGGCTAACAAAAAGCCCTTTTGAGGGGCTAACAAAAAGCCCTTTTGAGGGGCTAACAAACAGCCATTTTGAGGGGCTAACAAACAGCCATTTTGAGGGGCTAACAAACAGCCATTTTGAGGGGCTAACAAACAGCTATTTTGAGGGGCTAACAAACAGCCATTTTGAGGGGCTAACAGCCATTTTGAGGGGCTAACCAACAGCCATTTTGAGGGGCTAACAAACAGCCATTTTGAGGGGCTAACAAACAGCCCTTTTGAGGGGCTAACAAACAGCCCTTTTGAGGGGCTAACAAACAGCCATTTTGAGGGGCTAACAAACAGCCCTTTTGAGGGGCTAACAAACAGCCCTTTTGAGGGGCTAACAAACAGCCCTTTTGAGGGGCTAACAAACAGCCATTTTGAGGGGCTAACAAACAGCCCTTTTGAGGGGCTACCAAACCGCCATTTTGAGGGGCTTACAAGCAGCCATTTCGAGGATTAACAAACAGTCCTGTCGAGGGTTAATCAAGAGTCCTTTTAAGGGCTAATAAACGGCCTAATAAAGAGCTATGAAGACGTCGCAGAAAGATGTCAGGCAACAAGAAGAAAGAGAAGAACTAGAAGGAAAACAAAAACACCGAGGCAGGAGCTTCTCCAGAAACAACCACCTCTACCCCACAGAGCATTGGGCACCGGTTGGCATGTTTCAAACTTTGAAAACTAGGCGTTAGAGGGTTAAGCGCATTATTCTTTCGACTCACGTCTTCGCACCAGCGTAACAAACATTAACAACCCAGGACTGCACCAGTTGCACCTTATTTACTCGTTATGTTTTCCCTTTTAATTCGTGTTCCTACAGCAGTGGTTCTCATACTCTCAGTCTACATTCCATCCCTTGCGCTCCAAGGTTTCCCCAATTCCTACCCTTTTTACGAATTATCATCTAAAGATGTTTTATTTGAAGCTTCATCTATTGAATAGTCCCACAACGGGATTCAGTCTGATGTAGTAGCTTTTTTTATTTTTAGCGTGTTGTTCTGTGAACTGTTAATTGATGATCGCCTTATAGTTGTGTATATTGGTATTTCATTGATCTATGTGTCATAGCAAACAGAGTAGTTTGAGAGTTCCTCCTTTGGCTGAAATTCCTCCCCAGCCCAACACACCCCTCTAGAAAAAAAATTCAGGCTAAGATTTGTCCTTTTAGAGCTGAAATTCCACGCTATCTTATTATTTTGTTCTATCTCCATTTTCTGAAAAACTGGAGATCTCTTTGGTATGCAGAAGAGACACTTTGACACTTGTTCAAAATGCGTTGTGGCATATTTGAGCATTTACAGTATGATAAAACGTTCACGTTATTCTAGTTCCTTATCATACTACTAAAACTACCAAAAGTTTGACGACGAATTTCTTAGTTGTGCAAAGAGTAGTTTTAGTCGTCTCGTTAGAACAAACAAGAACAAAGGTCGCAATTATAGTGCAGAGTACAATCCCAATACGGAATTCTCCTTGCTAAAACTCCTCCTCTTAGATTTGCAATTCCTACCCTAGGTGGGAAGCCAAATGTCTACTGTTTGAGAATCATTGTTTGACTACAAAACACACCCACCATTCATTCTCACATCGGATAGAATAATTCAGATCACGCAGGGGAGATTACCACCAAATTTTCCATCGATTGCCACACCTCAAGATTACGGCTTAAAAACACTGCAAATGATGAATTATCGCTCTTCCAGAAATGCCGTTGTTAGGGGAACATAATGTTTTCCATAGACAGCTACAGCTGAACAATACACAAAACTCAGTATTTTCCCTGTTTGGTATTGTAATTAGACTACACGGTGTCCCAAACAACATTCTTTGAGTAAATATCATAAAAACCACAGAAAAACGCGGGGTTTTGCAACATACAACCTTTTCTTTTTGCCCAATTTTGACTATTCTTTGAGAAAACGTGCTTGCCGTTGCAAGCTGTTACATAATTATATACATCATTTTACAAAGGAAAGTGGTAATTTGTTGTTTCAAAGGGGGAAACGTCAATAGGCGAAAATTAATTGTATTGAGTGTGGAATGAAAAGTACTGGTTGATTCACAATGTTGACACGCAAGTTATTATACAGCCCTGTGACCCACTGTGTCACCCTATGAGAGAAATAAATGAAGATAACTGTGTTTAACACTTAAATATGTGTCCACTTTGAGCGCGAGAACAGTCAGTGAGCACTCAGAGAACATTTACGTCACTCACTAACGTAAACTATAATAATTGGATACTTTTCAGCGTTTTGCATAGGAACTCATTCTTTGTCTTTGGCTTGAGAAGCGGATGCGAAAATGAACAGCTAGCTTGACAGTTCTCGAACTTAGTTCCTGTTTGTTCCATCTCCATTTCCTGAGAAACTGGAGATCTTTTAGTATCTAGAAGAGGTACAACAAAATTTAATGCACACTTTGACACTTGTTTGAAATGCGTTGCGGCACTGATCAAGCTGTTTCACAGTTCCGATTTCTTCAAACTCCTTATTATAATACAAAGGCCGCAAACGTTTAATGTCGAATTTTTCAGTTGTGCAAAAAGTGGATTTGGAACAAACAAGGACCAAGGTGGCAAATTGTGAATCAAACAAAGTTCCAATAAATACACCCCGACCAATTAGGCCTACATATCGACGAATAGTTTCATGATACCGCTTCAGACCAAAAGGAACCTGCACAAAATGTTTCCTACTAAAATAGTGGCTGCCCCATAGAACTAAACCCTTCAATTATGCCACTACTCACGTTCATCGGGACAAACCGATGGTTTTGTATCGCCGGGATGGACGTTGTTAAAATGATACCAAGTTGGTTATTAATTCTAATAGCAATATCTGAACAACTGGTTACTTTTTTGTTCTTTTCAACTTGTGATAACAAGGTAAAAAATATAATCCGTGAAATTTATATCAATTCTAAGCCTGGTGGCGAACTGAAATCAAGTTCGTTTTTCGTCTGTTTTGACTCGGTGGGTGAAGTCTCTTCTTCCGCCAGCTGACTCGAGACAGTTTTGTCGCGCCCAAACCAGTGAGACAAACTGTCTCAACCTGGCCAGTGCGCGAGGTCCAGTTAAACTCCGTAGACCACATCTCATTCTAAAAACGAGATGCAAACAAACTTGACTCAGTGCGCCACAGACCTTTGCCGCACTCCCCAGTTTGCCTCAATAAAACACATTAGATAGATGTATGCCATACTTTCACTGAGGTTCCTGACCATGTTATTCATGCATGCCTGTTAGTGTTATTGAGCTATTATATGATATATCTCTGTAATGATGCGTCACATTTGTGGACCCTATATAGGTCTTTATTTTAGGAGGATTTCTGCTCTGAGCGTTTGCACCTCACTTTTTCTTATCGTTGTTCTTTTCTTGTTCCTCTTGTTGGTTCTTGTTGAATCGTTCTATCTGGCCTTCTTTCTTTCTATCTTTCTTTCCCTCTATCTTTCTTTCTTTCTTTCCTTCTTTCTTTCTTTCTTTCTTTCTTTCTTTCTTAGCCCTCAAAAGGGCTCCCATTTGGTTTCAGCTTTCTGATGTGTGAACCATGCACTGTGCTCTTCTTAAGAGAGTTCCACTCATGCTTTCCTTATTTTATCTTATATATCTTATCGTATCTTAATATTTCCAACGTCCTTTTCCTAGCCAGTGTCACAAGGCGCTTTGATCTGAACTTGGTACATTCTCACTTATGACAGACGGCACGTTTTCGCAATACTCTCCTCGTCATAACCACAGCTAGTACAATATGAGCCCCAGGAAATTGATGGAAAATGAAAAGTATGAAAAAAAAAACATACAAACAAAAAAACAACAACAACACAAAAGACTGACTGGGATCGCTAGGAATCCAAATTGCAAGACAAGGAAACAAACAGAATCCAAAAGAGTAAGGGAAATAAAAGAGAAGGAAGGAGAAATGCACAAACTAATCGATAAATACGAAATCGGATGCGGGTTGTAAAAATCCGAGATGGTCTGCGGATGATTTGCCGTCAGCTGCGAGTTATTCCCCCTGTCTACTTCCTGTTCAACCTCACCACATGACCTCCGTCTTTATCTCCCTCCTTCCCCTTCTCCTGCCCCCCCCCCACCCAAGCTCCCGCTATTGTTTTCCGCTCTGGTCCAAGGCGGCAAGAAAACCCTGGTCAACAGATTTAATTTACTGTCGAAAATTATACATTAACTCTTAGTGCGCCAATAGCCGATATATCGGTTCTTCCGCTGGTCACGTTTGCGCCAATCACCGATGTATCGGTGCACACGAATACATGGCAATTTTGCTTCGGGAAGAAAGAAAGTCGACTTTCTGTTCATAAATATTGCTGCAGTTAGTCTTCATTCACCTCCCCCACTATTTTCTTTGTCTTGGCAAAATGTCGAAAAATCCATGCCACGTAAAGAGTCAATCATCCCAAAATATGCACGACACTAGGCTTTCTTCAGTGTAGCGTTCACATCACTTAGGCGAAAAAGGCACAGAATCAAGTCTGTTTTGCGACGGTACTGTAATGTAATAATTACCTTCTATATGGAAAAAAACAAAACGATATGCTCTAAGTCGCTGAACGTAACTTAGAAACAGGATTAACACTAAATCAATTCATCATGCTCACACTCACACACCATTAACAAAACCTAATCTCCTCTCATCGTCAAACCTCAGACACCAAAAGGGGCACCATCCAGTTTCAAAGAAAACAATCCTAAACAATTCAGTTTTGAGTCTATTTTCAAATGTGATGATGTTTGATGATGTTCTCACATTTCCTGGCGTCAACGCTAATGCTGTTCCACAGTTTAGACCCACCAATAGAAAAAGCCTTTTCACTAAGCGACAATCTGGCTGTGGGGGTCTCAAGACGTTTCGCGTCGACTGATCTTAAAGTGTGCGATAGTTGGTATGATTCCACTAGCTCTGAAAGATATTCTGAGGCTAATCCGTTCAAACATTTCAAAATAAAGAAAACTTGAAAGTCTGTTCTTTCCTTCATTGAAAGGGCTTAAGAAGGGAGAATATCTGATGATGGATGCGATACCAATCTGACTTAAATTTCCTTCGAATCAACAGCCGCGACAGAACTGTGTCGCTCTGGCCAGTGCACGGGGTCCTGTTTAACTCCACAGTCCCCCTCGAGGTCACTCCCTGCCGCCGGTGAGGGGGCCTTAGTAACACCACCAGGGGTGTGAAAACCAATGTGACTGGGCCATCTCGCCGAGCGTGAGCAAATTCTGCACTAGCAAAATAAGCTGAAGACGCAGGTATCTGGACAGAGCAGGGCGCTTAACCTAGTTACCACGCACCCTTTTCACTATTATGTCTAACTCCACTGTCCACATCTCACACTAACACCAATTCAAAATAGGCTAAAATCACTTATTAACATATGTTCAGCGGGGGAATGTATAATTTGTTGTTGTTGTGGTGGTGTTTTCATTGTTACTGTTATTGTGCTCTTGCTGCTGTTCATCTTGTATGTATATGAAAAGGTTTCGGTAAAGATGAAACTTACAATGAAGATGGCAGGATGACATCAGAAATTATGAGGGCACAACATGGGAGGGCCAGCCAGTGTGATTTTTTTCCGTACTCACTTTACCAAATTCAGGGGCGTGGCAGCAACTGCTCCAACATATTACAGGGATTTTCGGCGACGTTCAGAGTCATTTTAGGTTTAGGGTTAGGGTGCATAGTCCAGAGATTGCAGCACCCATGGCAGTGTTCATTAGGAAGAGAAATCCCTTAGCCGATGACCTGTGTTTGGGGGTGTGTTGCTGCCCCTCTCCTGAATTTGGTAAAGTGAGTACGAAAAAAAAAAAACACGCGGCCAGGCAGAGGACAGAACCAAATGGAAGAAGTCAGAGGGGAGCTACATTCTGCAGCTGATGAACAACGCCGAGGAGAAGAAGTAGAGACTGGATTTCTTTTCATATGGTCACAGATGGACAGTTTTGGGCGTGTCAAAACCCGCCGTGAGTCAGCAGGCGGGAAGAGAGATCTCATGCGCTGAGTCAATACAGATGAAAAACATAGTACTTCAATGCACGACCAGCCTTACTGTTTCATCTGTGTGATCAAGGCGTTTTTGTAACCCAATAGAGGGGGACGGGCGGAAAGAAGTGACAGAATAACTGAATTGGTTAGAACAGTTGCACTTAGATCACTTTTTATTCTAAACCCCACCTCTTTTAGAATTAGAATGGGTCTAAAAGCCAATTAGATCCCTTAGATCCCTTCTAATTCTAAACCCCTCAATTTGAGATGGGGTTTGTAATAAGAAGTGAGCTAAGTGCCAATGGCACGTAGATCCCATCTAATTCTAACCCCCTAAATTATAAAGGATAAAGAGAGATAAAACAAAAAGCTCTAGTGGATTGGAGGAGAATAAGCAACCAAACCAGCAGTGACAGCCAACAGAGGTAATTTGCAATTCAAATGGAGAAGAAAAATGCCTTGCAGTAGCGACTGAGCCAAGCATACTTCAGATATGACCTGGCAACGCCTTTGCACAGTGAAGCTGCCAATATTTAAAACACTCATAAAACCAGACTTTATGATTCAGACACCCAGGCAGTTAAAACTTAATAACGGACGCAGTACACGTCATGAACAGACAATAGAAGAAAAAAAAATTAAAAACCGAGTCAGACAAAAGTTACGTAACGTCTATATAGATAAAAAAAATTCAAAGTCGTGAAAGGACAAATTTGCATTAATTTTCATAATTGTGAGACAGGAAAGTCCACGCTGTCTAACCACTTGATGATAGTCAAGGGCGGAAACGCCTGTTTCAGTGGGGTAGGTGGGTTTGGTGACCGGAGGGATTGGGGAGGGGGGGGGGGAATCTCGTCCTCTGAGCATCTCGTGCTTGTAGTTTCTCTTGCCCTAGAGCTTCAATCCTTCAGCTGTGTGTGAGAGAGGATGTCTTTTTTTAACGTCAAAAAGGAAATCGGTGAAAGTTTTCGTTTATCAGTTAATAATTCTTCTTTTTTTCAGGTTTTACATTCATCAATAAAGACAATTATAAAATGTGTCTTTATCTTTGCTAGAACTTGTTGGTAGATTACAAATGTACGAATCCTCTCTACATGTAACAACTTAAGCTCTGCTACATTAGGAAATGTTCCATGCCCTTGAGGTTAGAGTATCCACAAGTGTCACAGAGCCCAAGGCCCTCAATTTGAGCACTCACTGCATGATAAAACTTTTAAATACAATTTTGCCCTATAGACCCAGACTCTTGGTACATGATGCATACTAAATTTCTGTTGGTCGAGGCTATCTGGGCCATGTAAGCAAAATAATTACATGAGAATTCTTGTTACCAACGTGTGTCCTATATCAGAAAAAGTTATTGTGGTTATGTGGACAAAGAAATGGCAATTGGGCCAATAATTAGCTTAACCTAATCCTAAGCTTAACCCTACTACTGTCATACGACAATCAGATGGAAAGTTTTGTTTATCCCTTGACTGCCACAGCCAATCAAATCAGCTTTCAGAAATGTATACTTTGTACAGGCTTCTAAATCAGAAACAATCTCGAATTCTAAAGGATGAAGACTTGCAGTTGGAACACCCCTGCTGGACACAGAAATTCCTTCCTGACAGTAATAGGGTTAACCAAGCCCTTAGGCTGTGGCAAACCGAGTCTAATAAATACAAAATCAGTTCCATATGGTTGAGTATGAAGTATGAGCCCGTGCAAAATTTCGAATAAACCCACGAGACACTTTTGTATTTGTATTTGTATAACTCTTTAATCCCATTTGGGAAATTTGCCTTTGTGCCATTGCAGCCCAGTTACAACTGGAGCAGGCACGTCGTCGCCACAGTGCAGCGCCGGTCGGTGGGTTGGTTGGGTTTTTTTTTGGGGGGGAGGGGCTAAGGGAGGGAGGGATAGGGAATGGTAGGGGTGAATTTTATTTAATTTTGCCCGGGCAGCGGCCTGTTCGGCCTGCTCTTTACGATATCCAACTGCCAAGGTATCTGTAACGTGCGCAACGTGCACACGGGCCCTCCGAATGTTTTCGTCCATATCCGAGAAGTCTAGGTACTCGATCCTACCCGCCAATAGGATCAGGGACACAAAAATAATCCCAAGTCTTCCAATATGCCTGCACCGGCCGGGTTTTGAACCCGGGACCCTTGGCATGAGAGACGAGCACCCTGCCTCTAGACCACCTCGTCGAAAACGTCAGGATTTTTATTCCGCTCATTCTGAAAAAAAAAGACGCACATAAACATTCCAAAAACTCCCTATGTAAACAATAGCTAGTTTAGCCACAATCATGGCGCAAGCAGACACTCTGAATTATTTTCCCATCCCCAATTTCATGACAACCTTCCCAGAATTATATTTCCCCACAGAAATCTGCCGGCCAGTGCATTTAACCTCAAAGTATCCACTGATCGATATTAATAGGAGTCATAGTTATAGTGTCATCCGGTATACAATGTTTTGTATTTTGAAAACATTAACATCTATTAATAATGGTTCCTGATATACGAGTTTTCCATTTTTTTGGGGGGGGGGGGGGGGGGGTATGTTTCAGATTTTTTTTCCACTCCAAAATTACCACAGCGGAAGGGGGCAGTGGGGACGGTATAGCCCCAGAGTACAAAAAGTGACCGTAGACGGGGAGACGGTGAGTTCCTGGGAAGCGTATAATATTATGTTCTTTCCAATTATGGTAACGAAATGGATCTAGAGCGTTCCGTTGGGTTTATTTTTTTTGTTTTGTTTTCAGCGAATTAATGTTGTAATAAATCAAAGCATTGTTATATGATGAAACTGTCAAATCGAGAGGCGCGTGGTAAACTACAGTGATTCAACTTTGTGTGTGTGTGTGTGTGTGTGTGTGTGTGTGTGTGTGTGTGTGTGTGTGTGTGTGTGTGTGAAAAAATCGAAATAGTCAAATATTCAGTATGTCTGAAGCCTTTGTCAACCCGCAGGTTGTCTGATAAGTTCGGGCGGGGTGGGGGGTGGGGGGGGGGAATATTCTGAACACTGAGGGTTAAATAATGTTTGTTTTTTTTTTCGTTAATATATCGCACCTATTAAATGTCATTTAAAAAAACAAAAAAACCTGCCATAATTTTCTTTATAATTTGCTTTACATGAAAAATGTATAATGACTGAGTTACGATTTATGTTGTTTGGGGGAGGGGGGTTGAGGCAAAACATACGAAAACGAGTACGCGGGGGCAAAGGTGGCGGTCAAAACATCAAAGGCTTTATAAATAATGGACATTCACCATCCTTCTGGTGGTAAGCTCGTACAAAAGGGGTGGGGTGAGGCGGGGGAGGGGAGGAGGTTGAAGACAAGCATGATTATGAAAAGCGAACATGAGGGAAGGCGGAATAAAAATTTGCGCAACTCCCCACCCCCCCCCCCCTCCCCCCGCGCCGAAAAAAAAAACCCACCATTCTTCCCGGCAGTGTTATGCACTTCGATTTCACTAAACGCTAGGATGTCACACACAAAGAATGCTAAATCTAGCTAGATCTTCCCAGCTACTGGCAACGACCAGCCTAAAGTGGTCTATGTTATGTTCAGTGCTATCGTCACGATCAACAAAAAAAACACGACCTTCGTGCGCTTTCAGTCTAGACGCAACCCAGCACCAATAGTCGACGTGGGATGGATACCCTATACAACCAAAAGAACAGAACTACCCCGTATTGTACGCCTTTTCCATATCCTCTGTCCCTATTTTAGTCTTTATTTTAGGAGGTTCGCTGGCCTTGGGCATTTACCTCACTTTTCGGGGGGGGGGGGGGGGGGGTTCCTGGTTGTGCTGGGGATTAGTTTTTCAGAATTTTGCCCGGGTAGCGGCCTTGTTCGGCCTGCTCTTTTTGATTTTCAACTGCCAAGGTATCTTTAACGTGCGCAACGTGCACATGGGCCCTCCGAAATTTTCGTCCTTATCCGAGAAGACTAGATGCTCAATCCTACCTACCATATGATCAAGGACAGGAAAACATGAGGAAAATTCTAAACTTCCAACATGCCTGCACCGAACGGGTTACGAACTGGGTACCTTCGGCCTGAGAGTTGAGCACCCCGCCTCTGGACCACCGTGTCCTCATATCCTTCTGCCCTCCAAAGCAGACCCTCTTTAAAGTGTATGTTCGGGGATGGCAGAGAGGGAGAGAGAGACAGGCGTTTTGTGCCGGATGGCAGATCAGTTACCAGGATCCAAAGTGTACAAAATTAGGAAATTTATCTTGTCTTACTTCTCTCTCTCTCTCTCTCTCTCTCTCTCTTTCTCTCTCTCTCTGTTTCCCTCTCAATCTGTTTCTCCCCCTATCTGACTGTCTGTCTGTCTGTCTGTCTGTGTCTTTCTCTGCCTCTCTTCAAAAGCATTTGTAATCCAGTACCTCTCTCTCGCGCCCTCTCTCTTTCTTTCTCGAACATCCTCTCTCTCTCTTAATCTCTCTCGCTCTCTCTCGCTCACTCTCTCTCTTTATCACTCTCTCTCTCTTTCTCTCTATCTCTCTCTATCTCTCTCTCTCTCTCTCTCTCTCTCTCTCTCTCTCTCTCTCTCTCTCTCTCTCTCTCTCTCTTTATCTCTCGTACTTTCTATCTCCGTCTCCCGACAGGATATTCACCTAATGTAATTCTCGGCACAGATGATGATGCTCCATCTAAGAAACTATCATTCATTCAGAGCGAAAGAAAAAAAAAGCGATTTAAAGATAATGTAATGAAAGAATGGAACAGACAGAGATGGCATGCGAAGGATCTTTCAGAAATCCATTTATCTGGTTACGTTTCGAAACTTCGATTTCCATCCATTTCGGTGGCTTGTGTAGGCTGGAATCTTCAACCCACGTGGAAGTTGCGCTGTCATGGACGTGCAGTTTTTTGTTAACAAATACCATTTTAAGGAAATAAACAGGATTGTTCACACATCCAGAATATTGGATGGCCCGCGGACTTGGGGAATATGTGATGTTTAAAGTTGAGTTTCGATCACCAGTGTGTAACTTGAGGCGCAGAACGAAGTTTCCTGTCATACTTTTTTAAATTTCTGCTCGAAGAAAATGCGTCCTTTCTTTCCCGGCTCAAATTGTCGGAACATTTTCTCCTGTTCAACTCAGTTGTGGTTCAAAATCAACGAAAGTATTAAAAATACAGCAAATTTCAAGACCTTTTGAAATATGCTCTTTTGCACCTTTGCGTCTTTCTATGGGTAATACGATATTTTGTAGAATTTAAGGCTCAGCGGTTTAAAAGCCTTTCATGATTACATTGAAGGCCTTACTGCCTTTATCTATTATTATAAAAGTGAACTTTGGAGGCCATGTTAGCCTACTCCTCCGTTAATTAGCCCATGCGCTTCAAATTTTACAGATGTCGACAGTATCTACATACCCAGGTTTTCGTCACATAAAACATACGAAAACCTCTGTCCCCGATTTTATCAAAATAGATTTTTTTCGGTCATTCTATTAATTCACCATTTTGAGTGAACCGGAAGAATGATACCGTTTTGATACGCCCACTGATAGCGGAAGTTTGGTTCCGCACCAAGAAACGAAACCGTTCGTAGAACGGGTAATTAAATAAACTAATTGTGTGTGAAATTGTGGTGTAACTATAAGTTCTATTAGTCATAGCAGGGAATCCAAATGCCGTTTTAATGCAGCCTAGATCTAGATATACGGTTGCGCTTAGCACATGGAAAATTTGCAAGATATATCTTGCGCGGGTCGGCTAGTGATATGATAAAGTTACAATGGCGAGATTTATAAAAGTCAGAACCTGAGTGAAATACAACAAAACAATGAAAACACTCTCTTCGGCATTTAGTGCATTGAACCAAGTCTGCCTTGTGTTTTTACTCAGTGAGGGAAATCTTTCTTTCCGCCAACCAGCTGATTCAAGACAGCTATGACGTCCCCGAACGAGTGAGACAGACGTGTTTAAATCGCACCAGTGCGCGAGGTCCCGTGTCAACTACGTAGTTCACATCTAGCACTAAAATCCTAGACGAAGCAGATTCTTGACGAGCTTGACTTGTACTTTTGAGCTTATGTTATTGGTACATTTGGAAGATGGGTGACAGATGTTTATGTTTGGACAAGGAGTTGCAATTCCAGTGACTTGACATAGGGTCAGAGAGAGATAGAATGTGTGTGTGCGTGTAAGAGAGAGAGGGGGGGGGGAGAGAGATAGAGAGGGACGGAGAGAGATACAAAGGGACAGAGACATCAGAACCCTGGAGTTTATTAATAGAGAGCACTAAAATCCTAGACGAAGTGGATTCTTGACTCAGGTTTAAGTCCTTTGTTTTTACGGAGATCATTGTCCTTGGCATCAGTTTGCACCTCGTTTTCCTTTGTCTTGTTCAATTTTGCTTCTGTGTCTTCTGTTTCTTCCTTGTTAGCAGGCTCGACACAGCGGGTCACTAGCCGTATATTATGACCGAGGAAATTCGAAAAGGCCAACACAATGACATAATTATGCAGCTTGTTTATGTGTGCATGTTAGTGTCTGTCTGTTTGTCTCCAACCTGATCTGCTGGTTGTTGTTGTTGTTGTTTTTTATTCCTTTCTATTTACCACGTTAATAATGTCACGCCAACCCGGAACACAGAGGCTGAAGCATGTTGAGAGGAAATTATAAATTCACTGCTGGCTGGGAAACTACGAAAGTGTATGGTCGACATACAATGGCGGGCCACCCAATAAAATAACAATTAATGTACGCATTTATTATAATATTTCTGAGTGTTGCTCGCAGCCAGACAGGGTAACTCCCCACACCAAGGAGTCAAAACGCATCAAATTTGGCCGTGAACAAACTGTCTACTGAACCGGTCCGAGTTTGGGTAGAATTTCGTAGCAAATGGCTTGGCTGTTCGTTTGTTTCTTGGTTTTAGGCAGTTGTTGTTTTTAAATTTTAAAGAGGTTTTTTTTTTTTTTCACATTTTTTACCTACAGCTAAGTGGAAGCAGGTTTTCCGGGCAAAGCCGAGGGGAACCTCTCCAAAGAGATATAAACAATAGACGTCAAAGAACAATGGACCTGAATACAGCGGCATGTTTGTGGAAAATGACGCCTATGTCAAGTCATTGGAATTGCAACTCTCTGTCCAAATATAAACATCTGTCACCCATCTTCCAAATAATGTATCAATAACATAAGCTCAAAAGTACAAGTCAAGCTCGTTAATCGTTTAATTGAAGACAGGTCATAATAAATACATCTGAGGAAAACTCTTTTTTTTTTTTACCCACAATCCGACCACGGTTTTTCTGACTTGAATATCCATCGAACATCAAGGTGCTGGAGTCCATCATCAGGTTTAAGAACATTTTAAAACCCCATCCATTTAAAGAGTATTTCGACTATTGATGGACTTTCTGGGCCGTTTACAATAAATGGATGTATATGTTGTGTGTGTGTGTGTGTGTGCATGTGTGCATCCAATCGTGCTTGGGCGTGGTTGTTTTGAATGCATGTGTGCATAATGAGAGTGGAATATTATTTTGTTTTGCTTCGTGCATAGCACTTTGAGACGCCATCAGGAAAGGTACGCTATGTACATTAATGTACTTTGTTTTATTATCAATATTATTATTATTACTAGAGCTAATAAATATTGCTCAGTGGTCCTCTCCTTCAAGACTGTGGACCCTAGGGCGTGTGACACAGCTGCCATACCTTAGATAAGCCACTGCCGGAATAGATGTAATAAATGTCATACTGGATAATGGTTTTAGCCAGGCCGGCCATATAAACCCTATTTTTACAACGATTCGATGTTACCATGGAAAATCCAGATGAAAAGAATAGATAGCATATTTTTTAAGTTAAAAGAAAAGGAAGGTAAAGGGTATATAGAACGCAATATTCGTGACGTCAAGTGATACAAATAGGAGGTGGGGCCAAAGCTGTAACTTGTCATTCCATTTCGGACCCCCGAGGGAAAGTCTGGTTCTTTGCATGCAAGTTCTAATATACATGTCATTTCAAGTGTTGCACATTTTGTGTGTGTGTATGTGCGTGAACTGTGTTTTATTTTTATAAGAAAGTGATAGCAAATGGTGCGGGGGGTTGACTTTTTTGTTCGTTCACACAATGAATAGGACGAATTTTGCACGCAAACACTAAAAAAAAGAAAAAAACAAGACTTCCTTAGGATAACTAAATATGGGATGAGCACTACATAATAGTATAACATAATATCCCAAATACATTGTTTTGCAGGGAGTGTGCATATTTGCGAATGACAACATGTTTTTCGTTTAAAATAAGGAACACATCTGAATCATTTAGGTTTTCCCTGTGGGATCCGTAACGAAACTTCATTGACAGACAGGCTGGAATTTTCGTCCAGCGGCCGAAAACCAATTAGCGAAGTTTCAAAGAGTGAAAGAAATCTAGATAACAGATACAGGGCTGTAAATCTCTGGCCAAGTTCATCAAAAAGATGAAAACCTTCGGACCCCGAGTCTCCAGTGGTTGTCATCAGGGCCTACAAACTCTTTGACCCCTCTCGTGATTGGGGTGAGCTTCAATTGTCCCACACTGACCAATGTCTGACCACCAACTGACCATCGACTGACCAAAACGAATTCCCTAATTCCCCAACCACATTTTCCGGGCATCATTCTCGGAGACAGGCGAGGGAATATAGATTAGAAGACAGCTCTCGTTTCTTCTCTCCAAGATGTTTCAAATGTACTAGAAGGAAGAAAAAAAAAAACGCTCGACTGTCCCAGGCGGTTCAACTTCCTGGTACTTGATGACTTAAAGTTATTTTGAAAATAGAGTTTGTACGGTGAGATAATGGTGTTATATTTTGCTCGGAGGCAATGCAATTTATGCCGTCAAAAAAAAAAAAGATTCTTAGGGAGTTGGTGGCATTTTCGTATGATGACAATAAATATGCTACAAACATAGCAACATAATTTCCCTTAATGAGACAGGCTTTTCACTCCAGCCATTATCTACTGTTTTTTTCATGTATACCAAAGACGTGAAAGAGACAGTAAGAGAAAGAGAGAGAGAGAGGGGATGGAGAGAGACAGGCAGACAGACATAGAAAGGAGGAGAAAGCGCAGGTAGAGAGAGAGAGAAGGAGATGGAAAGAGAGATAGACAGATGGGGAGAGCAAGAAGAGAGAGAGAAGGAGGGAGGGAGAGAGAGTGAGAGAAGAGAGAGAGAACTGGGTAGAGAGAAAGACAAACAAATGGACTGAGAGAGAAAAAGAGTAGGGAGATTGAGAAGAAGGAAGATAGACTGACAAAGGGACAGAGGGAGAAAGAATGTGTGTGTGCATGTAAGAGAGAGAGAGGGGGGAGGGAGAGATAGAAAGGGACGGAGAGAGATACAAAGGGACAGAAACATCAGAGACCTGAAGTTTATTAATAACCTCCCATTAATCTCTTTTGTCAAGCCCTCGGGGATCGGGGATGTCAAACCACGCTTGTTCTGGGCACTAATAATATTTGATATTTGATTTTATTCTCACACAACTTCACAACAGCACGGCTAATTTAGCTTTATATTACTCTGTTGGTGCACAGCACAGGACAATTATTCAAATTTGGCACAAAATGTCAGTCATCGCTGTTGTGTGTCAGTCAAGTCCAGGAGTATTTGCTATAACAAATGATCGTATACGACATTTTCATGATTTGCAGGTTTTGAGATGAAAATGGTTCTCTCACTCTTAATTTCATTATATATAAGTGTCATTCCAATCGGTTAAAATACTTCCTAAGCACCGGAATGTGTTTGTGACGGTATGGTGTCCTCTGGTTTTACACAACTCTTCAAAGTTTCCATCCTCTCTTCTCGAAAAGACAAAAATGCACAGACAACAATATGAAAAATACCCGACGAAACATTCTTACAATGCGCCTTTTTTAAAGACTGAATAGGATCAATATTGATTTTCTCGAAAACTGTCTATTGGATTTATTTGAAACTGTTCAGTTGCATGGGTTCATATTCCACACTAAGCCTTAAGGCACTGGTTTTTTGTTTGTTAGACTGTGCCCTGGTTTTGAGTTTGCTTCCTGGTGCTTTGTAAAAAAAATCATATTTTATTATAAAAAAAAAATAGTGGCAGGAGTAATTAATTGTGGTGTAATTTTGGCCCTTTTTTTGCTCAACGCTTCGCCTAAGTGACAGCTTCAAAAATTATAAAATTAATTTTCTTAAGTGTCAACTAATCCAGTCCAATCGCTTTTGTATCGACCGATTGTGTTGATTGAAGTTTCAGGTATTTTTCAATAAAAAGTTGTAAACATGTAAAATATAATGATCTTCTATTTGGCTCCCTATAGCAAGCCCACCGGACAGGAAACGATATTAATACGTGTTCACTTCCATGTGCACAATTTCCCTATCACAAATGAGTGAGTAGTGCTCAGGAGCGCATGGAATCTGTAGTAAGTCTGTAGAGTATGGGAAACTTTGTAGACCAAAAAAAGAGAGAGAATTGAATGGTGGGTTCACAGGTTTATCCCGGATTATGCCGGGAACTTAATCTAGTTAAGTAAACAAAAAAAATCATATTAAGTAGAGTGTGATTGGCTTTTTACGTCTTGCAAGACGGTCTGAGCAGCTTGGTCTAGGCCTTTTTCCTTCTGCAGCTTCGCTCATGGCTAATTCTACCTATGTTGGATAGGCACGTTATGTAGCAGTATCTGCATAATTATCAGGAAGGTGCTAGAGGGTTCTGGTGGGTTGTCTTTTCCCTGTTGATTGTCTTTTCTTTGTTGGCGTTTTGTCTGAAGACATCGAGTTATTGAAAAAAAAAAAAGCTTTTCTGCAGAAACAAATTGCGCGAAAAACTAAAATTTGTGTTCATCCTGAACGCCAAAAAAGGTATGTTACACCAAAGCTACCAGAAACGATAAGATGAGACAGTCCCTTCTTCGCACCTCTTAAAAAAATCGCCCACACAGTTTGGGCGCTGATCGGCCCGGGGCCCATGGAGCACAGCATGGAAAGAATGCTTGAAATAATGAGAGAAATTAATGATGCCCATTTGTTACAGTGCTACTGCGACTGAAAAAAAGAAAGAAAAATAGCCAGAGTTTTCCCACAGAAGTTAGAATTACAAAACAAATGACGCCAATCAAGGCCGACAGCGATAGCTGAAGCGTGAAAATAATTCAATATTTTCCCTTTTTGGCTTTGTAAAATAATGCATTGTTCATTACTTCTGCGCATTCGCCGCTAGGTGGTGGTGCGAAATCTGTGCACGCTAAAGGCGCTAGCTGTCTCATCTTATTGTTTCTAGTGTCTTCGGTTACACTCACTGAACTACATTTCAACGCACTACAACTATGTTGAATGCGTTTTAGCATCGAGACGCAAAATGCAGTGATCCTCATAAAACAAAGACCTCAAGCCCAAACAGACGCACTGGTCATGCGTGTATTACACAGCACAGTGCGAATGTATTGCTAGACACCAGACATGCACTGACGATGTAAAGACAGACGATTCCATTCTTTGTCTGTCACTGAAATACCACAGAATTAATTTTACAATCAGAGAAAATCAAAGGCAGGTCAATGGTCAGCTCTCAGCTCAGGGATAAAGACAGTACTTATCAAATGAACGACCAACTTATATTCTAAAGACACCAAGAACTCTACAACATTATTATTGCTATAGCTTTGAGATATATACAAAATTTTGATCTTCAGACATGTTTCTCTGTATGAAACCTGAATTTTTTTGTATTTGCTAGATGAGATACCCGGCATTACCCGGGATAAACCTGTGAAGACATCCTCTAATCTATCTCTTTCTTTTTGATATACAAAGTTTCCCATAGTCTACATTCTTGCTACAGATTTCATGCGCACAAGAGCACTACGCACTCATTTCCAGTAGGGAAATTGTAAGCACCGAATTGAACGCGTATTGATATAATTTGCGGTGTGGTGGTCTTACACAATCATTGTATTTTACATTTTAGGACTTTCTATTTAATACTACCTGAAACTTGAATCAATACAACTGTTCGATACAAAAGTGATTGGGCTGGATTAGTTCACATTTAAGAAAATTAACTTTATAATTTTTGAAACTCATTTAGGCTGTAGTGTCCAGCAAAAAAAAAGGGCCCAAATTGCACCACAATAAATTACTCCCGCCACTATTTTTTTTATAATTAGATTTTCAGATCCAAAATAACCTCGAAACTACCAATAGATGATTGCACTGAACTCGTTCCCAGGTGTAGCAAAGTCCAAGGCCGCCTATTTCAGCAAATTATGGTAAAACAACAACGTCAAAAAAAAAATTAAATACAGTTTCGTCTGTGGACCCAGACTTTGGTGCAGCCTATATAATTTGCCATAACCTTTGGCTTCGGTTTAAGGACCAGCCGAGATCTGGATGAACCGTCCCAAAAAATATGCTTAATGTCATTAAATTTGGCCGAACAGATTAACGAAGTATTGTACTACATTCCATAACAATTTCTCATTTGTCTCATATCCAGCCGCACCCAGGTAGAAATGCTTCCTTTTTCTTTCTTTCTGTCCGATCCATCTTTTCTTCATTATCATCCCCTGTGTAGGCCTAATTACTCCCTTCTTTCCTTTGTTCCCCAAAAACCCTGAAAAGTGCATTGTGAAGTTGTAAGGATGCGCAAACCAGCAAATGAAAGCCCTGATGAGGGCCACATCCTTAGCGAGATGTAAAGCCGTAGAAAACTTAATAAATCTGGACCTCACCTCCACCATCCCTTTTCTCACTGTAACAGCTTAGGTTGTTCTAGCACGTTATAGTAGGGGGGAGTTAGTTGATCTAACTAGAACCCTTTAGAAAACGAAACTATTACAGCTGTAGAATAAAAAACACGAGATCCGACGATCGATTAAATGATACTAAAGGTTTAGGCAGTGGCTACGTTTACGGCAGATTCCGCTCAGACCCCAATAGATAAATACAAAGAAAAGGAAGCGCTGCTGTACGAACGGGAGTAAAGCCGAACAAAGAAAAACGGTGAGTTGTGTTCACCGGCTGCCGTAACCGTAGCCACTGCCTAAAGTTTAATAATTGTATCTTAACAATAAAATACTAGGAAGGCACCAGCGAACAACTATCTAACGCCACACCCACCTCCCCCAGTGTTGAGCTTTACTCATTGGTTCTATTTCTCCGTTTCTCTCAAGCACTTTTCTTTCACTCGCTCGCCTCCTCCTCCTCCCGGCCTCCCATGGTCCTTTCTCCTTTTGTCCAACTCCCCAGTTGTCAGGATTAGGATTTGAATTGCCGTGCTAGGTCACGCATTGTTTATTACATGGCATCATTGATTTTAGCCAGTGCAAACGTCCTTGAACTATTCCCGTGGACAGTTTGTTTTTGTAACGCTTTTCTTAGAGATGGAAAGAAAGTGGGTCAGGATAGAACGAATGGATAAATTAACAGTGACGATGCAGTTTTCGACCCCGTGGTTTGGGTGTACTTTAACAGGGAAAGACGGGGCGAATAAGGGGTGAATAAATTCGTACATAAAACGTTTAGGGTGTAGAGACTTTGCGAAAGGTTTTGACATCCTAAGTCTGACTTTGTCTGTTACTATTAATAGAATCTATTGGCGCTGCGAGCGGAGCTCGAAGTGGATGCACCAATCAAATTTGAGCAGTCACGTGATTTGCAGAAGATAAGCGGTGACATGTTTATGCTACCTCACTCCATGCAGCGTATCCTATTCTGCGAAGGTGTCGGCTAAGGTTCAGCCAGAGGGAACCATAAGACTGTTAACGTCATGTCTATGTCCTGGATAGACAATGAAAATAACCCACAGCTCTTTTCTCCAGTTCCCTGAAATTGTTTCAGGGAACCAATCGTAAGTTTCATCACCATGATTCGAGATGATGTGAATCTGACCCTAACTTCCCAGTAGAAGTGCGACCAAAGGAATGCAAGACCATAAAGTTTTACTTGCAATTAAGATCTAGAACGAGTGACTGATATACACATTTGTAAATTGTAATTGATGTGTCTGGATGAGGCTGGGGATTGCCAGCCCATCCTAGAACAGATCTAGATCTATCTTAACTACGTCAGTGTGTCTTGACGGTTTGATCCTTTATAAGCAGTTAAATGAGTTAATATTGTCGTCTGAGACATAAGTATATTATTTGTGAAGTAGTAGGCAGTCTATATTTCTGAAGATAAATAATTACTAAGTAAACTGTGAATGAATCAGAATGATATAGAGTCTCAAATCTCTTAAGACTCTAGAGGAGATTTATAGTTATGTATTTTAGTATTTTCATTTGATGCTGCTGATGTTGACTTTTAATATGTAAACGATAGACGAAATTGTTAGGAATTTCAGTAATAAATTTGTGGCCCTACAAGGTCCTTGATATAACTTACTCGAAATTGTTATTAGTGTATGTGGCATGGTATGGCAGAGTAATTTCTAAAACCTCTCGATTTAAATGCAGTCGAACACCTAAATTTATAGTTTAGTAATCCCCAACGTAACACTCGAGGACCCAGCTCGTAACACTGCAGGGCACACCCCTCTTCCAAATCGTAACACTGGAGAGGGACCCTTAAAGAACCTTAGATAACGCCATGCCACTTAGATAAATTATTTAACACCTATTGTATTTTTTATTCCATCATTTAATATTGTACTTTTGTAATATCTTTTCAGGTCTTTTATTATAGAGTTTAGACAATTTGTATTAATCTAATATTTTTGTATTTCAATTTCATATGGTGAACTCAACATCCCATTGACCCGTGGACACCGGCGAGGGAACCCTTTCACCTTCCAGATCTACCTCAGACAGAAATACAAGTTTTGGGCTTGGAGCTATGGATTGAGGATATTTAACATCTGAATTCCTCAAAAACGAAGTTAAGTGAACCATCTATCTAACAGTCTTGGGGAGGGCGACGTACTTTCCGCTCTGTGTGTATTGTTCCAGGCCATTTTACTATTTACTATATGTTTAGTTTAAGTGCGGGAGGTTGGTTGGGATCATAGGTTAGCATATCTTCTTTGCCATTACGAAGGATATTGGAGGCCTTGGTGGCTATGTAAAATAACTCGGGGGGATTTGCTTCTCTGTGAATAGTTCTATTAGGGATCCATTATTCGTATAGATTGTGGCGTTCTTTTCCTTCCTCACTTTTCTTTAGGAAGATGTCTCTCCTGTCTTCTTCTCAAACTTTCTGTAATATAAGTTAGGACTTGTAGGGTCTGTTATCGTTCGTTTTACTTGTCAGTATACGTCCTGTTTATTGTATTTTTTTTTGCTTATAAACTTTAAACTACTATAATAACATTGATATGTTTAGAATATATGCCTGAGGTGTTTCACGTGCTAAAACCACGTTGAATTGTAATCTGGTATTGACATATGTGAGAGAGAGATATAATAATTTTTGGTTCACGTGACAATTTCACGTTGAAGATAGATCTAGAGAGATTAATTTTGCAGTGGTAACAGAAGACACTGCGTGTGCGTGTTTTGAGAAGAGAGAGAATTTTGAGAGTGTTTTGAGAACACAGAGATATTTCAAATTTGTCGTGTTGAGAAAGAGATATAGTTTTGATTCATCGCATTGAGAGAGCGATTCGTTTTGACAGTGATAACAGAGGACACTGATTCTTGCGTTGAGAGAGACGTAAAATTTTGAGAGTGATCACTCAAGACATTAATTTATCGCAGTAAAGGCGATATATAGTATTTTATTGCAGTGGGAGCAACGGATAGACGGCACTGCCTTACTAGATTTCATAGAGAGAGAGAGAGATAAAGTTTTTGCAGTTTAAGTGATACTGCCTGTAATTTTTAGAGAGAGAGATAGAACGTTCTTTTCGCGAAGCAGTGCTAACATAAGACACTGAATTAATATTGACAGACAATATCTGTTCATATAAGATATTGATACCGCGATATACCGTAACATTGGGTAAATATTTACTAACTTTACAGACTTTAACATATCATGGCTGAGTTTCTTAAATATTTAGAATCTGCCAAAGTTCTGGGCATACCAGAGGAAGAACGCGCCGCGTGGTGCGAACGACACGTACAACAAGACCGAGAGCGCGAGGATCGAAAAGAAGCAAGAGAAAGAGAAAGAGAAAAAGAAGAAAGAGAAAGAGAAAAAGAAGAAAGAGAAAGAGAAAAAGAAGTAGAAAGAGAAAAGGAAAGAGAAAGAGAAAGGGAGAAAGAAAGAGAGAGAGAAAAGGAAAGACAGCATGAACTCGCAATGAAAAAGTTAGAGCAACAATCGCTTGTAACACCCACTACTGCCACCAATTCTTATGCTACTAAACCAAAACTACCACCATTTAATGAAAAACTCGACCGGATCGACGCATATTTACATCGGTTCGAGTTACACGCTAAATGCGTCGGATGGCAGCAGGCGATGTACAGTTCATGCCTGTCCAATTTATTAACGGGTAAGGCTTTAGAGGTATTTCACAGCCTTAAAGTAGAAGATGCCAACGATTATGACAAGCTTAAAACAGCACTGCTTAAGCGATTCCAGCATACCGAGGATGGCTTCCATCAAAGATTTCGCTCATGTAAACCTGAGCCATCTGAAAATTTCTCAACTTATGTCAATCGGTTGAAACATTATTTAGATCGCTGGATAGAGCTCGCGAACGTAACTACCGGAAATTATTCCCAACTATACGATTTGGTCTTAAAGGACCAAATCTATACCGCATGTCATTCCGATTTAGTCGCCCACCTTAAAGAGAGGGCTCCGACATCCTCTGAAGAAATCACATCGTGCGCCGAACGATACGCGTCCGCTCACCCAAATCGCCCTTTGGCAAAGCCTTCAACTACAACACCGTGTTATGCCAACGTAGGCAAAGGAGCGCCAACCGGACACGATCGTTCAAGGCCGACTCGTCGTCAGGCCCCAAATTCACGCTTTCAATCAGAGCCGCCTTTTTGTAGACAGACAGATTTTCCGAATCGAGGTAATGCATCCCCGCGTCGAGGATATCAGACTTATTCTTTTTACGAGCCTCGCCCATATTATCGTGGCAACTATCCAGGCCAACAATATAACCGGCCTCAGGGACCGCCGCGACGAGTGCATTTTGATGATAGTTATAATTATAGTAGACCGCAGAGTCTTCCCTATCGTGGAAACGATCCTAATCGTACTATATGTTATAAGTGTAATAGGGTAGGCCACATACAGAGATTTTGTAACGCGAAATTGGAATCAGCAAATGCCTGCTCGGTTAAACCTACACTTTATGAGACTGACGGTCATTCTGAATCTTCATGACAATCAAAATCTATTCCAGTCATGTCCGCCCTACATGAACTGGGTGAATTAACATTTTACCAGGGCCGCGTGAACGCGATTCGCGCTTCTGTTCTACGTGACTCCGGATGCACGACTATCGGCGTTCGACAGTCACTAGTCCGTCCAACACAATTTTTGGATAAAGAGGTAACTTGTATTACTTTTGGCGGATCTGTAGAGCGATTCCGTCTTGCAGAAGTTTATATTGATACACCTTTTCTCACAGGTATTGTTACTGCATGTGTACTGCCTAATCCAGTGGCTGATGTAATCATAGGGAATGTACCTCAAGTAAATAAGTTTCCTATCGGTAACTTGGAAATTTGGACTGAGGATGAGAGTGTTGCTTGTGCGACAACACGCTTACAATCGAGTCGACGAGCAGACAGTCCATTGAGTAATCCTACTATTGAAGTGAACATAACGTCTAGTGCATTTCATGATGAGCAACATTCAGATCCCACATTGAAACATTTGTTTGCTAAGGTTGATCCTACCGCACCGGATACCTCTAAGTTTCTTATTAAAGATGACTTACTATATCGTAATTTTCGGAATAAGCGAGAGGCCGTTATGTAACTTGTAGTACCGAGATCTTTTCGTCGCGACATTATTCGTCTCGCGCATGACACTTCCTTGGCGGGTCACCAGGGAAAGGCCAGAACTAAGTCTCGAATACTATCCCAATTTTTTTGGCCCAGTATTTACGCAGATGTAAACCGGTTCGTATCAACATGTGACGTATGTCAGAGACGTACCCCTAAAGGAAGAGCATCGAGAGCTCCTCTGCAGGAGATGCCTATGGTCTCCAGACCATTTGAGCGCGTTGCCGTAGATATAGTTGGTCCTCTACACAAGTCAGACAGAGGACATCGTTTTATACTTTCTGTCATTGACTACGCAACCCGTTGGCCAGAGGCCATTCCGCTAAAAGACATTTCAGCTGATCATGTCGCTGAAGCTCTTATTACTATTTTTTCGCGTCTAGGGTTTCCGGTTGAAATTTTATCGGACAGAGGTCCACAGTTTACCTCTGAGCTTTTTAAGAAAGTCTTGGAGTTGGTCGGGATTAAACAAAGATTGACATCTCCATACCACCCACAGTCTAATGGCTGCTGTGAACGTTGGAATGCTACCATGAAAAGTATGCTTGCACGAGTTTCCGCCGACAAACCGAGTGATTGGGATCGACAACTCCCCGCTATTCTTTTTGCATACCGAGAACTACCGAACGCATCGACGGGTTTTTCTCCCTTCGAATTATTGTATGGTCGTAAGCCGCGTGGTCCAATGGCCATACTCCATGATTTATTCGCTGGATCAGACACGGACGACAACGATACGCGGTCTGCATATCAATACGTTGTGGACTTGCGTCAGCGAATTCTTAACGCATGTCAGCTCGCACAAAAATCTTCAGCTGCGCATGCTAGTCTTTATAAACAATATCGTGATCAAGGTAGCCGATTGCGAACCTTGACCGTCGGAGACCAAACTCTTGTTCTCCTTCCGGAAACGAAAAATAAACTCCTCCTTACATGGAAAGGACCTTTCAAAGTTCTAAAGAGACTTTCTCGAGTAAATTATCTTATCAAGATTCGAGGACAGGACAAAGTCTTCCATATAAATATGTTAAAGCAATACCTGTCCGACGATGATAATCGACAGAATAATCGCCGAAATGTGGTTGCACAGGCCAATGCGGCCTTGGTTTCAGTTGACGATGATGATCCTATTAAGATAGAGAATTCAATACCCGCACTTCGATCTTCTGAAAACACTTCGGATGTGAATATAAATCCAGATTTATCTGAATCGCAAAGGCAAGATTTAAGAGATTTGCTTAACGAGTTTACTACTGTCTTTACTGATCTACCAGGTAATACTTCTTTGGTACAGCATGTTATAAGATTAAAGACGGATATACCCGTCTTTGTTAAACCATACCCGCGTCCGCTGCACGCACAGGAGACTATAATATCCGAGGTACGTAACATGTTTCACCTGGGAGTGATAGAGCGATCGACGAGTCCATATAACTCACCCATCGTCTTAGTGAAAAAAAAAGATGATACCGTGCGTTTTTGTATTGATTATCGTAAACTTAATGAGGTTACGATATATGACGCTGAACCGATTCCCAACCAGGAGAATCTTTTTGCTCAGTTAGCGAGGGCAACGATTTTTTCTAAAATTGATCTTTCCAAAGGTTATTGGCAAATTCCGCTTGATGAGAATAGCAAGCAATATACCGCCTTTCAGACCCCGTTGGGTCTTATGCAGTGGCGCTATATGCCTTTCGGGTTAGTTACAGCCCCTGCTACTTTCGCCCGTATGATGACAATATTGCTCCAGGGTATGAATTCCGTATTGTCGTATTTTGACGACATTTGTATTTATGAAACCGATTGGTCGGGCCACCTCGCAGCCCTACGACAAGTTTTTATTGCTCTTCGTCGAGCTGGCCTTACGGCGAAACCCAGTAAGGTATTTTTAGGCTACAATAAAATTAATTTTCTGGGCCATACAATTGCCCACGGCGTTCAGACTCCAGATGACAAGAAGATAACTACCATCTTAAAGCTCCAACCTCCTCGAACTAAGAAAGAAGTTCGTAGTTTATTGGGCTTTCTTAACTATTATAGGAAATTCATTCCAAATTTTTCTTCGCTTACAGCTCCGTTATCGGACCTCACAAGAAAGAATTTTCCTAATAAAGTTAAATGGACAACCGAATGTGCTGATACACTTCGTACCGTTCAACAGTTGTTTTCCACTTCCCCCATTCTCATACTGCCAGACATAAACCAAATATTTATTGTCCGCACTGATGCGTCGGACAAGGGATTGGGAGCTGTGTTATTACAGGAACGAGACGATATCTTGCGGCCATGTCTATACGCCAGCCGCAAGTTGCTGGATAGGGAATGCCGCTATGCAATTATCGAGCGAGAGTGCCTCGCTATCATTTTTGCTGTAAACGCATTTTCGAGATATCTACTTATGTCCGAGTTTATAATTGAAACGGACCATCGTCCGTTGTTATTCTTAAAGACTAACAGGGCTAAAAATGCTCGATTAACGAGGTGGAGTCTTGCACTCCAGGAATACCGGTTTGTTATCCGGTCTATCCCGGGCGGTGACAATTCCCAAGCTGATATTTTGTCACGTCTCATTTAAATTCCTATTAAAGATTGTTGTGTCTTGTATTGGGGTTGGATAGTGCTTGTCCCCCTCAATTCTAGACGGTGGATGGATTCACATTTATCTTGTTCATTACTTTATGAACCAGTTTTACAATCCTTTTTTTTTGTGAATATCCTTTTTCCACCAGCGTCATTCCTGACTGTGACCTGAACTTCTGGCAAACCTGACGCCCTTGTCAGCGGGTCAATGAGATAGAGACATGGCAAACCAAGCTACCAGAGCTACTGCTGCCATTGGATACCACAGTATTTTAATTAACAATATATTGTGTGTGAATATGTATATAAGCAGCAATTGTGTGTGTTGACTATATAATTATGAGCCTATTTCTTCAGTAAGGCTTCATTATTTGATAATAGTTATACTTTAATCCAGCAGTATACAGTGATATACTCATTATTATTATAGATGTTTCTGAGAATTTTGATTGTGTGCAGTAAGAATGTTTAAATAGAATAAATTCTATAGAACGTGGCATTAATAATTGTATGCTGTTTGTCCATCCAATATGCACGTTCTTAGTTAGATTTTTCTTCTCAAGCTTAAGACTCATTTTTCTACAGTACTACTTAACCCCCTACCACAATAACTTTGGGATTTCTTGGATCCTATCGTGTAAATTTTATTTAAAATTTTCACTGGGGTGGGGGATATGTCAGGATTAGGATTTGAATTGCCGTGCTAGGTCACGCATTGTTTATTACATGGCATCATTGATTTTAGCCAGTGCAAACGTCCTTGAACTATTCCCGTGGACAGTTTGTTTTTGTAACGCTTTTCTTAGAGATGGAAAGAAAGTGGGTCAGGATAGAACGAATGGATAAATTAACAGTGACGATGCAGTTTTCGACCCCGTGGTTTGGGTGTACTTTAACAGGGAAAGACGGGGCGAATAAGGGGTGAATAAATTCGTACATAAAACGTTTAGGGTGTAGAGACTTTGCGAAAGGTTTTGACATCCTAAGTCTGACTTTGTCTGTTACTATTAATAGAATCTATTGGCGCTGCGAGCGGAGCTCGAAGTGGATGCACCAATCAAATTTGAGCAGTCACGTGATTTGCAGAAGATAAGCGGTGACATGTTTATGCTACCTCACTCCATGCAGCGTATCCTATTCTGCGAAGGTGTCGGCTAAGGTTCAGCCAGAGGGAACCATAAGACTGTTAACGTCATGTCTATGTCCTGGATAGACAATGAAAATAACCCACAGCTCTTTTCTCCAGTTCCCTGAAATTGTTTCAGGGAACCAATCGTAAGTTTCATCACCATGATTCGAGATGATGTGAATCTGACCCTAACTTCCCAGTAGAAGTGCGACCAAAGGAATGCAAGACCATAAAGTTTTACTTGCAATTAAGATCTAGAACGAGTGACTGATATACACATTTGTAAATTGTAATTGATGTGTCTGGATGAGGCTGGGGATTGCCAGCCCATCCTAGAACAGATCTAGATCTATCTTAACTACGTCAGTGTGTCTTGACGGTTTGATCCTTTATAAGCAGTTAAATGAGTTAATATTGTCGTCTGAGACATAAGTATATTATTTGTGAAGTAGTAGGCAGTCTATATTTCTGAAGATAAATAATTACTAAGTAAACTGTGAATGAATCAGAATGATATAGAGTCTCAAATCTCTTAAGACTCTAGAGGAGATTTATAGTTATGTATTTTAGTATTTTCATTTGATGCTGCTGATGTTGACTTTTAATATGTAAACGATAGACGAAATTGTTAGGAATTTCAGTAATAAATTTGTGGCCCTACAAGGTCCTTGATATAACTTACTCGAAATTGTTATTAGTGTATGTGGCATGGTATGGCAGAGTAATTTCTAAAACCTCTCGATTTAAATGCAGTCGAACACCTAAATTTATAGTTTAGTAATCCCCAACGTAACACTCGAGGACCCAGCTCGTAACACCAGTTACAATCGTTCATCTTCGGGTAACCTTGGGTTTTGTTCCAAGAATAAAAATTGCCCGTTCCAGGAAATTAGCCCTTGTAATCAATGTATGATTATGTGGGATGACGCACTGACAGCAGAGATTGGAACTGGGCTTACAAATTGCTTTTGAAAATTTGGAATGCCTTATCGAAATTGGAATTCTGATGAGAGAGAGAGAGAGAGAGAGAGACAAAGGGAAGAGAAAAAGAGGGGGAGACGAAGGGAGCCGGGGAGGGATAGAGGGGGAAAGACAGAGAGAGGGGCAGAAAGAGCGACAGAGAGAGACAGAGCGTGTTTAGTGTATGTGTCTGCATATGTGTGTGGGAGAGAGACAAAGAGGGAGAAGGAAAGAACGATGCAAAGAGACGGGGACATCCGAGTCATGACATTTATTAAGAAACAGGCAGACAGACAGACAGGTAGACAGACAAACACACAGACAGACACCTATAGGCAGAGAGACAGACAGACAGACAGACAGGCAGGCAGGCAGAGAGAAACGGAAGCAGAGAGATACAGAAAGAGACAGGGGGAGAGACAACTAATGTGTGAGAGAGAGAGAGAGGGAGAGAGGGGAGTGCGAGACAGAAAGAGGAGAGTGAGGAGAGAGGGAGAAAGAGGGGGTGAGAGAGAAACGAAGAGAGAAAGAGAGGAGGGAGAGACAGATAGAAAAGAGCGAGAGGGGAGAGAATGAGGAGAGATAGAAAGGAGAGAGGGGGGTGCATGGAAGCAGGTTTATCCCGAAAAAAAAAACATCGGGGTAGGGGTGGGTAGTTATGCTTGTGTGGTGTATTTGCATATGCATGACTCATAAAGACATTTCCTGAACTTCTGTTTCAAATTGAATTACCATCTGCAAGTATAATGTTAACTTTAATGCACACGACTGGGAAATCAGATTCGCGTCCTTCATTCCTGAACACAATATTATTATCTCAGAGTTGGCTCTCAAATTATAAAATAACAACAATAAGAATGGATGGCTAAGGGAGAAGGAAGGAGGTGAGGATGGTGAAACAGTGAGGAACAGAGAGAGAGAAGGCGAAGGGATTAACGACTAAATGTTATCGTTCTACTTTGGAAATTTCCTTCGAATTACTTTACATTCGTGGTGAGTTTGTAGTTTGGAGAGAGTGCGTTCACACGATAACGATCACACAATGCTAGTGCTAGAAGAAAATTGACAAAATATTATAAAACCCACGGAAAAAACTGTGGGGTCGCAGTCAGACTTAAAGCAAGTCAAACTATTGCCAAAATTATAAATGAAAAAAAAATATGGATGGCTAAGGGAGAAAGAAGGGTGTGAGAACGGTGAAACAATGAGGAACAGAGAGAGTTAGTTAGGCGAAGGAGGTCATGGCTGAATCTTATCATTGTAGTTTGTTACTTTCCTTCGAATTACTTTACACTTGTGATGAGTTCTAGGTTGGAAAAAGCGCGTCCACACGATAACGATCACACAGTGCTAGAAGAAAACTGACGAAATACTATAAAAACCACAGAAAAACCGTTGGGTCGCAGCAAGGCATGAAGCAAAGACAAAATGTGGCAAAAATAAAACGTTGTATGTAGCAAAGCCTCGCGAAAGAAATAATACAGAAACGATACAATAAAACGCAAAGAAAAAGGGAAGACCAACCGAGCAAGGGGACTCGGTGGCCTAGAGGCAAGGTGCTTGCCTCTCATGCTGAAGGTACCGGGTTCGAATCCCGGTCGGTGCAGGCATGTTGGAAGTTTGGGAGTTTTTCTCATATTTTCCTGGCCTTAACCCTGTGGTAGGTAGGATCGAGCACCTAGTCTTCTCGGATAAGGACGAAAAATTCGGAGGGCCCGTATGCACGTTGCGCCCGTTAAAGATACCTTGACAGTTGGAAATCGAAAAGAGCAGGCCGAACAGGCCGCTGCCCGAGCAAAATTAAATAAAATTCCTCCCTATCCCTACCACTCCCGCCTGTAAGGCGGTGTAAGTGTCAGTGCCAAGGGCAGCAAACCTTCTAAAATAAAGACCTGAACACAAGACAAATCAAGCTTTCGGTGTATTTACCACTGTCAAGAAGAAAAAATGTAACAGGGTGGAAAACTGAACCAATGAAAGAAATGAACAAATAGAAGAAAAAAAAAAGTAGAATGTAAAACCAATACGAATATTTGGCTACGACCCCAGACTTGGATTTTCTGAGCGCGGCACGTCCGTCTACGTTGCCATATTTGGTCTATGCTATGACAAAGCAAGACGACAGACAGAATAATAACACTGGTGGGACAGAAAGGGACCCTGCCCTGCCAGAAGTGCCCCACCAACCACTCTCATACACATTTGTGAGGAATAGAATAGAGTATTCCATTCATCTTGCATGAAACAAAACGCTTGCGCACTGCACCTGAGGTGGAATTTATAGGCACCCCAGAACAAACAGATAGACAGACTGTGAAGTTATACCCCCCCCCCCACCCCAAAAAAGAGAAAGACTAGAACAGTGGAAAATGATGAGTCAGTTGGTCTGTGGATATACACATATTATTTTTCTAATAGATTATGCAGTGCAAAGTTAGTACTTCGAACCGATCTATGATAAACCCACACGACACATTGTGCTACAAAATACTCAAAAACGAATGAAACATGAATAAAGGTAGTATCATTTCAGTATTGATAGGGATTTAAAAGTTCAGACCCTGAGCGCCAACCAAATATTCTCGTTTCTCAAGGTACCATTGTCAACATGAAAGGTTTGGGTAACCTGAAGCGGCACTTTACTCTTCTAAAAGTTCACCGTCAGTGAATACTGTTTGCAGTTTTCCTTTGTGTGGATGTTGGAATGAAGAGCCAAAGGCAGCAGGGATTTCTGAAACTCTTGTTTTCGTTTTCAACTGCTGAATATTACCAAAGCACGCGTTGGTCTAGAGGTAAGATGCTAGCCTCTCATGCCGAAGGTACCGGGTTCGATTCATTGTCGGTGCAGGTATGTTGGAATTTTGCTCCCTTCGGATCATCTATTCGCTAATTACCTCGGCCTCTCTGACCATGCCATTGTTAATGCACTTTGTCGCATTCAGTTAGGAGTTGGTTAGGACATTAAGAGAACTAACATAAACAGCCACTTTAGAGCGGACCTCTGCAGTTTAGAGACTTTTATCATCGCTGTGGCATCAGGAGTAACAATGGACGTTCTTTTGATGAAGCGTGATAGTGGGAAGAGCTCAACCCCAGGTTCTGTATAGACCAGGGGCAAGTAGATAACTAACAAATATTTTCAGTAACAGATCTCATTTCCTCTTTGTTTTTCAAACAGCAACTAAAACATAAAATACGAAAAAGACAACTAACAGGATGTCACAGAACTGACAGTATTGTCTAAACATAACCATATTTAACAAGTTAGACTGACTTGCTGATGGGGTACCAAAAAAACAATAATTAATGAGCTCGGGAAAAAAAAGAATTACTCCCACCACGATTTTTTTTTTATAATAAGACGGGGAAAGCTCTTGTTAAAATTAAATGCGTCGTATGCATGCGTATGTATTTGCGTGTGTGTTTTTTTGTGTAAGTATGTATGTGTGCACGTGTGTTTGTGTGTGTTTGTGTAGTGTGTGTGGGTGTGTGTTGTATCTCTAAATTCTTTCTACCCTCTGTTGGATTACCATGTCGAACCACAGTAAGAGGAGGGGTGAAACCTGTCCACACACATATAAAGACACAAGATCCAAAATCTCTAATTTACATAGTCGAACATCAAAAAAAACAAAAAAACTCGATGTCTTTCCTACACTAGAAAACTTTTGCCCCTCCATTTATAACACCAAAACTCCTGACCCCCAAGTCTCCGATGGACTAGCTTGAAAAATAAAACAACTAAAAAAAAACAAAACGAAACATTAACTCCTGACGCCGATCTCGACCTCTCGCTAAGTTGGGGTTTATTTTCGAGTCGACCTCCTGCCACCTCTCACTATCCGGAAGTACTTTCAAGAAGGGCGACAACTATGGATGGGATTGCTTCCGGGCGGGAAATGGAAGAGAAAAGTGGGATTCAATTATTGACCAATCAGAACTGAGGGGGTTTTGGAGGGGTTTTTTTGCCACATGTTGAAGTATTCAACAAATAGTGGGATTTGTTTCATCTTTATGACGCAATTTCACGTGCGTATCACGGGGAAAGTAAAACTAACAATACCTGTTGCCCAGTTTTCTCGGGACCGTTTTGAGGCGGGGTCAAGGCTGTCTGGCTGATTCACATTTTGTTTTCCTGGAATGCAGAGCACAAATTTGGGTTTACAATTAGGAAAAGAAGACTCGTTTCCGCCCTCAGATCTTAATCATGAAGATACTGTTCCGTTCATGCCTTCAAAATGTGGTGTCCCCAAGTCATACTAAACCAGATGATAACCTGCCAAGAGAAGGCATAGTCGGTCAGACACATCCTATGGTGTAGACGGCCCTCTCCAAATTCTTACTTTCATCACAGACCTAGTTTCGGGGTTTGTTAGAAGTGATATAATACAAATATGTAATTCTCTATGTGTATCTTGGGTGTTACACCCAAGATACACATAGAGAATTACATATTTGTAACATTCTCGAGTGGTAAGAAACTCCTCAGGTGGAGCGAGGCAGATGACAATCTTCAGAGGAAGAGTGGATTCTTTCATTAGATGTTTCGGCCTTTAACTTCCTGACATCTTCTAGAACCCCGGCTACACCGAGTTCATGATTCTCGGTGTTCGTCACCCATCTTTTTTTTTTCCACGCTCTTCTTCGGATTTGAACCCGCACCGCTTGGAGTAGGAAATGCTTTGATCTTTATACCAAAAAATGAGTTGTGTTAGAAATTTGCAAAACAAGCTTTCCATTTAATTTTCTTTCTACAAAAGATTTGAACTTACGGTGTTTTGGCTCTAGACGGCAGAGCTGAGGTACCCTGGCAATAAACCGTTGGATCTGCCAGCTTGTCATGGTATATCAGGCTGCCTGAATTCATTGCGTTCTGTATCTTTGTCTGCCATCCAGAAATCATACATCCAAAAATGCGCCTTACCAGACGGTAGATTAATCGAAATAAATACTATTAGAACACTATGACCCTCATTTTATGCAGGCCGGCTGCCAGGCCAGACCGGACTGCCATAGCAGGGCGATGTCTTTTTATAGAATTTGACATAATCTACTCTGTGGATTCCACACTTTTTATTCCTGTGCAAAGAGAGTGTGGGTGAATGAGGAGATGAAAAGGATTCTACTGGAACTGCTAGACAGTTTGAGTTCTGAGTTCGAATTCGGAGAAAGCACGTCGTCACTATAACGGTCACGTTGTGCTAGGAAGAGGCAAGATGATAGACAGAATAACGCAGAATGATAGGACATTCTTCCTTAGAGAGGGCCGTCTACATTACAGGATGAGCGCAATCTACTAACTGTGGTGTGTTGATATTTTGGCGTTGGGTTTAACTTTTTAAAAAAGCCGCCGGTAAGCTCTCTCCAAAGAGAAACTTACAAACTGGCCTTAATTACTGCCTGACCTATTTTTACTTCAGGGCTAACACATTGTGCCAGGAAAAAGCAAGATCATAGACAGAATATTAAGAGTATGACATGACACAAGAAGACCCCTCAAGAAGCGCCCACCAACCACCCGAGAACTCCTAGCCAAGTTTTCTTTTTATTTGGACGTTTACGTCTCCGGTCAGCATACTCAGAGTAAATTAGAGACGACAGGTTTATGCCCGGGTCTGACCGACAATGCTTAAAGTGCTTTAAAACACGGCCAAAAATAGTCAGATTGGAATCCGTCCCGACAAGAGATTTGAGTCTGAGACCTCTCCCACCCTATTTATCCGCTCTAACCATTGAGACACTGCTTGGGCGGTTGGGGCGAGGTTTGAAGGGCGAGAGATAGGTGTGGGCAGAGGATACAGTCATGTCCTGGACAAATAGACTACTAAAGAGGTGACGCAGATATACACTAAAGCGACGAACAGAAGGAAATCTACCCCGTCGGGGTTCTGATTCTGGATTTGTACGTGTAGTTTTCAAATAACAACTAAACAAAATCTCAAGTTGAGAAACAAATTTGAACTTCACCTATTTTGTGGGAAAAAAAACAATCCAATTTATCTGTTTATTCATAAATAAATAACCCAACAGTTTATGCGCTGTTATTTTATTATTGTTATTTGAAATTAAAATAACGATGCCTAAAACAGTATTTAAACCATCCCCATTGCCGGTTGCTTTATCATGGTAAAAGTGTAATTCAAATTACTGATTAAAACGGGGGTGGGGAGAGAATTTACCTTCGACTGGTTGAGGGGGGAGGCAGAATAGATGTAAGTTGGAAACGTCCGTTCTATTGATAGAATTCAAAATAATGTAACAGATTTATGTACAACTTTGTAATTAACGATTTCACCCCGCAGCCACGCGAAAAACGACAACACCAAAGAACGCACTACGTTGTGTCCAGCATTTTCAGAATTTTCAAAGGCTTACGGGGGCAGAATAGATGTCCAAAGTCGGGAACTCTTGCTCTATTGATGGAATTCAAAATAACGTAACAGAATTATGTACGACTTTGCGGTACACGATTTCACCCCGGGGCCACAAGAAAGACGACAACGCTATAGAACGCAGTACCCTGTGTCCAGTACTTTCAGAATGAGATATATGAAAATAGCGACAGATAGTCTATATCAAAAGAAAGATGAAACACATTCATGTACGACATTATAATAAACGATTTCATCCCACAGCCACAAAAAAGACGACAACGCCAAAGAACGCAGTACGCTCTGTCCAGTATTTTCAGAATGAGATACATAGAAAAACAAAAGGCAGCCTATATAAACAGAAAGAAGAAGTCGAAGAAAGTAACGGAAATAGAAACCCGCCGGTCTATTGAATATATAATAATTTTTTTGGACACCAAGACAGTAAACCTTGGCCCTCTTACTCACCAGACAGACTATATTATCCCTTCCTTTTCTGGGACGAAAATAATTCTATTCAAAGGTCATCTTCAGAAAGAAATTACCAAAAAGAAAGAGAAAGAGAAAGTGACCTTATGCCGGGGCACTACGTCGGTATTGGTTTTTCCCATGTTGTTTTGCTGACCATCGTCCACCCAATATCTCCCTGGACATGACAATTGATTTTGGAGTCCACAAATTAAAAGCTTCGTGTAAGTTCCCATCCACTAAAGGAAGCAATCATTGCTTCTTTTGTACTTAAACCATAGAGACCAGAAGCTGGTTTCCCACAAGAGACACATAGTGTCGCCAGGAGTAAATATTACAGGTTTTTTTTTCTAAGATAAGGTTAGGATACAGAGATAGGCTTTGTGCTAGGATTAGAAGACACTAATAAATAAGTTTCGGGCCAGACATGAATCGTGAATACTTTACAGTATATGGTTAAAAAAAAAAAACAGCATTTATTTGTTCACATTCTCATACATTGGCACCTTGGTACTTGTTTGGTCCAACTCCACTGTTTGCACTACTGAGAAATTCGACGTTAGATTCTTGTGGCTTAAGTATTGTGATAAGGAGTTAGAATCGGGCAAAAAGAAAAAGTTGTATGTTGCGAACTTCGCAACATATAACTTTTTCTTTTTGCCACAACTTTTTCTTTTTGCCCGATGTTAAAGCGAAGTTCGCAACATACAACTTTTTCTTTTTGCCACAACTTTTTCTTTTTAAACGATGTTAATGCGAAATTCGCAACATACAACTTTTTCTTTTTAGCCGATTCTAACTCCTTATCACAAGGGAGGGGCTTATCCGAATGTGTGGCATGCAATTGCCAACTATCAATAAAACATTATCTTCACTGAATATGTAGATTTCATGCGTATCCGAATAGGACAATATGCTCGCGGACCCATGAAAGAATTATTTTCAACCGTGGACCCACAATGCGTCCTGTCCTTTCTGAAAGAGGCTACGATCTACAACTTGATTCAAAAATGTTTATACATATTGACGACACTCTTATCAGATCCATACAAAAGAACTTTTAAGAATTTTACCAATATGATAAAATTTCCACGGAACTATTAAATTGTATTTGTGAAATTTAGAATCTCTGAGTACGAAAAACAAATAAAGTACTCAGATAGACCGTGATAGGCTTAAGGTGGCCGTTATTGTGCTGACGTGGCGTAAAAGCCAAACTCAAACGCAACCCTGAAATGTGGTACTAGAGCACAACTGTTACAGTAGAAAAATCCCAACAACAAAGCAAATCATAATTAAGCTTTAAAAAAATGCAATTTGAAACAGCCCCACATCACAATGCATTGCGTGTTTACTGTAATCTGATATTCCTTACGTAAAGTATTCATTTGAGGAGCTCCTCCCCCCATTTGAAAGGAAATTCAAAAGCGATTTCATACGTCAGTTTTAATCTTTACGTTATAATCATTTTTGTTTTCTTTAAGTGTTTATTGTAGAGTAATTGTTGAGTAAATGGCACCGTGACATGAATGTTGCAAAGGTGATAACGTGGTCTTCGTCATTCAGATTAGAAACACGGTTGTTTAGGCCGAGTGATCAATCTTAATTTTTGAAAGTTCAAAGCCTACGTCCTCCCCACCAAACAAACAAAGAAACAAAAAGAAGTAAACTGAGAGCATTCTGCGTCAGAACCACGTCCAGATCCACAACTTAAAGTAAGAAGTCTGACCATGATGTGCCATCCAAGACAAAAAAAAAAAAGTTACATTCAGAAGTTGAAGACAGAAAACCTAGCGTTTTGAGTCATCAGGAACAAAGACAAATAGTTACAATCAGAAGTTTAAGGAAGAAAACAGCGCTTTTAGTGGTCATCCAAAACAAAACAAAAAGTTGCATTCAGAAGACAAACGAAAATTACTGAACCTGTTACGTCACCCAACATTCTACATTCAGAAAATTAAAGGAAGGAAACAGAGCTGAACGATCGAATTTCAGTCTCGTCGTCTTGAATAAAAAATTGATCCCAGATCTTCATTAATTTGTCAAGCTTTTGTACTCAGTGCTTGACATAGCGGACCTTTGGTGAACTCTATAACACACGGGTCTGTAGCCCCTGGATTATTGGCTTTCCTCCAGACAAGGCTATTCCATTGGTTGGAAAGGGAAAGCGGAATGTGGAAGATTTCAGTTGAACCGGGGAGAGAGAGACAATCCAGAAAAGGTAGGTGGGGGGGGAGGGTCGTATGAAGCGGCCATTACAATATCCTTCTCCCCCCTCCACTTCCCATCCCCTCAAATCCCCCCTCCACAAAATAAAGCAAAACAAAAACATTGATGAAGACTTGAAATTGACACTCGGATTATAATCTCTCTCTCTCTCTCTCTCTCTCTCTCTCTCTCTCTCTCTCTCTCTCTCTCTCTCTTTCCTTATCTTTACAGGTACCTGCTCCTTCTGCCCCCCCCTCCAAAACACACACATGCTTTGCTCTCTTTCGTTATCTTTCCGCGAATCGTCTTCTCTCTCCCTTCTCTTCTTTCCTCATTTCTCAACCTCCCAGCACTCATTGACCTGGCTATTGGCCTATGCACTGCTCGCCAAAGCCCATAGAGGACCGCCAAGTCTCTTTTGCCTCGGTTTTGTGAACTATTGAGTTGAGCGGGACCTCACGCACGAGACCGTAACAAGTCTGTTCCCTGGTTGATCCAAAGGCGATTCGAGTCAAAACCCTCGCAAAACAGACTTGACCTAATGCCCTACTAGCCGAGACACAGAATACCGACAGGGACCATTCCTTCTTTCATTTTGTCCACAGCTTGTGCGCGTATAAACACAGTGAGTACTTCTCACAGAGCTCTGTGGTACTAGTCTTTTGCGTTCAATTATGAAGGGTTTGTGGTGCAAATTGTTGCACTGTTGACATGGATGATAATTATGTGCACAGCCGGCGGATGGAAAATGATGAACTGGTCCATCTCGATATCATGTCTCGGCTACCAATTCCATTGTTTCCCTCAGTCCTTTGCTCGGTCTTCCGATCGGGCAGCCTATTTACAGCTTTCAAACCTTGCTATTTCGCGACCTTAATTCTTGTTTGTTCCAACTCCACTTTTTGCACAACTAAGAAATTGGGTGTTAAACGTTTGCGGCTTTAGTATTATGATAAGGAGTTTAAATAAATCGGAACTCTGAAACAGCTTGATAAGTGCCCACAACACATTTTAAACAAGTGTCAAAGCGTGCATATGTTGCACATCTCCTACATATTAAAAGATCTTCAGTTTTCAGAAAATAGAGATAGAACAAACAAGAACTAAGGTGGCGAGTTAGGTAATGTTTTTCGTATTTCCTTCCAGGTATAAGATAATGGTACTCGCTTCCGTAAATTTACAGATTGTCTAGAACGTTCATACAAATCGCGACCTCAGTTCTTGTTTGTTCTAACTCTATTTTCTGAAAAACGAAATCTTTTAGTATGTAGCAGAGGTTTAACAAATGCACACTACAACACTTGTTTAAAATGTGTTGTGGCACTTATCAAGCTGTTTCACAGTTACAATTTATTCAAACGCATTATTATAATGGACACTGAATGCAGAGCTACAAAGGAAGATCCAGACAGTGGAGATGAGATGCCTCAGAAGGCTTCTTGGCATCTCATACACGGACCACATCACCAACGAAGAAGTCCGACAAACTATCACCCGACAAATAAGGCACTATGAAGACCTGCTGACCACAGTCAAGAAAAGGAAGCTCAGATGGTATGGGCATGTGACAAGATCAGATGGGCTCTCTAAGACCATGCTACAAGGAACAGTGCAGGGGAAGAGAAGACGAGGCAGACCGAGGAAGAAATGGGCAGATAACATTGCGGAATGGACCAAGATGAGCTTTCCTGCAACCCAGACACTCGCCCACAACCGCCACAAATGGAGCCAGCTCGTGCAGCGTTCATCACTGCAGCGCCCCTACGACCCCGGCGGGTTATGGGATCAGTGACCAGTGACCAGTGATTATTATAATGGCTATTGTAAGCCGCAAACATTTAACAAAGAATTTCTGAGTTGGCAAAAAGTGAGTTAGAACAAACAAAATGTAAGGTCGCCATTAAGTGATGTTTTATGTGTTTCCTTCCAGGCATTACATAAGGGTACTCGCTGCCGCAAATTCACGGCATATCTGGAAAGTTCACACAGCTGAGAAGCGCCTCTCTTCTGACAAAGGATCGTAAGATGGTATTTACATTGTGGTATGACCAAGATTATCCCCGTCTTATCTCTGTGATTTTCGTTCGTGTTGTTGCTGTTGATTCTCCCCACAGACTAGCGATTAACCAGACTTACCAATGGGACAACGCGGCCATACTCGGCAAAGCCTGAGATGCCACTTTGTTTCACCAGAAGTTCGGGTGTTTATCGTAGGTTAACTCCAGGCGCGTATACGCCGATTTTGATCGGCCAACTAGTTGAATGGTGACATCACGACACTGAGTCTCACCAAAGATACTACAATTGATAAGATAAGACAGCTAGTGCTGTTAGCGTGCACAGATTTCGCACTGCCACCTAGCGGCAAACGCGCGGAAGTCATGAAAAGTGCTGTATTTTACAAAGCCAAATAGGGAAAATATTTAATTTTGTTCACTCTTCAGCTATCGCTTTTGGCCTTGATTGACGTCACTTCGTGTGGAATTATAATCTCAATCGCTGTGGGAAAAACTCTGGCTATTTTTTCTCTTTTTTCTTCAGTCACAATAACACTGTCACAATTTCGCATCATAAATTTACCATTACATCAAGCATTCTTTTCATACTATGCGCCATGGGCCCCGAGCCCAATCAGCGCGCAAATTGTGTGCACGGTTTTTTTACTGGTGCGAAGAAGGGACCGTCCCGTCCTATCGTTTCTATTATCTTTGGTCTCAGTGACAAAAACAAAAAGCAAAAAAAAAGCTCGTCAGTTTTTCAAAAATGGAAATAGAACAAACAAGAACTGACAGCACGAATAGGTGATTTTTTCCTTCGAGGCGTAATATAAGAACACTCGCTAAACTATAGAGTATCCGGAAGGAAGCGCATGGACAGTGCATATCCGTACAACGCACACAATTCGATGACGTAGAACACACACCGGAATACTATATTACCGACCTTGTTAATTTGCATAGTTTTTAAAAATATGAATCGGCTTAGTAGCAAAACAATCCGACTTCTGCTCGGAGATTGCGTGATCTGCGCTAATAATATACTTGAGTGTACGTCGATCACCAATGGCTACCGCAACCCCTTTTCGCCTGATTAATCAATCTGACTACCGCCCATTGATACAAACTGACTAGACCCTCACGCCCCCAGGTCCATCTGACTATACCATGTGTTGTCACTTTAAATTCGTGAACACCATACCAAGTTTTGTTTCAGCAAACCTTCACCAGTCGCGCTTTTTGGTAAACATGTTGTACGGATATGCACTGTCCATCTCCATACAACATATTGCACGGATATACACTTCCTATCCGGAAAGTTCATACAGATGAGAAAAGCTTCTCCTCTTGCAAAAGACCCCAATAGCATCCCTAGCCAAAGCCACGGCCCCCAGCATCACCGCAACAGAAGAGATGTTACCCTGGATCGACGCATTTTGCGCGTGATTTATTGCAGCCATTCAATATCTGAACCAGCCACTAACTTTATTACATTCCTCTGCTAGTTAATGTTAGCCTGCATCTGATTAGGGTCCGGGAACATTGTGGGCAGAGATGTCAGATAGAGTGATGAAGTTTTAGTACAGCAATAAATAATGTAAGAAAGGAGCGGTGGGTGGGGTCCTTTTTTTTTTTTTTTGTTTCGGGGGGGGGGTGGTGGGGTGGGGGACAGGGAAATTAGATAGATTAAGAGATCATTTAGTACAACAATACATAATTTAGGGAGAGGGGTGAGGTCGGTTATTCTTTATCGAGGAGGGGGCGGTGTCTCCCCCCCCCCTCTCTCCCTCTCTCTCTCTCTCTCTCTCTCTCTCTCTCTCTCCCTCCCTCTCTCTCTCTCTCTCCCTCTCTCTCTCCCTCTCTCTCTCCCTCTCTCTCTCCCTCTCTCTCTCTCTCTCTCGCTCTTCTCTCTGCCTGTGGCCAATAGATTCTTTGCTATTTAGGCATTTACATCGCTTCCCATTTGTGGTACGATCTGAAATTTCTTCCCACAACAGTGCAATCGCCCCTGTGGAACCGCCCATGCCACGCCAGTGCATACGTACGCTCCTTAGGACCCCCCCCCCCCTTTCCCACATACAATTTTCATACTCTGGGGCGACGCACCCTCCCAACCCACCCTCCCTCCTCTTCCGGGCGTACATAGTTTATGTAAGGACCCAAGGGTGAGTATCCACTGTGATACATTATCACCGCGCACCCGGAGCACTGCGGGTGTTATGAGCAAGCTTACTACGTTCTGATGTGTCAATTTACCGTGGTTTAGTACACACAAGAATGACTTAGTACTTGACGTGCCTGTTTGCACATAACAAACGTCGCTGCTTGGTGCTAAGATAATACGTTGAATTAATATACCACTCCTTTAGTTCTTGTTTGTTCCAACTCCGCTAATTGCACTGAGAAATTCGACGTTAAATGTTTGAGGCTGTAGTTATTATGCTGTTGTAAGCGGCCCGTAGTACTTTACACAGTAAACTACAGATGAGCAGTGAACACAACTCAGTAATTTCTCTGTTCAGCTTTTTCAATCGACTATGGCCAGATAGTATGTATCTATAGAGAGATCTCACTTCCGCCAAATCGCGAAACTAGGTCGCTGCGGTAAACAAGAAATTGAAGAATTGAAAGAGACCGTCTTCACCTGAGATAGTGTGCATATCTGTTTACTGTGGTTTGTTCATATTTTTGGGGCTGATTGAAACTATTTAGAGCCGCTTGTAAGTTCTTACGCCCCGTGGAAATGCACAAACGGGTGTTGTTTACCGCAGCGACCTACTTTCGGCTCCATGCTAACAATGCTTTCGCGGAGCCTCCCGTGTCTCGCAGTGCAAATTGACTAATAGTGAAACCTCTCTAGACATATACATACTCTCTGCTATGGCTCCTTAAATACCAGCGTTATGATAAGGAGTTAGAATAAGTCGGAACTGTCAAACAGCTTGATGAGTGCCACAGAGCATTTTAAACAAGTGTCAAAGTGGGCATTTGTTGTATGACTCGTCTACATACTAAAAGATCGCCAGGTTTTCAGAAAATGGAAACAGAATAAACAAGAAATATGATCACGACATTATGGCATAATTGCTCTCACTCATTGCATGAAGAGGTAGCCGTATCTACAGCACACAGTTTACTCACTGGGAGGATTCGCTAATAACTATGAGCATGAGTTTCTCATTAAATTTATTAATTAATTGAGCGTTTCACTGGGGTCGTCTCTCGAAATTCCTGTACTAAAATCCCTCTCAGAAGGAGCGGTAAAACTTACTAATGAAAAAAAAAAGATTTTTTGTATATTTTTTGTATCTTTGATTTGTTTTAGTTTGGTTGGTTTTTGTTTTTTAATTTATCGCTATTACTGTCATCAGCCAACTTGATGGATAAATATTTCACTGCTATGCTGCCAAAAGCAACAAAAAAAAACTCAGAAATGTACAGTATTTCTTTGTTGGGGTTTGTAGATCTGTGCAAGCTCCACGTACCATGCCAAGTTCATGTGACTGCCACTTGAATCTCACAACCCTGGGAAAAATACAGTGATTTCTTTCCCCCTGACATCAGTAGGGTTAATGTAACATCAAAAGGCATTGCTATTCCCCAGAACACACGTTGCTGTCGTGTCGAAATACAACCGAATGCAACTTTTCATTACAACATTTGCACTGAGACGTCAATTTCTATATTAAAATTTAATCCGACAGTTCTGATCTTCCTTAATAAAATCCCGAAGGGAAAGTGATTTCCTTGATTATATTCCCAGTGAAATATGACTGTTATAATGGCAATCCCTTTGAAGGGCAATTTAAGGCAATATGGAAAGTAGGGGTGGAAGGGCCACAATGCACAGATTAAGTGAGAACTCAGCAGTGAAGAAACTCATTTTTTCCCATCTGTTTGAGTTTGAGTTGGAGAAAGCACTTCCTCATGTTAACGGTCACGTTGTGCTAGGGAAAAAGCAAGACTTTAGACAGAATATAGCAGAATGATAGGACAGGAGGCCCTACCAGGAGCGTCCACCAACCACCTGCTTCATCCCAGACAATGTTTTCTGCAATCATTGTAGGTAGTAGTTCCGGGTTCTTTGAGTGAGTGAGTGAGTAAGTGAGTTACTGAGTGAGTTAGTGAGTGAGTGCGTGAGTGAGTGAGTGCGTGAGTGAGTGAGTGAGTGAGTGAGTGAGTGAGTGAGTGAGTGAGTGAGTGAGTGAGTGAGTGAGTTAGTGAGTGAGTGAATGAGTGAGCGAGTGAGTGAGTGGATGGATGGGTGGGTGGGTGCGCGAGTGAGTGAGTGTCTGAGTGAAGAAGTGAGTGAGTGAAGAAGTGAATGAGTGTGTGCGTGAGTTTGTGAGCGAATGATTGAGCGTGTAAGCGAGTGAGTGAATAAATGAATTAGCCAGTAGTGGGTAAATGTGTAAGTCGGCGAGTGAAGGAATGAATCGGCGACTGGCTCACTGACTGGACAGGCGAATATACCAAGAGCAGAGTGACTCACGAACATTTAGATAATTAATTACTTATCCCAAAGAACACCCGCTTGTACAGGGAAGCCAATACGCACGGCAAATATATCAACAACGAAATGAATATCAAACTAATCAGTAATTAGACCGAAAGAAAAAAAAATCAACCTTAATGAAGTAATACAAAATGAAACAATTTATTGGTGGACGGGAAAGGATATAATAATCCACAAAGACGAGAAAAGGGAAAAGGAGAGGGGAGAGGCAGAAGCAGAATAAAAATGGGACCAATCAAATAAAGCTAATTATCCAGAAACAAACACACGGACAATAAGATCGATTCCTGTCGTTTCGCCACGAACGTGCACGGCACAGCACGGCACAGAGCGAGACTCAAGCCACTGGCAAGACCAAGGCGTTAGATGGGAACTAAGGCGAAGCATTTAGTGAGTAGCTAAATATGGAAAGGCCAGGCTTATAGGGGACAAATTACTGGACCCGAAAATAGCACCAGAGGGATTATTTTTAGAATCCGCATGGCGCCTTGAATAAAATGGACACGGGGAAACGTGTAAAAGGAAAGGAAAATGCATGAACGAGAGAGGGTTAGTGGGGGAGGGGGAGAGATTAGGGGGTGTTTTATGGGGAATATTTAAAAGGAAGAAATGAGAAAGGGGGAGGGGAAACAGGGAGTGTATTATGGGGGGGGAGGGGAGATGAAACGCGGGGGGGGGGGGTTCCCTGCTGCATCCCTGTGTCAGTACAACATGGATCTGTAGAGGATTTCCAAAGGGTTTGGTAGGATTATCGTAGGCGAGGTGGTGGATTCCCTACATCAACCCAATGTCGGCGCGATGTCATAACCAGCGGATCTAAGCAGCAACGATGTTCTTTCTATCAGCAAATCTAACCTGAATCCTACGGCGGTAGTGGTGGAGGTGGTGGTGGTGGTGGTGGTAGTTGCGATGATGGTGGTGCTTGTGGTGGTAATTGCGGTGGTGGTAGTGATGGTAGTGGTGGTGTGTATAAGTGATGCTGGTGGTGATGGTGTTTGCTGGCTGAGGTATAATGGGAAAAAATGTAAAACGGAAGAAAAATATATATAAATGACAAAAGGTTGGGTATGGGGAAAGCAGGGGGGGGGGTATATTTCATAAATCAGATGAGTACCCGGGCTGAATAATTATTGGAAATCCGTTTTGACACCACAGTGGGGCCTATGTGGACGTGAATTATTATTAAATGATTTTTAAAAATGACGTAATGTTACAGCGCTTGGGGACCAGTAGCGTAAAATACACGTACCTCGGACAATGGCAAAATCAGGTATGTTCACCATTTTTAGTACCTCAAGATTAAATATTAAATAAAACGACTTTTTAAAATGCCTTTAATTAACTGATTCACTCCCAGTTAATTTCTTTCAGAGAACGAGAGTTCTCATACAGGACTCTTTGAAAGACGGTGACCGGTGACTTGGATACCAATGATACCAGTGTATAGATGCTCTAAAAAATAAGTATGGTTAAATGCCAAATTAATGGGGACTTTAACAAAGAATTTGTCATTTGAAATGGGTATTTTCGGATGAACCGCTAACAGCGGCTTATGGTAGTGCGTCAGTTAAAAATGTCCTCAACAGGTACAACAATCTGATTTTCAAACGGTTAATAAGCATAAAGGTGGGAATCTCGGATGATTTTGATTTAGCATCTGATCTTTAGCGCATCAACTGAGCCCGACACTTCGCGACCTTAGTTCGTGTTTGTTCTGTCTCCATTTTCTGAAAAAAAAACTGGAGGTCTTTTAGTTTGTAGACAGTAGGCATCCTTCAGTCTCGGAAGACTATGGGGTTACGCTCTGTGTGTTTTTTCTGGTACAACGTCTGGTGTGGCTGGCCAGTCCGATGCGGGAATGGCTGTCTCTGTGGCAGAGGGCACAGATGAAGTCTGAGGCTGATCTTACTGCCTGGGATGCAGCTTTCTTCCTCTCCTCTTTGCCTCGTGCTGATGAGCAAGTGTCTCTTCGAAGTTTCAGAGACCTTTCTGCACAGTCTGTCTCCAGGCTGACCGTTCGAGGGCTGTTGCTTCCCAGTTGTTCTGGTCGATGTTTGTAGTAGAGGTAGAACAAATGCACTGTTGGCACTTGTTTAAAATGCGCCGTAGCACTTATCAAGATGTTTCACATTTCCGATTTATTCTAACTCCTTATCATAGTACAAAAGCCGCAAAACGTTTAATGTGGAATTTCTCAGTTGTGCAAAAAGTGGAATTGGAACAAACAAGAACTAAGGACGCGGCTTTGCTGCTGAATGACGAAGTTTCTTGGATATCCTAAAGCTCAAACAAGATCCTTAAGGCGGACACATTTTGGGCTCCCATTTTTCACCTTCCCTGAGCTCTGAGCTGAAAGAAATAAAAGGTTCCAGAAAAAAAAAAAAAAATCCAGCTGTGTGAACATTTCAAAATTGATCCTACAAGATTCGTCATAATTTACTTCCTACATCTCTCCTGTAACGGGACGTTTCAAATCGGCTGCTGAAGAGCGTTAAATCTGTAAATAAAAAAATCAAAATGATTTCAGACAGTTAAGCGCATTTTCACAGCATCACCTGAATAGCAAAAACCGTCTCATTAAAGCCAGCAATCATAACGCTCTTTCATTCCAACATCCCGAAGTGTTAAGCAACACTGAATCAATTTCTCTAAAAGCGTCTTCAACGTCCAAACTAACTTGGTTACAGAGGCCTCCTTATTTTTCTGTCTCGCCTATTTCTGTCTTGATTCAGCAGACATCTGATTAGTTTTTCATTGATTTAGCGTAGACTGAGGTGTACAACTCTTGGTGAATGTCCGGGCGCGCAATGCTGCTAATATAAAAGATAAGCGATTCTCGAAGACTGCTTCGATGTGGGCAGTTTTCCCCTAGTTTGTGTTATAATTTTTTTTCCTTGTAATATTTCAGCTGGAACTTGACAGATTATACGAAAACAATACTGTCTTCATTTCCCCTACTGCTTCATCTTTTAATTCATACAGGCTTCATAACAGAAAGCCATGATTTTGATGTAATGCCATTAGGACGAGTTATTCAACGGAAAAAGCAACATTTCGCCTTGCTGACCAAAGCTGCTGCCAACAGCACTACGGCCACTTTTCTGAGAACAAAAATGAAATTTTAAGATGTAAGATTATAATGTCTGAAGACATAAACTTCAAAAGTGACCGAAGAAACAATCTTTCTAATTTTATGAACTTGGAGATAAGACAATACTGAAAACGATTACTGCATGCTCAGACAACGTCAGAACATCTTAACCTGATAACTTTAAATTTGCCACGTACAATAATTTTGTTTTCACGTGGCTTTTTCACCGCAGTGGTTACCTTAAACTAGACTGGACGCATTATTATCGCAGCCCGAGTTCATGTTTGTTCTAGTCCCGTTTCTGAAAAACTGGAGATCTTTTAGTATGATTGTGGAAGAGATATAACAAACGCACACTTTGACACTTGTTTAAAAAACGTTATGGCACTTATCAAGCTGTTTCACAGTTCCGATTTATTCTAACTCCTTATCAGAATACTAAAGCCGCGAACGTTTAAAGTCGAATTTTTCAGTTGTGCAAAGTGGAGTTGAAACAAACAAGAACTAAGTTTGCGATATGGCTAGGCGCGCACGTGAGACTTGAAGTCGTATTGCAGACGTGTCTTTGTTTCAGATTCTCATCGGCACTGCATGCATCGATGTGCCCGTGTATCGTTTGTGTACGTATTTCAATTCATTCGTGTACATTTTTCTATAAAAATGCTGTGTGACTGCAACGAAACAAAGTGGTATGTGCTCGCGGAGACTTGACCAAATGATCAACCTAGGTACTGTCTGTCACAAATCCCAGACTGGGAGATGTAATAAGTTATGACAGGACAACAATCACGAACAAACAAGTTTATCACTTAACAGAACAATCCATCAGACTCACACATTTATTAAACATAATTATACAGATAATAGCGCAATTACATACATTATATTATTGAAATTAACTGCCGTACAACGGCCTTATTCTCACACACACTCTCCCTCGGATCCACAACCCGGTAGTTACTCCTAAAGGCACTTCGGCCTCAGCCTCTCCCCTCAGGGTCTTAATAGCACATTAATAATTCACTGGCACCGCAGTCTCTCAATATCACCTTCCTATTGTCATACACCTTAGCACTCCCCTAGCGCCTCAGCAGGGCAATAACACATTATCATTTCAATAGCCCCTCAACATGGCAATAGTACATTATTAGTTCCTAGCCCATCAACATGGCAATAGGACATTATCACATTCACGCTCATATCTACGTCCCTGTCCGTGGCCTGACTGCCACGACTTTATGTGCCTCTACTGTCCTGCACTGACAGCCTCACTTCTGGCCTATGTGTGGCCTCCGGCCCTATGCTGGCCTATCACCGTAGGCGGCGCTCTTTGGCCCGACCTCGGCACCTACAAGAATAACATTACATTGGTATAATACCCTACCATTTCTATTCACTCCACCTCTCCTTACAACCCATGACGCGTACACACACTAGTTCACCTTTCACTCACCACACATCTTACGGTAACACACCTCCATCGGAGTACACAATACTCACTCGTGCTACAAATCCATGAACTCAACTTTCATCTATCGCTCATGGCGCACATTGCTATATCCAATATCAAGGACTTCCACATTCCTCACATATACTTATTTACATCATGGTAATAGACGAATATAATATAATACATCAATCATAATTATCAATCAACGTTCTACCTACCAGTCATCACTGGAAAAACTCTCTCACTGGTCTCTCGACTGCTCCCCTTATGTCCGCCCGCTGGGCTCTTACTAGCGTCCGTTCAGTAGGACCTTCTAACTTGCAGTGATAGTAATACAGCGCTTTCGCCTCATTCAGACCCCCCACCACTCACAACATGCACGCTTAACTTACTTGTCTACGTGCGTTAATTTTACTCTCCTCCTTCCCCGTCTTTCCCCACTTGTCTGTCGTGAGCCCTTCTTACTCTACACCCGCTCTGTAGCAATCCCCTTAATTGCACTCACTCCACTCGTGACATCATCCCCCACCCCAAAAAAATTAATGCAATTAATTTCAAATCGCATCAAGATGACTGTCAACGAGTGAGCGTGAGCAATACCTACACTAAAAAAATGACCTAGCAGTTCCCCTAGTATATAAAATACCGAAATCAGGGGAAAAATATGGCGATCAATATGCCCTGCAATATGCATATATGTGTCACATCATGAATAGCTAACTAAACACAATATCTAATACAGAATCAAAAACCAATCAACCTATCAACCATTCTTCATATCATATTTATAATGTCAATATTTTAAAGTCGACTCATTCACACAGATCCTGTCAATGTTCCTTTCCTCCGATGTATAAGCTCCTGAAATCTTCCCCTAGGCTCGACTAAGGTAGTCGGCGATATGATTGCTGGTTCCTGGAATTGGTTGAATAACGAAGGTATACGGCTGCAAAGCCAATGCCCATCTAGACAAGCGTGGGCTGGACGAACGATTCTTCGACAAAAATGTCAGTGGCTTGTGGTCTGTCTGGATACAAAATTCTCGTCCCATGAGATAACGTCCTAATTTCTGGACGGACCACACAATGGCAAGACACTCACGCTCTATCACAGAATACTTTCTTTCTCTCTGCAATAACTTCCTACTGACATAACATACAGGATGGAGACATTCGTTCTTCTCCTGTAGAAGACAAGCGCCGACACCAGAGTCCGACGCATCCGTTCTGAGGATAAAATTAGATCGAAAATCGGGTAATATCAGAATGGGTGACGATGATAATGCTGTCACCAAATTATAAAATGCTGTCTGACACTCAGACGTCCACTGGACCTTATCGGGTTGTCCCTTCTTAGTAAGGTCAGTAAGAGAAGATGACAAGGAGGAAAAATTTGGAATGAACTTTCTGTAATAATTTAAAATTCCCACTAAGCTTCTGACTTGTTTCTTTGTTTTAGGGATTTGCAACCCTACTAATTTGTCAATTTTTGTTACTTCAGGTCTCTGAACACCTCTACCCACGATATGTCCTAAGAATACTATCTCTGGACATGCCAAATCCATCTTTGCGGGTTTAGCAGTTAACCCAAAATGACGTAATCGTTGAAAAATTACTGTTAGTGTCTGAATATGATCAGACCATGTCGACGTATGACATGCTATATCGTCAAAGAATGACACGACATTAGGTATGTCCTTCAACACTAGTCTCATTAATCGTGCAAACGTCGCTGGCGCGTTTACCAACCCAAATGGCATGACCTTAAATTGGAATAATCCAATGGGCGTTTGGAACGCCGTGTATTGTTTAGACTCCTCAGTAAGAGGGATTTCCCAATAACCTTTCGTTAAATCTATCTTGGAAAACCACGTGGACCCGGCCAATGAAGCTATTAATTCCTCCTGAAACGGAATAGGCTCCCTATCGCCTACCGTAATAGTGTTCAATCTTCGAAAATCAATACAGAACCGCACCGATCCATCAAGTTTTTTCACGAGGACGATGGGTGATGAATACGGCGATGTTGATGGTTCTATCACATCTAACTTCAACATTGACTCAACTTCCTTTATGACTCTATCTCTCGAAGAAAAAGGCAGCGGATACGGTCTAAGAAATACTGGCTTATCCGAAGTCAACTTTATTTGGTGCTGGATCACCGTAGTGCGACCCGGCAAATCCGTAACAACATCCGGGAATGACGCTAACAGGGTCTTAAGTTCCCTACTCCTTGAACTCGTAAGGTCAGGGTTAATTTTTACGTCCCTGTAACCTTGTGTCGGAGTTAACTCCGGCAATTGAATTTGTAACTCTTCCTGCGCCTCGGTGTCGCTTACGTCACAGTCCAACTGGTCTACGACCCCCGTACAAGCAATAGAGAAGACAGTCTCCTCTGGTCTTGTCTGTGCACACAGATACTGTGGTCTCTCATAAAATCTCTGTAGCATATTAACATGGAAAACCTTACTCGTTCCATCAATGTGGATAGCGTAATCTACCTTTGAAACAACTCGCTCAATAACATAAGGGCCTTTCCATGTCATCAATAACTTATTATGGTCCGTAGGTAACAACAATAGGACCTTGTCTCCTGGCTTAAAAATTCTCAGTTTGGAACCTCTATCTTTATAGTCTTTTGCTCTTTTCGAAGCGATACCAGAAGCTTCTTCTGCCATAGTGCGCGCTGAAGATAATCTTTCTCTTAAATCAACAAGGTACTGAAACACCGAAATTTGCTCATCGTCTCCCGATGATGGCGACTTCATCATGTCCCGAAGAACATCAGTTGGGCCCCTAGGACTACGACCATGCATCATTTCGAACGGCGAGAATCCCGTTGACTCCTGCCGTACCTCTCTGTACGCGAATAACACTGCAGGGATATATCTATCTCAATCTTTAGGGCGATCAGCAGCTACCTTACGCAGCATCGACTTTAACGTCGAGTTCAATCTCTCGCACATGCCATTAGCCTGCGGATGATAAGGGGTGGTAGTGATGGGTTGTATGCTGAATAAGCGGAACAATTCCTTCATCATCTCCGACGTAAATTGCGCGCCCCTATCAGACAGAATTTGCTCTGGTATTCCTACCCTAGCGAAAATTTCAAACAACGCTTCCGCGACTGCCTCAGACGTTATGGTCCGCAGAGGAATCGCCTCTGGCCATCTCGTAGCATTACATATGACCGTTAAGAAAAATCGATTCCCCCTATCGGTCGCTGGGTGAATGGGGCCAACAAGGTCTATCGAGACCTTTTTAAACGGTTCCGAGACCGTGGGGATCTTCTGAAGAGGAGCCTGGGGTGTACGACCCTTATGCGTCGTCTTTTGGCACGCACTGCACGTCTTACAATAGACTTGCACATCTCTGTGGATCGACGGCCAGTAAAAATTTTTAAGAACCCTTTCTTTGGTTCTAGCTATCCCCATATGACCCGCTAATGGGACATCATGTGCCAAATGCAATACTGTTGCGATCAGCAACGCTGGCACAACGACCTGCTTTAAAATGGAGGCCACCGTTACATACTTACGGAACAGAATGCCCGCCTGAACAACAAAGGAAGACGAGCCGTTCTTATATTTCCTCGTTTTCTCGGTTCGCGCTTCCCCAAAACATGGGTTTAATGATGGGTCCTCCCTTTGTAATCTCGCCAAGCGCTCTGGCGTGATATCTAGGTTGACCGCTGGCGTCGCCAAAGGTCTAATCTTATCTTTATCAGCTACCCGTCGACGTGTTTCGACCGCGGCGCAAAAGTCAATACCTTTTGATTGCGACCATGCTTGCACGTTCTCATCGGAAGGGGAAACTACCCGTGATACATTCCCAATGATGAGCTGGGCGCCTGGAAAACAACCAACGACTGCTTCGACTTCCCCGCTAAGGAAAGGTGTATCTATCACTATTCTTGCCATGGGTAATTTCTCAATGGCCCCCGAAAATTGGATGCACGGGACAGTCTCACCTGTAAGCTGTGAATCCCGAATGCAGTCCCTATGCACTCCCACAACGGTAGATCCTGTATCTCGTAAAACCGAGACCGGTTCGTCCCCAACAAACCCCGGATAAACCCTAAGACCACCTCCTGTATGACATGAATTTATAACGGGGATCTTTCTCCCACAAGGTAAAACACCGGAAGATAATAACTTCTCACAACTGGGACACTTAGAATACTGTCCGCCTCCGTTGTCCGATGTAACACACGCAGCCGCATGATGAAATTTATTAGGGGAACATGGACTGGAGCTACTGTCCACGTTCGCCGCTATCCTACCTGCAGGCAATTCACGCTGATGTGATCTGCTCTACCGCAGTTCCAACACTTCGCGGCCCTACACTCGCGTGAAAAGTAACCTACGCGTCCGCAAGTCCAACACTCCGCTCCCTGTGCTGCACTAGGCCTGGGTCCCCGTGACCCATCACGACCGGAACTAGAGTCCCTATGCCGTCGGTCATCGGCAAAGGTCACAAATCGCCCCCGGCCATTACCGCGACCTAGCCCTCCTGCTCGGTCAAACTTACCGGATCCATATGCAGGTGATTGGTGATAGCCCCTACGCTGCCCCTGGGCTTGCCCACTATAGGCACCACGCTGACGCGACCTGTCTTTATGTCCTGTCGGCGACCCTTCGACAACGGCGACGTACCCAGCATCTTGGACGTACGCCCTGGCGACTGGTTAGGACGGATGTGCCGTACGGTATGCTTCCGCCAACTTAGACGCCTCCTGCACCGTCGCGGGTTCGTTTTCTTTCAGGAAAGCCACCAGATCTTTGTGGCACGACGCGTACAGCTGGTCACGGATCATTAAGTCTTTCAGTTTAGCAAAATCCGCGCCCACATGCGCCAAGTCTACCCAGTTCGCGAAATATTCCGTTAGTCTCGCGACGAAGGCAGCAAAGTCCTCCCTGGTATCCGCACGTGCTCGCCTAAACTGCTCCCGGAAATATTCCTCGGTACGCGCAAATCGGCGAAGCAGCAAAGCCTTCAGCTTATCGTAATCTTGCACGTCTTCGCGCTGTAGCTCTTTAAAGTAGGTTAACGCTCGCCCCTGCAATAGAGACGCCAGGTACGTGGACCATAATTCCTTATTTTCCCCCCATTGCAATTGTGCGTTCAGTTCGAACCTGTAAAGGAAGGCGTCTATGTCGTCCTTCCGGTCGTCGAACGTAGCTTAATCCGAACACCACCTTTATTGTGTACCTGCCGCTCAACTGTTTCTGTTGGCGCATTCTTTTTGATTTCCAACTCGGCGATCTTTACTTGCGCCTCTATCTCCTTTAACTTTATCTCCCCTTCTTGAGCTTCTATCTCCCTTAACTTTAACTCCCTTTCCTGTTCCTTATCCTCTTTTTCTCGCTCTCTATCCTTAGCACGCTCATCGCGCAAATCCGCCTGCTGTTCTTTAATCCAGCCGCGTAGCTCCTCTCCCTCCAGGCCAAGTTCCTTACCCAACTTCATTAATTGTTGGAGTTCCGCCATTTCACAGATTTATGGTTATGGTATGTATTATAAAAACGGCTAACCTGTCGGTATGATCACTAACGACACGACCAGAGACCTGAGATCACACCAGATATAACAATACCCAATTGTCTCAAATACAATTCAGAAATTTACGTACTTCCTAACTAATTCTATATTCATTAAATGTATAGCACTATTAATAATAAAAAAGAGTAGAAAAGACAAGAATAAGGAAATTCAGTAGAAGGACCACAAGTACGTCAAGGACAACGAACCAGACTAGGACAAAGACCTAAAAAAGAAAATATAATGGAAAAAAAATGCAACCTAACTACGCCGATTACACAACACGGTACGAACAAGAACAGAGTCTGAAAAAAAAGAACGTATCTACCGATAGGGAAGAAAGAGGGACAAGAGAATACGTCTTCCTGCAGAACAGAGAAGATATCGACGCTACAACTAAACAAAAATACAAGTCCCTACAGAACTGTTCACTGTGATGAACGCGGTTCCTAGATTAGCCCACCTCCCGAAGAGGATAAACTACGCTCACCACAGCAACCCCGCGCCACCGCCCGTATAATCAATTACAACGAAAACAGCAAAAACAGAGAAAAAGACAGAAGAAAAGACAGCCCTCAATCCAGGGCACAAATTTTTCACTTAACTTTCACCCTTGATTTCAATTTCTCCCCTTCCTCGGAGCTCTGGCTGCTTGACCTCTACAGGCTGGCACACACACTCTGCAGAAATTTAAGTACACATTAATACATATTCATCAAAATACATGCATCAATACATATTCATAAATATACATAAATCATATCATCATGAAATTTCCATTCATCCCAGGAACAAGGACAACAGCACGAATTCCTAGCACAACAGAAAAACAACTAGATATAACAAATACAAAATGTCAAAATGACCACAGGTAAACAGGACGAGCCCCCAGTGTCACAAATCCCAGACTGGGAGATGTAATAAGTTATGACAGGACAACAATCACGAACAAACAAGTTTATCACTTAACAGAACAATCCATCAGACTCACACATTTATTAAACATAATTATACAGATAATAGCGCAATTACATACATTATATTATTGAAATTAACTGCCGTACAACGGCCTTATTCTCACACACACTCTCCCTCGGATCCACAACCCGGTAGTTACTCCTAAAGGCACTTCGGCCTCAGCCTCTCCCCTCAGGGTCTTAATAGCACATTAATAATTCACTGGCACCGCAGTCTCTCAATATCACCTTCCTATTGTCATACACCTTAGCACTCCCCTAGCGCCTCAGCAGGGCAATAACACATTATCATTTCAATAGCCCCTCAACATGGCAATAGTACATTATTAGTTCCTAGCCCATCAACATGGCAATAGGACATTATCACATTCACGCTCATATCTACGTCCCTGTCCGTGGCCTGACTGCCACGACTTTATGTGCCTCTACTGTCCTGCACTGACAGCCTCACTTCTGGCCTATGTGTGGCCTCCGGCCCTATGCTGGCCTATCACCGTAGGCGGCGCTCTTTGGCCCGACCTCGGCACCTACAAGAATAACATTACATTGGTATAATACCCTACCATTTCTATTCACTCCACCTCTCCTTACAACCCATGACGCGTACACACACTAGTTCACCTTTCACTCACCACACATCTTACGGTAACACACCTCCATCGGAGTACACAATACTCACTCGTGCTACAAATCCATGAACTCAACTTTCATCTATCGCTCATGGCGCACATTGCTATATCCAATATCAAGGACTTCCACATTCCTCACATATACTTATTTACATCATGGTAATAGACGAATATAATATAATACATCAATCATAATTATCAATCAACGTTCTACCTACCAGTCATCACTGGAAAAACTCTCTCACTGGTCTCTCGACTGCTCCCCTTATGTCCGCCCGCTGGGCTCTTACTAGCGTCCGTTCAGTAGGACCTTCTAACTTGCAGTGATAGTAATACAGCGCTTTCGCCTCATTCAGACCCCCCACCACTCACAACATGCACGCTTAACTTACTTGTCTACGTGCGTTAATTTTACTCTCCTCCTTCCCCGTCTTTCCCCACTTGTCTGCCGTGAGCCCTTCTTACTCTACACCCGCTCTGTAGCAATCCCCTTAATTGCACTCACTCCACTCGTGACACTGTCTATCCACTTCAGGGTGTAGCCTTCCGACAGTGTCTTCCATTCCTCTCTGGTCTGATGACTTCCTTATCCATGTTGTTCCCCCCTCTCTTTTTAATATCATCCTGCCATCTTCTTCCTGGTCGTCCTTGTGTTCTCTTTCATGCCCACGGGTGTCATTAAGTGCAGCGTTTTGTCAGTCTATTATAATTCATTCTTCTCACATGTACAGCCCGATTCCACTTTTGTTGTAGCATGAATTTTACTATGTCCCATAGCTTTGTTTGTTTGCATATTTCAACCGGGGGGTGGGGGGGGGGATATTTTATCTTGCAGTCTGATTTTACGCATTCTTTTTCCATTGCCCTCTGGGTAGTTCTTAGTTTGTTCTTAAGTTGTTTTGTAATCGGCCATGTTTGGCAACCAAAGGTAATCTCGCCGAGACTATTAGTCATAAACCAATATCGAGGGTTGACAACCAGAATGTTTTATTTCTAAAATCGTCAGTTTGAGAAAAACGAGTTTGAAATGTGTAACCTTAACGAACATTCGATCAAATCATTGCAATAACTTCAACACGGTCATTGCAATAACTTCAACATGAACAGTTTTATTGGGTTATGAAAAAAAGTCACACACCTTGTGTTTTGGATATCCACAGACATTTAAGAGCACGGAATAAAACTAGACATAACACATTCTGGTTGAGAACCAGCGGTGTATTCAAATCCTTCATGTCTTCATTAAATTCTGTCACCATTAGTCTGTTGTCACTGAAGATGAGCACTGTTTTTATTCGAATACCTGGTCTGAGTGTCTAGAAATAACCTAGCGCCACGGCACATGAATACATCACGGCCTGTTCCTTTCAGAAAGGCAGTGAATCAAGTGATTACACGGCTTTCATCCTATTGGACATTCGCGGTAACAGTCGACAGACGGAAATTGCAGTGGGTTTTTTGTTGTTACTGTTTTTTCGAAAAGTGCAATTTTGAATGGGGTCTGTCTTTTCTTTCTTTCTTGCTGTTTTTCTTTTTTAAATTTCAAAGCAAAGTCCTTTGAGCTTTGTCGTTGTTGTTGTTGTTATTGTTGTTGTTGTTGTTGTTGTTGTTGTCGTTTTTCATAGGGTATCAGTATAAGTAGACACGGCCAGCATCCCCACTTCAGTGAGACTTAGAATTGTATAGGACTTCCGTTGTGTTTGCAGGGTTACAGTAAGGGCGGGTTCTCTACATCAAACCAGTGCCGGCGCTATGTCGTAACCAGCGGATCAACGTGGGAACGATGTCATCTCTTGGTGCCAACTTGACGTCAATTCTATGCGTCTGATTTCCGTAGGCTTCCTGTAGGGTGGGGGGGGAGAGGGGAGTATTCTGGGCTCGCTTTTTTTTCGATAACTTTTGTTTTATTAAAGAAAACAAATGCGATCTACAAAGTGGATTTAAAAGACGTCTTTTTCCTTACCAAAATTTATAATCCAAGATAAGTGAATGCTGGAGATGTTATTATCTTGTTGTTGTTGTTGTTGTTTTAATCAAGGAATGGGAGTTACCTCTTTTAGACAGCTTCTATTTCGCGTGTTTAATGCGGCGGACAGATGGTATTTTTGCTTTTCATTCAGTAATTTGGCCGCGCTTCCATCGTATTTTTTCTTCTGTCTGCTCTGTCTACAAAAAATGGGAATAAAAAGGTCAGTCTGCTTTTGTTTTTCTCCCAGTGTCCAGCACGACAACGCTAATGAAGCAAAAACTCAGGCAGACAGATTAAAACCCCGCAATTGGAGGAATTATGTGGCAAATACAGGATGGGCCAAAAGTTACTTCATTATAATATTACTTTGTCAACTCCTTCATATTTTAACTAAGTTAAGTGTACACAAATTATATCTGAGCTAACTAACGTGTACACAGACTATATTTCCACGAACTAAAGTGGACATGAATTATATTTCAACTAACAGAAGTGTACACAATTTATAATTCAATTAAATAAAGTGAGCACCAATTACAATTCAGCTATTATGAAATGTACACCAATTATAATATTTCAACTAACTAAAGTGTACACCTATTATATTTTAACTAAATGAAGTGCACACAAATTATATTTCAACTAAATGAAGTAGGCATACTTTTATTTCAACTAAATGAAGTGTACATCACTTTTACTTCAAGTAACTAAAGTTTACACCAGTTATGTTTAAACTAAATGAAGTGTACACCAATTATATTTCAACTAACTACAGTGGACACCAAATATATTTCAAGTGAGTAAAGTGTACACTAATTGTATTTCAAATAAGTAAAGTGTACATCAGTTATATTTCAACGAACTAAGCCTACACCAATTATATTTCAACCATTTGAAGTGTACACCTGTTACATTTTAACTAGGTAAGGTGTCCATCATTTATATTTCAACTAACTAGAGTTTGGGCTAATTATATCTCAACTAAATGAAGTGTACAAAAATTATGTTTCAACTAAGTAAAGTATGCACCAATTATATTTCAACAAACCCAAGTGTACATCGATCAAATTTCAATTAACTAAAATGTACACCAATTATATTTCAACTAACTAAAGTGTACACTAATCATAATTATTTCAAGTAAATGAAAAGTACACTAGTTATAGTGTATAATGAATGTTTATCGCCATTAATTAGCATTTATCCCATCATCTTACGCTTCTATTAATTTAACGTTCTTACCTCTACAAGGGTATCAGATTGCCTCCCCTTTCCTTGCGGCGTTATTTCCCTTCCATCATCTGTTCATTTTATCATAATAATTATATTTTCATTCTTGATAAATCTTCATTTAATTTATTTTTGCTCCCTCGTCATTATTTAATGTCAAATCCCAAATTACAAACTTCTGAACTTCAAAAACGTAGGATTATTTTTCTTAAAACATCGGGATATTTTGACTTTAATGCCCTACATACCTTTGAAGCTTACTTTCGGGTTTTACTCTTTCTACTGAGGCCATAAGCCTGATGCCCTTCAGGTCTGTGTTTGGCAAACAATGTTTCATTTAACTTCAGACACAAGCTGTAAGCCAGACTGAGGCAAAAATCGTTACCTTGATGCATTTCAGGTATTGCACTTGGAAATACATGGATGGAACCATTTCGAAAACAAAGTCTGTTTCGAAGGCTGTTGTAATAATAATAATAATAATAATAACAAAGTTCATTTATATAGCGCATGTCCAGAGATGCTCTATGCGCTTTACAAAACATGCAAAAACAGAACAAATCTTATTCCTAACAACTGACCACACACACACACAAACACTATCTCTCTCTCTCTCTCTCTCTCTCTCTCTCTCTCTCTCTCTCTCTCTCTCTCTCTCTCTCTCTCTCTCTCTCTCTCTCTCTTTCACACACACACACAAACACCCAGACTATACATCAAAGTGTTTTCTGAAGAGATAGGTCTTCATTTCAGATCTAAAATGTGCCTCGCTTTCTATGCTTCGAATATTTGGTGGTAAGGAGTTCCATACAACTGGTGCGCACACAGAAAACGCTCTCCTTATAAGGAATAGAATCAAATGGGATGGATCCTCAGTTGATTACATCACTTCCGCCACCCAAAAATCCTGTTTTAAAAAGAGTATTCTGAAAGTACAGCATCAAGAGTACGTTACCGCCGTCTGTGTAAAGTAGTAGTGACCTACTTACAAATTACGTGAAATCTGATTGGTCAAATACGCCCAGATTTGTTGTTACAATCATTTCGAATAACCGCTTTGAAACAACTGTAGATATTATGACTGGTGAAAGTCCAAATATAGAGCAGCAATGTCAGTACTCGCGACTATCGCTGCAAAGGTGTTGATGACCCTGTTACCAACTAAACGAAATCTGATTGGTCAAATAAAATTGCCCACTTTTCAATTATTATTATTATTAATCATTTAGAATGACCGATTTGAGACCAATATATTTAAGACTGGTGGAATTCCAAATAAAGAGCATTAAAATTGCCATTCGGTACAACCGCCTATCGCTGAAACAGTCATAACGACCATTTAGGAACTTCATGAACTCTGATTGGTCAAACATGTCCAAACCCAGCTGCAATAACCATTTCAAATAACCACTTCGATACAACAGCTGCAGATACGACTAGTGAAATTCCAAAAGTAGTCCATCAACGTCGGAACATCTGCCTATCTCAGTGACCCCTTTACGAATTCCACTAGATCTGATTGGTCAAAATATGTCCAAACTCGGTCTATTGATCATTTTGAACAACCACTTTGAAACAACAGTGGTCTGGTGAAATGCCAAAAATCAATGTCGGTACACAAGAGTACGATCTCACTGACCCCTTTACTAATTACGTGATATCTGATTGGTCAACCATGTCCAAAGCATGTTGCAATAATCCCTTTGAATCCAGTTGCAGATATTATACTATGAAACTAATGAAGATTAAGCTCAAATTCATCTAATCCCGGAGGGACCCTGTTGTTTTTTTTCTTTCATTGAGTGAATTTTGGATGTTGCCCTATTGTTGTTAGCTAGGAAGGGGCCCCATAACAGTTCCAAGCTTCAGGGTCATAAAAATGTAGGCCCGCCACTGTTTGAATTATCACCACTTTGAAATTACTACAGATAACACAAGTGAAATTACTGCTTCATTGGACGGAGATGAGCCGGGTCTGTGGTGGTGGGGGGGGGGGGGGGGGAGGCAATAGGGCTGTCAGGCTTGGATTTACGGCTTACCACGAATAGCAATCTTGACGGGAAAATTCCTCCATTTCCCCCCGTGGTCTCGAGCGCTCATTTTCCGCACGGGCGCGTTTTAATATGTTTCACCTTCGGTTGCCTTGTGGAACGAGATTGTGGTCGTGTTTCAAAAGTGGTAACAGATGGAGGCGAGGTCTGAGACAGTTTATGATAAAGGCACATTATTTAAATACTAAGTCATCTATATGAATAAAAGCGAATGTGTGCTTGTGTGTGTGTCCGAAAAAAAATAATAATAATGGCTCATACAGGTCAGATTTACATCACTTTCTGCAGATGCATCCTTTCACCCCGCAGAAAGTTCTTTTTTTTTTAATGTGGAGGCTCCAAATGGTGGGGAGGTACTTTTTGTTAGTTTGCTTTGTGTCGCTAACTGCTCGCCTCCGATCCCCTTGTTTCACGAGCACACATCCCGTGACATCGGCATTTCCTGCCGGCTGATTTAAACTGTACGACTTGATCGCGGCTGTAATTAGAACACAGGAATATACCCTGCTGCCTTACAATGATGTCAAATTGATTGTGGTAATTAAATGTTATAGCTTTTATTGTTTACTGCAATAAGTTTATTACTCATAAAAAATCGCTTTCTTTTTTTTTTATTTGGCTCTTGTTATACATTCTTGTACGTACGGTCCCCAAGCGTTTGGAGCTAGGGGCGCGTGTGTATAGTACCTACCCCTAACCCCGTCCTTACTCTCAACTCTAAATCTTATCGAATCCCTATCCCCGCCCCATACCTTTTCAATCAAAAAGCAGGAAGGAAAACAAAGAGAAAATCTGAAAGAATAATTAATTAAGGCTGTTGTAATTCGGGAGGATGTCGGGAGGAGCTCAATAGCTCTGGAGTCACAAACTCCTTTAAAATACGTACCCCTAGTGCAAAAAAGTTGGGGGGGCATTCGTACTTGTAACAACATTACTTTTATTGTTATTATTCTAACTAGATGAGCTACCGGGCATTGCCCGGAATAAACAATCATGTGACCCCCCCCCCCCCTCTCTCATCCATTATATATTTCAGTAACTTGCAACCTTTGGCATGACTAACTGACCAAACTATACACTTTTCAGGCCTTAAATTTGGCAGGCAGGTGGCAATTGAGATAAGGAAGATGATGGCTATAATTAAAAGTTGTTTACTTCAAGCACGTATTTTTAAAAAATAACAATGTTTATTGCTATGTAACATCTGTATTTTTGCATGTTTGTTTCGTAATATAATAGTACCGTGCATGTCATAAAAAGTAACCGTATCAAGCGTTCAGTTTGGTGCGTAATGTTCTGGTGCGCAGTTCTGAAGCAAGATTGTAGTTTATTACTTTTATTATATGAGAGGGGGGGGGGCGCACATGATTGTTTATTCCGGGTAATGCCCGACAGCTCATCTAGTATAATAAAAGTAATAAACTACAGTCTTGCTTCAGAACTCATGAACCCCACACGCGGCATTTGAGCTTGCACTGAAATATAGTTTGTAAGTTACGTCATTGTTTTTGTTTTCTTTGTTTTATTAAGTTTTCTTACGTCTCTTTTGTAAACATTTTCCTTTGTTTTGTGAAATTGTTGTTGTTTTGTTTTGTCATTCATGCCTTTTACTTTCTTCCACGTCTTCACTGTTTAGTTCTTCTTCAGACCTTACATTCACTCCTTTGTATTCCTCCTTCCCGTACACAATGGTATTTGTTATCTATCCATTCATCCAGTCACCCATCCATCCATCCATCCACGCGCCCATCTATCTAGCTATCTATATAGCTGTCTATCTATCTCTCGGTCGGTCTGTCGGTCGGTCGGTCTGTCTACCTGTCTGTCTGTCTAAAGGCCAGATCTCCATTATTCAGAACGCAGAGGCCCGTTCCAAAATTCAAAATGACCACTGTCATATACCTAAATAGAAAACACAATTTAATACACAGCCAGATGTCGAACGGATTCCCAGCTGTGACCAGTACAGGTGAGTCACATCTCGGACAACGTCATAGAATGACCGATTTCAGTTTCGCAGTGGGAAAGGTGTTAAATGTAATTGTTTATGCACACTCTTCGGCCTGCAGAAAAAAATGACACAAAGACATGACGTGGACTTTCCAGTAAAAAGTCTCCATTCAGTTTCATCATGATCATGTTATCACGTAGTGTCTACTGCACCCCCCTCCCCTCTTTCCTCCTCCACACCCCCACCCCAACCCCCACCACCCCCACCCCCGCACTCTCTCTCCATTTCTGTCCTCCTCTCTCTCTCTCTCTCTGTCTCTGTCTCTGTCTCTCTCTCTCTCTCTCTCTCTCTCTCTCTCTCTCTGCCTCTCTTTTTGCCCTCCCTCTCTTTTTCTTTCTCTCCCCCCCCCCTCTCTCTCTCTCTCTTTTCTTCTCTCTGTTTCTTTCTTTCTCTCTCTCTCTCCTTCCCTTTCTCTTTCTTCCTCTCTCTCTCTCTTCCATCCTTCCTCTCTCCTTTCTTCCTCTCTATCTCCCTCCCTCCCCCATCCCTCTTCTTTTACTCTCTCTCTCTCTCCTCTCCTCTCTCTCTCTCTCTCTTTCTCTCTCTCTCTCTCTCTCTCTCTCTCTCTCTCTCTCTCTCTCTCTCTTCTCTGTCTCTCTCTCTCTCTCTCTTTTTTTACATCATTTTCTCGATATTAAATCTACATCCGTGACGCAACGTGGATCTAGAATTACCTTTTCGAAATTGTAAGTGAGTCAATGTTCAGACTTCCTGATCGGTAACTCAATATCCCAGATGGATGTTGTATAATTTAATCCCTATATTTCAACAAGTTTTAAACATAATGAAGTCAGCGCCATACAGTTTGCCCCAAGTGCAACAAGGTATCACACTGTCATTTTCCAATTGAAAAGAAAAGCGTTTCGCTCCGTCCGGCTAGTTGAGCAGTGACGCCATTACACTGAGTTACAATGAGGCCTCAAATACCACAGAGAGTGGTTGGATCTCAGTGAAACTCAGTATTGTGACGTCACCATCCAAATAGTTGCGCGATCAAAATTGGCTGGTGTGCGCCGGGGCTTTTACCTTTTTGTTTGTTTGTTTTTTTTTAAGTTTTTATAAGTTCTGTTCCGGGTCCATAAACGACTATTGTTATCCTAACAACACTGGGAAAGCACGACAGAACATGGAAAAGGGGGGGGGGGGAAGCAGAGTGTGCCACGATTTTCAGGGAGCCTGCACCCCCTGGCAGATGCAAAAAGGTGGCCGATCTTTTTGGTAAAGTATATCAAAACTATAATGATCGAGGGTCAAGAAATAACCTTTCGGTACAAAATGTGAGCGTGCATGAGAAAACCAAGATTAAGTCGGCAACATGACATTTTGAGTTCTGTACATGTAAGGAAAGACAAGACATTTCTGATAAATTGAAGTCAGTGACCCCCCTAAAACAAGATTTTGAGAAAACGGTATTTAACCCCTCTAAGTGGCAATAGCTAATTGACCAAGTAATATTGGAATGATTGTTGTTAGAAGACCGCAGTCTAATTACAAAGCCGTTATAGAGATCATCTACAGTTTACCCTGTAACATGCCACGGTCCCCTAAGCAACAGCCAAGTTGGAAGTTTGTGTCGGACCCATATATTTTCACTTCAAAGCCATTTTTCTCAAAATCAGCTGTGCCGTCTTTGGCCGGGTTTTTTTATTCACAATCTCTAATATTCATATTTTAAAGAAGGTTACAAGGAAATGAAACAGACATATAGGTGAATATTATGTATCCCGAATTTCAAAAGATACTTGACGAGCAGTTCGAAATAGGAGCCTATTATTATTTCCTTTTTGTCCTGGGTCTATTCCCTGGGCCTGATCGCAAGCTCACAAATTTTGTATATTTCTGGAGTAAACCTGCTCTAGTGGAGTTCCAGACGGGAAGAATTTAAGTTTGATTTTTAAGCTGGTGAAAGCACGCCGATACGATAACGGCCGTATCGTGCAAGTAAGAAGCAAGACGATAGACGATACGTCTCCTTAGAGTTACTAGCTTTTATCTCCATCTTTTGGCTGAGCTGAGTTACACACTAAACACTACTGCTTCAGGCCTTCTCCATTGTGTGTCAAAGTATCAAGCAGATACGATGTGTAATTTGTAAGTATTACCAAAATCGGGAAAGAAAGTCGTATCTCTAAAAGCTGTCAGCATTATGAAATTTCAATCATAAACCAGAGAGCGTTATAGACGATCTTTTTGGCCATCTACCATTCGAGGATAATAGTGTTTCCTGATATGGTATAGATCTACTGTTGTTAGTTTTCCTAATGGATTGTTCTGACAGTTTGTGTGTGTGTGAGTAATGTTCTTATTTGCTTGTAATGTTGTGTGAGCATTGTGCGTGTGTGCAGTATGTATTAAAGACCAGTGTGCCTCTGATAGTGTATTTACAGTAATGCTACTCTATGACAACAAATTTCGCGACAACTGGTTAATAAAGCTATATCTTACAACTGGATAATAAAGCTATATCTTACAAGTGGATAATAAAGCTATATCTTATCTATCTTAAAACATTGTCATTCTAAGTGGACGTATAGACAAAAATTGGCAAAAGGAAAAATTTGTATGTTGCAAAGCCTTGCGTAAGAAATAATACCCAAACGATACAATGAAACGCAAACTAAAAGAGAAGACAGAAAATGGTCGATATTTCGGCAACAGCCTTTTTCAAGGGAAAAAGAAAAAAAATAAACAACAGAAAAAAAAAAAAGGAAAAATGAACAGATAAAACAATCGAACCATCTGTGGCTTTTTACAATATTAAGTGGACGTGTACAGAGCAAAATAATAGGACAGAAGAAGACCCTATCAGAGTGCCCACCAACCACCGGCTTCAGACCAGAAGGAAGAAGCGATAGAGGCCTCGTGTTGAAATATCGTAATTTTCAAGGGAAATGCTCTGCACGCGACGTACACAACCCCATTACCATCTCATCGTTCAGTCCCACCCCCCCCCCACCCCCGGCCCCACCCAGCCACCCAACTCCTGTCCTACCCCCATGCTCAGACCCACGCCTCACACAAACACCTACACACTTAACATTAAAGACAAACGACATTTTTTTTTAAAATACTGCAAAAAATAAAAATAAAAACACGAAGAACAAAAGCCACTACGAAGACAATTCTCGGGTCAGACAAAAATCGATACATCTCAACAGCAGTAATATTGAACATGTTAAAGTAATTTGCCAGAGTCAAGCTTTGCAATCTAAAAGATAAAAAAGATAATAAAAACAACACATTTTTATAAGATAAGATAAGATAAGATAAATTTTATTCGTCCTTGTACAAGGAAATTTGGTTTGATCATTCAATACATAACAATACAGTTACAGAAATCATGATATATATAGCGCGCGCACACGTACACACACACATACATATGTATATATACACACACACTAACAAATAAACAAAAGGACAGACGTATTTTCAACAAACAAACAAACAAAGATCAAACTATCGCATTTTTATGGAACAACAAAAACGTCTTCTTTCAAAAATACGATAGAGTGGTGAAAGTGAAGAAATATGTTTGTTTTGTTTTATAATTTGCTTTGATAGCCTTTGAAAATGTTTGATTTTGAAACACGTTTACTTCGAAAATTAACGGCTGAACCACGCAAACTAATCAAGCTAACTAACAACCAACCAACCAGGGACTACCAGAAAGTTCAAGGAACCAGTCTTTAATCCGATCGGAAAGATAGAAAGAAAGAAGGAAAGGAAGAAAGAAAGAAAGAAGGAAGGAAAAAAAAGAGAGGAAAGGAGAAGAAAGAAAGAAAGAAAAGGAAAGAAATGAAAGAAAAAAGGAAAGAAGGAAGGAAGGAAGGAAGAAAGAAAAGAGGAGGAGAGGAAGGAAGGGAGGAAAGGGGAACAAAGAAAGAAAGAAAAAGAATGAAAAAGGACAGTCTTTTCACACTCCTGTCTCATTTTCTTTCTCTACATCACGCCAATCCTTCATAATATATATCCAACTGCCTGTCTGTCTGTCTGTCTGTCTATCTGTCTGTCTGTCTGTCTGTCTGTCTGTCTGTCTGTCTGTCTGACTATCTGTCTGTCTCTCTGTCTGCCTGCCTGCTTGCCCATTTATCCACTGCTGGACACTCACAAAAAATGTGAATGTTCTCCAATTCCCTGTCACACAATCGTTTAATGCGTAACAGGCGGAATGTTATACATTCATTCAGGGAAGATCAAGTTTGGCGTCGATACAGACGTAACGCTCATGGCTTCAAGTTCGTGATTAAAGCACTCACGCGCTCACAGGGACACCACACACACACACACACACACACACGTGCATCTGCAAACATGCACAAACACTACACTGGGTCTGGTCTGTTTTGCCTCTGCTTTCCTTGTTTTCCCTCTGTTTTGCCTGTTTTCCCTCTCTTTTGCCTGTTTTCCCTGTTTTGCTTCTGTTTTACGTGTTTTGCTTCTGTTTTACGTGTTTTGCTTCTGTTTTTCCCTGTTTTGCCTCTGATTTGCCTCTGTTTTGCCTCTGTTTTTCCTGTTTTGACTCAGTGCGCAATGTTCCCTCCTTCCACAAACTGACTCAAGACAGTTTTGACAGCATTAAAAATGAGCATAGCGTAACGGCCTCACATCAACTGGAAGTCACAGAGAAGGGGGACAAAAAAAATTATTTTTTTTAAACTGTCAGTTCATTAATGCACCGACACGATAAGATGAGTCAAGATAAGCATCAGCAGGGTCAAAATTTACACGTCTTTCGCATTTGGTTTCATAGCAAAACAAAAATTTTACGGCCACATTGGAATGTTTATTTACTTATCACTGACACATCAATCGCAGGGACCCCATTGTCTCTGCCTTGAAGTACAGTCCATTCAGTGGCCTAGCGTGGGCCGTGCCACATGGGCGGTTCCTCCGGGGGGCAAAATTCTCGTTGGGGGGAGGGGAGGCAAATTTTCAAAAGAAAAAAAAAAACAATAAATTAGTAATATCACATGTAATGAATAAAATATTGCGCAGCCCCCTTCCCCTTTCACACAGAAAAATCTCCCAGTGTTCGAACATTCTACACAGTTTTTCAACATGACGAGACAAATGAAATGTTGCCACGTGCAGCGGTCCACGGGTCAGGGAACCCACTATTTGCCTTGCCACCCGAGTTGGCAACTCTTGCTACGCCGCTGAATCCATTTGCACGGCAGGATATATTTCTTATCAAACGATACACTACGAATTTTGAGATTCATGTTTCCCGCGCCTTACAAAGCTAAGCTCTGTACATGGTGCGACTAAATCTTTCCTAGATGATCTTCAAAAGAATGTTTAATCCTGGCTTCATAACTCCTCCCACGCAGCTTAATAAAGATAACAAACTATTTTTAGTTTATTATGATCCGAGACACAGAATACCGAGACGAACCATTCCTTCGTTCACGATACCTCCACAACTTGCGCGCGTATAGACACTCACAGAGCCCTGTGGTACTTGTCACGAGTGGAGTGAGCGGGATTCAAGGATTACGGGGGCATGGAAGTGAGGGATTGACTCACGGGATAGTGAGGCTGCTCACCTATATTGACTTCTGTTAGTTAACGTTAAAGCGTGAAATGATGTGAGTTGGGGGGTCGGCATGAGGCGAGAGCGCTGTACTGACAATCACTGCAAGTTAAGTAGTCCCAGGGGACAGACGTGAGATCAGAGGCAGTCGGGAGATTGTTGTGTGTTTTCCAGTGATGACTGGTAGGTTGAACTATGATTTATAATTATGATGATTGATGTATTATATTCGCCTATGACCATGATGTAAATAAGTATATGTGAGGAATGTGGAAGTCAGTGATTACTGTGTATAGAAATGTGCGCCATGAGCGATAGATGTAAGTTAGGTTCATGGATTCGTAGCGAGAGTGAGTGCTGTGTGGTACGGTGGAGGTGTGTTACCGTAAGATGTGTGGTGAGTGAATGGTGGACTATTGTGTGTACGCTTCATGGGTTGTAATGAGGGGTGAAGTGGTTAGAAATGGTATGGTATTATACCAATGTAATGTTCTTCTTGTAGGTGCCGGGGTCGGGCCGAGAAGCCACCCGCGGTGAGCGAGCAGCACAGGGGATAGGCCAGCATAGGGCCGAAGGCTACGCATAGGCCAGTGGAGTGAAGCTGTCGAGCAGGACAAGAGGAACGCATGAGTCGTGGCAGTCTGGCCACAGACAGGGATGTGTATCGAATTGTTAATGTGCTCTTAAGATGTACTACATGTGATATTAATATACTGTGCCATTGAGATACTAATGGGAATTGAACTATTAACGTGCTATGGCCATGTTGAGGTGCTAGTGGAAGGCTAAGGTGTTATTGCCATAGGGAGTTGCTATTGAGAGACTGCGGTGCGAAAGAAATACTAATGTGTTATTAAGACATTGAGTGGAGAGGCTGAGGCCGAAGTGTCTTTAAAAGTAACTACCGGGTTGTGGACCCGAGGAAGAGTGCTTGAGGGAAAGAAGGCCGTTGGACGGCAGTTAAATTGAATAATATAATGTATGTAATTGCACTGTTATCTTTATATTTATGTTTAATAAATGTGTGAGTCTGATGGGTTGTCCTGTTAAGTGTTATACGTGTTCGTTCGTGATTGTTGTCCTGTTATAATTATTACATCTCCCAGTCTGGGATTTGTGACAGTACTAGTCTTTTTCGTTCAGTGCTGAAGGGGTTTGGTGCGAATCGTATTGCTGACATGGATGATACGTGCAAGTCGACGGACAGAATTTGGCGAATTGAACCGTCTCCGTATCCTGTGTAAGGATAAAGGTCTGTTCTCAGTGTATTATGATCCTAAAGATATGAAATTCCTCGTAATGCGTTTTTATTACAAGTAGTAAACAAAGGCAGTCGATATCGGATTATGGATATCTGCAGTCACTTTGAGTAAGTTTGAGTTTATGGAGGAGCACACGGGTACGATGTAGTTATTTGGGCATTAGAATCCTGACTGTCCATGAACATTCCCTGATGTTTTAAAACATGCATTTTGCAGTCATTCAAAACTTTGGCTGTTTCATTAGATCGCAATATCCTACATTTTTAGTTCGTTTTCGTCCTTAACACGTGAAGTTTCACAAAATAATGTGTTTTTATTGAACACAAGAGGATGATGAAACCACGGAATTACGTGTAAAATGTAAACAAAGTGATAAATTATGGTGTTTAATAATTATAAACAAAATTCCTAAACAAAATTGCCTGAGATAAAAATCCCTGCGGAAAGAAAATAGTTCAGATAGAAAGAGCTTAAAAAAGCAAATGGCAATAAATAGATCTGAGGCTATATTGGCCGTTATAGACTCTAAATTGACACAGGCCTCTCGAAATAACTCCTGGCTTCATATCGAGAGATTATCCAATAACTTTGCAGGAAATGTAATTTGATGAACCAAAGAAAGAAGGTAAAGAATGGTAACTTTGAGGCTTGATTTTGCACGTAACCGGTTATTGGAAAATCGCAATAAAGCTCAACATAAACAAACGATGTTAAATGGAGAGAGCCGGACAGAGTCGGTTTTTTGCGAAATTATGTAATCTAATGAATTCTAAATCGAGGAAGAAATGATTCAGAAAGAAGGAATTCTGGAATCTCTTGGTCACAGTTGTCTGTGATCACGAAGGAGACGAATTAAGAAATTCGCCGGACGTATGAAGCAATACTTTAATTTGTTACACGCGTTAAAATAGAAACGGTAGATCAAATTTCTTGACGATAACCATAAAACATGATAAAAAACTAACATTATAAAGTGCAGCCTGCCGTTTGATGAGCTCCTCGGCCGGTTGTTTTTGTTGTTTTTTTTTACTGTTGGGGGCGGGAAAGTAGTGCGTATAATTTTGCAAAACGTAGGTCAAGGACTGAATGGTTCTCAAAGTGGCTGATATTGACCCTTTGGGATCGATAACCCAATCCGAAGGTCAATCTGGGGGGGGGGGGGGGGTTGAGTTTGAGTTAACGTTTTAAGGCACGGTGGCACGATAATGGCCCCTTTGCACCCTTCACGGTCTATTTGGGTACACTTTCTTTATTTATGTTTCGCATTCAGAGTTATGAAGTTTAACATAGAATTAAGGCGATTCAACTTAAATACTGTCTTCTGACAATGAGAAAAGGAAAGGAAAGTGCTTGGTCTGCGTCAAGACAAAATATGGCAGAGAGAATAAAGTTTTATGTAGCAAAAGCCTCGCCTAAGAAAGAATACAGAAACAATAATTATACAGATATAATCCAGGTTTGTCTTCCCTTTTCCTTTTCCTTTGCGTTTTGTTGTATCCTTCCTGTATGATTTCTTGGGCGAGGCTTTCCGACAAACAACATTTTTTCTTTTTGCCATATTTTGCTTGTTAAATCAAAGGATGGAGCCATGATTACAGCATTGAGCTTGTGTAACAAGAAATGCGGAATGAAAATGCGTAACTCACGTCCATGTTTCATTCATTCCTTCCCACTGGACCGATCTACTCCCTGTTTACGACCGTGAACTGATAAAGTGCGTGTGGTTGCTTTTAACCGGGTAATAGTGCACTGCTTGCGGTTTGTCTTGCAAACGGGGCAGTTAGCTCCTGCATGCGATTGTTCCATCCCCCTCCCCACCTCCCTCATTAAAGTCAGAGAAGACAAACCCAAGTGCGAGCTGACCAGTAATACACACACACGAGGCAGTTTGTACATATCGAGGGTTGGCAACCAGAATGTTTATTTTTTACCCCCACCCCCACCCGTAGCCCCTCCGCTCATGAATGGGTTTCGAACTAGCATACAATAACATTGCAGAATTTCCAATGGACTGTCCTATTACAACAGATTTTTGGGGGGTATTTCGTACATTTCTTTAATCCCATTTGGGAATTTTGCCTTAGTATCATTGCAACCCAGTTACAACTGGAGCAGACATGTCGTCTCCACGGTGCAGCGCCGGACTACAGATGCCAGACTACTTTCAGTACGAATGCACTTAGTTGGTTTCCATAAACTTTTCCTGGAATCTTCCACCCAGTTTCCTTCCTTGGAAATAATAACACATTCTTTCTTCAGGGATCTGGAAAAGTTCAACATTCATTGTCATTACTATAGCCGTGTCTTTAAATACAAGAGTAATCTAACTCCACTTTTGTTGGGAATTGAGATAACCCAGTTGGTGTTATCCGATCTATCTTCCAGTGTAATGTAGATCTAAAGCTGGGTTTTCATGCGTGTGGAAACGGAAACAGAAACGAAGGTTGAAATGTAAAAAATCTTGAAGTAGTGAAATAGAAAAAATAATGTGCACTTAAATGGCATTTCCAGCTACATAGAAACACTCTTTCTTTTTATTGTTTGATGGATTTTTTGACGTTCCTATGTCATTTCCGTTTCCATACCCGTGAAAATACAGCTTAACTCACTCTAGACGAAATAAACTTTTATTTCTTATCTTTTCTGTTGGTATAATACTTAACCCTTTCAATACTGAAACAGCATTACTGTTAAGTCTTTACTGTTCCATCAGTTTCAGGTTTCGGTTCCCCGTGACCAGCCTTTAAATACAAATTAACATCGTAATTTAGATTCATATTTACCATTGAAAATAATTGAGATAAGTTGATCTCTGTTTAAACTGGATTTGAGAACATCTAGCCGTCACAGTGCCAATATGCAAAGGTTAATTCAGCTAAAAATAAGCTTTTATTTTTTTTTCGAACTCGATTTTCTCAAAAGCAGTTATAGTGGAGTAAGACCCTTCTTTCAATCTTGGGCAAAGTTATTGTCATTTCTGTTGTAGAATTCTGTGAGTGCAGATGCAGCTGCATAATTGGTCTGTAGTTGCTGCTGTTGTTGTATTTACGTCGATCTATCATTCTGTGTCGATCCGGGGAGGAAAAACGCGTAAATTTGAAAAACAAAGACTTCCCTTCCAATTACGTCTGTCTGGCTCAGCACGAACAAAACGGGACAGGAAAACAAATGAGACGAGACAATAGCAAGTTCCTGCCATTGATAGCCATTCATTCATGACTACTTTAGACCGTTCGATCAATTTAATTGGTCTCTCTAGAGCACAAACACACAATTTCTGGTCACGTCATCACTCTGTACATCAAATGATGATGACGTCCACGGTTTTTGACTAAGTGAGAGGGGCTAGCGTTTCATGACGAGAACTGACTCCCGGTGTATTTAATAATGTTTTTGTTGGGGGTTTTTTTTTTGTCATGGATGAGAGAATTGCTATATTTCCCCGTTATTGGACGATAAGCATGTAAGCGTCTATCCAGAAAAAAATACAACACTCCAGTTTGGCAATATTTGAACCCCCATCCCCACCATTATCCTCCTTTGTCCCTAATGTATACTTTTCTAAAGCTGAGTTTTCATGACGTTTACGAAATGGAGACGGCAGCTGAAACGTCAAAAAAACCTTCAAATAGCGAAATAGAAAGAATGTTTTCATCTGTCCGGAAACCCCGTTTCCGCATACATGGGAAGACTGTTTCTTTTTACTGCTGGATTCCGTTGCCGTTTCCGTTTCCGTACATAAGAAAACATAGCTTAAAGCTGGGTTTTCGTGTGTGCGGAAACGGAAACGGCAAAATAATCCAACATATAGTAAACAGAAAAAGTGTTTCAATGTGTACGGAAACGGCGTGCGGAAACATTCTTTCTATTTCACCACTTGAAGGTTTTTGACGCTTCCGTTTCCGTTTCCGTTTCCGTACACATGAGAACCCAGCTTTAGTCCTGGCTTCAAAAACCCCTCCACACAGTGGGCAGACAAGCGCAGTTTGAAACTTGTAAGTTTAAAATACCAAAACAAAACTCAGCAAAAGCCCCAAAAATACTTTAATGCATGCGATCGCTGGCAAAGATTTCGTCTCTGTGTCAGAATATGGATCTGGACAACGGCAGAGAGGATTAGACTTGTCTCCCGCTGTCCTAAATCCTTACCGCCAAGGTGTCTCGATGTTGGTATTGTGTTGTATTGTATTTCCAACCGGGAATGTATCAACGGAAACAGCGCCTATTTATGGCAGGCACTGAAAACGCACCAATGTACAAACAACAACTGGTGCCCATCTTTTAAATTACTTTACGCTGAAAAACACAAGGCAAGCTTGTTAATCTTTTCGTGAACAAATAATGGCACTACATAGTATATCTGCACTTCCCTCATATCTGAAGAATTTCTTTTCTTTTTCTTTTTTTTTTTTCACATTCCAAAGATGGCGGGTTTGACATGAACAGAGAATTATCAGCGACACTCCCGTTCAAATGAGGGCGACGGCACGTATCATACTTGCCACTGTTTTTAACTGATACGACTGATGTGTTATTTGGGTTGTTTTGGTTTCTTTCTCAGCAATTCTATTACACAACCCTGGATTAACCATGTTAAGCAAATGCATGTCACGATAAGCAGGGGAGCGGCACCATAGTTTTCTCCCTGCCTAACCTACTGTGCTCTAACCCTTTCACTGCCGCACTGAACTTTGGTCAAATTTTTGTCTTTTTGTTCTTGGAATAGTTCACAATTGTGTATCGTTTTTGACGCTATTCTGTATTGGTAGAAAAACATATCACCTTTGGCATTTCGGGTGACTACAGTTTCCAGAGTTTAAAAATGTCATATGAGTTTGTGCGTGTGTGTGTGTGTGTGTGGTGTGCGTGTGTATGTAGTGGAAAGGGGGGGGGGGACATTTTTGGGCAATTTTAGGACATGGGTGTGACCACAATCTGATCCTGCTGTTTCACAGACGGCGAGTTACAGAAAGAGTGTGAAGTTAATCACTCAGCCTTCAGAATGGCTTGTGGTGAATTTTTCGCAGTGTTAATATATGAATCCAGCCTTTGGCCTTTACATTATTAGAGTATAGGTCTCACAACGTTAATCCCAAAATGGGATTACAGAATTAATATACAAAATACAAAAAATATATATATAGTTGTTTTTTTCGGAAACCTGCCACCGCAGTCTCTTCGTTGGCGACAGGGCTAGTGATCAATGACCATAGAAGTTTTTCGGAAATTGGCCACAAAATGGTTTCCAAAAGTCCTCTTGAGAATAATTTGTCTACATGGTCCAAGTATATCCTATCTTACTTATCTATTTATTCTTTGTTTGTTTATTCTGGTTTTCTTCAAATCCAAAATTTTCTGTCTGTTTTATTTCTTTCCTGTTTTTTCTTCCTTAGAATGATATACATGTAGTTGGGCTGACAACTGGAGCTCTTTAAACATAATAACCCTGTCAGCTAATAGCTTAAACGAGATTTCTGCTTTGTGAGTTACACTACGGTGTACGTATTTTTTTTAAATACGCCGTGGGCTGAGATCCCGCTCTACTGACAGCACAATAATAGCTATGGCAACTGTAATTAAATTGATTACGTTGCTCCAGCACAATACTCCTATACAACACAGTAAAGATTTGGCTGATATTATCAAGAGCAATTTACGAAGTCGTGGAGCCATCACTGGCTCTAGTTTATCTATTCTCTTTACAGAAAGCCTCTTGTGTAAGGACCATGGAATAATTACAACGCCGAATGGAGGAAGCTCTGAATGCGTCCATTGTTCACCTATAGCTTATGTTTAAAATCACTATGGTCCCTTAGAATTTTGACTATTGTCTTAGTGAAAGCTACATTTTCTCAAATCCAGTTTATATTGAGACCCACTTATTTCAGAAATGTTAATTTTAAATGATAAATATGAATCTGAATCAGGTTGTTGATCTCTATGTAAAATCCGGTAACGGAGAACCAAAACCTGTAATTGATGGAGCAAAAAAGAGTTACCAGCAATGCTGTTTCAGTATTGAAAGGGTTAACAGTAGCCTCACAGAAATGGAGATCAGACCACACTATGGCGGAGCAACGTGTATTCTACCATTCTAACAAAAAATGGTGAAGGAATCTCACATCTGCGAGTAGATTTATAAAGTTTGGAAAAGTAGGTACATGTATAAGACATTGCAGAGATTAACTATAAAACTTAACAAGCCATTTTCTCAAAATACACTGTTGTAAAGATACCGTACAATAAAGCAGTACCAGGTGGACCAATAGTAATAATAATATTATCCAGTCTTTAATATTATTTTTTTTAATTTTTTTTTTATTATATCATCATCATCATCATCATCATCATCATTATTAATATTTTCATGACTACAGGTTAGCCCGCTAGTGCAGAGAATATGCAGACATGACATTTGAAGTCGATTTTCGACCAACAAAAACAAGGCATAAAAAGGGGCGAAGAACGAATTCCGATTCTATTCTTTTTATTCTACTCCACGTCAACTGCGTCTCTTTTGTGTGACTTAAAAATTCGTTTAAAAAAAAAAGATAATAATAATAATAATAATAGTAATATTAAAGACTGGATTTTCTCCAAAATAGATGCATCCACGTAATTTATCGTCAAAAATTGAGACAGTTCACAAAGTTTCATCGTTTTTGGTCACCTAGTCGGGAAGTTTTAGCCGCTTACATGTTCACCCTCTAGCTCCGTTATAGTCAGATTGTTATTATTGCATACTGAACTTAAGTGTAGAATTTGGTGACAACAGGAAGGCTTGATGGAAGAAGAGGCAGGGGAAGACAGAGGGAAAAAATGCTGGACAGCCGGACAGAGTGGATGAACATCAGAAAACCATCGGAAATGCTGAAAGAGACAAGCTGCAGAGAGGGTTGGAGGTCCATGATCGCCCACGCCAGTCGGCAAGGCACCTGAGAGAGAGAACTTAAGTGTATCAAGTGCAGCTACTGGCATAGTGCAGACAAAAAAAGACGATTTTCCTGCAGCGGTGGGAAAAATAAAACAGCAGGCAACAACAGGAAAAACAAAAACAAAAAAAGCCGAGACACGTTCATTATTCCACGGCTGTAGAGTAAACATAAATATGGTAATGGAGTATCACTCCCTTCCATTGTCTCATATCATATACCATACACAAGCTGAGTACCCCGCTTCGATCCGGCCAAGAATCAAACAGATATTTACGGGAGGTATCATACTAAGCCCGGTCAGACACATTCATTTGCTGCCAGCAAAATGTACACCTAAGAAATAGTGCCAGAAGCTGACTGTGTCTGACCGGGCTTTGTACGATATGGTCTTCCCGGATTTACTCAGAAAATATAGGAAATGATGGTGTGCACTTGTCTGCCAGCATTTGATTGTGTCTGACCAGGCCCATTATGACACCTCCCTTCATCTGGGCATAACTCAATAATGAATTATGGGTCTCCTCCTCCTCCTCCTCCTCTTCCTTTTCTTCTTCTCCTTTTCATTCTTCTTTTCTTTGCGCGGCTCGTGACAATTAAAGACTATGAAGAGACGCCTCCGCTCCCAACGCCGGTGGAAATTTTTTTTTTTTTTAAACACATTTTCTCAAACAACTAGACTAACACATTTGAAATATTCGAAAAAAAATACGTTTCCTAAAAAGATGTAGGCTTTCGTTGAGTACCAGGCTTCACTCCAGCCATATATCAAAACAAATTTCTAAATCTGGACACACCTCAAGAGCAGATCTCCTTTTTTTTTTTCGTTCTTTTTCTGATTCGTTGCACGACTCAAGACGATTCAAGTCTATGATTTTACGCCCCGCCGCTCGGATGGAAATAGTCAACACACACACACAAACTCACACACACACGCACAAATGCATTTTCTAAAATATATAACCAAAGCTTTAACTTCAAGTAATTTGAAACGTTCTCGCCAATTTTGAAAACAGTAAGTGCTGCAGTTACCCAGCAAACGTGTCAAGTTTTTTTCTCTACATCTTAGAAAATATTATGTAGATACCGGTAGACAGAATGAATAGAATAGAAAGATACATGATATGCCGTCAGGACACGACACGTAGAAACAGCGCACCAGTTTCAGAGATAGAGTATTGTCTCGGTACAGTCTGGTCGATCGTTGCTGTAGTTGTTGTTTCTCTTGGAATTGGATAAAATCGTGTGACAATAAAATGACTACACTGTGTGTATACTAACGCAGTACCACAGTAATATTGAATGTTTCGACTTTTCAAGAGTATTTTTAATAAATTAGATAAGAAAATATTCAACCAGACAATATTAATTGTGCAGTAAATATTCTCAAGTTCTGAACGGCCTGCTTTTCTATTTACAACCATCATTCAAAAAACAAACAAACAAACAACAGCTTGAAAAGCAGTTCAATGTGTAAACGGATTCAAGGTATGTCTTAGTGAGAGCTTCATCAGCCCCTTTTTCAGATGTGTTCCACACTACCTGGAAAATGTGTTTCGGCTGATTTCTAGTGTGTTGTGCCAAGAGGTTCTGAAGATCCATAATTAGCTAATACTTTAATTATAGAGAAGTGTGTAGTTGGTCATCGTATTTGTTAAAACTAGCCAACCCGAGCTAAATCAGTCTAGCAAATTCCATGTGCCAAGCCCAGCTGTGTATCTAAATCTAGGTCACATTAAAAATGCCGCTCGGATTCAATGCAGAGACTTATAGAAGTTGCTGTTAGGCCTACACCATAATTCCTTTTTAAAAAATACAAGGGTGTGATCATTTTGATTTTCGGCCAGCAATACGCCAACAGAGGCCAAGAACGAAAATTCCGATCATGCTTTTCGATTTTACCCGACGAAAATGTGTCTCTATTTCACGACTGAAAAAGGTTGTAAATAAATAGTACAAGTATTAAAGATTGAATTTTGTGCGAACTTATTATGTCCATGTAATTTATCCTAAAAAAAATTCAGGTGGTACACTGATCAGCTAGTCACGGAATTCTAGGTGCTTACATGTTCATCCGCTAGCTTCATTATAGTATAATTATGCCAAGATGAAAAAAGACAAGGAAGTAAATTGTAAAGCCCACCGTCAGAGGCAAACAATAAAGAAACGTTACGGATTGATCACAAAAGGCTAAGAAATGAAAGGGAAGAAAGCGAAGGCTTTTGTTCCAGGAATACAAAAGCTTTTGCTCAAAGTCCTGCTGTGACCTTACAGATATTCTCTACTTTATTTTTTTAACATATATCGCGACCTTAGTTCTCGTTTGTTCCATCTCAGCTTTTTGCCCAACTGAGAAATTCGATTGTGTTTAGGTTTTTATTTTATGAGGTTTCGCTGCCCTTGGCATATGCACCTCACTTCTCTTGTTTTTATTTTCTTGTTGTGGTAGAGATTCGTTTGTTAGAATTTTGGCCGGGCAGCGGCCTGTTCTTTTCAATTTCCAACTGCCAAGGCATCTTTAACGTGCGCAACGTGCACACGGGCCCTCCGAATTTTTCGTCCTCATCCGAGAAGACTAGGTGCTCGATCCTACCTACCACAGGATCAGGGACAGGAAAATATGAGAAAAATTCAAAAATTCCAACATGCTTTCTCTGACCGGGATTCGAACCCGGTACCTTCGGCACGGGAGGCGAGCACCTTGCCTCTAGGCCACCGATTTTAAACATTTGCGGATTTAGTATTATGATAAGGACAGGGCTGCTTCAACATCATTATGGGCCCCTGGATAAAGCGATAGGCTGTGGACCGTCCCTTACACAAGTAATCAGAAATGTGTATCCATAGGGCCCCATAAACCTTTTGAGGCGCCTGGACAACTGCCCGGCGTGCCCTGCCTACAGCTCTGGATAAGAAGTTAGAATAAAACGGAACTCTGAAACAGCTTGGTAAGTGCCACGAGGCATTTTAAACAAGACTAGTGTTAAAGTGTGCATTTATTACATCTCTTCTACATACTAAAAGATCTCCAGTTTTTCAGAAAATGGAGATTGAAGAAACCAGAACTAAGGTAGAGACATGTAGCGTTCAGTCCGTCCGTAAACCCCCCCCCCCCCGCCCCCCCCTAAGAAAGTGAGCACATACTTTTTTTTTCAATTTAAAACTGAAAGTTTGTCTCCTCGTTGGTCAGATTCAAACCCCCAGTTGATATCTCATGATGTCAATCTACTGCAATTATTGTTTTTTAACTACACTACACAGGCACCAAAAAAAACCTGAATATCTCGATAGATTTCTTTTTAATTATTATTTGAAATGATATGTTTTCATTACTTTGGCAATGAAGGGTAAATTGGGCGTACATTCGGATTTCCACAATGCCTTCATTTGCTTTCAATGTCAGACAGTTGGCGGCTTTAGTTCTTATTTCTTCAATCTCCTTTTTCTGAAAAACGAGATCTTTTAGTATGTAGAAGAGGTATAACAAAATGCACAACTCTGACACATGTATTTGAACCGCGTTGTGGCACTTGTCAAGTTGTTTCACAGTTCCGATTTATTCTAACTCCATAATATTAAAGCCGAAACGTTTAACGTCGAATTTCTTGTTAATTGTGCAAAAAGTAGATTTGGAACAAACTTAGGTCGAGAGCTGTGAAATTATTAGAGGACATTCTAGGTGGTTATAAAGATCAAAAATACATATCAATTAATATGAAATTAGTGTGTATAGGCATTACCGCTAGGCTCAGAAACTGCATGCCTTGCACAGTTTTGTAGTACCAATAAATTATTCCAGCTGATGGCTCTAAAAAAAGAAACCAAAAGGTGGTGGTGGTGGTGGTGGTGGTGGTAGTGGTGACGGCGGTGGTCTGCAGGTACCCAAAACAATGCCAAAGACGCAAAATGGTTTTTGGTAGATGTAACACTTCCCCGGTGTCTAAAGCTTAATGCAAACAAACGGGTAAAAAAAAACAACAGAAGTAAAAATAACAACAAAAAGTCCTACTGCAATAATATTAATCATCATGATAACAATAACAATAATAATAATAGTAATAATAAGGAAATCAGTATGGTTGTGGTAGTAATAGATGCAGTCGCAGCAGTATGTTTGCATGGCATTATCGCTAGCCCCCCCCCCCCTAAGCCTAAGTGGTCTGTCTAAAAGAAAGAAACTTCGCGATCAATATTTTGTTCAATGCTGATATGAGGGTACACAGCGATGGGCCAAAGATATTATTGTGTACGTCTCGAGTGCTGGACGAACCGCGTCTGGACACAACACAATAATCGATACACATTGTTTAGAAAGGTAAACGAACCGCCCTTACCTTACATGAATTGAGAGTGTATTCCAAAAAAAATCTCCAACATTTCCGTAGAAACAGAAGCAAATTCCTGGAAATTGGCACGCACCTTAGGACTTCAGAGGTCCGAATGTCTTCGTCCAGCACGGGTGAGATGACCAGTTAACTCCACATGTGCAACACAGAGTTGTGCCCCTTTGCTGGCTCACTCAAGAGCCGATGGAACTAACGCCCGCATCCCAAAACAGTCGTTTCAGTCTAGAACGATAAACAACTGGAGAGAAAAGAATGAGATGAAGAAGGAGAAAAAAATAACAGTGCAGATAAAATAAATGGAGAAGAGGAGGGGTTGGGAAGCGGTTTTACAACCAAAGCAAAGGCTTCGGCGATTTGTTGTGTGTGCGCGGATTTCAGGAGTGGTCACGACAAACCCAGTCCCCGACCCACCGCTGGCCGAACGATTCAGACACATCGCCCCGTGAGTGGTGCTGCTGTCCTAACGAGGCGTCGTGTGTGTGACTGTGAGGGGGGTGAGCACTCCTTACGCCCTGCGCTTGGACGGGATGTTCAGAGAGACTCAAGGCAGAAGGGGGGAGAGAGAAGATGATAACGACGTGGCACCGCGTCAGGGCTTCGTTGTAGTAGTATCTGATGTTGTTGTTGTTGTTGTTGTGATATGCATAAATGCTGAGTAAACAAGAAGAAAATCCGTTGAGATTGTAACTATCTTCATATTAATGGACTCTACTGTTGTCACTATATTATTATAGTGGTAGTAAACCAAAAAGTTAAATCCAAGACACAATACCGAGAACGACTATTCCCTCTTTCACTATAATGTCCACAACTTGCACGTATATAAACACGGTGAGTACCTATTCACAGAGCTCTGTTGTACTAGTCTTTTTCGTTCAGTTATGAAGGGGTGTGGTGCGAATTACTGCATTGTTGACTTGGATGATACGCGCGCAAGTCGACGGACGGAATTTGGCGAATTGGACCGTTTTGATATCCTGTGTCTCGAACACAATGTTATTTTTCAAAGCCTCCCAGGTTTTCTGCCAATAAACAGCGTGATAATAGACCTCTCGTTCTATGACTCTGTGACCACATACAGTCTCTATTCTGACTATACTGAAAATAGACACTTCGTTTAATAATTCATACTGACTTCATGTCTCAACATGGCGAAAATTTATTGTTCAAGCCATTCCATGTTATATTTCTATTTATATTTTCCGTGGTCTGTGAATGTACTTGTCAATCAGCCAGCCTGTCACCTGATCCAGCACTATTCAAAACTTTCCCTTTCGCGAGAGACACAGAATGCCGAGACAAAACCATGCCTTCTCTGAGTATGAATTTATTATGTCCGCAAACTGAGCGCGTATTAATTTCTGAGACATTGAGAGTAGGCGTACTAGTTATTTATCTTTCAATTATAGGGGCATGATGATGAGCATTTGTTGTATTGTTGATATTGTTGATACGCGTGCAGTGCGATGGACGGGAAAATGGTCAGTTGATTCCTGTCGGTATCCTGTATGACCGGCTTTTTACCTCAGCGATTTAGACAGGAAACAAAAAACAATTTTAAAAAACACAGAGGAGTTAATGCACAGCGTGTAAGAATTGCAACCATTTATACTAGGGCAATTTGTTTAATGGAATCACATAATTATGATTCCACTGAACGCCGTGTCATTAACTGCAGCCTTTATAGACGGAAATGGAAGATAATAACATTACAATGAAGTTTTCATAATTTCTACTGCGTGAATGAGTTTATGCGATAAATTCCTGATGACGCTCATCACTAAGAAGTATACAGAATCTGAAGGTTGTACACAGGCTTTTAACTGAAGGGTGGGGAAAGGCTTGCAGCAGCGTGATAAAATGTCTGATTCAGTAAGATTATGACTGTTTCATAGTGAGAATAAGACGATCTCGTAGCATGAAGAAATCGTCTTCGTGACATGAATAAGACGGTTTCATAGAATAAGACGGGTTCATAGTCAGAATAAGACGGGTTCATAGTCAGAATAAGACGGGTTCATAGTCAGAATAAGACGGTTTTGTAGTAAGCATAAGACGGTTTCATAGTAAGAATAAGACGGTTTCATAGTAAGAATGAGAAGGTTTTGTAATAAGAATAAGACGGTTCATAATAAGAATAAGACGGTTTCATAGTAAGAATAAGACGGTTTCATAGTCAGTGTAGCATCTGCGGGCTACCCCTTGCCCTCTCCCGGTTTTGTTGTTGCGCTGGTGGATGAGCATGTGTCCACTACTTTTTTCATTTTATTGTTGACAACCGCCAGAGTGTACTGTACTCCGTGACCTGACCTTCTTTTCTAGTGAGTAGTTTTTTTCCTCGCTCGCTTGTTGTCAGGTGTTTTGACTCGTTCAGTAAATATTAGTATGTTCCCGAATATTCGATAACGTTGTGGATACGAATGTTTACGCCAGATTTGGCCTTGAGTGATGTAACCTGATGACGTATTGATGCGTGATTGGTTAGTTTGTGCGAGGGCAAAGGTAACGTTTATTTCGGGAACTTTCTGTAGGAATGTTTATATATATAGACCTGTGTGAGTGGTTGGGGGGGGGGGGGTGAGTAAGTGAGTTTCCTTTTGTGTGGCGTAGATATTTAGTTTCGCTGGTGTCTTCCTAGTAATTTATTGTTCACTATACAGTTATTAAACTTTAGTATTATTTAATCTATCGTCGGATCTCGTGTTTATTTATTTTTCAGCTGTAATAGTTTCGTTTTCTAAAGGGTTGTAGTTAGATCAACTAACTCGCCCCTACTATAACGTGCTAGAACAACCTCAGCTGTTACATATTGGGGGCTCGTCCGGGATCCGACCATATTCGAGCGGACCAGATCAAAATTACTAGATTTATTTACATAGTTTATTGTAGAATATCATCGACAAGCTATCTACAACATGTCGGAGGTTATTGGAAGGCTTAGCCAGGAAGCGGACGCTATGGAGCTCACTGGGCAGGAGAGACGGGACTACCTCCGTGAAGGCCTAGAAAGAGAAAGACAGCTGGAGGCTCAACGACAGGAGAAGGAGGCTGAACGACAGGCTCATGAGAAGGAGGCTGAACGACAAGAGAAGGAGGCTGAACGACAAGAGAAGGAGGCTGAACGACAGCTGGAAAGGGAAAAGATGAACCACGAGTTGGAGATAGAGAGGATGCGCCAGCAACGTGGAGGCAACGACTCAGCGCAGAAGACCGACGACCACGCCAGTTCTAAGAGACCCAAGCTACCTGCATTTCAGGACAAGAAGGACGATCTGGATAGCTGGTTGCTGCGGTTTGAGAGGTTTGCCGAGACAGCTGAATGGCCCAGATCCACCTGGACGACATCACTGTCTGCCCTGCTGACCGGGAGAGCTTTGGAGTGCTTCTGCAGACTACCGATCGACGAAGCCAAGGACTACGACAAGGTCAAGGAAGCGTAGCAGAAGAGGTACAACCTGTCAGAGGACGGATACAGACTCATGTTCAGACAAGGTAAGCCTGAAGATGGAGAAGATGTTGGAATGTTTTTGACCAGGATCAAGACCTATCTAGAGAGGTGGATAAAGCTGTCGAAGACGGAGGAGACCTACGAAGGAGTGAGAGATCTGTTCGTCAGAGAGCAATTCATGGATGCCTGCCCACCAGACCTTGCAACCCATGTGAGGGAGAGGAAGCCAAAGACGCTACAGGACATCGCAGATTCAGCGGAGGCGTACCTGGTAGCGAGGAACCGGACACTCAGCGGGAGCGCCAGACTGCAGAACCGGCCAGTGCGACAGAGGCCCAACGGAGACAGAAGCCCACAGGTCTGCCATAGGTGCCAGAGGCCGGGACACAAGGCGACGGAGTGTCGTGCAAAGTTAAACGACAAAGGTGAGTTGAAATGTTACCTTTGTGGAAAGCCAGGCCACGTTCGGAGGATGTGTCCAGCCCAGAAGGATATGGGACGAGGCAAGCCGAACAAGGCGGCGGCGGCCGTAGTGATAGCGGCGGACGAGTCGTCGAGACAGGATGCGACGACGGCTGACACCAGCATCAACGTTCAAGCGGTAATGAAGGACGGGAAGCTACAGTTAGCGGTGCCTGTTACTTGCGGAGGATGCAGTGACGGAAGGACCGTGGAGAAACTGAAGTTACCAGTGATGAAGGGCTTGATTGGAAATCGAGCGGTAGATGTCCTAAGAGATACCGGCTGTGAAGGTGTAGTGGTGCGGCGAGCACTGGTGGACGACGGACAGCTCACCGGTGGGAAGAAACTTATCGCGAGGATCGATAACTCCTTGCTAGCGGCGGAGGAAGCCGTTATCGACGTGAAGACGCCTTACCTGACGGGCAAAGTGACGGCGCTGTGTCTCCCGGAGACCATCTGCGACCTAGTAGTCGGGAACGTGGACGGAGCGAAGGATCCGTACGACCCTGATACTGAGGTGATGGTAGGAGCGGTGACCACGAGGGCCCAGGAGAAGAGGAAGGACCGGTCTACGTCGCTGAAGGTGCCGAGGGCAGAACGGCACGCGGGAGTGGATAGAGAGGAACTTATCCGACTCCAAGAAGAAGACGAAGTCATTAGGAAGTTAGAGCAGAAGAAGATCCCAACTAATAGAGGCAATAAATCTGTTCATTTTGAGAAACATGGAGGAGTACTGTACCGGATCTACAAGGACCTGAGACAGGCGACGGTTATAAGGCAAGTGGTACTACCGAAAAACTGAGAGAGTATGTACTGAGTGTAGCCCACGACTCGATCGTCGGAGGACACCTCGGCGTGAAGAAAACCAAAGACAGAGTTATGAGCAATTTTTATTGGCCTGGAATTGAAGGTGACGTCGCGAGATATTGCCGCTCATGCGACATCTGCCAGAGGACAGTGAACAAAGGAGCGACCCCAAAGGTGCACCTGCAGAGTATGCCAGTAGTGGACGTACCATTTAGGCGAGTGGCCGTGGACTTAGTAGGACCTATCGACCCCCCAAGTGAAGGTGGACATCGGTATATCCTAGTGTACATAGACTACGCTACTCGTTACCCCGAAGCCACACCCTTGAAGAAGATCGACGCAGAAACGGTAGCAGAAGCCTTAGTGAACATCTACAGCCGTTTGGGTGTGCCCGAAGAGATCGTGTCAGACCAAGGGACCCAGTTTATGTCAGATGTCATGAAGGAAACGAACAGACTACTGGGAATTCGACAGTCGACCACTACAGTCTACCACCCTATGTGCAACGGGTTGGTGGAGCGATTCAACGGCACGCTGAAGAAAACATTGAGACGACTGTGCGCAGAGCAACCCAAGCAGTGGCACAGATACATCAACCCGCTGCTCTTCGCATATCGTGAAGTTCCCCAAGAGTCGACCAAGTTTGCCCCATTCGAGTTGCTGTATGGGAGAACTGTGAGAGGACCAATGCACATCTTACGACAACTATGGACCAAGGACGTAGAGGAGCCGGAAACGAAGACCAGTTACCAGTACGTCATGGAACTACGTGAGAGGCTGGAGGACACATGGAAGTTAGCGACGGAAGAACTCTCCAAGGCTCAAGGTAGACAGAAGACCTACTACGACCGGAAGGCGCGAGAGAGGAAGTTCCGCCCCGGAGATGAAGTGTTGGTGCTACTGCCGACGAACACTAACAAGCTCCTAGTCCAATGGAAGGGACCATATAAGGTAGTCTCAGTTGTCGGTGTTAACGACTATAGTGTCAAGATGGGTGCAAAAGAAAAGACCTTGCACGCCAACCTCCTCAAGAGATACATTCCAAGGACGTCAAAAGCAGCAGCAGTGGCAATGGAACCGAGACCTATGGTGACCGAGATGTGTGGGATGGACAACAGTAGGAGAGATACCACGCCTGAACATGTCAACGCCATAAAGGACGGCGGCGGTGATAGTGCTGAGACTGTACTGGCAGAGGACGACATGATGGACAAGAGTCAACCCGTGGAGTCAGCTGGCATGACAATCATCGAGGACTGCGACCTGGAAGGCGACAACGGTGGAACGACGGAGGACCTTGCCGACCTAGGAAGCTGGAAGCAGAATGAAGGCTACAGAGATGTCCAGTATAGAACGCAACTGACATCGGAACAACGTCAAGAACTCTGCGATGTGGTGAAGAATTACCAGCACGTCTTCACCAATCTCCCTGGATGCTGCCAGTTGGGTGAACATCGCATCGACCTGACGACAGAAGTACCAGTTCGTCAACGACCATACCCGGTGCCCTAGGCTATGCGCGACTCATTGAAGGAGGAGCTTAGCACTATGGAACGGCTGGGCATCATTCGAAGGAGCTCATCAGCTTATGCTTCACCTATTGTTGTCGTCAAGAAGAAGGACGGATCCAACCGAGTCTGCATCGACTACAGGAGGTTAAACAAGATCACAGTATTCGACCCTCATCCGACAGCAGCGCCATCAGAAGTGTTTCAGAGTCTCTCGAGAGGAAAATTATTCTCTCGGATTGACCTGAGCAAGGGATACTGGCAAGTGAAAGTTCGAGAGCAAGACATTCCCAAGAGGGCGTTCGTCACCATGGGCGAACACTATGAATTCATTCGGATGCCTTTTGGGATGATGAACTCAGGAGCCACGCTGAACAGGATCGTAAAGCCATTGATCCGTGGAATGAACAATGTGACAGCATATGTGGACGACCTGCTGATTCATACAGAGACATTCGACGAGCATGTGAAGACTCTCAAGGACTTACTGCAGAGGATGGACCAAGCTGGATTAACTGCAAGACCATCGAAGTGTCTGATTGGAACGTCTGAAGTAGACTTTGTTGGACACTTAGTGGGAGAAGGTATGATTGGCCTGTTAGAAGAGAATGTATGTAAGGTACGAGACGCACCCAGACCCACCACTAAGAAGGAAGTGAAAGCATTCTTAGGATTAGTGGGATATTACCATGAATTTATTCCTAACTTTTCAGCGATTGCATCACCATTGTCTGATTTACTTAGAAAGGGTCAGCCCAATATAGTTCAGTGGGATGAAACGCAGGAGAAAGCGTACACCTCTTTGAAGAATGTCATTATCTCCAAACCCGTGTTATGTTTGCCAGATTTTTCCAAAGAGTTTGTCTTAGCAACTGATGCATCAGATCGCGGATTAGGCGCTAGTCTTATGCAGGAACACGAGGGAAAGTTGTACCCTGTGGCATATGCTAGTCGTAAGCTATTGCCTCGTGAGACAAAATATTCGGTCTCAGAGCGCGAATGTTTAGCTATTGTTTGGGCTGTAAAAAAGTTTACTTTGTATTTGTATGGAAAGGAGTTTGTGCTCCAAACTGACCATCGGTCATTAGAGTTTTTGAACTCTGCCAAGTTTGACAGTCCAAAGTTATTACGATGGAGTTTATTTTTACAGTCTTATCGATTCAGGATTCACTACGTAAAAGGCAGAGAAAATGTCTGTGCCGATTTCCTGAGCAGGGTATTTTAAAGTAGTACACTATCAGTGAAATGCATTGTAACCCATACTTTTGCCTACTAGATGAATTTCTAGGACGGCAGTATTGTACTGTAATTGGGGACATAGTTCATCTGTGACTGAATATTGAATTGATGGCTGATAGAGAGTCATGATGTGTTAGTCACATTTTGATTTTATGCTATGTCATAATTATTAGTTACCAATGGAACTTGGTGTAATTTTTGGAAAATGTAACCCAAATGGGGACTGCGAGCAAGCAGTGTTTGTGTTATATTGCAATGTTGTAACTTGTTTTGACCTAATATGATGAAGAAAGACCCTGATCAGTGGTCGGTATGTGTTGGTATTTTTGCCATTGTACGTATGAGTTATACATTTTGGAGATAACCATGTTATGTACAACAAGTTATATGCTATGATTCGTGCACGAAGCATTATGTAAACGATGGGCCATCGTTTCACCTTATATGATTTGTAATAATATCATTGACCATTGTTCCACCACAGTGGTGGCGTTGTGTTATTTTGACTAGTAGGCCTACTGTCTACTATTGGGAAGCAATGACGGTATTGTATTAGTTATGGTATTAGTGATGCAAAGTACACTGCATTGTATTGTATTTGTGGTGACATTCGGGAAGACACTGAAATTGTTATTAATTGTAATAGAATTAGCAACTACCTTTGTGAGATTGGGAGTGCTATAAGATTATTTCACGATAGTGCAGACGCTGTATGTTTTTGGAGTTGAAAGATATTCAACTTAAATTGGGGAGTTGTGTAGCATCTGCGGGCTACCCCTTGCCCTCCCCCGGTTTTGTTGTTGCGCTGGTGGATGAGCATGTGTCCACTACTTTTTTCATTTTATTGTTGACAACCGCCAGAGTGTACTGTACTCCGTGACCTGACCTTCTTTTCTAGTGAGTAGTTTTTTTTCTCGCTCGCTTGTCAGGTGTTTTGACTCGTTCAGTAAATATTAGTATGTTCCCGAATATTCGATAACGTTGTGGATACGAATGTTTACGCCAGATTTGGCCTTGAGTGATGTAACCTGATGACGTATTGATGCGTGATTGGTTAGTTTGTGCGAGGGCAAAGGTAACGTTTATTTCGGGAACTTTCTGTAGGAATGTTTATATATATAGACCTGTGTGAGTGGTTGGGGGGGGGGGGTGAGTAAGTGAGTTTCCTTTTGTGTGGCGTAGATATTTAGTTTCGCTGGTGTCTTCCTAGTAATTTATTGTTCACTATACAGTTATTAAACTTTAGTATTATTTAATCTATCGTCGGATCTCGTGTTTATTTATTTTTCAGCTGTAATAGTTTCGTTTTCTAAAGGGTTGTAGTTAGATCAACTAACTCGCCCCTACTATAACGTGCTAGAACAACCTCAGCTGTTACATATTGGGGGCTCGTCCGGGATCCGACCATATTCGAGCGGACCAGATCAAAATTACTAGATTTATTTACATAGTTTATTGTAGAATATCATCGACAAGCTATCTACAACATGTCGGAGGTTATTGGAAGGCTTAGCCAGGAAGCGGACGCTATGGAGCTCACTGGGCAGGAGAGACGGGACTACCTCCGTGAAGGCCTAGAAAGAGAAAGACAGCTGGAGGCTCAACGACAGGAGAAGGAGGCTGAACGACAGGCTCATGAGAAGGAGGCTGAACGACAAGAGAAGGAGGCTGAACGACAAGAGAAGGAGGCTGAACGACAGCTGGAAAGGGAAAAGATGAACCACGAGTTGGAGATAGAGAGGATGCGCCAGCAACGTGGAGGCAACGACTCAGCGCAGAAGACCGACGACCACGCCAGTTCTAAGAGACCCAAGCTACCTGCATTTCAGGACAAGAAGGACGATCTGGATAGCTGGTTGCTGCGGTTTGAGAGGTTTGCCGAGACAGCTGAATGGCCCAGATCCACCTGGACGACATCACTGTCTGCCCTGCTGACCGGGAGAGCTTTGGAGTGCTTCTGCAGACTACCGATCGACGAAGCCAAGGACTACGACAAGGTCAAGGAAGCGTAGCAGAAGAGGTACAACCTGTCAGAGGACGGATACAGACTCATGTTCAGACAAGGTAAGCCTGAAGATGGAGAAGATGTTGGAATGTTTTTGACCAGGATCAAGACCTATCTAGAGAGGTGGATAAAGCTGTCGAAGACGGAGGAGACCTACGAAGGAGTGAGAGATCTGTTCGTCAGAGAGCAATTCATGGATGCCTGCCCACCAGACCTTGCAACCCATGTGAGGGAGAGGAAGCCAAAGACGCTACAGGACATCGCAGATTCAGCGGAGGCGTACCTGGTAGCGAGGAACCGGACACTCAGCGGGAGCGCCAGACTGCAGAACCGGCCAGTGCGACAGAGGCCCAACGGAGACAGAAGCCCACAGGTCTGCCATAGGTGCCAGAGGCCGGGACACAAGGCGACGGAGTGTCGTGCAAAGTTAAACGACAAAGGTGAGTTGAAATGTTACCTTTGTGGAAAGCCAGGCCACGTTCGGAGGATGTGTCCAGCCCAGAAGGATATGGGACGAGGCAAGCCGAACAAGGCGGCGGCGGCCGTAGTGATAGCGGCGGACGAGTCGTCGAGACAGGATGCGACGACGGCTGACACCAGCATCAACGTTCAAGCGGTAATGAAGGACGGGAAGCTACAGTTAGCGGTGCCTGTTACTTGCGGAGGATGCAGTGACGGAAGGACCGTGGAGAAACTGAAGTTACCAGTGATGAAGGGCTTGATTGGAAATCGAGCGGTAGATGTCCTAAGAGATACCGGCTGTGAAGGTGTAGTGGTGCGGCGAGCACTGGTGGACGACGGACAGCTCACCGGTGGGAAGAAACTTATCGCGAGGATCGATAACTCCTTGCTAGCGGCGGAGGAAGCCGTTATCGACGTGAAGACGCCTTACCTGACGGGCAAAGTGACGGCGCTGTGTCTCCCGGAGACCATCTGCGACCTAGTAGTCGGGAACGTGGACGGAGCGAAGGATCCGTACGACCCTGATACTGAGGTGATGGTAGGAGCGGTGACCACGAGGGCCCAGGAGAAGAGGAAGGACCGGTCTACGTCGCTGAAGGTGCCGAGGGCAGAACGGCACGCGGGAGTGGATAGAGAGGAACTTATCCGACTCCAAGAAGAAGACGAAGTCATTAGGAAGTTAGAGCAGAAGAAGATCCCAACTAATAGAGGCAATAAATCTGTTCATTTTGAGAAACATGGAGGAGTACTGTACCGGATCTACAAGGACCTGAGACAGGCGACGGTTATAAGGCAAGTGGTACTACCGAAAAACTGAGAGAGTATGTACTGAGTGTAGCCCACGACTCGATCGTCGGAGGACACCTCGGCGTGAAGAAAACCAAAGACAGAGTTATGAGCAATTTTTATTGGCCTGGAATTGAAGGTGACGTCGCGAGATATTGCCGCTCATGCGACATCTGCCAGAGGACAGTGAACAAAGGAGCGACCCCAAAGGTGCACCTGCAGAGTATGCCAGTAGTGGACGTACCATTTAGGCGAGTGGCCGTGGACTTAGTAGGACCTATCGACCCCCCAAGTGAAGGTGGACATCGGTATATCCTAGTGTACATAGACTACGCTACTCGTTACCCCGAAGCCACACCCTTGAAGAAGATCGACGCAGAAACGGTAGCAGAAGCCTTAGTGAACATCTACAGCCGTTTGGGTGTGCCCGAAGAGATCGTGTCAGACCAAGGGACCCAGTTTATGTCAGATGTCATGAAGGAAACGAACAGACTACTGGGAATTCGACAGTCGACCACTACAGTCTACCACCCTATGTGCAACGGGTTGGTGGAGCGATTCAACGGCACGCTGAAGAAAACATTGAGACGACTGTGCGCAGAGCAACCCAAGCAGTGGCACAGATACATCAACCCGCTGCTCTTCGCATATCGTGAAGTTCCCCAAGAGTCGACCAAGTTTGCCCCATTCGAGTTGCTGTATGGGAGAACTGTGAGAGGACCAATGCACATCTTACGACAACTATGGACCAAGGACGTAGAGGAGCCGGAAACGAAGACCAGTTACCAGTACGTCATGGAACTACGTGAGAGGCTGGAGGACACATGGAAGTTAGCGACGGAAGAACTCTCCAAGGCTCAAGGTAGACAGAAGACCTACTACGACCGGAAGGCGCGAGAGAGGAAGTTCCGCCCCGGAGATGAAGTGTTGGTGCTACTGCCGACGAACACTAACAAGCTCCTAGTCCAATGGAAGGGACCATATAAGGTAGTCTCAGTTGTCGGTGTTAACGACTATAGTGTCAAGATGGGTGCAAAAGAAAAGACCTTGCACGCCAACCTCCTCAAGAGATACATTCCAAGGACGTCAAAAGCAGCAGCAGTGGCAATGGAACCGAGACCTATGGTGACCGAGATGTGTGGGATGGACAACAGTAGGAGAGATACCACGCCTGAACATGTCAACGCCATAAAGGACGGCGGCGGTGATAGTGCTGAGACTGTACTGGCAGAGGACGACATGATGGACAAGAGTCAACCCGTGGAGTCAGCTGGCATGACAATCATCGAGGACTGCGACCTGGAAGGCGACAACGGTGGAACGACGGAGGACCTTGCCGACCTAGGAAGCTGGAAGCAGAATGAAGGCTACAGAGATGTCCAGTATAGAACGCAACTGACATCGGAACAACGTCAAGAACTCTGCGATGTGGTGAAGAATTACCAGCACGTCTTCACCAATCTCCCTGGATGCTGCCAGTTGGGTGAACATCGCATCGACCTGACGACAGAAGTACCAGTTCGTCAACGACCATACCCGGTGCCCTAGGCTATGCGCGACTCATTGAAGGAGGAGCTTAGCACTATGGAACGGCTGGGCATCATTCGAAGGAGCTCATCAGCTTATGCTTCACCTATTGTTGTCGTCAAGAAGAAGGACGGATCCAACCGAGTCTGCATCGACTACAGGAGGTTAAACAAGATCACAGTATTCGACCCTCATCCGACAGCAGCGCCATCAGAAGTGTTTCAGAGTCTCTCGAGAGGAAAATTATTCTCTCGGATTGACCTGAGCAAGGGATACTGGCAAGTGAAAGTTCGAGAGCAAGACATTCCCAAGAGGGCGTTCGTCACCATGGGCGAACACTATGAATTCATTCGGATGCCTTTTGGGATGATGAACTCAGGAGCCACGCTGAACAGGATCGTAAAGCCATTGATCCGTGGAATGAACAATGTGACAGCATATGTGGACGACCTGCTGATTCATACAGAGACATTCGACGAGCATGTGAAGACTCTCAAGGACTTACTGCAGAGGATGGACCAAGCTGGATTAACTGCAAGACCATCGAAGTGTCTGATTGGAACGTCTGAAGTAGACTTTGTTGGACACTTAGTGGGAGAAGGTATGATTGGCCTGTTAGAAGAGAATGTATGTAAGGTACGAGACGCACCCAGACCCACCACTAAGAAGGAAGTGAAAGCATTCTTAGGATTAGTGGGATATTACCATGAATTTATTCCTAACTTTTCAGCGATTGCATCACCATTGTCTGATTTACTTAGAAAGGGTCAGCCCAATATAGTTCAGTGGGATGAAACGCAGGAGAAAGCGTACACCTCTTTGAAGAATGTCATTATCTCCAAACCCGTGTTATGTTTGCCAGATTTTTCCAAAGAGTTTGTCTTAGCAACTGATGCATCAGATCGCGGATTAGGCGCTAGTCTTATGCAGGAACACGAGGGAAAGTTGTACCCTGTGGCATATGCTAGTCGTAAGCTATTGCCTCGTGAGACAAAATATTCGGTCTCAGAGCGCGAATGTTTAGCTATTGTTTGGGCTGTAAAAAAGTTTACTTTGTATTTGTATGGAAAGGAGTTTGTGCTCCAAACTGACCATCGGTCATTAGAGTTTTTGAACTCTGCCAAGTTTGACAGTCCAAAGTTATTACGATGGAGTTTATTTTTACAGTCTTATCGATTCAGGATTCACTACGTAAAAGGCAGAGAAAATGTCTGTGCCGATTTCCTGAGCAGGGTATTTTAAAGTAGTACACTATCAGTGAAATGCATTGTAACCCATACTTTTGCCTACTAGATGAATTTCTAGGACGGCAGTATTGTACTGTAATTGGGGACATAGTTCATCTGTGACTGAATATTGAATTGATGGCTGATAGAGAGTCATGATGTGTTAGTCACATTTTGATTTTATGCTATGTCATAATTATTAGTTACCAATGGAACTTGGTGTAATTTTTGGAAAATGTAACCCAAATGGGGACTGCGAGCAAGCAGTGTTTGTGTTATATTGCAATGTTGTAACTTGTTTTGACCTAATATGATGAAGAAAGACCCTGATCAGTGGTCGGTATGTGTTGGTATTTTTGCCATTGTACGTATGAGTTATACATTTTGGAGATAACCATGTTATGTACAACAAGTTATATGCTATGATTCGTGCACGAAGCATTATGTAAACGATGGGCCATCGTTTCACCTTATATGATTTGTAATAATATCATTGACCATTGTTCCACCACAGTGGTGGCGTTGTGTTATTTTGACTAGTAGGCCTACTGTCTACTATTGGGAAGCAATGACGGTATTGTATTAGTTATGGTATTAGTGATGCAAAGTACACTGCATTGTATTGTATTTGTGGTGACATTCGGGAAGACACTGAAATTGTTATTAATTGTAATAGAATTAGCAACTACCTTTGTGAGATTGGGAGTGCTATAAGATTATTTCACGATAGTGCAGACGCTGTATGTTTTTGGAGTTGAAAGATATTCAACTTAAATTGGGGAGTTGTGTAGCATCTGCGGGCTACCCCTTGCCCTCCCCCGGTTTTGTTGTTGCGCTGGTGGATGAGCATGTGTCCACTACTTTTTTCATTTTATTGTTGACAACCGCCAGAGTGTACTGTACTCCGTGACCTGACCTTCTTTTCTAGTGAGTAGTTTTTTTTCTCGCTCGCTTGTCAGGTGTTTTGACTCGTTCAGTAAATATTAGTATGTTCCCGAATATTCGATAACGTTGTGGATACGAATGTTTACGCCAGATTTGGCCTTGAGTGATGTAACCTGATGACGTATTGATGCGTGATTGGTTAGTTTGTGCGAGGGCAAAGGTAACGTTTATTTCGGGAACTTTCTGTAGGAATGTTTATATATATAGACCTGTGTGAGTGGTTGGGGGGGGGGGTGAGTAAGTGAGTTTCCTTTTGTGTGGCGTAGATATTTAGTTTCGCTGGTGTCTTCCTAGTAATTTATTGTTCACTATACAGTTATTAAACTTTAGTATTATTTAATCTATCGTCGGATCTCGTGTTTATTTATTTTTCAGCTGTAATAGTTTCGTTTTCTAAAGGGTTGTAGTTAGATCAACTAACTCCCCCCTACTATAACGTGCTAGAACAACCTCAGCTGTTACAGTCAGAATAAGACGGTTTGGTAGTAAGAATAAGACGGTTTCATAGTAAGAATAAGACGGTTTTGTAGTAAGAATAAGACGGTTTTGAAGTAGGAATAAGATGGTTCGTCCCAGTAGGAATCGGACTGTTTCATAGTAAAAATAAGATGGTTTCGAAGTAAGAACAAGGAAGTTTCATAGGAAGAAGAAATCTGATTCCTTGTAAGAATAAAAATGGTTTCGTGGTGAATTCACATGAAACTGACAGTTAGTAGAAATTAGTCCAAAGGTAATTATCTAAAGATTAGACTGTTTCATAGTAATTACGGAACATACAAAATTGACCAAACTAATCAGTCCAGTATAAGATCTCAAGGTTATACATTATACATGGAAGAGCTTGCAAAGGTGTCGTAACTTTTTTGTTTTCATTAAGAATAAGACTGTTTCGTAGTAATTGCATACACACTTGACAATAGAAATCGGTCCTATGTAGGTCCTGTAGATTGTACGGGGAAAGGCTTGGGGTCACGTTGATTTAGAGGCGAGGTGTTCGCCTATCTTGCCTAAGGTACGCGGTTCGATTCCCGGTTGGTGCATGCATGTTGGAAATTTGGGGGAAAAATTCCCGTCCCTGATCCGATGGTAGGTAGGATCGAGCACCTAGTCTTCTCGGATAGAAACGAAAAACTCGGATGGCCCCTGTGCACGTTGCGCGCGTTAAATATACCTTGTCACTTAGGAGTCGATAACAAGGTTGGCTGCCCAGGCAAAATTAAAAAACCAAAACAAAAAAAAAAACTACAATATACAATACAAATACAAGAACAAGGAAAAAAAAACTACAATATACAATACAAATACAAGAACAAGGAAAAAAAAACTACAATATACAATACAAATACAAGAACAAGGAAAAAAAAACTACAATATACAATACAAATACAAGAACAAGGAAAAAAAAACTACAATATACAATACAAATACAAGAACAAGGAAAAAAAAACTACAATATACAATACAAATACAAGAACAAGGAAAAAAAAACAAGAACAAACAAAATGAAAAAAAATCAAGGAAAAGGGACATGCAAATGCCAAGGGCAGTGATCCTCCGAAAACGAAAACCTGAGAACAGTGAAAGACTTGCAGAAGAGTCGTAAAGTTTTCTCGTTTAGTATAAGAATAACCCTGAGCGCATACCTGCGACTTCGTTCTGTTTCTGTCGAGTAAGTCACGTAGCATTTTTCTTTTAAGGGCATGTGCGGCAAAATAAACCAGTTTCACTATTTCTTCATATATAACATAATTTCCCTCTCAGATATGTCCACTGGGTTGCTAGGACATGATAAATGGACAAAAAAATTTGTTTCATTAATTATGTAACAATAGCGGCGGCCATCTTTGATTTTTATCATACATTTCTATTTTTCCTATAACTTCTATATTTTTTTAATCAATTGTTCTGAAACTTGGCATATGGTAACTTAGGATGTCTGTATGGAAGGGTTTTGAAATTCCATTCATCCTGTCATAATCCACTTATGATTCATTTTTTATCAATTTGTTTTCGTTGAAATAATAATAAAACAAAAATGGATACAGATATTGCAATTTGGCTCTATACAAGTGTGTGATATACACTGACAAAACATCTTTGCAGATTTCATCTTATTTGAACAGAAAATAAAAAAACTTATTTAATCTGCTGAAAATATCAATTTTGAGAAAATCGCTGAAGAGTTCACAAAATTCCTGTTACAACAATACAAAAAATGATATATCGATACCAATTTGAACCGTAAAAATGCAAAGTTTCATGATTTTTGCAAATTGTGCCAAATACAAAAATGGATTAGGAAGCCAAAAATCGAAGTTTTTTAAAAATGTTACCTAAAATTAAAAATTTTGATTTTATCTAGCAGCTGCTCATGCCCTTTAATCCAGGCGAATGAATGAAGTCGCGCACACATGCGTCGCTTGGGCTCATTACAGAGTCAACGGGAACTTGAGACTAAGACACAACTGCAACAAAACAGCAAGACTCGTGTGTATTCTTAGCCTGAGACTGTTTTACAGTCATTCCACATAAAATTGATCATAGAAATCAGTCCAATAGTTATTATCTTTCTGCGTATAAAACAAAGAAAAAGTGAGGAATAGCTGTCTCCGGTTCGATCACTGACGAACTGACATTTTTGGGACCCTGACGCTTGAACTGTTACGGGGCCCCTTCGCAAACAGCAACAATAGGGCAAACATCTAAAATTCACTCAGTGAAACAAGTTTCTCCGGAGCCTCTCCAGGGATTAGGGGCCTTGTAGACTTACGCTTCATTAGTTTCATAGCAGATCAACCACTGAGTTCGATGTCTGTTTCATCATGGGCATTGCAAGATGTTCATGACTGCAAAATTAGGGAAATACAACTTGAGAAAGTATTGTCGTGCCTTTTATTACTACTGTACTCTTTTATACTTTTAAATATTTCATAAATCATTTTGGTTCTGTTTTGCCGACTGTTTGTTAGAAAAAAATCTTCATAGTTAGCTAATTGCCAATGATTGAGACTTGAACTGTGTGAAGTAGAAGATTTAGGTAGTCTGACTAAATTGAATTGATGGAATCATTTTCGTCGGAAATTTGGACACTGAATTTTTGGACTTTCCTCCATTCTCCTTCACGTTTCGGTATGTCTTATTATTATTACGATTCTTTTTTTTCCTTCTTCTTTTTCTTCTTCTTCTTCATCTTTTTGTTATATTATCACAATCATATTATTGTTATTTTTATTATTATCGCCATCGTCATCATCATCATTATTTCTATTATTATGTTATTATCATTACCGCTGTATTATTATTTTCATTATTCCAATCATTATCATTATTGCTCCCTGAACAAGCTTATTCTGATAAATTTTGACCCATTATTTTGTATTCTGGAAATTCCCACAAGCTCAGTCGCTTAACTTGTCCAAGGGACGACAACATTAATTTATTTCTGTCGTCGTTGTTGTTGCTGGTATTTCTCCTTTTTTGTTTTCTTTACTTTGGTTTTTGTTGTTGTTTGTTATTATTTTTGTTAATCATAATAAGTGCTTAGAGCCTGGTTGTTAACGGGATGAAGCGTTATATAAATGCTATGTGTTAGTATTACCATTATCACAATACTAAAGCCACAAACGTTGAACGTGGAATTTCTCAGTGGTGCAAAAAGTGGAGTTAGAACAAATAAGAACTAAGGTCGCTTTGGGATGATAAAAAAAGAAGACTGAAAATTTCCTGTAGCAAAATGTAATCAAAGTCCTCTCGAGCATTCAGAAACCAGCGAGCATTCAGAACCACAGACTTTTTTTCTTAGTTCTCGTCTTACTTCGCTGTTCGTCTTTCTGTGTATTTCCTTCCAAAATCTTCTCCGTTTCCCCTGTAGATGTCCTCGTATGTTGACATAATACTCGAGCGTTTCGGGAGATCTCCCAGCGTGCTTTTCCCCACGCCATCTACATAAAATCAATGTTCCTTCTTCCTTTTCACTAACGGCGTCGTCTTCGTCGGATAGCCTCCCCTTAGCAAGGGTTCTCGGTCCTTTCTAGACATGGTAAGCCATCCAACTCGAGCTTTTAGTTCTTATTTGTTCTATCTCTGTGTTCTGACAAGCTGGTGATCGTTTAGTGTGTAGAAGGTACTAAAAGAGATATTAACAAATGCACACCTTGAGACATGATTAGAGTGCGTTGTGGCATTTACCAAGCTGTTTTGCAGTTCCAGTTTATTCCAACTCCTTATCATAATACTGAAGCTGCAAACGTTAAATTCGAATTTCTCAGTTAAACAAGTGTCAAAGTGTATGTCAAGAATAGATTTAATTCATAAATGTTTCCACTGACTAAATTTTTGTGAGAGAGCAGTGAGTAATTTTTACAAACGTAATTATTGTGCGAGCCAGCATAACTTGGTCTCGTAAACAATTTGTTTTGAACAGTTTTTTTTTATAATAGATAGACAGAAGATGTGGGCAAGGATAGACGGACAGCGTAGGTGTGCATGACTGAGCACTTTTTATATCTCGTGTTTTGAACCAGGTTTAGTAGAAAGGGAAGGGGTGAGTAGGAATTAAATGTTGTTGAGACGTCGGTTGACGTACAGAAAATCCGTGATCCAGAGTAAAAGCTCGGGGTTTTGAACATGTTAAGAATTTATTGCTATAAAATTACATTTTATTGTCTTGAGTGATTCGACCTTTGATGTCGACCCAAGGTCGTTGCGTAGGGCTGTTACTTAAAATAACTCAGTTCGGCAGCTGAGCTAGAAGTGGTTGCACCAATCACAATCCAGGAATTAGACGGTAAGCTCCAGATGCAGTCCAGTATTTAAGGCCACACAGAACTTAGTTCTGGGCCACATGTAGACAATCCATTTACGAGGTGGACGGCGATAGTCCTCAGCCAGATGAGAGACATAGAGACGCAGTTGAGCAGTCCATTGTGAGGAGCCTGATTTAAAGCTCCAGAGCCTAAGCTACTTGGTTTGATATAAACCCACAGCGTTTACATCCAGCGCTCTCACTCCCAGTGAGGGCCGCATGGTGAGAGTCCATACTAATTTGTAATGATGAAAGTGAACCGTTGGTTGTACAAGCATGCTCCATGGCGTGTCTAGAGGAAATGTCCATATCATAACATGTCTCATTGAATTAATAGAATTTAAACTGTTATATCCGTCGCCACGTGCGCGGATTCTATTTTGCATATAACTCATATGACCTGCAAGTAGTTAGATTGAATACGTTAGTCTTTATAGAAAGCTGTAGTTTCATTAGTTAGATTCAGTTGCCTTTGAATTGATATTTATATTTATAATTATATTTGTTACATTAATTCCTGTAATTAAACTGCCCTACAGTTCTGCTAAAAATCAAAGCAATTGATTTATTTAGTTTTTAGAGTGCAAGTATTTTTTTTTTGTGTGTTCGTCGATTGTGGGAGCGGACCTCGAAAGAGTGTCAGTCGAAATATCCCCATCTAACCCACATCGCGACAGTGTACATTTGTTATACCGGTTCTACATACGAAAGGATCTCGGGTGTTTCTGCAAAATTAATAAAGGTAGAACGAACAAGAATTAAGGTCTCGAGGTGTCTTCTATCAGTCTGAACAATTAAGTTCTAAGGTCTTGGGGTGTCTTCCATTCAGTCTGAACAACTAAGAACTAAGGTCTTGGGTGTCATCTATTCAGTCTGAACAAATAAGAACTAAGGTCGCGAAGTGTCTTCAGTTCAGTCTGAGCAAATAAGAACTAAGGTCGCAAGGTGTCTTCAGTTCAGTCTAGAGCAAACAAGAGCTAATTAAGGTATCGAGGTGTCTCCTATTCAGTCTTCTCAAAAAACTTGCTCTAGAACAAATACATTGTACGAACTAAGGTCTTGGGGTATCTCCTGCTCAGTCTTCTCAAACCCTTGCTCTAGAACTAACAAGAACTAAGGTCTTGAGGTGTCTTCTATTTAGTCTTCTCAAACCCTTGCTCTAGAACTAACAAGAACTACGGTCTTGAGGTGTTTTCTATTTAGTCTTCTCAAACCCTTGCTCTAGAACTAACAAGAACTAAGGTCTTGGGGTGTCTTCTATTTAGTCTTCTCAAACCCTTGCTGTAGAACTAACAAGAACTAAGGTCTCGGGGTGTCTCTCATTCAGTCTTCTCAAAACCCTTGCTCTTTAGCATTTCCATTAGTTTTTTTGTTCTGGCTATTTCCTCGAGGTAGACACCGTAACGTTAACATTGTGTGCGTCTTCGCATTTCTTCCTTTTCGCCCCTGACCTTTACAGTCCTCACAAGTCGTTATTTTTAACTCCTTCCTTGTCGGTTTAGTGTCAACGCACGCTGTTCGTAAATGAAAGTCTGAAATGAAACAGGGCAGGGAACAACGATCCCTCTGTTATAAGGATGTTCTGTGAGAGGTTCTAATCCGTCGCTGGTGTCAAAATATGTGATGGGGAGACAGTTCAGACAATTAGATTATACTGGAGGATAAGACTACAGTAAAACAGGGTAACTAACAAAATTCTGAACATCGATGTATCGGTGCACAAATATGCGAGGCTATTTTGTTCCGGGAAGAAAGAAAGTCGACTTTCTATTCATAAATTTTGCTGTTTTTAGTCGTCATTCATCTCCACCACTATTTTCTTCCCGCATCGGCAAACGTGGAAAAAATTAATGGTACACAAAGAGTTAATTTTCCGGAATTCACAGTACTGGTTTTCTTAATTTTGGGATTTGTAAGGGGCAGGGGTGGGGAAAGGGGGGGGGGTGGGTGGAATCCGACCACTGTACAAAATTACCCAGCCGGGAACCCTGAAGAAATCAGTTGCATAGGATTGACGTTAAATTTGCTCATAAGAATGACATTGTTCCTACGTAAACGGTCTAATTACGACATAGCGCCGGCGTGGCTATGATGTAGGCAATCCGCATCTGCCTAAATCCTGCCAAGTTAACGGAAACCCTGTGCAAATCTACGTCGGACTGACGTTGGCAGGCTGGCGGGGTACCGGTACATCTTTCAACTCATCAGTTATTCAATACACGCACTCATAATGCAATGTTTTGCATCTAAGTGAAAAAGATCTGCAACAAAGCAAACCAGAATGGGGGGGGGGGGCGAAAGAAGGGGAGGCGGGGTCTAATTACAAAGCCAGATAGAGAAAATAGTCACGCTTTCTATGTAAAACACTAGCTAGGTCCCCTTAAGAACAGCCAGCCAGAATACACAGAAATATTCACGTGGCGTGCGTGTAATCTGAATTCATGTTTACTTCCTTTCCTTTCCAACGTCTTATGTCACATGAATAATTCAGTTCATGCGTGGATGCGGCGCCAGGAATTGGTATGGCTACGTGGAGGATGATGCAAGAATTTGCCTCAGAGACAGAGGGAAGAGCGCTAGAGTGCTCACCTACGGCCTGTTTCTGGTAACTAAGTGGGATATTCATTCTGCCATCGCGGTTTCATTAGACTATCTTATGTCAGGTTTTAGAAATTTAATGTAGTTTGGGGGGAATGGGGGGGGGGGGGATGGGAGGGAAAAGATGGAGAAGGGGAGGAAAGTGTTCTTAGGCATGGAGAGCACGTTATTTGCTGCTGTGGCCAGTTTTAGGGGCCATGCAGCGCATCCTTTATTCTCATTTCGGTCTTTATGTGTATATGTGAATATACACGTATGACATTGCTTGTCTTTGTGTTGTGTGTGACTGCATGCCAGGAGCGGGGTGAAGAAAAAAATTATAAAACACTGCAGGAGTGCACTTTTCTTGTTTGTTCCAACTCCACTTTTTGCCCAACTGAGAAATTCGACGTTAAACGTTTTGCGGTTTTAGTACTATGGCAAAGTGTTAAAATAAGTCGGAACAGCGAAACAGCTTGGTAAGTGTCACAGCTCATTTGAAACAAGTGTCAAAGTGTGCATTTGTTATACCTCTTCTATAATATTAAAAGACCTCCAGTCTTTTTCTCTCCGAAAATTGGAATTGGAATAAGCAAGAACTAAGACCTCGTTTTTCCTTCTGGAATAACTGGGGATTTCAAGTCTCTAGAAAAATACACTCCCTCCCTCGGGAAAAAAGCACTGCCCCCAGGGAATTTCACTCCTCCAGGGGAAAAAAATGTAAGAGGGGTATCATACTAAGCCCTGCAGGTCACAGACAGTTGCTGCCAGCAAAATGTACCCCCAGGAGATAATGGCAGAAGTTGACTGTGTCTGACCGGGCTTAGTATGACAAGGACTTCCAGGATTTTACTAGGAAAATGTAGGAAATTATGGTGTGCACTTTTTGTCTGTCAATAGCTGACTGTGCCGTTCTCCAGTCTTTTTCTGAAACTGGTATTTGGGGGAATTTTGAAGTGTTCTTTTACTTGGTATATTTTGCATCGTCAAATATGGTCATCACTACATCGTCTTTATCAACATCATGACCGTCACTGTGAGAATTAAAATGATGGAATTATTTCGCTCTCACTCGGTCCGATTGACATCCGTCACTCTCGAATGACTCTGGGCCCTGGTTGTCTGTATGTTCCAGTCTTGTGAAGCGTCGTGTGTGGCTGGACAAACCTATCCGGGAGTGACAGTCCCTTCCACGGATGGTGCAGCCAAAGGATGACGCTGGTTTGTCTGTTTGGGCGTGAGGCTTTTTCCTCTTTTCCTCATTGCCTCGGCTTGTTGCATAAGCGTCTCTTCATATTATAATGAGAGACCTTGCTTCACTGACTGCCTCCAGCGTGTTCTGTCTGAGGTAGCGGCTTCCCATGCTTCCATACACAGGGCCACACTATGCCTATGTTATCCGTGGCTGGCTATTTTCGTAACCATTGAAGTACACTGACATTTGAATACGAACTTTGTTCATGTGCTTAGTGCATCCAGCCAACAACCGTACGGAAATCCCTAGCGCAGGACTGACGTCAAGTTTGCACAAAGGAATGACATCGTTCCTACGTAGATCCGATGCTACGACGTCGCGTCCACGTCAGTCTGATGTAAAAAACCCGTCCTCACGGTAATTTCACCAACCTTACCGAAATCTACATCGGAGTGACGTAATTAATTCGAAATGAATGTGGGTGTGCTTCTTTAAAAGATTGTCATACCTGTAGATAGCTGCAACAAAGATACTACATGTAGATAGGATAAAATGAGACAGCATCTCTTTTAGAGCGCAAATTTTGCACCGCCACCTAGTGGCGGATGCGCGGAGGTCATGAACAGTGCCGTATTTTACAAAGCCAGATAGGGAAAATACTGAATTTTCTTCACTGTTCAGCTATCGTTATAGGCCTTGATTGACGTCACTTATTTTGTAATTTATAACTTCAATCGCCATGGGAAAAATGGCATTTTTTACTTTTGTTTAGTCGCAGTAGCACTGTAACAAATTCGCATCATTAATTTATCATTATATCAAGGATTCTTTCCATGCTTTGCGCCATGGGCCCTGCTCCCAATAAGAGCACAAACTGTGTGCACGCTTTTTTTAAGCGGTGCCGAGAAGGGAGTGTCTCATCTTATCGCTGCTAGCATCTTTGGTCGTAAAACAACTGAGAAACAGTCAAGAGCTAGATCAATGTAACGGAGTGAAGAACAGTTTCCAAGTTAACCAAAAAAAAAAATAATAAAGTGAGGAAAATGGGGGGGGGGGGGGGGGCCGATGGAAAAGGAAGGAGGAGGATTCACTCGTTGCCACTGCCCAAAGATTCTGTCCCATCTAATAATGCGTTTGTTATCAGAAATATCAGTTATCAGAAATGTACCCATCCAGCATCCTTATGTCATTCTGACGTAGATTTGATTAGGATTTTAGTAGACCGGTAGAATTCCTATGGGCAGGGGATCCCTACACCAAGTCGGCGCGGTGTCGTGACTAGCGGGCCTACGTAGAAACGATGTCATTCTTAACATGTGCAAATTTGACGCCAGTCCTACTGGTCGGATTTCATTAGGGCTGCTGGCTGGGTACATTGTAATGACGTAAACGAAGTCGACAATATAAAGTAACTTACGGGTCATTTTTGGGTGTTTGTTTTTTTATCAAACGTCGGATCGCAGAAAAAAAAAATTGTGCAAGGGAACTAACTATGAAAATATTTGACATCTGGGAAAAAAGAGAGTTGCCTTCCTTGCTGGTGGTCTTCATCGTCATGATTGTGATTCTTGAAAATCGCTGTACACACCAGTCATTCATTGTACACCCCAGCCCCAACCCCCTTCCCCTCATACATCCCCCCACCACCACCACAAGCCCCCCCCACACACACACACACCAGCACCACCACCCCCACCCCAAAAATCAAAGAAAAAATATTTCTCCAAAAATTTATAACGCCCAGAAGAAAATAGTTTGTGACAATTGAAAGAAGACAAAAGATTTGTAACAAGTAAACGAGAGTGAGATGGTGGAAAGCGGGTGGGGCTGGGGTAGGTAAGAATGGTCAGGGAGAGAACCAGGTTCGATAATGACTGCCCACAGACAGATTATAATAATATGTGACCGATCGAAGGATATTTGTATGTTAATAGCAACCGGAAACTGTACACCATTGTAATGATTAATTTTAACGTAAGCTGAGAACGGAAATCAATTCACGAACGATTTTCAAGCCTTCCACTTCTCCCAGTGAAAGAAGAGCATACAAGGGAAGTAACTATGAAAATACAGTAAAAAAAAAAAATTCAGGCGACCAATATTTTTATACAACATGCATGTATTTCGTTTTGACAGTATTTTGGATAAAAATCAGCATCTCAACTTTCACTGGTATTTCGTGAGGTGTTCCATTTGAGTTACACAATAGGGATGTTACAAGGAGCCTCTGTGTTCGGGACCGAGAGGGGGGGGGGGGGAAGTGGGGCAGCACCCACAGCAAGTTAGTCCTCTAGGTGGATCTTTTTAAAGTACATGTAAATTATATGCAGAACATGAAATAGGTGTAAGATTAAAGTTGTGTAAGTCATATGGTGCTGCTTCCCTTATTTCATTCTTTTGTTGTTTTATTTTAAAGGTGACATTACATAGGCTACATAATAATGGCCTAAATAATCATGTTAAATATATGTTTATTGGGGCTACATGTAGCCTACATAAGCATACCACACCCTTGAAACTTATTTGGGCTACCCGTTTCTCGCTGCAAAAATACAGAATCACTACGATAATATTGATCATGTAACCCAACCCTAACCCTAATCCTGACCCAACCCCTACCTAACCCTATCCCTAGGCCTACGGAAATATTGAATCGCTAAGGTAATAGTGATCATGTAGCCCCAATAAACGGGTGACCTTATTTAGGCTACATATAGCCCCAATAAACACTCCTTTATTTTAATGCTAGTTGCCTTGATAATTTTACTTTATTACCTCCCTTGATTTACTGTCTCCAACTACCAAACTCCATTAGTTTTGTTTTTTCTATGTGTGTGCATGAGTGTGTGTCAATGAGATGCGCCCTTATGTGTATTTTTACTATTAATCTTGACAAAAATATGCATGTAGTGTACCGTTGACTTTCGTGCCTCTGGCCAAGTTAAGTCCAACTAGAGAACCTTGTGACCGGCTGCGTCACCCATTGACTGAAAGAATGTTTCAAAAATTAACATCTTTTTTATTTTTTACGCAATCTGTAAACTAAGTATAATCTCACGCATTCACGCATTTTAGGTACCTATTATATGTACTTTCGTTTATTTTCGATGTGAATTCATTTTTTTTTTAATGGGGTAATACATGTAAAAATGCACAAACAGTAGTTATGTACATGTAGCTCCATGCTGGTCCTTCTCAAAATCCTCGTACTATAAATATTTTTTACCTATCATGATCAAGGCACACAACAACTGATGCAAAACAACAGTGAAATACACTGGAACAACAATCGTATAAAAAAAGAGTTTTGAGCTTTATTTTAATCATTCTAATAATCTAGGCCGACATTACACACAAAAAATAGTCTGTTGCTTTAAATCTGAACAAACAAACAAACCACCACAGAAAAGGCTTGAAATCAAATGTCTTTTGATATAGGTAAAAAAATTGATCTAGGTGTATTCATTTCCGCTTTCAAATTCATTATCTGGATTTGTAACTGAAACTGAAACCATGGCTTTAAGTACTTAACTTTTAAGTTTCATTTTACAAATTAAAAGAAAATGAACTGGAAAAACAAAAAAAGCCAAAAGAATTTCAGAAAACCTTTAAAATTGTTATGAACATACCGGTACAAAGCTCTGTCTATAAATGGCAACTAAGTTTACTACAGAAGCTGGGTGATACGTCTTTCTTTATAACAACTTTTGTTGGATCAAGAACTCAAGAATTCATTTTCTCCTACCCAAAGTAGGCGCCTACTAATTCTGGAGTGACCTAATTATAGTCAGCGAGCGTCTGGAGACTCTTTGACATTACACTAGCCATTAGTGAAATGTTGTACCTTGATGCAAAAATCATTTCAACATGACCAAATAAAATTTTTTAAAACGTGTATCAAATTTTACATTCGTCGCTATGCTGCAAGACTCCCGGAACTAAAATTTCGAAAATTTTACAGGAGAGCCAAAAAACTGATTTTCTTTGGCATATTGCTGCCAGCAAATTCTAAAGACAATAGACTTAATTATTGCAACATCGTTATTAATTGGAATTGAGCTAAGAGCTTTTGAGACTAGTTGCGCCATTGATTTTCAGACCCAAAGAATGAAAAAAGGTGATTTTGGCCAAAAGTGTTAGTTATTGCAGTCTTGCAGCATGGCGACAATTAATAATGACAAATTCTTGTTTGACAACTATAAAGAGTTCCAAAAATAAAGCACCGGGCATCACATGATGTGTTTCAAAATATATAATTATTATAAATGGCACAAGAGAGTCACTGGAAGTACATGTACATGATGTACTATATCGACAGGTATATGCCATATTGTTGTACTGCATTTTTGCCTTCTTGGGAAAATGAGGTCTGAAGTTTTGTCGGCAAAATGCGTGGCTGCTGTTACTGTTAGAGACATCTAAGTTTTAGTATTACAAAGAAAGCTACAGCTGAACAATGAACACAACTTAGTTTTTTCTCCATTTGGCTCTGTAATTAGACCACTTCCCCCCTAACAACATCCAAAACGCATAGAACATTATGTTAAAAACACATATATCTTGAAAAGTTTTTAACCGATTAACCGATTGGAATGACATACATAATGAAATTAGGAGTGACAGAACCACTTTCATGACAAAACCTCAAAATGGGCAAATGTCACCTACAACAATATGGTAAATACCCGACAATATCTATGTACGGTTCCCAAAATGTAGGTCTGCTGAGCTGCTTTTTTTTAAAGCAATATACTTTGGAATAGTTATGAGCAAAGAAATAAAGGCCATCAACATTTTCATCCTTGATTTCACCATTATTTGCTGAGCCTTCTCAACTCGTGAGCACACGGGGCAGTTGTCGAGGGGCCCCAAGATTTAGGGGGCCCCAAGGGTTTCGGGGCCCCAAGCCATGCATGCAAATTTACATTGGTTTTTGAAACTGGGTTTTAGAGCCCTGGGGCTCATAATGATGTTAAGATGGCCCTTGCTATTTGCTGTAAGTACATTTTTTGAAAGAAAAATGGACGATGATGTAAAGTGTGTTTAAACTTCATCAATGTTTAACATCTCTCAAAAACATTTTAAGTTCATCATCAATCCTTGTTTAGTCTTAATGTAAACAAGTCTGGCTATTCCGCACTATGTTGTCAACAATATAACAAAATACACATGTATAGTATAATGTATACCAGGCATGTCTAACTGAAAAGTGCTTGTGGGCCACATTGTTACTACATATTATAACAGGGGCCACGTCATTTTGATTCAACTACACATTCTTAAAAATAGAATGTATTATATATAAAAAGCAAAACTTGAGCTGTGCTCAGTTAAGGTCATAGTTGTCTGTCTATTTTTACGGTGCGCTTTCCACTATGCAAGCAGTCGAAGTGAATTTCAATGTTTTGAAATGTAAGGATTTATTGGTAAACAAATGAGCATCCAAGCATAAGAAAAGTGGACATCAGAGGCCGCACATAAGTTTATAAAGGGGCGCATGTGGCCTGCAGGCTATACGTTTGACATGCCTGGTGGGTTATAATGTATACCTTACATTTAATCAAAACAGATAGATAGATGCATAAATGATAAAGACTAATTGTGTTTGAATTGCTTATGCCTCTTTCTCTGGTCCATCCATTTCAATACATGGTAGGTTGCTACAAGTAGACATGTTGAAGTGATTATCCAGCCCGCAACCCTACAGAAATCTCGACGCATACAGTTGGCATCAAATTTGCTCAAAAAATGACATCGTTCCTACATGTAGATGCATTGGTTCCGACATTGCACAGATGGTTGGTCTGATGTAGGGAATCCTACCAACCCACTGGAAATCCTATACAAATCTACATCAAATTCTTACAGGGATGTTGGCGGAGTACCTGCATTTTAAACTTTTCAATTCCTCTGAGTTCAGTAAGTTAAGATCATACAAACTGTCCCCGTGGAATTATGTGTCCGTCGCAGCTGTGCTGCAGCCCCGTATTTTCCTGTCAGCCGCAACATGGCCACGTAATCTCGACTTTTTTTTGGAAAAAAATTTTTTTTTTTCCTTTTGGGTTGCAGTCTAGGCCTAGAAGTTAATATTTTGCGATATTCCGAACCTACGAAAAAACGACTATAACTGGAGTGATTTTCCCTAGGCTTAGTCATAGATTATCAGTTTTCTTTGTTCTCAATCTCAAACTCAAAGCGCAATCCATGACTCCTATCGTCAACACAGTCATTCATCATCGATCTTTGTTTACTAGTGTAGACTCATTACGGTACCGCATATATATCGATCAACTTAACAATCTTTATCTGTGAAAATTTTCTGTTTTTTATATTACGGTACTTATTTAGATGCATTTACTGCGATAGTGTTCAGATACGAGATAAATCCACGCCTTCTACGTTCTAATTCTACGGGTGTTGAAGTGTAGTCATTCTAAAAGCATTGAAAGGTTTTTTAAAAAGAGCGGTGAAAGTTGTAGTTCTAGTTCTAAGGTTGCAACGAAGACCTCTGCAGCAGATCGGCCAAACTGGTGCTGTTGCCTTCACATGCACCCGCACTACCAGGGGTTCCAGCACTGATAGTGATGGAGGTAGGCCCTACCGGCTTGTAGAAGATTTGGGACCTGCAACACTACGGAATGCGCCACCTTCTAGGGTTGATCTCCAGCTTTTCTGGAAAGGTGTTTATCATGATGTCTCTACATTGGCACAGCTTGCTCTCCGGTCCATGTTCGCGACAACCAACAGCGCAGATGCAGCACGCAGTTTCAGCCTCTACAACTTGATTCACAGCGAGAGGAGGAGAAGGCAGGGGGAGGACACCATTCCGAAACTGTTGTTTCTATTTTATAACAATTTTGCCGGTCGTGATTTTTTTGAGCAATGTTTTTTTCCATTAAAATGCGAATGATATATCCAGGTAGTCAGTTCTTTTGGTTTTAATTCAATGGTGTTGTGTTATTATTAAGCTTTTTTTGGTCAGATAGTTAAATTATAGGACTTACCCATAGGTCGCATAATTTTTGCATAATTTAGGGTTTTGGCTTGCATAATTATGCAAATAATTTGAAGACTTTTTTTGCATAATTCCGCGGTGACTACAAACGACAAATTTGAATGTTGATGTGTTGGCAACACTTTTTAGTAAGCAGCCTAGAGCAAACCTATAGTTTTATCATTAAACATAAAATTACAGGCATCACGCTATCAAGCAAAATACTCTATATTATGTAATATATTTTAATCTCGTGACTTTCCTTGAACATAAAATTTTTGGCACCATCCTATCAAGTAAACTACATTTAATTTAATTTTTTTATCTCATGACTTTCATTAAACATAGAATTACCGGCACCATTCTATCAAATGAAATACTCTATATCGTGCAATAAGTTTTAATCTGGTTCTTTTCATTAAACCTGAAATTTCAGGCACCATCCTACCGCCAAGCAAAATACATTTTCTGTAATATATTTTTTATCTCATGATTTTCCTTAAACACAGAATTACCATTTTATCACACATAATACTCTACAAATTAAGTAGTATATTTTTATCTTGTGAATTAAAAAAAAAGAGAATTACAGCTTACATTTTACTTCCTGCCATCAGGAATAACATTAATTCATTGGCAATGCTAAAGCACAAGCAAAGTACTTTCGTTAGACCAACTCTGGGAATATACATGTATAGTGCATGCAAATTTATGCCATGTACATTAATAAGCTAATGGGTCCTAAGAATTTGCACTGATAACTAACCATCTATGTATTTAGCTATGTGAAACACCTGGGGCACATCACATTTGTACCATGGCTGTTACTGTATTGACACACCCTTAAACTCAAACCCACATTTGTTTCTTCTTTCGTATTTCGTGTGTCGACAAAGAGTAACAGTCAACCAGGAATGCACTGAAGTGCTTGTTACGGTGATAAGTAAAAACCTCAGTCTCACATCTGGCCTGTCTATGGGCTGGAAGGAGTTTGCTTCATCACACTGCACAGTCAGTTTCACGAAATTTAAACCTCACTCAATATTGATTGCCCACTACCAAGTGGAACACTGTCTGGAATTTCTATAGTTATAAATGATGAAACACATTTTCATTTCATGAATTAATAATAACAACAATAATGGAAAGCATTTATAAAGTGCTCCGCTCCACAAGTTAGACCCAAAGTGCTTTAAAATAATAATGAAATACAATTTATGGTAATAACTTTCTCTCTGTCTCTCTATCTATCTATCTCTCTCTTTCACTCTTATGTAGTTACGAATTATACTTTCAAGCTGTACAAAATGGGAGACAATATCAGTCAGTCAATTAGTATAAGAACTGGTAAGTATAGTGACCAAACTTTCAAACCGTTCAATTCAGTCACGATCCAAATACAGTCCAATCCACTTATCTCGACATGGCTTTTGTCGACATTCTGGGTAACTCGACACAATTTTTAAGTCCCAACCTGTTCCTTCTTTTATGCTACTAAATATTTCCCCGTAACTCGACATGTTATTCCCTTCTTTCCCCTTATATCGACACATTTCTCCCCGACCATGGCAAAACAAGTGCACTAGATCTACTACTGTGCTACCAAAAATGCCCATGCAATTCTCCACATATAAGGTCTCTTTATGTCTTTTTGTGGTGCTGGCGGGGAGAGGATGACCCTTGGCTTCAGTAACGCGAGTGTGGAGTGACATGCATTTAAGCGTATGGCAGTAAAAGTACAGAGTACTACAGACTGAGTAATTTTTTTTATGCATTTCGCCGATATCGGCAAATCTTTGCCACACAACTGCTCCTACACAACAGCGATATTGGAAGAACAGGTGACAATATGCCGAAATTAAAAGAAAAGGGGACATAATTGCATTATTTATTGGGCACTTCCAATTATAGTGAAGTTTGACACCCCCACCCTCTTTTTTTTTTCCTCTTCGCCACTAATCTGCTATTTCGACTTTCTTTACTCGACACAAGCCAGACGGTCCCACTGATGTCGAAATATTAGGATTGCACTATATGTCATTATTTGCTGTATCAATGAGCCTTGTACATTTAATTATCATTATTATAAATACCCTCTTCCTTTCAGAAAGTAGAAAATTTATTTCTTATAACAGGGCTCTGAAAACTGAAGATGTACTTAGTTAAAAGCTTCTGAAAATGAAATTATTGCAATGCACAACAATAAAAAATGTCATGGACTTTCAGAAATCTAAATCAAATCATAAACTAATTTCTCAGTTTAAAAATAACTAAATTTGTAAGGTACAGAGGAAAGTTCACTGTTTCTTGGAGGCCTCAGCCAAACGCTGCCGTTCACCTGGAATTTGCGAGGTTCTTGATTCTCACACAGATATGGCTGTCTTTCAGGGACTAATAAATTATAGCATTATGGGACAAGGATCAACATACACACAAAAATTTTGAGAGTGTGAATGAAGACGACATTGGGAAAATAATCACAGAGTTTGTAAAATGGCCTAAACTTGATCAATAAAATAATCTTGACAAAAAACAAGACCTCATTATTAGTATAGAATAATACATTTTGCAGTTTAAGAAAGAGTACAAAGTATCTGAAATTTCTTGCAAACAAATTATAAAAATGAAATAAGTACATGTGTACAACAACAGGATCCATTAACATGTATCCATAAAAACAAAGAGGTATCATGTAAGAGGCTGCCATCTTTATCTGAAAACCTCAGCTCTCCACCATGAAACATTTGGATAAAAGTTCCATTTTAAATTTACATGAAAGAAAATGTTATATAAATATATAAATCTTACATCACAAAATCCCTGCTAGTGTGAATGCAGACAGCCCATTTCAAAGAAAATAGTCAACCCTCTTGCCAGATGCATTTAAGATGTTCCACTGGTTAAAAAAGAACATCAAATTCCTCTACTGCCAGACAGAATCTGTGAAACATTTGGAGGCAGGTAATGTATGCTATTCATTAGATACTGTGAACATGCTACTGTTTATATCTAGGATCTGTCCCCTTTTAATGCTCTCTTTGCTAAACAGAGAAACTCACTCAAAGATGTTCTCAACAACAGCTAATTCAGTTACCATATGAAGACTACGGGGGAAAACATCAGTTGTCACAAAATGAAGGTTAGGGGAAATTCACATTTTAAAGTTTAAAAGTCCATGAGTTGAACATGGGATGCTTTATCTAAATTTGCTCTTTGTTCCTACTACTGGACAAAGCTAAAGGTATTGGCTAAGAGCTGGGGGAGGTAACCACAAATAGTTAAATCTTCCATTTTGTGACAACTGATATTCTTCCCCTGCAGTCTTCATGTAATATTTCCTCATTGTAATATATGAAGCATTTTTTTTACCTTTTACTTGAGAATCTTTATCTTTACACATTATTTTTTACACCACAATACATGTAATATGTATGTATATAATTCAATCACAATACATTCAATTTATTCACAGCTGACAATGATGTTTATCTAATTATAAGAGGTCAAAATGAGACCATCTCAGCATGAAGCATTTCACAACAACTAAGCCAGTGTGCACTTTCCCTTGAGACCTCCCTGCATACATCTGCATTAGTGGAAAATATGTGGACACAGAAATCACATTTCTGAAGTCAATGCACTTTTAACAGAGCCAGATTAGATATTTTATTTACAACAGACATGGCACCATAGACACATGAAAGACACGGGTCAAAGGAAAACAGAGTAAAATGTTATCACTGTTACCATATAAAAAAGTATCAGACTAAATCTTTGTAGAAAATCAGTATTAAATTCACACAAAAAATCTAAAGTTTAAAAAATTTCTACAATATATAGGTCAGCAGTAAGAACAATTATTTCAAATTTTAAAAAATGCACAATATTCTCTCTACAATACAAACAATTAATTCACATTCAATTAAAATTTGCACAATTTCTCTCAGCAGGATGAACAATTAAATAGAATTCAAATAAAAATAATCACACAGCTCGGATTGGCATGAAATTTTGAAGGTGCTTTGCTTTCCAACTGCAGAAGGCTCTTTTTAACATTCATGATTTGAAATGGTGGAGAGGTATTTCTTGAGTTTGTTTTGTGTCGCTGATCCTTTTTTCTTTTTAAAGGAAGACCCATGACGTCTTCATTACCTGTGCTTATTTTGAATTGGGAGAGGCTAACGCTGAGTGGACATGTCTTCGTACATCGTACATGCAGCTGTGAACTGAAAACACTAGGCCTAAATGGGGGGGTGGAGTTGCCAGTGCAGAATGCAATGAAGGGGTCAGGCAGGTAGCATTGCAGGCAGCTGTTGCTTACATGGAGGGGGGACGACAGCACATGTTTATCCTGGGCAATGCCAGATATCTTGTCTAGTGTGTGAAATTGATTTTCTCACATATCCTTGCAAGTTCATCCCTTCCATATCATCATTTAAAACTGAGATAAAAAGTTCACTTAAAGAGATCATATACATGGATTTCATAAAATCAGAAAAATACACTTCCATAACTTACACCATAATGTTTCGCATTTAAATATGATGTTAACTCTTTCTATCCCAGGTTATTTAGCACCAGATGCCCATGGGATGCAACACAGACCGTAACTCTACTAAGGTGTACATTTTCAAATAGCAAAAACAAAATAAAACATACACAAAGTTCATGTTGCTATATACCATACTGATGGGAAAAGGCAGAAGTTTTATGCTATGCACAATTCAGTGTGATTTGATGTGTCTGCTGCTATGGCCAGGACTTTTCATACACCATAGGTGAAATTACGAAAATGACGATCGGCGCATGGTGCGTTGGTCAAGCATCTAGGCAATCAGTTAAGAGTTAATAGAATAATTATTACAATGAAAAATAAAAATGGGAATACACTTATGGTGAGCACTATGTAGACTGAATTAATAATAATGTCAGCTTTACGTTATAATGAATATACATGTATATGAAGTTGCACATACAAAGATTTTAGCCTGCTGCATTGTGGACAAAATATAAGGCAATCCAAAGCAACAAACTATATGGGAAATAAATTTACACATCATCCCTAAAGAATCCATAATTTAAATTAAGGAAGATGTTCACTCATGAATCATTTGCTGTGTGACTGATCTATCTGAATTTTGTTTCTCTAAATCATGGGTAAGAAATTCCTTTTCAAATGTTATGCTTTGCTGCCGTATGAAAACATGTATTATACAGATTATGACGCATATAAATAACAAACAACATCAGGAATAAAACAACTGATTATGCTTTTAAAGAAATTACACAAAAACTGGAAACCACTAGAGATCACAGATGGTAAAGTGCATTAAATATTATTCTAATAGAAAATGAAGGACCTGACAAATAGATTACTGGAAAGAACAGTACTCATATAATTAATGAATTGTTCTATAATTTTCAACAGAAAAACAAAAGAATTATGCAATAAAAAGTGTAACAGGCAACAAATAATTCCAGAAATTTACAGAAAATGTGACAACACTACTAAAATAATTATATTGTATGTGTTTGAGTTCAGCATTTATCCAACACTATCAGCTGAAAAACTGCTGAAATGCACCTAGCATGGTTCAATCCGGTGAGAAGTTTAATGACTAAAACATGAAAGTGCACAGTGGCTGCAGTAAAGGGCTGTCCGTTGAAAAGAAAAATATATAAAACTGGAGATGCTGGTTCAAGAGACAGACAAAAGAGAAGACATTGAAAATACAAACGATGCCTCAAGACAAGCAAGATCAGGGATGGAACCTGTGGCTATATGCGGGAACTGTGAATAACTGGTTACACGGTGGTGTAGGTCTTAGGCATCAGTGTAAAATGCTACCCGGTATGCACGAACTTTGCTTAAGCTTACAAGAATCTGTAAAAAGGTTCATAACTTTACACTTGGTCAGAGGACTACCAACTCCACTGTGCAGGGTGTAACTAGATTGGGAAAGTGCTGTCTGCTAAATTAAGCCTGATATCATCAGCTCTCCTAACAGGATGAATCCCAGTGACACCTTAGAGATTTACTAAGAAAATAACACTTCAACAGAAACTGTGTAATTGTCCCAATGTCTGTTGTAATCCAAAATTTGATACAGATCTATCCAAAATAGAGAAAAATCAGAAAGATGCTAATACAGTCAACTACACTTGAGTTGATGTCATTGCGGGATAAAAAAAAAAGATCAACACATCCGTTGTTCAAATCATCCGTCACCCACCCGATGTCAAGGGATGTAACCAATATTAACTTTACATTTAAGGGTGGGGGGTGTTGGTGAAACGCATTCAAACTGAATGCAATGGTCGGTCAGTGCGCTACAGTTTCTAATCTTAACTTGCCACTCATAAAATCATAAACTAGATGGCAGGGTGCAATACATGAATTTGGGATATCCTCTAACGTCTGTGCTCATTAAAACCTCCAGCTGACGCTACTGCTCAAGCCCGCTGACCGGACCAGTGACCTTACTCACAGGGGGAATCTTACCTGGGTCGCATTGACCCTTGCCGACTAACAGTAACACACTACCGCTGTGCACATGGTTTTTACGTGGTCGCTAAAACATTCGCTGCTGTACGTTATTACAGTTAATAATGAATTAACCAACGAAACAATTGTCTGTAAGTAGGCACTGCAGTGAAAAATTCAAACTAATATAATCCTAATAAAATCAATCTAGTTGTGTGTGTTTTGAGCTCCTGATAATCATTCTTTTTGAATTTTTCAAATATCTTAATTCATTCAAAAGTTATAAGATTTTTTCATATCTAATTCGCCCCCAAAATTGGACCTATTTTTAACACTGTGTTTTGTGACAGAAGAGTCTAAAAGACGCATACTTTTTGTCAAAATTTTGTTAAAAATGTATATAATTATATGTAACATACATCATTTTCTTCAAAATTTTCTGCAGAATTCAAAAATCAAGGAGATTTTAATGCATCTTTTCAAATAGGGGATTTATTCATGATAAAGCACGATAAAATAGAAAGTAGAGACAAAGTTTTATTTTTCCATAACTTCATTAAAAATCAACAGATTCAAAAATAAAAAATCAGTTCGATGGATTTAATGGTAACTGTGCAGTATCATGTGTAATTAATCTTAATTTCAGGGGATAAAAACTGCACAAATTTCTTGAAAATGCCAAAGTTTTTCAATAGTTCATTAACATTCAACGTATAAATATATGTAAAACATCATTTCTTGTCCTTTTGCATTTATAACATGATAAATCCCACACAGAACAGAAGAAAATAAAAGAATAGACAGTTGATATCATCATCAAATTAAAAAAAACAAATTTCTTATGCACCCATTAAGATAAGAAAATGTTTAGTATCGATATGTTAGCCGAGAAAACCTAATCATGAAAAAATTTAACTTCAAGCAATACGGTATCAATTAAGTGATTAGAACTAGAAGCAACAAAAAAGTGCAAAAACCCTTAATAGAACACAGAGTATGTTCTGTGTTCATGTTTTCAAATGCAAAATAAAATTATAAAATTAATTCAGCTAAAATAACACCATCACTTGGCATATTTGGCATCACCAGGTCATGGGGGGGGGGGGGGGGGGGTGTATTGAATGAAAACAACAAAGCAAACCTCTGCACACAAAAGGCCCACATTATAAAAGACATTAACGTTCAGGGAGTGCTTCTAACCTATCTAGATCTAGACTAGATCTACATCAGGATCTAGATCTAGATAACGGTGAAACTAAAGGAAAGGGCAATAATTCCACAAAAAATCTGAAGATAATGTTTATTTCATTAAAACCTGAATATATTTGAAACACAATCCTTCAAGACCACTAAAACTAAAAGTAGTATAGTAAAAGCAACACACAAGCGCGTCACTAATTCATTACTACACTCAGTAGTAACGGGAATAATGCGAACCCGAAACCCGCCGATGCTTGCCCGGTAACAGGTATTCAATATAGTGATTATTTTTGGAAAACATCAGTAAGCTTTGGAATGCATTAATTCCAACAGTTTTACTTTCACACGGAGTAAGAATGGTTAAAATTTGACCAAGAGAAGTTTGAAATAAACAAGCCGTATAGTTTTCGAAAACTTAACATTTAAAACTTAACCATTTTTTGACATTAAATATCTCTTGATCTACTGGAGATATCGAAAATCCGATTTCACCATCTTGAAGCTCGTCTTCTTATTGTTAAAAACTCGTACTGGAAGTTGATTTCCCGCCACTGCAACGAAACAAAATTTGTGTGTTTGTGATCACTAATTCGCAATGCCGCGCGCACGCTCACAAATTTCAACGGGGCTTTCAGCCGCGCCTGGGCGGCTGGCAGCGCGGCGTCACTGCAGTGCCTACTGTAAGTCTCTAACCAATGATCTGACTTATGATACTGACACTGATAACTGTAATTTTCTTCAGAATGAAGCATGATACCCCTGAGAGCTAAACAAAGGTTTATCCACATTAGCACTATTAATGAGCCAACATGATCATTTGGGGCAAAGGTCATTTCAGAGCTTGTTTCTGATTGGTTCTTAGACACAGACAACTCAAGATGATAGTCAGCTTAGGAGAAAATGAGATAATAATACATATGTGTTGAACAGCAATGACATAATAATACAAATGTGTTCAACAATTCGCATGCTGATGCTACGCCTTTTGATAGTGAGGGGAGAGCCCTTGAAACTGAAAGCTTAGTCTTTGTGACTCCCACCAGTGGTTCACTGTCGTGGGCTGCCAGTCAAAACACCCTCACGCCACTGGCTTGACCACAGGTCACGCCACTGGCTTGACCACAGGTCTCTAGACCTGCTCTGGCCTTGGGACTAGCCTATCAGCATTCCTTTGCTTTTGGTGTTGGGTGGTGGTATTTTTGAAGTATGCGTGGCAGAAGGACTGAGAGGGAGGGGCATTGTCCATGACACCATGTGTAGTTGTGTGCACCCACGTCGACTCACTACCTGCATGTCTGTGCGTGAAAACAAAGAGAGACCTTACAGCCTATCAGCGTGCTGTAGTGTACACACTGCGTCGCCAACAGGAGAGTGTCGGTAACGGATAGTTGAGGTGTCGACTCAATTTCATTGGTCGGATAATCGAGATCAACTCATCCGTTTGGGGTTCAACAATTGGAATAAGAGATGGTACAGGAAATCAAAGTCAACACAGGCGTCACGACGCTTGAGTTGAAGTCAAAACAACCGTTTTATTTTAATATAAAATATGATGCAACTGTGCCGGTTCCACCAAAAAAATTCAACTCAAGAGAAGTTCAACTCATGCGAGTTCAACTCAAGTGAAGTCCACTGTATCTCCAAGTGCAGTGTCAACATTGCTATCCTTACCTGATTGAAAGGAATAAAAATTAATTTGTTCTCATGAGAGGTTGCAACACTGTGTTACTAACAAAGAGAAAATGAAACTTGGAAATGCATCACCAATGATTGCATGTGAATTATCAAAACGTGCAACACGAAAGAGCTTAACATTTTTAGCTTACTTGAGCAGGTTCCCATGCATTTGCGGGACGAGCCTACGAGCACTGTAGCCGGATCCCGTACATACAGGGGATCGATATTATCGATCGATAACTCCCATGCTTTTCCCGTGTGAGCTGTGGGACTCGGCGAGACACTTGCTGGACCTGTTTTTTCATTTCGTTTATTGTTTGGTCGAGTTTTATATTGTCCATTTCCAATATTCACAAAATGAAAACTATCAAATCAACCGAAGTTCTATCTGTTTTTTCAGATATAACATTTATTTGTTTGTTTTGTGACTTCATTTCAATGTGATTGCTTGATTAGGTTTATTTTGGTGAAATTTTTACTAAACCCCAAAAGCGCCAGGCTGCAGTGATTGTTGGGCCAAAAATTGCCTAGGCTCAAGTGAGTTAACCCTCACCCTGCGAAGGGTGGTATATGTCAGCATTGACTTTCCATGCACTCACTCTGCACGGGCGGCAAAATTCGGGAAGGTCAAGCTGACCACGCAGCGCGAAAGCCGGATTTTCACACGTCGGGTCACTTGACCTCTTTGAGACGTAATTACTGTCTTATTGCTCACTGAATCTCTTCTAAATCAAAGGCATTGTGACAAGGACATATTAACCAGTGAACCACTGGTCAGAATCACAAAGACTAAGCTTTCAAAGGCTCTCCTCACACTATCAAAAGATGTAACACTGACATGCGAACCTGTTGCTCAATAAATTTGCAATATTATCTCATTTTCTCACAAACTGACCATCATCTAGAGTTGTCTGTATCTAAGAACCAATCAGAAACAAGCCCTGAAACGATCTTTGCCCCAACTGCACACATTGGTTCATTAGTATGTGTCAATCAGGATGAAACCATTTGTTTAGGGCTTGGGGGGCGTGGCTAGTTATCAAGCTTTGTTCTCACGAAAAGTACGGCTGTCAGTTTAGTTTCATAAGTCAGATCATTGGTTAGAGACTTACAGACAAAGGTTTTGCTGGTTAATCCATTATCAAGCGTGATAAAGCATAGCAGCGAATGTTTTCATACTGATCAATAAAAACCGAGCCATGTGGACAGCGGTAGTGTGGTCATCGTGCATCAGCAAGGGTCAGTGCGACCCAGGCACGATTCCCCATGAGTAAGGTCACTGACCGGACAGCGGGCTTAGAGTGTCGGTCGCAGGGTGAGCGTTAAGAGATGTGGAAGCGATGAAAATAAGTTTTCTTCAGCAATTTTAACTTAAACAAAAGTATCAAAAAAAGTTCCCACATGATAAAATAATATTGTGGGACACAATATTGGTTACTTTCTTTCTTTTCACCATTTCAAAAAATAAGATTATAAAAAGGGGAAAGAAAGCATGCTACAAAGAATGCCAAAATGCAGAGTAATGAAAATGTACAACAGTAAGCCCCAAAAATGGACTACACACTATTTGCCACACAGTCAGCAACTTTCGCTTTGTTTTTATCCTGTCTGCACCATTGATAAACACAAGTGGATTCGTTTCAGTGTAAAGGGGCTGGGATTGGCCAATACAGATTTTGAGTATGCGCAATAATAATTTTTGTTACAGTGGTAAGCAGCAACTGACTTGAACCAAGGCGTTTGGAGGGATAAGTGTAACTCCTCTTCATACATAGCGACTAAATCTGAGTTTACACCTAGAGGGCCATAGACACTACTAGGCCAGCAACATGGTGTAAAACATGCTGAAAATGCCTGAAACCTTTTTAGGTGATCAGAATAAAGGCTACTTGAAATCCAATGGCCTGCTCCCTAGCAGGATAATGGGACAATGGCATGGTGGAGAAGCTCAAACCCCAACAAGAAAAAACACTTATGCATTTCAAAAGCTAAAATGAGTCATTTCAAGCATGCTTACTCTAAATATTTGAAACTATTAAAAAAAAAAGGAGTGTCTATTCAGGCCGCCACCTAGAGGCACCTAGCGACCTGAATAGAGTTACAGTGGGGTGTTTTGTCCATTCGGGCCTCTGTCGGAACAAGTTCCATCCCTGTAAGATAAGGGGAAAAAATATTCAAAAATTTATCTGAGGCATACTAAGGGGAAAAGGCCCTGAATACACAATGTTGGAGATGATGTTAATAAGCAAAATAGTGAAAAGAAAGTTTGCTATGTATTAATATACAAATGTTCAGAGGGACATATTCTACACATGAAAGAGCATAAAAAACATGTATTGTGCAAAACAGAAAAGCAATTGATGCAATACAGTGTCAAAAAAGTAATTTCCTGATCAGTTGCCATCATCGGTGAATTGAATCCCTGAATCAGATGGATTCCATGTCAAAATCTGCATCCATCTTGACTTGCACCAACAATGGTATCATCTCAGATCCATCACTTGCTGTAACAAGATGGAAATAAATAAATAGCAAAAGCATTGTGTGAATTATCAAAACGTGCAACACGAAAGAGCAAATTTGGAGACTTTTAGCAGTAAATACTGCTTAAAAGATCATTTCACTTTTTTCAGTCTTTTATTCAGGGACATGACATAAAACTGAAAGCTGATCAAGGTACAGTGGACCATCATGTTTAACGACACTGCTAATAACGAGAACTTTGCCTATAGCGAGAACATTTTAAATCCCCGTTTTTTTCTACTATATGAGCTATATATTAAAATACTTGAATAACGGCAATCGATAATCACAACCTTTGCTATAGCGAGAGAATTAATTCTGAGTGCATACTGCAAATTGTGGGAGCGGCCGCAGTACATCGTGTAGCGAGTTAGACATAATATGTTCTTTGTCTGTTACTGCACGCCCATCCGTCTTGTCACCTCTCACTCAGGCCGACAATGCTTTGTTTCCTTACTGACCACGTGTCATGATAGCGCATTACACCACCACCCACGCAACCAATAAATTTACATTTGCCCGCCTGCCCACCCGTCCAATTATGTATTGCATAAGCCTAGCAAGCGTTGTCCACTTTTTACCATGTGGCGTGACAGCACTGTACACTACCACCCACGCATTCAATAAATTTATGCCTGCCCACTCGTCCAATCACGTCTTGCGTAGGCCTAGCAAGCGTTGTCTACTTCCACCACTCACGCACACAATAAATTTACGCCCGCCCACCCGTCTAATCATCTCTTAAGATCTTGCTTATACCAAAGGAGTTTTGTTTTCTTACTGACCGCACACTATGCCACCACCCACGCAACCAAAAATTTACTGGTAGTGATTTACGCGGATCAAAGACAATGCTGCGAGTAATAATTATCGTACATCACAAGTAGTGATCAGAGAGTGCACGTGTCTGACGAAGCTACACGGTTGTAGCCTTCATGGCCAGCCCCACAGTTTGCCCCGGTGAGTGATGAGTCATTACTTTGAGCTGGATGCGCGTAGTGTGCTGTCACAGCACGTTGTCAAAAAAAAAGTACCGAGATCTGCTGTCAGTTTGATATTGTAGGCCTACGTTGATTGACAGGACTTGCCAACAAGAGAGGTAACCGTTATTTTTCATGGTTACCTCCCTTGTTAAAATGTCCTGCACATAGTGGAGTATTTTAACCCCTTGCCTTGCCTTTTTGACGCTTTCCTGGAATAGCGAGACCTTTGGTATAACGAGACATTTTTGGTGGAACATAACCTCTCGTTAAAACCAAGTTCCACTGTACTTACTAGACAATGTCATAACAATGCATGATGTTATTCTGCTTTCTTCCATGTGCTCACAGGAGTATTATCAAATTGCATTATGATCTTATATTATGAATTAATTTAATGAATAAAGTAATTAATACATTAATAGTGTACAAAATTTGATTCACTTAAACCAAGTGCTTTTTTTTTTTTTTACAAAAAAGCTTGGTTAAGTTAGAGTAAGACAATAATGAAACGGCTAAAAACCAAATGAGAAGTCACAATGATGCACCTGCTATATTTCATACACAGCCTCACACAATGGTAAAAATATGGAATCAACAGTAACTGCCAAAGTGCCATCATGTCTTACATTTTTTGTTAAGTTTATAATTATTTTTTAAAAAATCAAACTGTCAGTTTGCCAGTTCACAGCTGACACGGCATCCCCAAAGAAGTCTAAGGAAGCCAAGGTCACTACTAAATAGTTGAAGTAGAAACTGCAGCTTAATGTGACGGAGAATGACACAGCATTCCAGGAACTGAGTGCTCAATAGATTTCAGTAAATACCACAAATTTTTTATGCATCACAATCTGCGCAAAGAGTTGGTGACTTTTCTGGTGCTATCTTTTCTGGTTTATAGTAAAAAATACTTACTGATTTTATCTGAGAAGCAGTTTAATACTGGCCTCTACATCTGATAGTTCTTGCCTCAGTTTCGATATTTCCTGGACAAGATCTTGTTTCCGCTACAAAAAGAAAAATACATGAAATTTTTCAAGTACAACCTGATGCAAAGTTTTCAGTAATTATTGACCTAACCCAATAATGCCTAACACACCATGAAGCTCCACTGAAAGGAGAGGGCAGAGGCGATTTTCCTACCTAGCACAGTATCGTATCGTGTTTTCAAGTCTTCCTGGCAACTATGCCTCTCCATACCAGGAATAACACGATATACATGACTTTCGACGCCCGTGCAGATGCGGGGCTCTCTTGTAGAAGAGGGACAGCAGAGAATACATCTGACGTGATACTGCGTGTCGTAAGAGGCGACTAAAGGTGCAAAGGTCCTGGTCTCCCGAGAAGAGCCAGTTGGCGGTGGGCCAACTACCCACCCTGTAAAAATAAACCAGTTACAGAAACACAAGCAAATACTTCAAATCAGTCTTTTATCTTGGGAGAAGGGGGAGCATCTGCACCTGTAGATTCAATGAAGGACAATGGACAAAGCCGAAAGGACGCCACTGGCCCGACTGCTCCTTCATCAAGCAAGTCACTCCGGATTGCGTCGTGGAATGTCCGCTCCATGTATGAAGCAGGAAAGAGTGCCCAGGTTACAATGGAGATGAGGCGATACAGACTGCACATACTTGGAGTTAGCGAGACCCGCTGGATACAGTCCGGACTGAAACAACTTAATACTGGGGAAAAGATTTTGTATTCTGGAAGGGAGGACAAAAAGCATACAGAAGGAGTAGCGATCATCTTGAGCAAGCACGCCCAGAGGTCACTGAGGGGATGGGAACCCTATGGAAGGAGAATTATATTGGCATCATTTACTACTAAGAACAAGAACATCAACATGAACATTGTGCAGATATACGCCCCAACAAATGAAGCAACCGATGAGGACAAGGACGACTTCTACAACCAGCTTCAGGAAATAGTTGACACATTGCCAAGAAAAGATGTGAACATTATAATGGGAGACGCCAATGCCAAGATAGGACAGGACAATACAGGGTATGAGGACATTATGGGGTGCAATGGTTTAGGACAAATGAATGAGAATGGAGAGCGGTTTGCAAGTTTCTGCGCATTTAACAGCTATGTGATTGGAGGTTCAGTATTCCCACACAAGAGGATCCATAAGGCCACTTGGATTTCACCGGAGGGAGTAACTGAAAATCAGATTGACCACTTTTGCATCACCCGACGATTCAGACGCTCACTAGAGGATGTCATAGTACAGAGAGGAGCAGATGTTGGATCTGACCATCACATGCTGCTGGCAAGACTCAAACTCCGCCTCAAGAAACAAGGTACCAGAGCAGGAACAAAGAGGAGAAAGTTTCAAGTGAGCCTTCTGGATGGAGACAAGAAGGAAGAGTTCCAGCTGACACTGAGGAATAGATTCAAACCCCTTGTTGACCTCGAAGAGACAGTAGATTTGGAGACTCACTGGGCTAAGGTAAAAGGAGTATTTACATCGACATGTCAGGATGTTATTGGGGAAAAGAAAGTGGAACACAAGGAATGGATCAGTCAAAAATCACTGGACTTGATAAGGATAAGAAGAGACCTAAAAGAACGGGTAAATGCAAGTCGTACAAGAAGCTCAAGAGTTGGTAACCAGGAAGAGTACCGAGCATCAGCTAAAGAGGTCAAAAAATCAATTAAAAAAGACAAAGAGGAGTTCATAGGAATGTTAGCAGAGAAAGCAGAGAAGGCAGCAACAGGAGGACACATGAGGATCCTCTACCAGACTACAAAGACTCTTGCTGGAAAATATGGAAAACCTGAAGTTCCTGTCAAGGATTACAACAGGAAGGCTATTTTTGGAAAGGAAGCTCAGGCAAAAAGATGGATAGAACATTTTAACAGCCTCTTGAACAGACCTCCACCAAGCAACCCACCCGACATTCTACCCGCAAGAAATGATTTACCGATCAGTTGCGACCCTCCGACTAAAGCAGAGATTAATGATGCCATAAAGCAGTTAAATCGAGGCAAGGCAGCTGGACCAGACCAGATCCCACCAGAGGCGCTGAAGGCAGATGCTGCTGGGGCTGCAGAGGGTCTGCACTCACTATTCTCGAGGATTTGGATCGGAGGCAAGTTTCCAAAGGACTGGAAGGAAGGACACCTCGTGAAGCTCCCAAAAAAAGGGGACCTCAGCAATTGTAGTAACTACAGAGGAATCACACTTCTCTCCATCCCAGGAAAGGTTTTCAATCGGATTATTCTCAAGCGAATACAGAATGCAACAGACCAAAAACTTCGCGAGGAGCAAGCTGGTTTCAGGAGTAATCGATCAACCACCGACCAGATCGCCACGCTGAGAATCATAGTAGAGCAGTCGCTAGAGTGGAACTCCCAACTGATAGTGAACTTCCTTGACTACGAGAAGGCCTTTGATAGCATCGATAGAGAAACACTGTGGAGAATATTGAGACATTATGGAATCCCAGAGAAGATGGTGAATCTTATCAAGAGCATGTACGAGGGGACAAGTTGCAGAGTCGTACATGATGGTGAGCTTACTGACAGCTTTGATATCAAGACTGGTGTTAGGCAGGGTTGTTTGCTGTCCCCATTTCTGTTTATCCTGGTGATTGATTGGCTTATGAAAGAAACCACCAGTGGAGGAAGAAATGGCATACAATGGACCCCATGGACACAGCTGGACGATCTAGATTTTGCAGATGACTTGGCACTATTGTCGCACACACACGACCAGATGCAAGCAAAGACTACAGCTCTAAACAAAATTTCAGAATCTATTGGATTGAGGATACATCCCGCGAAGTCGAAGGTCCTAAAAATTGTTGCACCCCTAAGCGAACAAGTCACAGTAGGAGATCAACCACTGGAAGATGTAGAGTCCTTCTGCTATCTTGGTAGTATCATTGACAATAAGGGAGGAACAGAGGCAGAAGTCAAAGCACGAATTGGAAAGGCACAGGCAGCTTTCACATCCTTAAGCAAGATTTGGAGAACCAAGGATATATCTCTAAAAACAAAGCTGAGGATATTCAACTCGAACGTGAAGTCAGTCCTGTTGTATGGATGTGAGACTTGGAATGCGTCCCAGGCCTGCATAAAGAGAATCCAAGTTTTCATCAACAGATGTTTGAGGAAGCTACTTAAGATCAGATGGACAGACAAGGTCAGCAATGAAATTGCATGGAAAAGAACAAGACAGAACCCAGTCAGAGAGGAAATTGGTAGGAGGCGATGGAGATGGATCGGCCACACTCTCAGGAGGCCAGGAAACAGCATCACGAAGAAGGTATTGGACTGGAATCCCCAGGGCAAGAGATCAAGAGGAAGGCCGCGCGGAACGTGGAGAAGAGCCAGAGAAAATGATGTGCAACGAAGCGGAAAGACTTGGAATAATGTAAAGAGGCTGGCCCATGATAGAGAGGGATGGAAGGTGTTTGTTGGTGGCCTATACCCTGATCCAGGGTGAGAAAGGCAATGATGATGATGATGACTTTCGAAGTTACTTTGATCTTCTGTCTTTGAAAACAGAAATACTCAACCTGTTTTCTGCATCCTTTAACAATTTTTCAAGTTTATGTATGTAAATATCAGATTTTGAGCACTTTCACCATTTATCTGGGAGATAAAGGGTGAAACAAGGACTTAAATGACACTAGATTTCAATGAAAATAGTGACATTGATGGAGATGCAAAAAAACAAATTTCAGATTTCAGGTTCTGTCGAATATTTTTTTTTTTTTTTTAATCTTTTCAAATTTTGAGCAGTGCTCTTTTCCTCAGGCAAGAAAGGGAGTGGAAGTGGGTTTGGTAGTATTGGTTAACCCTGGCAGAGTACACTTGCTGGGATTTATTATTGTGTTCAATTGAAAAAGCATCAGCAGATGCAATCTTCTATTAAGTGTTTCATGTTTGTCAACATTACCAAAATGGTGCCGAGCTTTATCACTAACTGCATCAGTGAGTCAGTTCACGCTGATGAGGCACCTAGAAATAGGCTTAGACAGATGGGTTCCAGTAAGTATGAAGTTAGAGAGGCAAATAAAAAAAAAAAATGGGGTCCATGTGTGAACCCATTTCACATGTCCTGTGCTTCTTCATGTGCCTCTCACACTGACAGATTCTTAAATGTGTCTGTTGAGCAGAAACTGACGATATGCTTGGTGCAGGTACCCTTTTACCTTCTGGAGTATGTATATCAATTTTGATAATGCTTTTGGTTCCAGGCAAGATAACCATGTCAAGAAAAAACAAAAACATTTGCCATCAAATGATAAAATTAAAGGCAGCTGATGGAGACAATAATATTAGGAGCACTACATGGTTCCATGTTATGGACTGTGTTCAGATTTGCTGCATCACAAATGATGATTCCTTTTTGTGGAATGAACTGAGATGAAATTTTGCTTTTAACCAGCAAAAAGTCAGTGGAAACATGATAATAGCACATACTGCTGCTGTATCTAATAAATATATGGCCTAAACTTTTCAAGCAAGCAAGTGGAAGTAAAACTGGTCACAACGCATTTGATAAAAGAGGGTCCTTATAACTTGATAAATTCTGTATAGTGATACAGAGTTCTTTCAGGTTCCCTTGAACTTGTGAGGACAGATCAATAAGTTTTTTCCAATCAACCATTAAAGAATGAAGCTACAGTCTTGAAACTTGGTGTGGATTTCTCTATTCACCAAACAAAAGGACACGAATCAATGACGGATCTTCAAAAGTCCTTAACCTTGAAACCAGTCTTCATCATTCTGTGCATGATGTTTCAAATCTTTTTCCCTTAAGGTGTTTCTTTAGTTTTAAGATTAAAAGAAATCTGAAGGTCCCAGGTCTGCAGAACAGTTGGGGTATTATTTTCAGTCACTGTTTACCTGTCACTGGTGCTTTGAGTGATGTATACATGTGCTGATGCATTGCAGTGAAGCAGCATGATGCCTTTTGTTAATTCCTCACCTCTTTTCCTTCAAAACCACTCATGGTCTCTTCAGCTGATCTAAACACTGTTCACCAGCAACTGAATGCCCACACTTTAATTAACTGATGAAATACTATAAAAATCACAGAAAATCTGAGCCTCCACATTGACAGACGTGCTGCGCTCTGAAAATCCAAGTCTGGACTCCCAGCTAAGCGGTCATATCAATTTAATATTCTACATTGATTTAATATGTTACATTCTTCTAATTGTTTAACTGTTTTATTGGTTCAATTTTCCAACCTGTTTTTGTTTTTTTCCCAATGAAGGTTTAAACCCTGAAAGCCTGATTTCTCTTCCCTTTTCCTTTGCATTTTATTGTATATTGTTTTAGTATTATTTCTTAAGCGAGGCTTTGCTACCTACAACTTTTTTTTTTGCCATATTTTGACTCGACTCCACTTTTTAGATAAACATCCAAGATAAGGATAACGAGACTAACCAACTCACCAGATTTTGTCCATTACTTTGAGCGTGTATTAACAATGTCAACAATACAACAATATGCACCTTATAGTCATCTGTTCATAATACTATGAAAAATAACTTATTATGGCTAAGCAAATTCTGCGTCTGCAGTTTGTGCACATAAACTTACAGAAAGAATGGTTCATCTCGGTATCCTGTGTCTTAGAATATATCATCCTGATTCTAAACTACTGATAACATGGATTTGCCAATGAAGACTGCACCTTTGTGTTTTAGGGAGAAAGGGATGACGGAGTCTTCCATTGCATGGATGTAGATTTGGTTTCTGAGTTTAAAAAATGATGAAACTATGTTTCTTCCATCATCACCAAACGGTCAAAGAAATTGTTTTACCCATGGCAGAACAGCTCAAGCAGTTGCTGACCACAATTCACTCTCTGCTCCTTCTGATAAGGGGTCACAAGACATTGTACCCATCTAGAGGAAGTTCTGACATGTTCAAAAGCTCAAAGAAATTTCTCAATCAACCCCTGATTCAGGCAGTTGTCTTGCACTTATCTATACGCATAATCTTCTTCACTGTTGCAACAAGATCCACAAGCACAACTGACACTGAATGATCTTCTCTGGGGTCATCCTTTACAGATATGGATCCAAATTTAAATCGCATACACCAACATTTGATTTTTTCAAGGTGCGAGTAGGTACCTGCATACAATGCAGACATTTCATCATGGATAGTATGTGGATTCTTTCCTTGGAAATGACGGCACTTTATTACGGCTCTCATTTCAGTTTTCTCTGTTGTTACACAAACTTCACAACAATTTATTCTGGCCTTGAAGGGATGGTGCTATCCAGACTAGTATAACGTGTAACAACTACTCTACTGCTTAGAAAATCCCAATTTTTGATGTTCATGTGTGAATTTCTAGACTGTAGCTTCATTCTTTCGTTCTCTGTAAAAACTTTGCACTCTCACCTGTTAGGGTTGCTGTTAGGTCCACAAAATAAACACACTACCACAAACATCTTCACAGGTACAACTTCAATCTCAGTCAGCTTCACACTTTCATACTTGAAAATTGGGTTAACTTTTAAGACATAATTATGATTAATCTCTCCAGAGACCATCCTGTGATCCTTCCAGATGATTGAGATTGGCAATGTGTGACTGTAAGGCTGGTGTGACTGCTTAGGCACCAATGAACATTCGTACTGCAGAGGAATGCAGCAACTTGTCTCTTTCAAACTTATTTCAGGTAATAATGGATCACTATTTTTCCTGATTATGACCAACTTCATGTTCTTTTCTTTCAGCAACACAGCACAGCGTGCGAAATTTTCTAGAACAGTCATTGAGAACCACATAGCTTAAAGCAGTTGAAATTTTACAGATAGCAAAGTAGATCATTCTTAAATATATAAACCTGCCACTGTAATTGTCACAGGCTTCAAATAGCTGACCACTGTATGGTACTCAGATAATTAAATCCCAGCTTTGTTATATGGTCCACTTACTTGCATCATCCACAAAATATGGCAGGATGGGAGGTAATAATGAAGCAATGAGTGTTAGTCAAAAAGCAACATACCTGAGTGTTTCCCCTCTCTTTCTGTCTCTCTTTATCAGTCAATTTCCGCAGTATCCTGTGTTTCTTATCTATCAGAGAACTCAGAGACTGCAGAATGAGCTTTGGTTGTTGTCGTTGAGAAAATGACATTGGTGGATTCTGCTGATATGTTTGGTGTTGGGCAGCCTCTGCAGGGATTGGTTCTTTTGATACTGCAAATGCTTTTGGTCCTGCAAAACTAAAGCCTAAGAAAAAATACACGGTTTCCTGCCATAGGCTCTTGTTCTTCACTTTGTATGCTATCGGAATAACAAGACGAAACATACTGTCTCCGCTCTCAATAAACATAGTGATTTTCTCACCCCCATTTTCAAGGGTACCCTCAAGCAAACGCAATTTTTCTCTGACTGCTGGTTGGTGCCATTTTTCCTTACGATTTGGCTCTTTGTCCAATTCTGACAGGGAGTCCTGATGCACTAAATCAGTTCCAAAGTTTCCATTGCCAAGAAAGAATAATGTTCGCTCTCTTTGCCACTGGGTCTCCTTTTCAGTATATTTCTTTCTGAATGCAAGATGCCATTGCCACTGAGCTTCCTTGAGCTCATTTATAGAGCAAATATGATATTTCTGCCTCTCCACAGTACAAAAATTGTACATCATAAAGTACAGATATGGTTCAAGATATGGCTGGCTGGTATCAAGAGACTGATTCAACTTATACAGTTTTGAGCACCAAGTTAAAACAGAATTGAATGTTATACCTCGTGGTATGTGTCCATCTACAATCAGAACTGACACAACATTCAGGATTGCCTGCAGATAGTCGAATTCTTCTGCCTCTGCCACAATTGAGAACATTAGTTTGTAGATCTCAAAAAGATTCTCTTCTCCACCCTGACGTAGGTGAAGTAGGCGATGGAGTGAAGATGCACCAAGTTTCAAAGCTTTTGTGTATCTGAATAAAAGGCGTTCTTCACGAGGTAACCGTTCCTCAGAGATATCCTCCAGGAAATAGTCACTGAAGCTGATCATCAGACTGAAGAGAACTGATTTATCTGTATGTGAATCAATGGTGCTTGCCCTGATTCTGAAATTCACAGTCCTTTTCACTTGTAAATATTCTTCATCAACTCTGCGCATGGTTTCTTTGTACTTTTGTTCCAGCTGTTTCAGAAAATCAACCTCAGCCTGTGTAAGGAATGTAAGTGATGCCATATAATACCCAGGATTTATCAAAAACGCACGCAATTCTGATCTGTCTTTGAAAAACTTGCATGTTGCAAGCACACCAAGAAGCATTATCAGAGATTTTAGCTCTCCAAGATATCCAGCCAAATTAAACTCTCTGTCTATGTGTTTCTCAACAAGTGACTGTTCCTTCTTGAAGTATTCAACTGCATTCTTGGTAAGTTGAATACACTTTTTAATTTTCTCCTCATCAAGGCCATTCCTACCAACATTTCTCTTTCCAAAGTCAATTATGTCATAGAGCTGATATTTGAAGACTTGTCCAAATGTGTCCCATAAGAATGGATTTTCTGGCAGTGCCATGACTGCAGAGCACGCATAATGCTCAGCTTCTTTCCATTCCTTCATGGTTATATAATATCTAGACAACTGCTGGGCTGTAAAAGGATCCTGATTCTTCTGATACAATTCAGTCATCAGCTGTACCGCAACTCTATCTCCCTCACGTTCCTTGATATTTGTTATAAAACGTGAGAAAAAAGCTTTCTGTCCCTTTTTATTAACTTCCCTTGTCTTCATAATGTTTGCAATGATGTCTTTCAATGCTTTGGCATCTCTTGTTTCAATATCAAAGACAGGGGACTCTATGAGTTGAAACATAATCTCACTCTCCTTCTTTCTAGTGCACTTCTTCAAGTGCTCTAGCAAGGAATGGGCAATGCGTCCATTGATCAATCTAACTGTCTGTCCATTAGCAGTCATTTTGTTTCCTGTTGGATGAGATAAATTGAGCAAAACCAACATGGGTTGGCTCAAATGGGCCTCCCAGTTAAGTGATCTTTGTCCATCAGGTAGTGAAGATTGGCCTGTAAATAGATGGTCAAAACATGACACTGGAACTGATCTGAAGTCATAGTTGTTCAGAAAAGCCAATTCTGTTAGAAGCTCCAACTCTGAGTCCTGGCTTATGTCATCTACAAATTCTTTGACAACACTTTCAATATAGTCTGGATTGAAATTTGTTTTCAAGATATTAAAAGAAAGTAAGTACTTGGGATCAATGTCATTCTCCTCAAACAACTTTTCTTTGTTCTTGAACCACGCTATTTCATCATCTTTCAGTTTGTGTGGTACATTTTTCCATCGAAATGGAATGGAATGAGGTAATGATGATCTTCTTATGCATATCAAGAGTGTGCAATATATGCTACTGATGTCATCATGATCTGACTGGCGCTGAATCCGTCTTCCTTCTTCTTCCAAATCATATCTAAGCTTGTTACACTTTTCCTCATCACTTTCATCTAACAGAATTAGAAGGGAACTTGGATTTCCATCATCATACATCCTCAATTCTTTCAGCTGTTCACATGTGTCATCTGTGATATTTTGAACAACACAACAACGATACTTTTTCCTGAGGTCCCAGAGAATCTGTTTGGCAGATGTAGTTCCCCCTGCACCTGGTTGATGACACAAAAAGACTGAAGTGACTGTTTCCTCTTCTTCAGGGTTCCTCAGTGCTTCTTCCACCGTCTCTTTCAGGTTGTTGTGAAATGATCGTTTCAACACCTGGTCCTGATAGTAAAAATTCAGCCAGTCTATTGGGCCTCCTGAGTGATAATTTGCCTCAATTTTCTTACGATAACTTTCACTATTTGAATCCTGAATCACTGGATCTGCAGCAGACAGCACATCCAAGCTACTCCAATCCTTAATTTTCTTTTCCCTTACCTTTGCACGTGTTCCATTAGACCGGGGTAGAAGACACATTTGAATATCTTTGTAATCACGCAAATGCATAATTTCTATATTCAACTGATCTAATGGTAATCCAACAATGCAGTGATTTTGAATGTCTTTCTTGCTAACTTTAGCCCGAGTCAACATACTCTGCTTCCATTGCTCAGCAAGGTTTTCCGATTCTGCAAACACAACCCACTGATCAGGGTACTCTGTAAGTATTTCTTCGCAGCCCTCAATCATTGTATCATAATTTTTGGACAATAAAAAAATCATTATTATTGTCCTTTTCTTCTCAACTATGGAACTCAACAATTTGACACAGTCACGGAATGCAGATCGTTGTTTTCTGTTCCATTCCAAAGGCCCTAATTGCTCCATCTTCGTTGCCTTGTGACCATTGCCAAATATCCATGGAATCTTATCTCCAGTTCGCAGTGAGTTTGTAAGTGATGCATTTTTGGCTGGCATGTTAGAAAAATTGTTTAGAGTCAAGACTTGCATTGCTTGGTTGTGAACAACATCCATTGTGTGATAAATTCCTTGTGAGGCACCAAGGGGTTCAAAATCAAAGACAGCTTCTGGCCTTAGGTGTTTAATGAATTGGAAATGCTCTTGATTAAAACTCTCAAAGTCCAAGGGGCTTAGGATAAGCAAAGGATAAACCATATCTTCAAGGGTTTCCCTGCCTCCTGTGAGATGGTTAAGCAACTGCTTTCTAAGATTTCCACTTACTCTGTTAGTAGTATGGACTTTGTCTTCTTCCTGTGTCCTCTTTTCAATATTTTTCATCAAATTTTTCTGATAATCTTTAACCATGCTCTGATCCACGAGTTCTGGAAATCCTTTTTCAGTTAAAAGAAAACAGGCATCTCTCCTGCTGCTTTTTCTTGATGATACTTTCAGTTTCTTGCCCTTGGTCATCACAAGGTCGGTCACTGAACTCAGATACTGTTGTGATGGTGCCACATCAACTTCTATAACAAAAGTATTCTTCCTTCCCACCACTTCAACAAACCACGGACCACTGACCACTTTTTGAATGAAAGGTACAAAACTATCTTCAAAACAGCCCTTCATAAATTCTTGTAGGTAGTCTTCAAATGTGTCTTTGTTTTCTCGAACTCCATATATTGTTCCTTTGTTGCTGTTGTTATCTGATGGTTGGATGCCGAAGTAAATTGTACCATTCTGGCGTTCATTTATGCAAGCACTTGCAAATCTTACAACTGCAAATGCCATAGATTCTTCTTTTTGGAGATCTTCTGATACACCATAAAAACAACGGACAGGGTTCAGTTTAAGTCCAATGCCACCTTCCGCAGCATCCACCAGAAAATGCTCCTTGTACTTTACAATATGATCAACTTTGGTCCAAAATGGGCGCAATTTTTCATATGTTTCCTGAATGGGTGGTTTTTCTTTAGACTTTTTGCTTTCTATGAATTGCACAAGACATTTGATGGCACCAAATTTTTCATCCTCTGGAGCAATATCTTCCACATCAGATTTCGTCCAGCTCAATAGAGTTTCTCCACATATACCCTTGTGAGCTATTAAGCATGGCAAACTGGATGTGATTTTTTTCTTCTCAAACAGTTCTGTCAGGCAATCTCTGAGCTCATCTGGATCCATGTTACAGACATCTTTCTGACCTGCGAAAGTTAAAAATGCCATTTTCCTCAGAATAAAATACATGAATATGCTGCCTGAACATGTCAGGGATTGAACCAACCTAAGAAAAAAAGGACATAAACATTTAACTAACTTTTCAGGAATAGCTTTGGACAGAGTAATACTGTAGTGCCCTCTTGTTGTGACTTTGAACTGAGCAGTGAACACTAATCTAAAACCGATACTTCCCTTGTTTTGTTGTGTTATGTTATGTCGTCACTTCCGTATGGCTTAGATATATAAGCCCTACGCCTTTACTGTATTGGGTCTGCCAACTGTGACCATGCAAGACCAAGAAACACTGACATCGTGAGCTCTGTCATTTGTGTAATAAAACTGTCGTGGTGAGACTTGTGAAATGATTTTCTCGCCTGTATTGATCAAGCTGTGGTTTGTGGGATCTCTAAACTACAATACTTTTTTATATAATTTTTCGAATGGTTGTCACAGAAAAAAAATACCCAAAAAAAACAACTGAAATCAGGTTTACACTGAGCATGTTCCATCCCTGTCATCTGCAAAATGTAGTCCCAGGAAAATTTTCACAGGTGAGCAGATGTGCGATGATACGTTCATAAATACAGTAATTTCAATAGTGAAAAAAAGAAAAATAACAGATACTCAAGGGTTTACCCAAACTAAATAAAAGTTTGGCTGTGCAATAATCAAAACATTTCTGCCTGATCTTTTGGAAATGGAAGGGATAGCCTTGACACAAAAATGTACAGGGAACTCTCCATAATGGACAGAATCACTTTACTCAACAGATATTAGTAGCAAACCTATGCTAATAATAGAATGACATCAGAATTTGCCAAGCAGCTGAATTATGACAGATTTTACAGGTTTGAGCTCGAGTTTGAGTTTGGAGAAAGCATGACGTCATGGTAATGGTCATATTGGGCTAGAAAAGATGAGAGACAGAATACAAAAAAAAACAATGGGACCGAAGGAGACCCTAGCAGAAGCTTCCACCAATGACCCGCAGATTTTTATAGGTAATTTGCTACACACTCATTCCAAGGTGAATGAAAAGTTCCTTGAAAGCAAACTACAAAAGTAAGTACCGAAGTCCACGATGACATTTCACATAAATAAAGAAAACTGCCTTTAGTTAAGGGGGAGTGCGGGTCCTGACGGCGATATTTGTTATTATGAGAAATAGACAATTTTAACTATCATAATCGAATCCAGGATGTCTGGATTAGCAGAAAAAAAATGTTTAAAAATTTGTTTGTCTTATGGTTGCCACCTTGGATTTTGAGTCCCCAAAAAGTGTCAACTTCAATATAGATAGGCTTCGCCAAATTTTACTGGATTTATTTGAAACTTCTCTTATGTCTTATAATGCAATTAAAAATTTTATACAGTAGGGAATTTTGATAACTCTTACAGATCTTTTGTTATGAATTTTTGAAAATGGTATGTAGCGGAATTCCATTTTTTCCTATTTTCTATCACAAAAAAATTCATCAAAAAAAAATTTGAAAAGTTAAATTTCCTACTGTATGAATTTTTTGATTTGTTTAAACATGTTGTTAGCCAAATTTTATACCAATTGGTCAATAAATAAAAAAACTAGTTCACAAATCACTGATCAAAAGTGCAATTTCAAGAAAATCGCATTTGAAAGTTTTTTTCAATAAAAATGTTATTGAAAAGTGTTATACATAGCTAAAATCACCCCTACTTGGTGTGCTGGGCCTCAACAATGATTGCAAACTACCAAAGGCTTACAGAAGGGATGTGGTGGGGAGAGAAATAGTATAAGTTTTAGGGTGGAATGGGGTATAGAATAGTCGGGAGTGGGGGATATACTGGCGAAGGGGGGAGGGGCAGGCGGGCTTGTATCATATAAACATATGTAGCAACTAAAAGGACTAGTGAAGAACCCCTCACCTTTCTACTAGCTTTTGAACCAGTTACAGCTCATCTCAAACTATCCACAATAAAAACAATGTAACATAATCAGCACTCTTCTTCTGTTACTGGTCTACACCTTCGTAAGATCTCTTGTCTGACTTTTTGCAACTGCAGGAAATGCAAAGTGACTTCCTACTTGGGCATCTTTCACAAACGGTCACAAATTCCATGACACAGAGTAACATTATAAAAACAAAAACTTGAAACAAAAGCACTCACGGCTGCTTATTTTCCTCCGAAACCGAACTCATAGCCAAGACCGCGAGAAAATAATAAATCAGGTGTCAGTCGGGGTCACGGAGTTCAACTGGCCGGCGGCCGCTTAAATCACAGCTGCACAGTTGTTCCAATAATTATGCCCGACAATATTTCACACCCTCAATTAATTGTACTGACCCCAGTACATACGAACCAGATCTTCAATAAATGCGTTTAACATACTACATTTCTGTGAAAGTTCGAAAGTTCTGTGATAAATAGGAAAGATTTTACAAGGGTGACGAAATGGGCCAAACTGGACTTTATTGTCGGACACACTGATTAACAATTTTGCTTAATTAACACACTTTCCTTAAATAAAAAACAGCTGATTTTTTCAGCAATGTTCTGAATTTGGTTAATGTACACAGTGTGCAAATTTCAAGAATAGGGCAATCATATCAACGACAAAATGTCCAGTTAACTTAATCCAGCTGTGTAAAAGACACTGATGAGCATTAATTTGTACTGATATTTCGCTCATTTGTTGGACAAGTTATGACCGGCACATGGAGACAGTGGAACATTTACACATGAACGTGATAGCACCATAAATGTGTCAATGATTTGTGCAGTATATGTGGCAACAGGGCATTAACCTGAAAAGGAAATGATTAAAAGAAGAAAAAAAAAAAAAACACTCAGTGGGAATCACATAGAGATTTGTTTTTAGTTTTGGAGATAAATATTAGCAATGATTTGCAATGTACTCACTGAACTACCGTGTGCTCAAATAGTCGTTTTCGCTTGACAGACTTAAAGAAAAGGAAGAGTGTGATATCGTTACAAACCATCAAGGCATTCGTCAGTGTGAGTGCCAGTATCAGGAGTGAGTACAATATGCTGCAAATTGTTATGAAATCACATTTACTCCCGGTTTCTCTAACTCTCTATGAGTTTTGTCCTCCTCCCCCTATCCACCCCCCCACACACACACACACACACAATGAAAGGGTCAAGTGATAACCAAAGGTTTAAATGGATCTGTCAATAGTAACATTAACGGACATCTTTCATACAAACCTTCGAAATTTGTTTTTATGTGGCTGTGGAGCTTCGTTATCAATATAATAATTCTCTTGACTGCGTATAGTTTACAAGCGATTTATTCCATTCTTACCAGCGGCATTCAGGAAATGTGTTAACATTACATGTACTTATTCCCATGTACACCCACATGTGGTTGGTGGGCGCCTTTGGTAAGGTCTCCTTCTGCCCTATCGTTCAGTTATATTCTGTCTATCGTCTTGCTTCTTCCTACAACAATGTAACCATTATCGTGTGGACGACGTGCTTTCTCCAAACTCAAACTGGTGTGCACCCAGTGACTTTCCTGAATCCCCCCCTCCTCCACCTCCCTCTGCGTGATTCTGACTGACCCTCAAACAAATTGTACAACTCAATCCCCATTCAAACAGATTTATGACTCAAGTAACATCAGACATTAACGGCTTCCATCGCCGATAGGGGATGCCCAAGAGGACGTGAAACTGACCAGCGCAGTGTTATCTGAAATCTCTGTGTTAATTAAACAGCTGTAGAGACATCCCGTGACTTGCCCTTCACCTGATTTTTGGCGCATCGAGTAGCTCATTGTCTCCTCTGTGTTTGACAGTTGATTCAGAATTGTTTTATATGAGGAAGTATTTTATTCAAATTTTTTAAAAACATCAGTAATGGGGTCAAATTGTGGTGAAAATGAAGCATTTTCTAACGGACATAGCTATGCAACTAATTCTACTAAAACAACTAGATTTTCACATTTATGTAACTTGACCTCTCCTCTCTCTTGTAACAGAGTGAAAAACTTCAAACCACTATAAATATTTCCATAGACCATGTCATATAGCTTCGTTTTCGGAGCTGCCGCTAAAGTCGGCGCGAAGCTATTGACCTCATGACCCCGACCTAGTGGCGAGGGCTAGTCGGCCAACTAAAGTACCGCTTGTTAGCAGCCGTGCACTGTCCAGTCAGCTGACACTGTACTCTTTAGGCTATTATGTGGGTCATGTCCTAAATCTGGTAAATATGGAGGGCATGACCTATGCCCCAGCCAATGAGAAGGCTCAATTTATTGCTTCGTTTACAGTCGACCAATCAGTTAAATAGAGGTGAGGTGAAGGTCGGGTGGGATCACGCACCCTACTGTGTTTTACTATGACAGTATAGTGGTGTTGTATGCTTGTATAGAAGGGAATGGGATGTCTCAGGCCTGTTACCTTGACCTAGACATGTGGGCAACATATAAATAAAGGTCTGGATACCAAGTATTCACTAAAACTCGAGGTTTTGATAGTGACATTGAGATGTTATTTAGGGCTAATTTTGCGGCCCAAATGCATGATTCTGTGCCCTTTTCTTGACCCCCACCTCCCTAAAAAGGCATATTTCAGGGTTATAAACATTCAAAACTGGCACACGGTTAGTAAATTAGTGTTCCTAAATGGATAACCTAACCGAAAAGTACAAAATCTCGATATCGATATTTTGAAGCCTAATTTCGATTTCAGGACCCGCATCCCCCCTTAAAAGAGGAATGGTGAATCTTAAGCATGTCGGATGTGATTTTTCTTTTTTTTTTCTTTTTGCCACTGCACATTCAAAAATTCACGAAATACCAGTTAAATAACTTAACAACTTTTGTGTCAGTGTCTACAAATGCACAACTTTAAATGCCTATATTATAAGGAATAATAAAAAGTTATGCACGAAGGTAAACAATGAACTCTTATTCTGTGTATCCTGTTTCCAGAAAGGAATAAGAAAATTTCCCTAGAAGCCTTACCTACAATTGCCATAAAGGTAAGCAGAGGCCTGGAGGAGACCGAGCGCTAAATTATAATTCACAGAAATACAACTAGTAAATAAAGAAAACCATCCAATCTAACCCAATCACTCAAAAACACCACGAAGTGTTGTGAAACTTTAAAAGTTCTTCTTCTCACTATGGAAATAATGATTGTTGTTTCAAGGTGGTTGTTGTCGGTAGATGTGTCTCCCGGATCTTTATTTCATACTGTCCAACAAATAACAAAGCTAATTCAAGTCACCTGTCACCTGTCGGCTTCATCGTCATTGATGTTAGCTGCTACAGTGGATGTCACGACAAAATCTCCTCCACCCAATCCTGTCCTTAGCTTTCCTAGTTAGTTCACTTATTTCCAGCAGGCTGACTTTCTTGATGTTATCGTGATATGTAATGGGTGGTCTTCCTTGTTTTCTCTTTGTTTCTGTCTTTCCTTGAAGGATTGATATCATAAGGGCCGTGCTTTTGTTTCGGGCCGCGTGGCCGATGTATGCAAGTCTTCTTTTATTTATTTCAGGTGTTATTCTTCTGGTGGTGCCAAGCTGTTCAAGTAACGCACTCAAAAGTATACAGATGCAATGAAGTCGCGTCCCAGCTGCAGATCATTCTAAGTTGCCCTTTTACAAAGAACTGGTCACATTCCTTATTTTATACTGTCTGACAAGTTCAACGCTAATCTGATAAGTTTACAGACAAAATAACGCTGGGTCCCCAACTGTAATACATTTTACATCGTCACATCTGTGATAGGTCACTCCTTTATTACAGTAGTACTTGTGTCACTCCTTTCAAAGTCCTCTGTTTATCATGCCTTTCTTGTGTCATTCCTTGGTACAAACCCCATTAAAACATGTCAACTGGATCATTTAGCTAATATTCAGTTTCTGTGCTTTGACATCCCATAGGATAGCATACCTGTTTGGATTCCATTATTACCATCTGAAGTTCCACCGACAGCACCTTCTGGTCTTTCTTTCTGATCTTGCTGTGCAGGAACAGTTGGCTGCTTGGACTTTTCAATCAGATTTTTAAAAAATCTTCATATAAAGTCAAGAAAGACCTAGTAAAACAAAGGTGCGGGCCTTTCTATATTTTGTGTCTAAGACATGTTTGGGAGCCAGGTTAAGACATTAAAAAAGCGTCTGTCTCACACAGAACAAATTGAAGTTTTAAAAAGTTGGAAGAAACAAAAACAAAACAAACAAAAAACTAGGAGACCTTATGCTTTTGCCCAAACAAAGAGGCTACAACAAGATGTTTAGTTTTAGATCTTGCTTTAGATTGACAAAATTGGAATTGTATCTTAACAACAATTGTATCATAACAAAAACAAAATTAACTTCTGTAACACATTTCCCTCCACAGAAACAAAACAAAGCTGCTACTCTTCCGGAACTTGGTATCATTTACAAGCAGAAAAAAAAAAAGGTGGAGTAGGAATGATATTAAAATATTATATCATCTAAGGTTGGGGATGTAAACCTGTTTTTAACCCTCACCCTGCGCAGGGGGTCAAATGCTGCCCATGCTTCCCAAGCGCTCACGCCGTACGGGCGGCAAAAGTCGGCAAGGTCAAGCTGACCGTGCCACATGCAAGCCGTATTTTCACGCGTTGGGTCACTGACCTTTTTGAGAAGTAACCACCTTGTTATTGTTCACTGTATCTCTTCTAAATCCAAGGCATTGTGACATGGACATGTTAACCAGTGAACCACTGGTCGGAGTCACAAAGACTAAGCTTTCAAAGGCTCTCCCCACACTTTCAAAAGATGTAACATCGACATGCAAACTGTTGCTCAACAAATTTGCAATATTATCTCATTTTCTCACAAGCTGACCACCATCTGGAGTTGTCTGTATCTAAGAACCAATCAGAAACAAGCTCTGAAATAATCTTTTCCCCAAATGCCCACATTGGTTTATTAGTATGTGTCAATCAGGATGAAACCATTTGTGTAGGGCTTGGGAGGGCGTGGCTAGTTATCATACTTCGTTCTCACGAAAACGACAGCTGTCAGTTTGGAATCATAAGTCAGATCATTTGTTAGAGACTGACAGACTAAGGTTTTGCTGGTTAATTCATTATCAAGCGTGATAAGACATAGCAGCGAATGTTTTCATACCGATCAATAAAAATCAAATCACGTGGACAGCGTGTGTGGTCATCGTTCTTCAGCAAAGGTCAGTGACCCCAGATAAGATTCTCCATGAGTAAGGTCACTGACCGGACAGCAGGCTTTAAGGCGGCGCGCGCAGGGTGAGAGTTAAAAAAATTTGTACCTAACAAATACAAAATACTCAATTTACAATTGGTCCCTGAATTTTTATTATCATTACTTCTCATTGTACCTTTCGGGCATATTCTGCGAATTGTTAACATTTTATTAGCCTGTGCCTATAAAGTCTGAAAACAGTAGGCCCTATTTCCTTATATGTGGAGAACTGAAGCCATGCATGTAAAGTCAATTTTACTGCAAAGCCTATCAAATTTGAAAATACCTTCTGCCTTGATAAAATACATATGTTCATGAAAGGGTTTCACTTATTTCTTATTTCTGCATAAATCTATACTGAAAAATAATGTCCTGCTAAGGCAAATAGCAAAAAACCACTGTGTGCAAAGTTTAAACAGTTTTCATCCCACCGTCTAAAACATATTGCCATGTTAGCTGCGCCACATATTTTTAAAATATGCGACAGTTACTATATCTCTATGCGTTGCTATTGCATTTATGTGTGTTGTTTTCAGTCCACAAATATCTACTTTTTACGGGCAGATGATTTCAGGAGAGAATTGTGCAAAACAGTGAGTCTCCAGCTCAAATAATTATCATTTTAACATCAAGCATTCTTTTAACATTCTTGGGATTTGTAGAAAACTTATGAAACCAGCCATATGTGAGGCAGTCGGAGAAAACCCGCCAGGTTGCGAAAATCCTAGTACTGAGTAATCAGCTTCCAACGGACTTTTGGGTGACCCTAGGTCTAAATTTAGCTAATGTCAGAACCTCATTCTACATCCATTCCTATATCTTGTGTGTAAGTTTTAGCATGAAACAAAGCTTCTAAATACTTTAATTTTGCATTCTAAATGTAAGGGACCAAATTTGTTGACATTACGTAATTTTACCGTTTTCATGGTTAACAACTTTGTCCTCTTTTGGGTGTGCACTCATATTTTCCCAATCTGTCACACCATAAATACACCAATGGAAAGGGAAAACCCACTGCTTTTCATTCATAGCTAGTACGCCTGAATACATTGGCTCTGTAGTATTAGGAGAGGCCAACCTTATAGTATCAGTTTTTCAATTGATTTTAACTGCAATTCTACATTTAAATCTTTTAGCTGACAAGGTAACCTTTGCTGTGTGCAGGAAAACTTTCTTTTGATATATTCCAAGTGCAGAAGAATTTTAGTTTAATCAATACCTGCAAAAAAAATGCGGTTGCTTTCAACAAGTGGGCGGTCACAGAGATAGATCTAGATCCAGCGAAACATCTGTTTTGACGTGATTTTATGCACACAAAAAAGTTCCAGGTGCTTGAAATGCTGATCTCTGCTAAATATTTGAGTTTTGTCATGGTTATAAACTCAAATAATGGCATTATTTTGCTTTCCTGGTGAGAAAGATACTTCAAAATGTATAAAAATAAATAAGTTAACTTTAGACGTGATTTTCTCACTTTGTAATATCCGTGTGTTTTGTACCTTTAAAATGACATAACTTTGGTTCTGGTGAAAATATTTTAAAAATTTAAAAAGCAAAATGCTCTGCACAACCTCTGCTACATGATGGTGTAAATAACTCCAATTGTGAAATTTTCGCATCGTGACTTGTTTTCCCAGGCTGCCTCACATAGAAAATTAGAAATATCATTGGTCAGCTGTTGGAACCTCTTTAAAACTAGCCTTTGAGACGTGTTAGGGGACTGTATTCTAATTACAAAGCTAAACCGAGAAAATATTGAGATGTGTTCTCTGCTCACTAATAGCTTTCCATGTGCTGCCCTAGCAATAGCCTCAAAAGCTAGTTTTAATGAGGCTCCAACAGCCAACCAACGATGTGCAATCTACATTAGCTGGGGACGCAAACTTCTCACATGCATTTTCCAAGTTCCTGGAACTGGTCCAACAGGTTGAAAGGATACACTGGATGTCTTTTTGACCCACTCTTCACATAAGCTTCAACACCAAAAGTCTCACAAACAAAGTTCTTCAACTCATCTCTTTTCCATGCAAATCCACCTTTAACTTTCACCTCTTTAGAAAGTTTCTGCTGAACATCAAATAAAGACTCCTCTATGCCTGAGATGCCCGTTGTTGTGTAGTATTTTGTGAGAACTCGACGCACTTCATCACTACACTCCGTAGGATCCACTAAAAAATCAGAAACAAGTATGTTACAATCTTTTAGTCTTCTAATATGTTCTATGAATTATGCTATTTCAGACAAGACAACATTAACAACAACAAAATAGCAACATTGAGAATGGCCTAGCCGCATGATGTAATTTTCATGTCCAGTAGCCATTATCCTCCATTGGTGACTGTCTGCCACTTCTAACCATTATTTGTCCCTGTCAAATAAAAGAGACTTCCAATCTTATTATGAATAAAAATAGCGGTGAGAGTATTTCATCGCAGATGCCCCCATCTTTTTGATCAGCACTGCAGCCTAAATAACAAGTTCAAAAATTATACAATTAATTTTCTCAAGTGTTAACTAAACTTACCCATTCACTTATGTATACAATGATGTTTATTCAAGTTTTGTGCAATTTTTTAAAAAAGTGAAATGTAAAATACAACAATCTTGCTTGTGCTCCCATTGCTAACCCCACTGCATGCAGGACAATACTTGACATAAGTTCAATTTGGTGCATAGTGCCCTGGAGTGCATGAGATCTGCAGCAAGTCTGTACATTATTAGAAAGAGACAGGCAGAGAGAGGGATAGTTGGAGGGAGGTAAGGAAGACAGGTTTATTCCAGGCAATGCAAGGCTACTCATTTAGCATTGGGAAAAAAAAGTAATTAATTGCTCTTCCATCATAGCTCTTACAGATGCACTCACAGTTCAGCATGGTTCTGATTTTCCATTATGAAGTTTTGTTCACCTTCTTCTAAAGCTTTTAAAACTGGATAAAATGTTGGATTTTTTCCACTATAATTACATTTTGTCCTTCACTGTAAAACATGGACCAAAAAATGGGGACATTTAAAAGAAAAGAGGTTACCTTTATTCTTCCTTTTTATTTGTACTGTTGGTACCACATTGTTGAGAGACTCCACAACATGATCATATTGCTCCCTTTTGAGGGCTTCCACGAATACACTGAAGAAAAGTGAATGTATAATAATATATAAATGCATTTGTAATTTTAATTCTGAAAACTCATTACGCTAAAACTTTACTTAAAATCTACATGCTGTATACATTGTATTTTATTGAACATTCAATCTAGAGCCACCAATGTACAATTCTGCAAATTTGAGCTTACTGCATATTTTGGCAGTTTCAATAAGAATTCCTGTAAGAGTCTAGTAACTCTGCTGGTTAGACATTTGCATAATTCCTGAGATTAACATGATTACATGGGCAGGATTGGCGAGTTCTATTTTAGCCAAAACCAAAACACTTTTATATTTACTATAGTATGAATTTTGGAAGAATTAAATCAAGTGACCAAATATTTCACAATTCATAAGTTGGGATGATTTCTTGCAAGATAAAAAAACAACTGCTTTTTGTCTTCATAATTATACTTTAAACACCATACATCACCATGTACACCATGCCCGCTCAAGATGATTCTTGAGACTATAATCACAAACATGTCCTAGTCATAAAAATCATTTACTTAAATATTAGTCTGTGTCCATTTAAATTCAATCAAATACATCATCATTGGTCTACATCAGGTTTCTCATGCATGCTCCTAGTAGACCATTTAAATGCAGCTTTAAAACGAAGATATCTTGACAATCTCTTTTGACTCAGTTTCACTCAGTTTTTGTCTCAATTATACATAAAGGTAAGCATACTCTTAGTGGTCTCATTAAATTCCCTATTTATTTAAAATTGTCAGATTAAAATCCCATTTTAAAAAAAAGGCTTTATCAGTTTAACCAACATGATTATCACCACCTACCTATATGCTGTTTGAGATCTGATAGGTTGTTTTCTTTCCAGTATTAGTATCAATGATTTCAGTCGAATTCGTTTTGTTTTGCCAGCTTCAATTTCCTCTTTATCATTCTCGCTCAGGAAGTTTTTCTTGAGATATAACAAATAAAATAATTAACTAAAAAAGGAACTTTCGCCTATTGTTAGGCTTTCTTGACAAAAACAGCTGATCAATTACTTATGGAAGAACAATCACCATCTGATCCATGAATGAGCATCCATGAAAGTCAGGCAGTACACTGAGATTCACACATAATAATAATAATAATAGATAGCATTTATATAGCGCATATCCATTTAAAATGCTCTATGCGCTTTACAGAAGCAACATGTCAACCACAGAGCAGAATGGAGCGCCGGCGAAGCACTCAACACACTACACTGTTTCTTTCTCTCGCCCTGTCTCGCTCACTCTCTCTACCTCTCTCTATCTCAGAGCAAATTGTAACGCAGCCTGTTAGGTGCAGTTCACAACTCACATGATCAAAGTGTTTTCAAGCAAGCATTAATGGAGATGCATCCCCATTACATGTTAATGCCCTACACACCCAGACAGCATTCAAGGTGGAGACTGTCAAGAAATGGTAATAATCTGCGCATTGTGCATTTTGTGTAATGGTAAACATTTGCTGGAAGTGATGATGTAATAGGCCCATGCACCCTTGAAAACAAGAACTGGGGGCAAAATTAGTGACACACAGCAAACTAAACCAAAAATAATCTCCACCACTTCAACCCACCAATCTAAAAAAGAACCTTCCACTAGTCAAAAGGAAGGCACCTTCAAAATTTCACACAAACCCAAGTGGTGATAGGTCTTGTTAAAAATTGGTACAGTTTTTTTATAATATAGATTACTTTAGATCAAAGAGATTTATCAAAGTTCCTTAGGTCAGACAGGCTTGCGTCTTGGCCTAGCATGACACCGGGGCAATTATCATATGAAATAATATTTTCACAATTAACTTGTCTAGCTCATTTGGAAAGCCGAATATTCAGCATGTGTGGACACCAATTTTCCAACACTAATATCTCAGAGATGCCAACCCACAAAAATTAAAAAGAGTGCTCTCAGACACCAAAAAGAGTATTCTAGGTTCACAATAAGGTTCATTCACCAGTACTGTCAGAAATAAAGACCCACTTTCATCATAGAAACAAACACACACACACACATATCATTATCAAAACAAATAAGACAAACAATAAAACAAGACATACAACACATAAAAAATAGGTTTCTATGGATCAGGTTACTTAGTCTGTGCACCTGGCTGGGACATGTGTCCCCTTCAGTGTCTGTGCACTGTACTTGCACCTCTTTGAGGATCATGAGGGCTTCAAGGGTCTCCTGTCCCATGTTGGGCCTGAAACAGGTCTTTAGCAATGGCTGTAGCTTCCGTCCTGCGACAGTCAAACCCCTGTGCAATTACTGAGTCTGGGAAAATCTCCTTCACCAGCTTTGTAAACTTGTCTGCAGCAGTGAAGGGCAAGTTAAGATCCGCAAGTAGATCTACAAAGGCAACCTCTGCGCGAATGATGTCTTCCTCATGGCTGCTCTCCTGTGGCTTGAACAGGCTGTTTATAGGTTTTGTTGTTGTCGATGCCTTGGCTGCGTTGACATGTTTTACTGTCTCCGTATGCCGTTTGACATCACAGCGCCCTGACCCCTTCACGGAGAAGTCCGTTTTGCACAAGCGGCAGAAAGCAAACATTGGTTTCTTTGAGGATTCAATGATACCAGAGAAAGAGGCCTTGTATGAAGGCAGGAAATTCTGACCTGACATGTCTTACCTTCTCTGGTGCTGGTTCCATACTCAAATAAATATGTTAAAGAAATCCAAATTAAGTCGAATGCATGCCAATTCCAGTCTGATCTAGCACAACAAAGAAACGGAAGCACAGTGCACTCGCTTTGTTCGGTTTTGAACCAGTTTTGTCTTTAACTCTCGCGTCGAAGAGTAAACAAAATAACGTCTGAAGTTCATTTTTCGAACAAAACGGCGTAGCATCATGTTGTTCGTACCAGGGCTATATCACATTTATATCCACTTGCTTCCAGCCTGGGCTGACAAAGACCGGAACTTCCTTCGTCAAATTCGTACTTCGCATCAAGATCTCTTCGTGGATTTTGTACTACGCCGGCCTGACAATGAAAAAATGTATTTCCTCGTTTAAAGTCGTTTTCGCGTATTTTCGGTGAAAAATCATACTCAAGTACGTGAAATTGTACTAGTTGGCATCGCTGATATCTAAGCCAACATCTCGAAGTATTGAATCCCATCCTGGTTCATTGATTTTCCTTTACTTTAATGTCTAATGTATTACATTATGTCTTGTGTTTATACTGAGTGAAAGAAAAAACATCTTTGAACTACGTCTGAATTTCAAACTGGACAGTGTTGAGAGTTCCTGTCCACACCCAGAAAAGTTACTGTAGGGAATAAGCTAGCCTTCCACAGATTTTTGAAGTCTGGAGAAGTGTTAAATACAATATAGTTTCAGATATTTTTCTATGGCAAAAACTTCCTGGAAATAGCTCAGCTTTCCATCCCAAGATGAAAATATATTTGTTGTGAAAAAAAATGTGTTTCCCCACAAATAAAAAGGCCATTATAGAAAGGGGAAACTACTGAAGGGCACAAACTCAGAATCTGACATCAAAGAAAATCTGAAAGATTTACATTCCTATTCATATGAGCTACTCAACCGAGATAAGTCCCTCCACACCGTGGCGCCAGAGTTTTGGGTTTTGTAATGTTTTTTCATGATTCTTAATGCCTAATCTAACTACTCACTGAAAAAAGATGTCCAACAATAAGATTTGGGTCAACATCGTCATATATGACATCATGGCATACCCTTAGTCTCTCCCTGTCATCATCCTCCATGGCTCAGGTGTCTCAAGTCATGGACCTAGAGCGAACTGTGCAAACAGGAAAATATAATCATGCATTGAGGTCCAGTATAACACTTAAGTATGCAGCTGTACCCTCTGAATGTTTTCATTTCAATTAGAAATTTTACCCCCCCCCCCCCCCCCACAACATACACACATGCTTAATTTTTGCCCTCAATTCATTTACTAATTTTCATGTACCTATAAAATCTGATAAATTATTACCAACAGACAGTCAAATGATGATTTAGTTTTATCTCAGCAAACCCACCTAGATTTTCACATTATTTATTGTCAATAGAAGCAACCAGTTTGCCTCAGATATTTCCAATACCCATGTGATTCAAGTTTTCAAGGAAAAAATTAGAATACATGCTCATGAAATTGAAGTCATGCTAGAAAATGCACTTATGTTGGCTCCACTGAATGTTTATTATGACTGTAGAATCATTTTTCGGCTTTACTTTTACTTCGAAATAGCAATGTCCATTAAGGGTGGGCTGATTCGATTCGGAATTCGAAATTCGATGAATTCAGAAAGCTCAATTCAAATTCAACGAATCACAGCCGAATCTGAACACGAATCAGACGAATCAGGCCGGAAGGAGAAAATGAAGTCTAAAAAATAGTTTACCATAATAAATCCCTTTTAAATATTATAAATAACAAATGCACACCAAAAAGATACTATGTCTATGGAAAATTTTGAATAAATAGTTCGGTATATCCCACGCAAAGTGACGAAAATGCTGATGAAATACAGTACTAAGTTATTTTCCCCTGCACAGTGTTTGATTCAAGGTCACAAGGGGTATTCGAATTTGACCCAAGTCAAGTCGAATTTCCCTGCGAACATAGTCATATGACACTCTTCCTTTGTGATGATTGATTATGAATAGTAATGAGCGATGTAGTGACGATGCCACGGTGTTTACGTCTTAACGAGAGCTAGCGGGCCAAGTTCAAGCATGCACACTCTTACTACTCTATAACAGTCAGTGTCAATAACGCTTGCGATAGCATGGAGTGGTTAGATTTTAATCAATATTGCATCAAGGTCAGATTCACAAATTCGAATCAACGCTAAGAGAAATGAATTGGGTTGAATTGAGCCCGACTGGACCTCATACTATTGTGGGAAGCACTGAATATTTCTCTGCATTTCACTGGTTATAATATTGACCTCGATTCGAATTCAAAATTCAAGTTGTCGAATCAGGGTCACAAAATATTCGGATTTGCGAATCGGCCAATTCATTGATTCGGCCCACCCTTAGTGTCCATCCTTGATACTGTGAAGAAAAACAAAACGGGGAGGAGGAATTGTTTTTATTTATATTTTGTGCTGATGTTTGCTCCCTTCAAGTGGCACACTGAACAAATTTGCTTTTGTTGTTTTGCTTTTTTCACACAGCAAATACAAATATGATCATTTAGTTCCTCCTTTGGACACATGTACACCTACACTATCCTCTTTCCTGTTCCTATTCAGTTAGTCGCTCACGTGCCTCAGTTATTTCACTGACTAGATCTCCTGCTTGTAGATGGCATGTCTTCTTCACTTTTCACCACTCTTATTTGCATTTTTTACCTGACTCCACAACAAAACCATCATGCATCATCAGCCACCTTAATTCTTCACCTATCACTGATCATTCATCCTCACCCAGCTTTAATTTATGTATTCCATTCATATGTCTTCAGAATACTTTATTATTTTGCAGTCTCTTCAAAATGGTGCCGAAATCATTTCTGTCCACCATTTTGGTTATTTTCCTGGAAAATGTGTGTTTGCAGTCTCAAAAGTAGCACTCTCATTCGGTAAGGAATCCAAAAGTGGGGAAACATGAGAGTGTAAAACAGAGGCTCAATACTGCTGAAACAATTACATGGATTTATTTCAACATCACTGTTTGCATGTTCCGAATATATTATTTGGAAAATGGCTTACAGAGAAAATTGTTTTCTCTTTGTGAATTTTGTCCGGGGAGAGTTCCGTATGTCCCAACCACCCATTCAAGGACACCTTAAACCTATCCATAAACCTGTCTTTCATTCTTAATCCTAAACCTTTGTTTTCTGGTTGAAAGTAGTGGTGAGTGATATATCTTTAAAAAAATAAAAAATTTATCGATATTGCTATCAGCAGTTTGCCAGTAAAATATCGATATATATATCAAAAAATGGCCAGGGAAATAATCAAGTTAAATATTTATCCCACCACCTTTAGAACCCCCCACCCTCCCCACCAACACACATGGAAAGGGACTACAACGATGTTAGAGGTTTCTAGTTTATACTGAGTTATTACTGACTTTCAGTTGTTTTTTTGTTGTTGTTTCATTTATTTTTTTTAATTAGACATGTTTGTCCCATTAAACTTTATTTTTGCTTAGTTGTGATGTGGCCAAATGAATCTATGGGCCTACAATTTCATTTCGACAGTGTTAAAACTTTTTTTTTCTCCTTTTCCTTTCTTATCGAGGGTTGGCAACCAGACACATGAATAAAGTCAGATATACCGCATTCTGATTGATAGCTCTGTAATATTCTGTAATATCCTTTTCATTCCAGATTGTGCATAATAATTTCTACTAATGCTCAGCTCAATGTCCATTGCTTAAAATAAATCCATTGACCCAGATGTGCAACATAAGATTTGCCAGACCTGTGGAAAGTTAAGAACCACTGGCCAAAGTGGACTGTTCCATGCAAAGCCTGTAGTCTACCAAATAAAAAAAAAACTAAGGGATGTCAGTGTGTTTTTGAATATAAATGAAACAAACTCTTTTTAAAATAAAAAAGCCCTATGCTAATTCAACCCACTCCCCCCCCCCCCCCCCCCAATCCCCTCTCCTCCCATCCCTCATCCACTATATCCAGTTGTCCCTAAGAGTTCTTATTGTGTGCAAAGTTTGAAGACTTCCAATTGACTGACAGAAGTGCTCTAATTAAGAAGTAGCTGACTGAAAAAAAAATTACCAAAAATTGTGCTTTTTTTTTTTTTTTAATTTGAAAAATGTCCATATTTGTCGTCAAATATGGATGTAAAGACATCCATGAAATACCGACATATCGATATTTCGATTTTGATCCGCCCACCACTGACTGGAAGGGTGAGGGGTAAAAGTTGGGGTCAAAATTTTAGGGTTAGGGATAGGCCTTGGGTGTTCTAGTCTGGGTGGTCAGGACATTTAGAACTCTCGTCAAATGAAGTAAATAGACAGTTTTCAAGAAGGAAGCGCATAACCGTACAACATGTTGTACGGATGTGGATAGTGCATATCCGTACAACGCACACAATTAGTTGATGTGGAACACACACCGGAATACTATATTACTGACCTTGTTAATTTGCATAGTTTTTAAAAATATGAATCGGCTTAGTAGCAAAACAATCCGACTTCTGCTCGGAGATTGCGTGATCTGCGCTAATAATATACTTGAGTGTACGTCGATCATCAATGGCTACCCCAACCCCTTTTCGCCTGATTAGTCAATCTGACTACCGCCCATTGATACCAACTGAAAAACCCTCACGCCCCCAGGTCCATCTGACTACTCCATGTGTCGTCACTTTAAATTCGTGAACACCATACCAAGTTTTGTTTCAGCAAACCTTCACAGCCACGCTTTTGGTAAACATGTAGTACAGATATGCACTGTCCATATCCATACAACATGTTGTACGGATATATATACATTTCCTTTCAAGAAATATATTTTGATTGAAAAAATACACTTCTGGTAAATACTATGCAAATTATTTCATCTTTTTTAAAGGTCAAAGTAAAAAAATCCAATATGGCCAGCCTTAGGCCTAGATCTAGTTTACTTACCAGAGCAACTGATAAACTTCATAGTTGAATTAAACCCCATTTATCTGGCTTACTGTGCGAGTTATTTTCAAACACCAGGGCTGGGAATGGGCAGTAGCAAAAAAAGAGGAAACAGTAATGCGGCCGGGGTCCAGGGGCCGCCGCAGGCCCCGGTGGGGGGTGCAGGGGGCTCGCCCCCTGCCGCCAAATGGATTTTTGCTATATTATACTGTGAAAACTGCCTCTCCTGAAACAAAATTCCGTGATTTGAGGCTGCTAGGCCATCCGGCTCGTTACGGTTGTCTGTTTGGCTTTTTGATTTCGCAAACGCATCGGGTTTGGCCTGCCTTGTGTCTCTTTTATTAGGCCAGATAACATTGTGCGGTAAGCCATTTGGCTCTTCTTCGTACATAGTTTGGCTTCTTCTCGTAATCGGCAGCTGGCATGCTTCGTACTTTTCCTCGTTCGATGATTTTTTCTTTAATTTTTTTAAAAATATAATTTATTAACACGAAATAAAAAACCGAGGAGCTGAAAAACCATTTCCGCGGAATTCCGCGGACAATTCCCAGCCCCGAAACACGTGCATTACATTGACGCGATGCTCTGCGATCCTTTGTTATGAGGGGGTCAATTCAGCGCGCGCGGTTCAGCGTGAAAACGGCAAGACTATGTCTTGTTCAAGTAATAAAAACACACATTAAACAATACAAAAGATAGTATATTTTGACAGATGAAGAATTGAACTTTATTTTGATGTAGGATGCAAGCCGCTTTACATAAACACACAGCAGTAGTAGTTTTGTAATTTTTAATTTTTTTTGTTGACTGTGTCACCAAGAGAGTTACTGTCTCTCTCTTGTGAGTTTTGGAGAATAATGTGTACATGATGACTGATAATTAATGATAAAACTAAGTCCAAAAATAAAAAATTACTACATACACTGTAGTTGTTTAAGCTATTCACATGTGAAGAACAAATAAAAATTTTGTTATTCTACTTGTGGTTAGAACTGAGTGAGAACATGAACTCGATACACACATGTAGTGTAGTAATTCACATTCAAATCCATACTTTCTTCCTTGATGCAACAGAAAGCCAATGGTTCCCACCGTTGCTGTCTTTACCTGTACCAATACCATCAGCTATAGGATTATAAATAATTACGGCACAAAACTAATAATCTGAGTGAAAAGTGAAACATTAAAGTGTCTCTAGACGAAACAAAGCAGGGACTCACCTTTTTTATTTTTGGCTACCTCACCATCTGACAAATAATTACAAATGAAAAGTATTCTTCCTGTAGATGAAATGAAGCGCCAGCTATGGGCTGTCTGGAGCTCTTCTTAGTCGCCCCTCTTACACGGTACTCATCACCAAAAATTATACTGTCTGATAAATTTTATTCAAAGCTAACCCAATAGTACATTCAAAAGAAGACAAATTTAATTACAATATTGTATACATCAAATAAAATGAAGTAAGAAAGTGACATGGGTGTTTCACTGTCATTCTCATTCCTTCGTTATGGTAATTTTGTGTCACTCCTTTGTTCTCTGCTTTGTCTGTTGTCATTCCTTTTATTTCTAACCCAGTTTGTTACATTATAATGTGGGATGGGATGGGGAAAATAGTGCGCTGATTGATTGATAACCATCTGATTTGAAGAGATGGTCTTTGGGCTGACACAGTGTTATGGATAGAATCTCATTTTTCATCATTTTGAGAAATGCAATAATTTAGCTGTTTAAAAAATTGATACATTTGTCTAGGTTCATATTTTCTTATGGTGACACAGATTGGCCGATTGTATGCGACTGTGTTGAGCTTGACCTCAACAAGAACATGAAGAAAGGGCAGTGCAAAATGCACTTTAAACTGTGGCCTGGGTCTGACTTTGACCCTTACGTTAGCTGTGTGACCATTTAGTATTACTAGATACAGTATATTATAAAATTTAAATGACTGAAATAAAACTACTGCAGATAATGACAGAATGGAAATTTACGAGAATTGTAACTGGAAGCCATACAGTGTAGCCAATCCTGCTGAACTAATCATAAGAAGAGATGCCATCAAAAAAAAAATATTAAAAAATGTAGGATTCTAAATAAAAGCTAATTTACAGACATAATAATATGGCATGGTATTTGGTAATGGGTGATTGAAAAAGTACGAGAATTATAAACTATAAATTGGACTCTATCCCCAAAATTATGATGTGCTATGTAGTTCATAATACATGCACTACAAAAATATAATGATCAACTAGGCTATTAATTAATGTATTACTTTTATTATTGTAAGCTTTATATAATTTAGTCTGAGTACTATGAGTTTTAGGTTGCACACAAAATACGGTTTTTATTTTTAGGCTGTGACATTTTTTTACGTTTTGAACTAGGCACCGAGTTCACTAACTGAAATCATCAGTGCAGCTAGGTACACATTTTTAGGGGTTTATTTGCTCTAATCATATTAATTTACATTATGTAACCAAAATCACTACAATAAAATAAGGCTGTGGTCCAAGGAAAGCCAGTACAAAAGTACACTTCCAACCATGGGTGGAAGTTAGCCAACTCAATATTCCCTGCAACATTTTTTCTGTCACACAAAATCCCACGGATCAATGCCACAAACACAAGAAGTGTAAAACATAACAAGAAGCTTTCCTGGATGATTTCCGGCATGAGGCCCGACGGCCCCAATTTTCCCGGCAAACTTTCACCCATGCTTCCAACCAAGGATATTTATTATTTCTCAATCCCTAATAAAGATACATGTGTATTTATTAATATTCAATAATCATGGCATCATTCACCTTTGTGCATTTTAATAATGAATGTGTACATCTCGCAGATCTATTATTAGTATTAGAGGGATGGCCCCAAATCACCAAAGTTGAGCGTACTAGTACATGTTACACGTATTTGTATTATTTATTATTCTTATGATGCCCGCACCCCCAAACTCACTTTTCACACACTAAAAATATTTTACTTTCCATTCCACTTTCTCACCTGTCGCTCCTGGTACTCACAAGGCAAGACTGTTTTAGTAATTTTTTTTTTTTTTCATTGTGGTGTAGCATTGGGCCTTATTTTTAAAATCTTTTCTTCCTTGATAAATAACAATTAACATCAGGGTTCATACAAAGTCTTGAATTGAAAACTAATTTTAACATTTTAAGGACTTTTTAAGGACTTCCTAAGGACTCACAGTAAACAAATTAAGGACCTGTGTGCCTGTGACCAAGAACTATACAAGTGGTGTGCAGCACTCATTGAAACGGGATGTTTCTGTATTCAGAGTTCAAACTTAGTAAATACACTCTGAAAAGTTCAGTTATTTCAAAGTACCACTTATCCAGTGCACAATTGGAAGATTTGAATCTCAAATGTTTCAACTGAAACACAAATTTTAAGGACTTGGGCATCATTTACAGAATTTAAGTTCATACCACTGACGAAATACAGTGGAGAACGGTTAAACTGAAAATGACAAAACCGAAACTAGCGCTAAACCGAAGGAAAATAAGAATTCCTGATTTTTTTCCTCTTTATCTTTGTTAACAAACTAGCACTAAACCGAAATAACCCTATGGTTAAACCGAAAAGAAAACTGCTGGATTCAGGGGCCAGTCCACTGTGTTTTGCCATAGATCGAGTAAAGTCACTGCATCACCCCACTACACTCCCCCCTCAAAAAAAAAAAAAGGAGAGCATGCTACGTTCTGCCAGTCAGTACAGGCCTACATGTGAGCGGCACCACGACAGCTAGTGTGCTACAGGGATAGGGGAAGAGGGAGGGAGGCCCATAACCTCACGGGTCCGAAATCAGACGGCAGCAGACGTTACGTCTGGCGCATCGCGGGTGACCTTTCATGTAAAATGTATGACATCAGAGAGACAACGCTAGTTATCGCGGACAACGCATTTATTGCAGCATGTACGATAACGGTAACGAGATCGGCAGGACAGCGGTTCTGTACACGTCTCCCTGTTCTGAGAGTTAGTCCACTCACCCACACATCCATATTTCGAGTGTGCCTTGGCCTGAGCAATCGCTCATCCTCATTCTCAGTAAAAAACAGAGAGCGGGCAAGGATGTGTTGACTCTGTTTAGCCTGTGCGCTTACATTATTTATCCTCTTTGATAGTGATCTGGGCTGCCTCTCTTGAAACTAGCATTTTTCAAGCCTCCTATCGCTAAACCGAAACTCTGTCTAAATCAAAAACAAACTCGTGGTCCCTCCGATTTTGGTTTAACCGTTGTCTACTGTACTTTTTTCCTTTTTTTTTTTTTTTTGGTGTCATCCTTGATAGGCTATTAATATGTAGCCTAATTCATGAAAATTATAATTTGTCTTACATCCAGAGCTCTCTGCAGCAACGTGCTGACACTGGCCGCAAAACGACCGTAAATGACTAAATTACAACGTTTTTATTCCAACAACATGAACAGGCCCTTCAGTAGATCTATAGATCTTGAGCTCAGATCAGCTAGTCTACATGCTGGCTAGCAGACATCATAATATGTAAGTTTTGCACCATTTAATGTAGATCTAATCCTACATGTGTGATTTGTAAATTACTCACAAAATTTTTTCCACCCTCGGAACTTAGATTCCTCTCGATCATGATTCCAACAGAGCTCAAAACAGTCACTAGCAGCCTTTCCGGTCACCTCTGCATGACTCCTACAGCTGCAATGGCACTATTCTTAGAAGACCACGCCCCTTTCCGATAACGATGTTTTCAGTTTGCTATCAGTGGTATGCATATAACAATACAAACCTAATCTAACGCTCATGCAATGTTGTGTTGGCATTATTCTTATATAAAAATGCTTTTGGAATATTTTTTCACATCCATTTCGTGTGGTAGATGAAGCACTCATTGAGCTGGAGCGAAACTGAAAGTGAAAGTAAAATAATACCGGGAAAAACTTTGGTAGTTGGTGGCATCTCGGCTCTGGCATTGCGCGATCAAGACCAACTGGGTTGCCACTAGGAATTTTGTCATTTCACCACACCGAGGATGTAAAATGCACTAATATGGGATCCAGTTTCATAAGGTATCCGCTCCCCTTCAAATTTACTGTTTCATAATGGGGTATTGCAATTAAAACCGTCAAAAGCTTTTCTTTCTTTTTTTTTTACTTGAATAGTACGATTGTTATTGTGTGTATCAAAATTACCAATAGAAAACAAAATGTGAAATTTATTACACAGGCGTGAAAAATGTACCAATATGGATAGTACCGGCATTATTAACTATGGGGGAGGGGGAATACGATCCAATAAACAAAAGGTTTTCCCTCTACGTTTAACTGATTTTCTTAACTGATAACAAGTGACCCCTAAATTCTAATCAATCATATTTTATGGTAAATATCATGTAGGCCTAAGTTCTATACAGTTTCCAAAGCCTTCAAATAAATAAAATTAGGTAGTGTGGCATTTAGGGAACAAACACCGGCTGACAATAATAATAATATATTGTAATTATATATTCTCCTTACACGGCACGACGCCAGAGTTTTCAAGCATTTAATTTTCCTTATGAATTAATATAATACATGTATGTTTAAATCTGCTTCTACTAAGTTGTTATATTTTGCCATTGTTGAGAAAGATGAACAATTGAGAAATATCATCGAGTCGAGATAAAAAGTGTTTAGATAATATCCTATTCTACTCAGATCATCGTAATTATCATTGTGTCACAGACAAATTTTTCAAACTGTAACATCAATCAATCATTTACAGTACTTTTTTTCTTTTGTTGTTGTTGTTTGTTGTTGTTTTTTTTAGCTGAATCGAGACTGATCTTTTCAAAAGCTGTCTCTTGAATTGTTTCACAATTTGCACATGCTCATATTTCACACCAAATACCGAATCTTGTTGAACTCAGTTTTCGTTTGTCAGACAGTAGCTTAATTTGGTCTTGGCCCTTGCAAACCATAATCGGATCTATACACACACAAAAATGACTGCACTGTAATAATAGTAATAATACATTTCCACAGTTCTGAACTATATAGTCGAGTCATTTAGAGTTGTTGTTTTTTGGGTTTTTTTTTTATGTGAACTGTGCACAGTTTGGTAAAGCTTTAAAGGCACCAAACTTTGTGTGGGAATAGAGTACTTCAAAATATACAAAATGTGATGTTTCATTCACTATTATTTCTCGCGCTTTCTCACTTTTTGTACTCCAAAAACTGTGTAAAGTGGGTCGTTTCGGGTCTTTCAACCAGTGAATTGTTCATCTAAAATGTGAAGTCATACTTTCAACTTCAGGATGCACGGATCGCTCAGTTTTTAATTACAACTAGAGGACCTTCAAAATTTCACGCCAATCAGAGCTGTATGAGCAGCGACTCATTTTTCTGATAGGATTTGAGGTGGGAATGATGTCCTTGAAATACATGTAACTTAGACTGTTATTTGTCTTCTTTCCATCCAACGTTTTTTTTTTTCTTTTTTACATTCCACCACACCAGCCCTGTGTATTTGACGTCATTTATGTCATGTGATTATGCTTTTAAAAAATGCTACTGAATGCGGCGGTCGCTTTGAGCAGCCACCACTGATACTGCTCTTTCTCTAGGGAACCCCCGCCTACTTTTTGGCAAGTAGGCCTACGCAAGACTTTTTCGACCAACGCTGTCTGGAGATGGTATAACCAACCATCTGCCACCTCTATGTTCAAAGGCTTGACTGTCGGTGATTTCAGTGAGATTTTTACACGTTTCTGTCGGCCGCATTTTAAAAAAAAAAATTTATCCAGAGTCTTGCAAAGGTACCCGGTATTGCATGTATTATTGTTGTGTTCTTTTTTTTACACGGGTACCTGCATTCGGAAAGGGTGGTAAGGGGAGGGGGGAGACATCTAAAGGTCACGATTCCTAATTGTTGCCTCATAAAGCTAAGATTTTGCATCGTGTGTGATATTACAAGTGTCGTGAGAACTGTTTTTTAGTAGTATACGGTGTAATATGGTTGTTCTCGACATGATGGTCGTATTGGATCTATATTTTTAAAATTATACAACCATCACATTGCCAACCAAAAAGTTAATGGCATCTTTGCTTTAAAATATTGCTTTGGCTCTTTCTTTAACAAAAACGGAACAGTAGCAAAACTTGATTTATATATATATAAAAAAAAACAGTTTACGAGACTTCCTAAAATGTAAACATAACATAGATACAACTTACTGTTAAGGCAGTGTCATTGAGTAGTGCGGTTAATAATTTGTCCCTCTCTTTTACTCCATCCAACTAGGCCCTCTAAATTAATATCTTTGTATCCCAGATCCCGTGATAGTCTCTCTTTCTTTTTCCCTCTCTCTCTTTCTCTCTCTCTCTCTCTCTTTTAATTCTCAATGGAATGGTACACCTAAATTGCTTGCATTGTCCTTTCTCTTAAGGACAATTTCTCCATCAATATGTTTTTTGTTTTTTTTTTCTAAACTAAATGTTAATTGCTTTCAGTTTAGATGGACTCGCTTAGTCACACTTCTGATACGTGCACATGCTAAGAAAGATTTAAAATCGTGAAAGAGTGCAAAAATATGAATATTTACCATGAAGGATTGATACATTCAAAAGTGTTCAATAACCGAGAACTGGCTCCAAGTTTATGTTATAGAAAACTAGACACTAGAATGTTGGGAACAGTATATGAAAGAAAGAACAGTACTAGAAACTGATGGAGAAAAATCAAACACATTCTTTATATTCTATTCAAAGAGGTCGAGAATCGACTATGTGCAAAAATAGTTTACAATTCCTTACGATCCGTCTGTGTGGGTGGAGCCGCTGTGGGTGTGTACATGTGTGTCGGTGGGTAGGTCTGTAAGTGTATGTAGATTATGTATATATCGGTGGCTAGGCATGTGTGCGTATGTTTGAAATATTTGTGTCTGCAGTCCTGAATATCAGCAATTAGAACTATGTTATAATACAGGTAATAGCACTAAACTGTGTAATAAAGTGTACGATGGTAGATATGATAACAATTGCAATTCGTTGTTGTTGTCATTGCTGTTGTTGTAGTAGATGTGCACGTAGCTTCAGTAGTAGGCTTGTTACAACAGTGGTAAAATGACAGCATTAGTTATTGCTATTACTGTTATTAATGTCATGAAAGAAGAGAAACCGAGAAAATTTCGTGTGACGATTTACCTTTTACTGCAATGGTTCTGCGCTTGCCGTCCTAGGTCTTCTGAACGTCTAGCTCATTTTGAACTGCCATCTGTTTTTTGTTTTTTTTCACCTTTATACTTTTATACTGATGATTGAGACAATGTAGAAAACTAAGTTTTAATACTTTAATATTAGTTGCAATCAGATGGGAAAAAAGATGTCATTTCACTTCATCATATAGCTTATATTTTATATGTATGTAATATATCATATAATATATCGTATACTTGATATCACATAATATACATAGTACACAATATACTTTTTCCAATTGTGGACCTCTTTATTTGATTGAAATTTCTCCCCCATTTCCTCCCTGGGCTAAAAATTTCTCCCTTGGGAGCCAAATGATTCCTGCTTGAGAATCAGTATTCTAGTGACAATCCATCGGTAAACACGACAATGTGTAAGCTTACCTGTTGTTGATGTCTTTGATTCGTTATCTCTGTACCAACTGGGCACATAAGGACAGTATTACAAATGATGATGTTACGGTAGCTCTGAATAACCAAATGTGACCAGCCAATATCAGGTGTGTTGTCTGTTGTTTTTGAGGTTGTACAGTCTGTAAATACATGATACAGCTTGGATGATCTGCATGCTACATGTACCATGTCACATAATGTCTCAGATAAAGAAAAATATTTCAGTTCATAAGCAATAAAAAATACTTGAAAATTTCCCACGTGACTGTTTTGTAATCAGTAAATATTCTGAACTTTTCCATATCCGGTCATGTCATGTTTCGCGTCACACCAAGTCGTAGATCGAGAAACAAACAGTAGATAACATAATCATATTGTGACATGATTAAATGACCAAAAAAATTCAAAGTTGACTATCATTCAACATTTGGATCGTTCCTTTGTCCCACACCGCCGCTTAATGAAGTACGATAATTTACACTTCAACATCAAAACTAGTTCCATCAATGCCACCACTTACATCTCTTCAATTACCAATACCATCAGCAGCAAACTCACTACATCTCCATTAACATCACTATTATAATTGATTAAAGACTATCAAAAATCTGTGGGGTCGCAGCGAGGCTTTCCTACACACATTTTTTTTGCCACATTTTGAGTTGACCACCAATATTGCCATCAATGCCATCATTAATAACGTCATGAACACCATCAGTACCATCGTTATTAACATCATCAACGCCACCACAGTCATAATCATTAAGTTAGTGCTGAAGTTTGTGCCACAAATCTGAGCTAACACAACATAGTCACAGATAACGGTACTTGAAAAACAGTTTGCCTCACAAAAATATAAATGTTCACTTGTGACCTGATCTGAGATGGGTGTTGACTGAAGAAAGCTCCACACTTAAGGAATGTTTGGGCAACGGTAAAGTGGACAGTTTTATTTGCTTTTTTCTGTCCTCTTACTTGATTAGAAAGATAGGCTGAGTTCATAATGTACGGCACCGAAGAGACCGTGGGAAGATAACACAAGATTAGTATGATACCGGCCGAGTCAACCAGTGTTGTCTGGAGAAAAATATCTGCCTCCAACACCCCCCCCCTCCCCATCTCTCTCTCTCTCTTTCTCTCTCTCTCTCTAAGATATAATTATACAAACCCAGATCTGCTCATGTCTTCCTTACACCTAGGTCCTCGATAAAGTTGTTATGATTTTCAAGAGAAAAAGACATAGCCTCATTAACGTCTGGACACAAACTGAACGTGTGTTATATATACAGTCTCACAAGCGCTTTAATGCCCTAAGCATACTGTCCCTTGGAGGGGAAATGTACAGAGCTGAACACTCGTGAAGGGCAATCCAACTCATGACAGCTGACAGAGGACACCACGCCAGGACGAAGAACGAACCGAAATTTATGTTCCAGAAAAATGAACGCCTCAGTACTGGAAATTAATAGTGGTCACGATATGATCTGAGCATCAATAATTCATTGAAACCTGTATAAACATTTTGAAACTTAGACTTTTTTTGATTTGTTCAGGTTCTATTGCAAACTTCTGCAAGTCTTGAATATTCATGTGGATGTATTTACATTATATTGACCTTTTCTTTCACATTCTCAATCACAATTTTCTTATATTTATTTATTTATTTATTTATTTATGAGTAGGCGTTTCTTCTGTAGCGATATAAATACAAAAAGTGCACATATAGGCTACAAATAAACACACACACATACATACGCACACACACATACACACAAAATAAATCAAAAGTAAATGACGTCGATCAAAACACAGCGAGAAATGAATCAGCTTAGACCTCGTTAATTGCTGTCCATTGTCACAATATTATATATCAATATTATATAAATATTCGAAAACACAGATCCAGATAGATATATAAATAATATTATGGATGACCAGACAAAAACAAACTTTTATTACTGAGATTTCCTAGATAATAGGCCTAATCGGTCATTTCCTGGAGTTTGTTTTGAACATTTAAGATATAAATCAAAACGCGGTTGAGAAATAAGAGATACTACCAGGGGAGAGGATTCCTAATAATCAAATAATCAGTGATTACCCTTTGAATATCAATTCTAGAATTACTACGCTTTTCAGATTGAGCCCAACTCCAAGTGCATTTAGTCAGTTCAGCATTCTATCCTACCTCGCTATTTGCGTTTGTTATTATAATTCAACACCCCTCGCCGAAAAGCATCTTTATAGGGACCTACACCTTATGAACTTGTCCATAATCAGTGATTAACAAAGACGAAGAAGAATTGACTACACCCAGAAGCTAGCTTGCGTATAGCCTGTATTCGTCGAAGCGGCCCCACAGACAGCAGAACAATGGGAAAAAAATAGGATTATAATCAAAGTTGGACCTGATTTTACCTATGCATGTTTTTCACTATGCAGTCATTTTCATCTTAATCGAAAGGTAAAGAGCAGAGTGAAAGAGTTTGTGTGGATTTTTTGTTTGTTTGTTTGAGGTAATCTATATGCGTAAGCTCGATCATTTAACAGCAGTTAACAAAAAGAGCTAATTGGAACGAAAATTAATGCTATTCTCAAAACAAGAAACATAATGTATTCACATTTTCAAAATGCTAACATACTTTTAAATAGTTCAAGTCTCCCTCATACTGTCCTCCATATCTCAGACACGTCCACTCATAAAAAAGGATTTGCCTTTGACCAAAGGCTTGCTTATGTGTGGGACCTCTCCATCTGTAATTGCACTAATGAAATAATGATGGATGTGCCCATAGTTCGGTAGAGGTCCAAAAGGAAATGCATTCCATTCTGTGGGAGCAAAATAGGAATAACTGATTAGTTCAAATTGAGAAAGGTTTGTTTTCTTAATTTCTAATTTATTCAATGTTACCTCACAAACAGAGCCTATAGTAACTGGAACTGATATGAATGTAATACATACATATTTTCATTTCATATAATACATGTCATAATTCATGTTCAGCATTTTTCAAAGATTGCCCGAAACTTAATAAACACAATTACTAGTCAATAGAAAGGAGACTGGGTTAGATTAGTTGACACTTAAAGAAAACTTGCACCACCAATGAAATAATCTTGAAATCATTTCTTTTATAATATTATAGACTAAATTTTGTTCAAATTGGATATGTAATCTATCATCAAAAATTGAGGCAGCACAGTTTCATAATTTTTGGTCAAGTAGTCATGGCGCTTTAGGTGCTTACATACTCACCCTCTAGCTCCGTTATAATAAGATGATAATAATGACTGAGCTGCAATTGCCCAAGCCAGGGAGCCTCAAAAACAGAAGGCTTAACATCAAAAAATATAACCAAAGACCTAACAACAGCCTAACCAAGCCATACAACATCAAAGTAGAATCTGAGCCACATAATAGATTTATCTACATTCTAAGACATAACTATTTTACCGTGAAGATGTATTGCTCGACTTTCCCACCACTGCATTAAATCCATTGTATATATACACTGACAAGAAATAAGCCAATACAAATATTTTCTTTTTTTTATCCATTCACTAACCTGTGCAAACAGGCAGCACGTAGTTTGAATCACATTAAATATATTTTATGATCTGTTATCCCTTATGGAGTCATTTTAAGAAATGACAGACAACCCACATTGTTTTGAAATTGTTTTAACTTTTAAAGCAGTGATATGGAATTAAATATCCTCAAGCTTATGTGATAAATGCCTACTGTCTTTCTAAATGCATAAGTCATTTTGGGGGCAGACTGAGTTGATATCTGTATCTCATACTATATGGTTCTAGGACTTTCGGGACTATATGTACATTTTTACATAAATCCACAAAAAAGACGAAGTGTCAGAAAGAAAAAAATGCAAGTATTGTTTCAAATTTCCAAATAAACTTCTTTTTCCACATTCACACCAAAAGGTGTCACACTTGTTTTAATTACATCAGATTTGAATGAAGAGAATAACAAATTATCTGAATTAGTCCCACCAGGTTTCAATTAGAAATCTTTCCCAGATTAGATCTAATTATTCTCAAGTGTCTCCGCTTACCAAATTGGCCTGTAGGAACTTTTCTTATGCACAAAGTCCACATAGCCCGTGTGTGAGGCATTCCAGCCATCTTATTCATTTTCACTTCTTGTGGTGTTTTTACTGCACCCACACATCAACACTTTGTTTTGGACCAAAGAGTTGCAGTCGCTGTTATAATCTTCTGTGCTGAGAAAAGACATAAGCACCATCTCGGCAATGAAAAGAATGGAAACACCTTCATCAAGAAATCAATGAAATATTTTACTTTTGCCTTCAAAGGTACAGTTTTATATGAGACTGTGAGGCTTTTTCAATGATCCTTTCAATACCTGAGCTAGAAAGAAAAAAGACTTGTAAAAAAAGCTGGGGAAAAAAGGAATAGAGAGAGAAAAAAAAAGGAATATAAAACAAACAAAACAAAGTTAGGGAAAAAAAAGGTAAGAAGAAAAAAGGGAACCAGAACAAAAATAAAAGAGAATCCAGCCAACAATTTCTCCTTTCAAAAGCGGTAAGGTTGTTGTTGTTTTTTTCATTAATTAAACACTCTGGTTTTCGTGTGAGACAAATTCATGATTGTTTTGTTTTCAACTGAGCTCAAGGTGAACTGTATTATAATTTAAGAAAACAGAAAAAAGAAGAAAACAGTGGCAAGGGGACTCCAGCACACATTACCCTACATAGCTACACTACGTGTGCCGTTTGAATATGTGGTTGCGAGAGCACTTTTCCCATGACATGGACGATCCTAAGTCTACTACCCTAAAGCACCAGTTGCCCCTTAAGATCTAAGGAAGTAGGTTCTAATCCGTATGTTTTGTCCGGCCTACCCCCGACCAAACTCCACCCCAACTCTCAGTCCCTCAGTAGCGCCTCAAGGGAGGAAATCTCGCCAGACCCTAAGCTTTACAGACTAGTTGGGCATGATTAGCCGTGCGAGTACCTTGGTCGACCGCCGACCTCGACGCTACATGGAAGCAGGAGCCAGTAACCACCCAGGTTTCCCACGAGTGGCTGTTCTGTACTATAAATAGGATTGAGGTTTCTTATATAACGCAAAATCCTTACAATACCCGCCCTTATGGTTAACAACATTTGAACTGGACATGCTTTAACAGTTGTTATTAAATTCATTTCTGCATAGTTCTCACTCAAATCATTTGATTATCATTCAAACACTCTTGTTAATAATTATTTCACATCAAGATAGATGCCTTTTGATATAAATAGGGTCATAGTTATCATTTTAAAAAATAATGGATTGTAAGCGTGATTATCTACCTTTCTCCCCATGTCACCAGCTTGATTTCCTTGCCACAAACCGGAAATGGGAATCGATACTACTATTTATCCGAGTAAATCTTTTGATACTACTGTGTACTTCCTTATTTTGTGTCAAGTTCTTCATTTACTTATACTACCCAAATACTTGGTGCAGGCTTTTTTTTCTTTCTTTTTTTTGACAACACTTAAAAATGTAAAATCCATTGGGTAATGAAAAAGTCACGTCATCTTGGTTTTCTACATTATAAGACAACCACTTTTAAGAAACAAATTCGATACCAAAACAAACTATCCATCACCCAAGAGAGGGGCTCACATATCAATTTATCTGCTCGAACTTAAAATTGCCAATTGAACACACAGATATCCATATTATCAGGTGGACTTAAACAAATAAATAAAACATAATAAGAAATAATTGACATTTATGCGTATCTGTCTGAACACAGAAACTAGAGTAAAATCATAAATTTTCAGACATTCCAAGATATTGAATACAGGAAAGAAAATTTAAGAAAGAATAATCTAGAATGTATAAATAGGAAATACGAAATATTAAAATTACAAAATCATTTAAGGGAAAGAAAAGCCTTTTGCAAATTGGACAAAAATATAATAAACATGAGGAACTTTGTTAGTGTTGTTTGGCATTCATATAAAGAAAAAAAAACATGGATATTAAAGTGTGTTAGTGATTTCGTCATTCTCATGTATTTTTTTCCTTTTTAAAGAATTTACAAAGCAATTCAGGAGAAAGAGGAGCCTCTCGCATACTGGACATTAAGAAAACAGAAATGAGGAATTTCCATTGAGTGTTTGGCATTCATCCAACAAACGACAGTGGAAAGTAAAGTGAATAAGTGATTTCCTTTTACTCTTTTTTCCTGTTTTCTAAATCTCTCTCAGTTTGCGGTGAACACTGCTGACTTAGATAGGCGTCACACAGACAAAATTGTTTGCCACATGTCACTTGCCACTCGCTACGGACCGAAGATTGCATGTTGATTTCCATTAGTCACTTGTTCAAAGTTTTTCGTCACCTGTCAGCACTTGCCATACGTGACTAGCTTTATGACAAAAGTCCCACACCGTATGACTTCAAACGTGTCGCACAGAAAAGGTCGCATGCTATATCCCAATTGCTAAAAGGGTGAAGAACATGGCAGACAGTGCCACAGTACTTTTCATCTGGTTGTTAGCTCAAAGGTATAATCAACAAAGAAATAGATGACCTCGTTCAATGTATGAGCCACCAAAATAATGCAAGCCATGAAATTGAAGCAGAATTCCATACTTATTTAACCACTATATTGGCCTACCCGCACAACATGCGAGACACCCGAGGCCAATATTGTGGCCTACATAGTGCAAACCAGGTCTTGCGGGAGGCCAACATATGAGATTGTGAATAAGAAAACCCGGCTTAAGTCGGCAAAGCTGATTTTGAGAAAAACGGCTTTGAAGTGAAAATATGGGTCCGACTCAAACTTCCAACTTGGCTGTTGTTTAGGGGACCCTGTCATGTAAGGCCCGAATTAGACAGGATAAGCCAAGCTGTGCTGAGGAGCGCTGACGGAAATGGTTACAAGTAAAACACAGTGACTGTTTACAATGGAGGCTTATTGTTGTAAAGCCGCCACGGGGACACACGAAGGATGTACGTCAACGTGTATGAGACAGGGCACGGCCTTAAGGTGGATTGACGGGAAATGAACATACCGCGCGTTCCTCTTTTCCTAGAATAGATCGCTTGGTGAGATTGAAACAAACTACAGGAGAATCTCGATACATTAATAATAATAATAATAATAATAATAAAGTTCATTTACATAGCGCATATCCAAAGATGCTCCATGCGCTTTACAAAACATGCAGAAACAGAACAAATCTCATTCCTAGCAACTGACAACACACACAAAGGCAAACACACACACAAACACTATCTCTCCCTCCTCTCTCTCCTTCGCACACACGCACAAAACACCAATACATATCAGACTACACATCAAAGTGTTTCTGAAGAGATAGGTTTTCACTTCAGATCTAAAACATTCTCGAACGTTCGTCTCTGTCACCTCAAGCTGAATTAGAGGACACTGATCAAGGATCAGAAGATCTAAACATCTCTCTGATTAGATCTGTCAGAAAAAAATCTTTTTTGTACACAAAAAAAAAAAAAAAGGTATAGTGATCGAAACCTGTCATAGAGAACATGGACACAAATAGCATCAGAACTTGGACTGACAAAAGATGGTAAAAATAATACGTTTAATTCTATTATTAGCCCGGGAGGAATTCCTAAGCGGCACGCAACTTCTCAGATTTACTCAAAATGAACAGTTTTTCAATTGAATTTCCCCTCATTTAGTATCTTACGTGCTCTGTATTCATTTACAAAGAGAAATTATGGGATATTTTGTTCATTATTATTATCCACTTTTCACAGATTATTGTAGATAGAAACTGAAGCTGGCATGCCGGTTTGGAATTCCTTCCATTAGCCCATCTACATCACCATTATCATCATCATCATCATCATCATCACTCTCTCTCTCTATCTCTCACTCTCTAGCTCTATCTCTTCATATCTTTTATCTCTCCTAACTCTCTCTCTCTCCCCCTCTGCCCCCTTTTTCATCATCATTCTTTATATTTTCAAAGAGCATATGTTACTCGCCAACTTGTTGCCTGTTCAGATAAATTGGAGGAACCCACATCCTCCTTGTTTTCCGATTTCTTTTGCTCTCCCGTCGTTTTTTCCACAACCACAACACAACAGGATCCATTGCTAGAATGGTAGATCTAGCCTATGTCCACTGCATGGCTTGTGCGGAAATGAACATGATCATTTCCACTCAAGCCGTACCGTGCCGGGGTTGTGATGTCAAATTATCCAATTACACAGCACAAGCCGTCGAACCGCAGAACAGAGGGACAGCATAATACCGGTACATACCGCCCGAAGAGAGACGGTACGGTTAGGCTGGGGTAAACACGGCTTGGCTTATCCTGTCTAACTGGGCACTTACAGGGTAAACTGTAGATGAGCAGTGAACACTACTCACTATGATCTCTATAACGACTTTGTAATTAGACTACGGTCTCCTAACAACAATCACTCCAATATTACTTGGTCAATTAGCTATTGCCACTTGTAGGGTTCTTCTTCTTCTTTCGTTCACCAATCTAAATCTGCAGATTTGTTCTTTTAATAAAATCTTGTAGGGTTAAATGCCGTTTTCTCAAAATCTTGTTTTTGGGGGGTCACTGACTTCAATTTATCAGAAATGTCTTGTCTTTTATTATATTTACAGAACTCAAAATGTCATGTTGCCAACTTAAGCCTGGTTTTCTCATACACACTCACATATTGTATGGTAGTGCTGCTCCCCATGTTTTGTTTATTTGGTTGTCGCGACTCGTTTTTTTCCCCACACTATTTTCGCGTGTTTTTCTATCCTGTCACCCCTACTATATCCAACAAAATGGCATTGTCCGATTACTTTTATTACGATGCAACTGTTTGTAACTATTTGTCATACTCATGTAGTAGTACTGACAGGCTGAAGTTCGAACCGGGAAAATCTCGGGGAAACCTTTGACTTTGATGCCGGTTGTCGTCTACATGTGAAATGAGAAGAAAGGGGCAATGTGCGTATGTGAGAAACCATTCTATGTCTGTAATTATGAATTCCGATGTAATACTAGGGCATGCTGCATAAGGGCGGCTGTCTGTAGGTTTTTCATCAGGGAAAACTGGGAGAAAATGACCGACTTTTTTGTTGGTCGTTGTCTTTATTTGATGTGGTAATTAGAGAGATATCGTGTTGCTTTGATTAAACTGCTTTTCAGTACATGTAGATAGCCTACTCTACGAGCTGGAAATCAAATCTCTTGCTAAAACTAACATCATAGTACATGGAAGCTTTACATAGTAGAGGAGGGAGAAGGCAATGCCACGATATATGTGGTAAGTAAATGAAGAGACTGGCTTAAAATACAATTTGTTCACTCAAATGGCCTGACTTAGGAACAAAAAAAAACGCAGAAGTCTTGGGAAAATGATAAAACACGTGTTAAATGGCATGTAAATGTCGAAAATTCTTGATTTTCATCTAAAATAACAAATGGCATGAAGCAACTGGTGAGCAACTTTCTCTGTCTGGCACCTACACTTGTAAGGCCTCTGTTTCACTGATCAAATCTCTTGGCTAGTTGGAATGGTAAGTCAAACATCAATCAGAATACGATTTTGTTCTGACTTAAATCCAATATAGGAATGAGGTCATTGTTTTTACATCAATCTGATGTAGGAATTCCACATAGGATTGACATCAAGTTTGTATACAGGAATGACATTGTTTTGATATTGGCAAGCCGATCAGAATACTAATTTATTCCAACTTCTATCCTAAATAAGTATGATGCCATTTTTTTCTACATCAATCTGATGTAGGAATTCCATGTATAAAGAGGAGTGACATTAAGTTTGCATGTGGGAATGGCATTGCTCTGAAGTTGGCAATCTAATTAGAATATGCCTTTGCTGTGACTTAAATATGACATAGGAAAGACGTCATATTTTACTACATCAATCTGATGCAGGAATTCTACATAGGTTGATATCAAATTTGTAGGAATGGCATAATTCCGATGTTAGCAATCTGATCAAAATACCACTTTGTTCTGACTTAAAACCGACATAGGAATGATGACATTTTTTCTACATCAATCCAATGTGGGAATTCTATGTAGGACTGACATCAAGTTTGCAACTAGGTATGATATCGTTATGATGTTGGCAATGCGATCAGAATACGACTTAGTTCTGACTTAAATGCTACATAAGAATGATACCATTTTTTCTACACCAATATGTTTTAGGAATTCTGTGTAGACTTGACATCAAGTTTCCACATAGGAATGATATTGTTCCGATGTTAGTAATCCTATTAAAATATGACTTTGTTCTGACTTAAATCCTACATAGTAATGATGTCATTTCTTTCTACATCAATCCGATGTAGGAATTTTACCTAGGATTGACATCAAGTTTGCACCTAGGAATGACATTGCATATTATTCTGATTTTGGCAATCTGATCAGAATACTATTTTGATCTGACTTAAATCCGACATAGGATTTGCACATAAGAATGACACTTTACGGTGCTGGCATTCCGATCAAAATAGGACTTTATTCTGACTTAAATGAGATAGATATGACATAATTTTTTCAATATCAGTGTGATGTAGGAATTCTTCTTAGGGCTGACTTCAAGTTTGCACCTAGGAATGACATTGTTCCAATGTTGACAATCTGATAAAAAAACGTCTTTGTTCTGACTTAAATCCGACACAAGAATGATGTCATTTTTATCTATATCAATCCGATGTAGGAATTCTACGTAAGATTGACATAAAGTTTGCCCCTTGGAATGACATCGTTCTGATGTGGCAATCCGATCAGACTTATACTTTATTCCAACTTAAATCTGACTTAGGAACGACATTTTTTTTTACATCAATCTGATGTAGGATTGACATCAAGTTTGCCATAGGCATTACAATGTTCCGATGCTGGCAATAGGATCAAAATACTGCTTTGGTCCGACTTAAATCGTATATAGGAATGATGTCATTTTTTCTCAATCAATGTGATGTAGGAATTCTACACGTCTGACATCAAGTTTTCACTTAGGAATGACATCGTTCTGATGTTGAAAATCTGATCAGAATACTACTTTGTTCTGACTTAAATCCTATACATAGGGATCTTGTCACTATTTCCTACATCAATCCAATATGTCGATCCTATATAGGATTCCTCCGTTCCTGCGCTGGAACACCATTTCTATCCAATATATTACAGTATGTAGACAGCTGGCCGAGGCAAACGTACTGAAAAATAATACATTATGTGATAATTTTACAATCTTTATTAATTATTTTCTTTTGCTTAAATTGCCCCTTCCCGGCTCTGGCATTAACTGTCCTTAGCTAAACAAAAAACAGCAGAAACCAGGGAACACTACCCAGCTCTCACTTTGGTTCACCAATTAGTTTACGTTATACTATTTTTCTCAAGATTAGGTGCGAATTTAAACTTTGATTCATCTAAGTGGCAAATTCTTCATGCCGCAAGTTTCGCAAAAATGTAAATCATATTTTTTTAGTTTCTGATTAAAAACTCTTTTTGTAAAACTTTGATGGACGTACTGGTGTGATTACAGATTTCCAGCAATGGGAATAATTAAATTTGCCTAATTGCTGCAATATTTAACACCAAGATTCCTTGCTTACATAACGAACATGTGTTTTTAAAACACTGTCCATGCGCCATGCGGCGGTCTGTCTTAGAAGAAATGCAGAAGATTGATAGCTCCCAGATCTAGATCTAGATCTAGAAAAGACCAAACAGTAATGCCTACTTTGTCCTAAAATATAATAATGCTTAAACTCCAATCCAGCTTACTGGTAAAATATTCTTGTCCAGCAACAGAATATTTTGGCAATATATAATATTGTATATTATAACATATACTATATATGTGTACTTGCCGACGAATATAGCCTTCAAAAATATCCAAAGCATTTTTTTCAGAATGTAATTTGCGTTGCATTTTTATCAAAAGACTAAAATGCAAATCAACACCAAAATGCCCCAAAGTTAACGAAACAGTACTGTTGCATCGACTGTTGAAGTAAAACTAGTGGAATGGAGCTAAAATTCAGTGTTATATAACAGATGCAGCTATATTTCAACTGGCCTTTCAGATGAACCATATCCAGATCACAATAAATCCTATCAAGATGTCCGCATTATTCTTTTACGCCTAGTCAAAAGAGCTTAGCAGAACAACTCAGATCACTTTAAAGGTGTTAGGTTGTTTTTTTTTCCTCTTTCTTTTTAACGTTCGATCTTCCCTCTTCCCAACCCCAGTTTTTGTTTAGTGAGTCACAAATTATGCCTATCCATTCTAACAAACGACCCTCACTGTCATCTTTCTGCTTTTTCTATTGTATCCTATTCTAGCATTGTACGATTTATAGTGAATTGGCTAACCCCAGTGATGATTAACTGCCTAATCTCAGTCACGACTCGAACAGTGCGGAGTGAATACCTAAAATGGAATGGATACTAGAACAATAAATAACACGTCGCTTAGACTTTTCCTTCATTAGTAATTTATGTATTTCATAGTCGAAGGCTCCAAGTTCCAACAAAAATTAGTATTATATTCATGATTCAAATTGAAAATCATAATTATAATATCACCTGGAGAAACACGGCATACAAGCATAAATGTATACGTCTGCAGAGTCAACAGTGTCTATCTTGTCTCTAAATACAACACCTGTCATCAGTATTAGTGCCATTTCAATCGTATGGAAGGTTCGACACAGTACCTCCGTCACTTTCGTTTCAGAACATTATCTTCACAGTATTTTGAAATTATTAGTTGCATCCAAACTAAAACTAACAAAACAATCTGAATTACGCTTGAAAAGTATTGAGGGGTTTTTATGTGGGAGGGGGGGGGGCGAGGATGAAATCCGCCGTAGTCAGTAGTTCAGCATTCTGTGTGAAAATGTTTAAAGTGGAGGTACAGAGAGACGGGAGAGGGGGGGGGGGGGAGAAAACGATCAAGAAACCAAATTTAAACATATGACAAGCCACCATCCTCTACGATCATTATTGATTTTGTTTATCTATTTATTTATTCATCTATTTACTTAATGATAAATTACTTATTTATTGTACGATAGCCTTATTACACGGTTTACACTGTATTGCTATGGACAAGCTGGCAGTCAAGCAATCAGTCACTGGAATGAATATAATTTATTGACCTCCTCACTTTGTACAATACATACAGTCATAGATCTTCGTGGACTTCATCTTGTAACGAAAGGTTTTATTTAAAGTGCTTGTGGCTTATTTGATACGGCAGATCAAGTAATCCTTCATTGTTTGAAGCACCCCATCACGTTTGCTTGGGGTATATCCACGTGTGCAACACACGTACCTGGCTTCTGAAGTCTGAAGTTATGAAATGTATAGAGTGGACGCGGGCATTTCCCCCTTAAAGCATTCAGAAAGACGCCGCTGAACTGCGGAGATTCTGTGCAACACATGAAACAGAGTGAGCTGACAAAATGTAAGGGGGGGGGGGGGAACTTTGTGGTGAGCCGTTCAGTTTTCTCATGACACATCTTGCACTGTGGAGCTTTGCAAATAAACCCAATCCTCTCTCAATCTTGCCTTCTCTCTCTCTCCCCTCTCTTTATCCCTGCCCCATCCCCTCTCTCTCTCTCTCTCTCTCTGTCTCTCTCGGGCATGTAAAAAAAAAATGGGGGAGGGGTACTTGGGGCTTAATGGTGAGCGATTCAGTTTTTCATGTCTCATCTTACACTGTGGAGCTTCGCAAATAACCCACATCTCTCTCTCTCTCTCTCTCTCTCTCTTTGCTCTCTCTTCCTCTCTCTCTCTCTGCCCCTCCACTGGAAAATTGTTTGTTCGACTGTTGGCCCCCAATTTTTTTCAGCTGATATTTGTTAATAGCCCCCCCCCCCCCAACAGATTTGCTTTATAGGTGACATAACCCTTCTGTGTCCCATCTCAAGTGTATCTTTTTAACTCATGACTGCCAATTATTTACAAAAGAGAAAAAATTAATTAACATATTTTTTTCTGTTTTCGTTTCGTTGCCTTTCATCTTCTGGGTCAGCTGCATAAAGAGCCGCTTCACATCGGGCGATTTACCAGTTGTTGTTTTTTTCGGCGCATTATAGATAGACAGAGAGAAAGAGAGAGAGAGACAGAAAGAGAGGCTTTCCATTTTGATTTAGCTATTTTGATCCAACACCTACGATTTGTATTTTATATACATGTAATTATCTTATGGTATAATATTATATTTTATGCTGGCTGATCTGTGTCACGAGGAAAAAGGAAAGCACTGAATGAAGACAAAACTTAGAAAGACAAATTAAATGTCTGTCTAATGGTATTTGTATTTTGTATACTTCTTTAATCTTATTTGGGAAATTTGCCTTAGTGTCATTGCAACCCAGTTACAACTGGGGCAGTCACGTCGTCGCCACAGTAGGCTACAGCGCCGGTCGGCGTTTTTTTTTTTTTTGTGGGGGGGAGGGGGAGGGAGTGGTCGGTATAAATTCTATTTAATTTTGCCCGGACGGCGGCCTGTTCGGCCCGCTCTTTTCGATTTCCAACTGCCAAGGTATCTTTAACGTGCACCACGTGCACACGGGCCCTCCGAGTTTTCCGTCCTTGGTCATGAGATGGTATGGTCTCAGTTATCACCCAGGAAATATTAATTACAAAGCTTGAAATTCTTTCTTATTCACCTTTTGTATTCTACAGGGAACAGTGCGAGGAGGCAGAAGGAGAGGAAGACAGAGAAAAGAGATGAGAGGACATCAGTGAATGCACTGGCCTCACATTCAGCAACTGCCTAAGGGGGACTGAGAACCGGGGGGGGGGGGGTTGGAGGAGGATGGCTGAGTGAGAACGCCTCGCTGGGAAGTCTTCTGTTACGCCCCAACGGTCTTCTATGACTCCGGGATAGCGAGAGAGAAAGAGAGTGAAAAAGAGATATATAGGTTCGTAGATAGATTGAGAGAGAGAAAAAGCGAGAGAGAGAGAGAGAAAGAGATGATAGATACATAGACAGAGAGAGAGAGAGAGAAAGGGGGTAAAAGAATGAAATCAGGAAGGAAAAGGGAATGAAGGAGGAGATACTAGGAGTATAACTATAAGGGAAAAATGGATGGGAAAGAGGTGGAATTTGCACATTTAAATAGAAATCAAGAGTAATACGTTGTACTTGTAGAAACAACAACAACAATCACAAAAGAGCCATGGAGGCACAATCATTAGAGAGAGCACAAAAACATGTATTTTACATTTGTTTTGGTGTTTGGTCATAATTATATAATTACTAATGTCACGAGTGGAGTAAGTGCAATTAAGGGGATTGCTACAGAGCGGGTGTAGAGTAAGGACTCACAGTAGACAGCAAGTTAAGCGTGCTGTTGTGAGTAGTAGTGGGGGCGGAGTCTGAATGAGGCGAAAGCGCTGGATTACTATCACTGCAAGTTAGAAGGTCCTAGGGAGCGGATCTGTGAATAATAGCCCATCGGGCAGAGATAAAAGGAAGCAGTCGAGAAGACTAGTGAGAGTCTTTCCAGTTATGACTGGTATGTAGAACGTTGATTGATTATTATGATTGATGTATTATATTATATTCGTCTATTACCATGATGTGAATAAGTATATGTGAGGAATGTGGAAGTCCTTGATATTGGATATAGCAATGTGCGCCACGAGCGATAGATGAAAGTGAGTTCATGGATTTGTAGCGCGAGTGAGTAGTGTGTACTCCGATGGAGGTGTGTTACCGTAAGATGTGTGGTGAGTGGAAGGTGAACTAGTGTGTGTACGCTTCATGGGTTGTAAGGAGAGGTGGAGTGAATAGGAATGGTAGGGTATTATACCAATGTAATATTATTCTTGTAGGTGTCGGGGACGGGCCGAAGAGCCACCTCGAGGAGCACAAGTGATAGGCCAGCATAGGGCCGGAGGCCAGACATAGGCCAGAAGTGAGGCTGTCAGTGCAGGACAGTAGAGGCACATAAAGTCGTGGCAGTCAGGCCACGGACAGGGACGTAGATATGAGAGTGAATGAGATACTATATTGTTGCCATGTTGATAGGCTGTGAACTGATACTATGTTGTTGCCATGTTGATGGCTATGGAAATAATAATGTGTTATTGCCCTGCTGAGGTGCTAGGGGAGTGTTACGGTGTATGACAATAGGAAGGGGATGTTGAGAGACTGCGGTGCCAGTGAATCATTAATGTACTATTAAGACCCTGAGGGGAGAGGCTGAGGCCGAAGTGCCTTTAGGAGTAACTACCGGATTGTGGATCCAAGGGAGAGTGTGTGTGAGAATAAGGCCGTTGTACGGCAGTCATTTCAATAATATAATGTATGTAATTGCGCTATTATATGTATAATTATGTTTAATAAATGTGTGAGTCTGATGGGTTGTTTTGTTAAGTGTTAAACTTGTTTGTTCGTGATTGTTGTCCTGTCATACTTATTACATCTCCCAGTCTGGGATTTGTGACAACTAATTTGCACTGCATTTCGAAATTTTAACAACGAAATCTTATTCGCAGATGGGGGGTTCTTGGTTTCGTGGTGTCTACTGTTGAAAAGTACCTATGGTCTGCCATGGCACAGCCTCGCGTCTGCGGTTATCAGTCGGAGACTGGCATTGGGTTGAATCTGTCTTGGGTTCAATCCACGAGGGAGCTTCTTTTTTTTTTACCCTAGCTAGTACAGCTCATTATTAGGAATCATTTTGTTTCCTAAGGATTTTGCAATATTGATGTCGTGAAGAAACTGATCTTTACTAGTGTGCTCCAGATTACTGCTTTTATTTAATTACTTTTCTTTGCAGACACACACAGTGCCTAGAGGGTGGAAAGCTGCCACGATTTGTCCAGTGCCAAAAAAAACCTGTCCCTCATGTCTTAATGACTATCGCCCCATCGCCTTAACATCTGTCGCGATGAAGTGCTTAGAGCGCACTGTTCTCTCATTTCTTAAACAAGACACACAGCACGCACTAGACCCTAATCAGTTTGCATACAGGCAAAATAGAGGAGTAGAGGATGCAGTCATTTCCCTTATTCAGCACTCGCATTCTCACATAGAACAGGGTGGAGCCTTTGCAAGGATCCTCTACGTTGACCTTTCGTCAGCATTCAACACCGTTCAGACCCACTTGCTCATTTCTAAACTAGATGCCATGAACCTCAATCCCCATCTCACGCTGTGGGTGGCAGACTTTCTGTCTGACCCAAAGATCTTAAAACTATTTTAAGATCTTTGGTTTGACCGTACACAAACTGTTTGTGTCAAATCTTATACTGGTCATCACCCCCCCCCCACCACCACACACACTCACTCCCTCATCAACACAAACCTCTGTCTCCTCTCCTTCCTCGTCTGTCGCCTCTTGCACATCCTCCACCAGGACAATCAACACCGGTACACCACAGGGAACAGTAGTCTCATCTTTTATTTTTACCCTTTACACCAACGACTGTCGCAGCGACAAAGATGAAGCCCGTCTTATCAAATTTTCAGATGACACAGCACTAGTAGACTTGTCAGACTCAGAGGTCAGATACCAAGAAAATGTTTCCGTTTTCGCCCAGTGGTGCGATGACAACTTTTTAGAATTAAATGTAGGGAAAACAAAAGAAATGCTTATAGACTACAAGAGGAATAGGAAAGATGTGGCGGCCCTCCAGCTGAAGGGTCAAACAGTAGAGAGAGTGGAAGAATACAGATATATCTGGGCACAATCATAGACAATAAACTTAATTTCTCTAAAAATGCTCAAGTTGTCTACAAAAAATGTAAACAGAGAATGCACATCCTGTATCAGTTGAGATCATTGATAGTCTCAAGCAGAATTATGGAAATGTGCTACCATGCTTTTATCGAATCCGTCCTCACTTTTTCCTTTATATGCTGGTACAAAACTCTTAATGTAAAAAGCAAAAATCCACTGAACAGCATTGTGAACTCGTGCAGCAAGATAGTCGGGAGAAAGCAGGTGTCTCTTGAACAGTTGTTCAACAAGAGAGCCCATGGCAAGGCAACCAGTATTCATAAAGACCCATCCCACCCTCTGTCCTATCTTTTTGAACTTCTCCCTTCAAACCGACGTTTTCGGTCAATTTCGACAAAAACACAAAGATTCCAAAAAACCTTCGTTCCCACCGCCGTCACCCTACTTAATCAAACCAGCTCTAAAAATTCGAGATAGGTCTGCCTTGGTGAGAGAGATCGAGCGAGAGAGAGAGAGAGAGAGAGAGAGAGAGAATATACACATGCATGTTTATTTGTTCTATCTTAAATATGTTACTTTTATGCCTGACAATTTGTTGCACAAGTTCCTGTTTATGGGATAATAAAGATTTGTTGAACTTGAACTTGAACTTTTCATTAAACGGGACAGTTAAATTTGCTAATTAGAATAATAATTATATGTATATCAAAATAAATAAATAAATCATTTCTTTTAGTCAGTGTGAACTGAAAATTTCGTCTCTCTCTCTGTCGTGACTAATTAGATCTATCCTGTATTTACTTAAAATATATTTTGGGGGTCTTCTGCTTCAGCCATTTGTCATGTTTTGTTTTACATGTATTACTTTTTTGTTTGCATGGAAGTTCAGTTCATTTTTATCTGCTCTGTCTGATTTTCTCTGTGACTTCACACCCGACAAAAAAATCCTTGTCACAATTTTTCTGGAGTAAAGCAACGATGATGAGAGGGGGGGGGGGGGGAGCAGAAAAAAAAGTAGCAACAACAAAAAAACAACAAAAAGTCAGCTCTTTCGAACTGGCAGGCGAGTTTACTTAGCATGCCACCGGGGAACCTGAGTAAAAGCGTAACTAAGCAAGGTCTCTGCTAGGCTACCAGTGACACGATAACCCATAACCTGGTGCATCATTACCATAAGAAAAACTAACTCCGAATTGAGTGAAGGGCCTATAATTATTCAACAAAACAAGCCAGAACTGTGATCTAAAGGAGCTCGTTCTAGATAAAATCACAAAACAAAAAAATCCATCTGCGATGGCCTTGCCAAAAGGGAAATTAATTCTTTTTTTAAGATTGCACTTGATAATAGAGTCTGTTATAATTTTTGTCTAGTGAATAAGTTTGCCAAGAATTTAATGCGTGTCTTGTGCTCACATGGTGCCTTCGTTTCCGCACAAATTTCCGATTATCCATTTGTAATTAACTGTTTACAAATGGCTGCCCTCCGAGTGAAAGGCATGTGAGTTGCTGAACTGAACGCAGTTATTGAGTTAGGCTAGAAAACAGCGGGAAACAGATCAAGTACGTGTGAATTTGTCGAATTTTAGGGTGTTTTGACGGGATGAACATGTAAACTGTGTTAGTGTAAGCACTGTTATAGAATCGATTCCATTGATTTAGATCTAGAGATCTAGATCTAGATCTAGATCTAGATCGAAATAATAAATACAATGATGAGAGACCTCGAGTGGACACCACTAGAAGAAAGAAGAGCAAAAAACAAAGTAAAACTATTTTATAAGGGCAGGGAAGGAAATACCGATATCCCACTGAACCACCTCAGCATTAACACCAGAGGCAACAGAAAGAATAACATAAAATATAACATCCCCAACTCACGGATTAACAGCCATCTTTACTCTTTTTACCCTAGTGTCATCAGGATGTGGAACAACCTCCCGGCCGAAGTCCAAAAAATATCGTCTGCAACGGCTTTTGGCAATGAATTGAAGAACATAATTATCCGTTGCAGCTACCATTGTATTTAAAGTGTGGGTCTATTTCTGTGCACAATCTAGGTACCAGGAGACATTTTTAACCAGAGATATACATATACAAAGAAATTACACAACGATATATTTTAAATGGTCTTAATATATGCCGTTTTAGCCTGTTTTAGCCTCAGAGCAGGGGCGTCGAGTCGCACATAGTGCAGTTGAGGAATCGTCAGAATATATAGACGAGTCAACTGATATGAATAAATTGAAAGCGGAGAGTCTGAAGTCTGTTTTAGCCAATTATCTTGGCTTTATTCAACATTCAACTGTAGTAGGATCAGAAGCATGATCCAGTTATAATCCTTCTACCGAGCAATGGCGCTAGGAAGGACGAAATCGTTTATTGCAACGTCTGTGACGTCATCTCCGCACAGTGGTATTCATTAGTGGTGCGTTATTGTTCAACACAAGCAGATAGCAGATAGTTAGACAAACAGATAAAACAAACAGTACATGACGAGCGATTAAAGTAACACAAAGCACATAAACATAGCAACATCACGACATTCTTCCCCCCTCAGGTAATCGGGGACATCATTAAACACGTTTTCAAAATTACAATGACCCCCAATTAATACTAGCGAACAAAAATGCAATGAAACGTTATTGTCACAAATTGCATCAAGTATGCATAGAAAAAGTCCTGGTGATCGTAGAGTTCAAGCTTCTCTGTTCCGTAAGTTATAAACCCTGGTCCGAACAAAAGGACGGCGTTTTGGACTAGGTCTACTTTCATCAGGTGCTTCCGGTTGAATCTCAGAGTTTTCTTCTCTGAGAGAAGTCGAAGGGTTACTACCTGGGGTGTTCAGAGAGTCTGTTAGATCCAAGCTACGATTTTGCGTACCGGTCTGCATAACAGCTGGTTCAGGAACAAGCATTATCTGATTTGTCTGGTCATTCACATTTATTTTAAGTCATTATTTGTCGGCGAAGGAGCCGCTTCATTCGGAACAGTAAGCGATGTAGTCATGTCTCCAGGTGGTGCCAGGTGGCGCAGAGCCACTGTTGTCTCCCTCCCATCACGAAGTCTGACTTGAGCATACAGAGGATTGCAATCCAACAGTTCAACCTCATCTACCAAGGGGTCATACTTCGAAGTCCTCACGTTTCTTCTCATGAGCACAGTACCGGGAGTAGTTAACCAACTTGGAAGAGTTATACCAGTTGTGGATTTCCTGTTATAGCGAAATATTCTCTCGTGCGGAGTTTCGTTTGTGGCGGTACATAGAAGAGATCTTAGGGAATGAAGTGAATCTGTGAGAACGAGCTCCCACTGATGGGTCTCTAGGCCACGAGACCTCAGAGCAAGCGTTATTGTCTTCCAGAGCGTGCCGTTCAATCTTTCCACTTGCCCATTAGCTCTAGGGTTGTACGGAGTAGTCCGACTAGTAGCTATACCTTTGTTGTGAAGGAAGTCCTTGAGCTCACTAGACATGAAGTTAGCGCCCCTATCAGAGTGCACATAGGATGGCATTCCAAACAGAGAGAAGAGTTGACAAAAGCATTTGATTATAGTTGAGGCGTTGATATCAGCACATGGAAAAGCAAAGGGGAAGCGGGAGTACTCATCAATCATTGTCAGAAGGTACTTGTTCCTCGAGGAAGAAGGCAAAGGCCCTTTAAAATCCACGCTAAGGCGCTCAAAAGGCTGAGCGGCCTTGATAAGGTTAGCATCAGTCGATTTGTAAAAGGAAGGCTTTAGTTCACAGCAGATTCTACAGTTTGCACACACTCTCTTCACTTCATCTAGTGAATAAGGGAGGTTCCTGCATTTGACGAAATGCATCATCCTCGTAACCCCAGGATGGAATAGTGTGCTGTGGAGATCTTGCAGTATTTCGGCGTTCGAGTTAGCAGTAGAACAGTACCCCCTCGAGAGAGCGTCTGCTGCATGGTTTTCTTTGCCAGGTCTGTATACTACGTCATAGCTGTAGCACGACAGTTCAATTCTCCATCTCTGGATTTTGTCATTTTTCACCTTTCCTTTCTGAGCGTTATTGTACATAAAAGCGACGCTTTTCTGGTCAGTCACAAGTTGGAAATGTTTTCCAAGCAAATAATGTTTCCACTTCCGGAGAGCCTCCACAGTGGCATATGCCTCTTTCTCGACAGATGAATGTTTCCTTTCACTATGATTTAGTGTTCTTGAAAAGAAAGCAACAGGTCTCCCATTCTGATTCAGGGTAGCTGCTATCGCTATGTCAGAAGCATCCGTTTCGACCACAAGAGGGATATCCTGGTCAATGGTTGTAACAGCAGCATTCTCTATCTCTCTCTTCAACAGTTCAAAAGCACATTTCACTTTCTTTGGTAATGGAAAAATGTGGTTGTTGACAAGAGGGTGTATTTTGTCAGAAAAGTTTGGGATCCAAGAAGAGTAGTAGGCAAACATGCCTACAACCCGTCGTTGTGATTTTGCGTCATGAGGATCAGCCAGATCTCGCAGCGGTTGTAGTCTGTCAGGGTCAGGTTTGATGCTGCCCTTGGAAACCAGGAACCCAAGCAGCTTGATTTCTCTGGCGGAAAGGATGCTCTTGTCCTCATTGAAAGTTATGCAGTACTCAGCGGCACACTTCATAAAGTGAGAGAAGTTTTCATCATGCTCCTTCTGATTTCTACCGCAAATAGTGACATTGTCTAAATATGCGAAAGTGTCTTTAATTTTCTCATTTCTGACGAGGCCGTCAATGATGCGTTGAAAGCAAGCGACTCCATTAGTGACGCCGAATGGAATACGTTTGAACTGGTAGAGGTTTCCACTGGCCTCAAAGGCAGTGTAGAATTTCTCTTCCTCCTTTATGGGAATTTGGTGGAAGGCACTGCGAAGGTCTACTGTACTGTACACCTCATATTTCGAGATCTCCTCAATCATCTCATCTATTCGAGAAAGAGGATATGCATCAAGCTGGGTGAAACGATTGATAGTCTGACTATAATCCACTACCATTCTTTTCTTGTGCCGGTCATTTGTTGTTACCAGCACTTGCGCTCTCCACGGAGAATCAGAAGGTTCAATCACATCTTCGGCAAGCAGTTTTTGGACTTCAGAGTCTATGAATTGTCTATCTGGTGTAGAGAACCGTCTTGACTTTGTAGCTATAGGTCTGCAATCGGGAAGCAAGTTCTTGAACAGAGAGGCAGGTTCCACCTTTGCAGCAGTTATGCCACAGACAGAGAATGTAGGCTTGGGGCCTTTGAAAGTCATTTCAAGTCCTTTGTGTTGATCTAGAAAGTCGTGACCCAGTATTAGGTCAGCGCACAATCCTGGTAGAACAGAGAGCTTTATTCCTTGATAAGTTTCGCCATTATATTCCAGAGTAGCAAAACAATGGCCTTTGGTTGTACTTGAGAGATTCGTGGAAGCCATGGAGATCTCTTTTCTAGACTTGAAGGCCTTGAACTTCATAAATTGAGCTTTGTCTGCTGAGATAAAACTTTCAGAGCTTCCTGTGTCCACCAGTGCCCTCAGAGGAGTGTCAAAGACCTTGACTTTTATAATGGCTTTCTGAAGACTTAAGGGGGCCGCAGCAGTGAAGGCCGAATTAAGGATGGGATTAGCAGCAGAGGCGAAGTCATTCCGTTTTCCTTTTGATAGACACACCTTTTGATAATGTCCTTTCTTCCCACATCCTTTGCAAGTTGCCTCTCGAGCAGGGCATTTTGATCGGGGATGCCGTTGAAAACCACAGAAGAAGCATTTGGAACTGATTGCAGCTGATAGTGTATCACTCTCGTCGATGGCTGGAGTGGTGGTACTGCCGCAGGGCACTGATGATGAAGCTGGTACATTGTTGTATGTCTGGGATTGTTTTTCGGCCATTTCTAGCGATCTAGCTTGATCAAAAGCAGTAGACAAGTCTAATGTCTTATTCTCAAGGAGTCTTTGTCTGATTTGACTTGAAGAGAGGCCACAGATGAAAGCGTCTCGGATGAAATCATCCCTGTTTTTGTCGGCTGAAACAGCTTTGAACTCACACTCTTTTGCAAGAATCTTCAGTCTCTGTAAGAATTGGTCAAGTGTCTGCCCTGGTTCTTGTTTGGTAGTTGTTAAGATGTGCCGAGCGAATATTTCATTTCCAGGTTTAACATAAATGTTTTTCAGGACTTCCACGGCAGAGGCAAAGGTGGGACAATCGATGATGTATTCATATACAAAGGGGTCAACGAAGTTTATCAGCAAGTCAAGTTCATCAAGAGTAGGAGTGGAAGATTGTTGTCGTAGAGATGACAGGAAATTGTTGAAAGTTCGCAGCCAGTGATTCCAGCGTTTGGATGCGTCTGGTGTGTTTGGGTCCGCGTTGAACCTCTCAGGTCGGAGAAAACGCTCCATGTTGAAATGTTGAATAAATTGATATGAATAAATTGAAAGCGGAGAGTCTGAAGTCTGTTTTAGCCAATTATCTTGGCTTTATTCAACATTCAACTGTAGTAGGATCAGAAGCATGATCCAGTTATAATCCTTCTACCGAGCAATGGCGCTAGGAAGGACGAAATCGTTTATTGCAACGTCTGTGACGTCATCTCCGCACAGTGGTATTCATTAGTGGTGCGTTATTGTTCAACACAAGCAGATAGCAGATAGTTAGACAAACAGATAAAACAAACAGTACATGACGAGCGATTAAAGTAACACAAAGCACATAAACATAGCAACATCACGACATCAACTACATGGGAAGAAGAAGAAGAAGAAGAAGAAATGTTAAGACAAGATAGCATTGTTGACTGTAGGATAGCTTCACCACGTAACTTTACCAATTTTAAGTTAAAGGGGCACTAGAGCTAGATCTAAATTTAGATTTAGATCTCGAGCTGGCCAATTTTGATAGAAAACAGCTAACATGGTCTGAAAGGCAGGATTCTGGTCTCCCTAGCCTATGGTCTTGGGAATGCTGGTCTCCCTAGCCTCTTCCAAAAACAAAAGTAGCGTCTACAAGTTTTCTCAGGAATGGTCAATTTGCCTGAAATACCCTGCCATTCTGGCAGGTTACCAATTTTGTCAGTTGGTGGGTTAATACATTGTTAGATGTGGCAGTTATGATTTGTTTAATTTGTTGTGTTTGGCACCTCGATGCCGCATGCCATGCATTTTCCCTAATTTGATGTTTGAAAAGTTAGCAGGTCTGCTAATCCTGCCCTTATCCTCAATCTAAACCTGACCTAAATCTTCTTTATCCCTACCAATTACACATTCAACCAGAAAACAAAATGAAAATCTGCAAAGCATGTAACACTTCGAAACGGTTGGATGCATGGAACTCCATGGACCATGCACATGTGATTTCCAACACTGGGAAGCTGACAGAGTCCAGCAGGCTATCAAAAAAAGAGAACGGCGCAAGAAAAGGCCCAGTGGTACTGAACCAACGGAGCACTCTTGTCATTTATGCGGACGGGTCTTCAGGGCAAAAATAGGACTTATCAGTCACATGAGAAGCCATAAGTCATGAAAGAACAGTCTTTCCATTCTGTCCTCTGTGTCCTTTAGTTCTCTTTATTGTCCATGTGTTGAAATTCTCAACAATTTCTGTTCTTTATTCCTCTGGTGTTGTTAAGGTCATCATCCTACCTGATGGACGAACTATTATTTAATCTTCTGCATTTACATGCCGTCTAACATGTTTTATTCTTTTCCCAAGAGCTCTGCGCTTTTTTGTTCAGGTCACTCAGATGAACAAATGATTTTTTAAGCCAGTCACTTTATGCACTAACTACATGTATCATGACATTGCCTTCTCCTGCCCCCACTATCCAAAGGTTCAACTTCTATGTTGCGAAAATGTCAAAATTGGGCAAAAAGAAAAAGTTGTATGTAGCAAAGCCTCGCGTAAGAAATAATACCCAAACGGCACAATGAAACGCAAACTAAAGGAGAAGACAGTAAATGGCCAATATTTCGGCAATGATGTTACATCTTTTGAAAGTGTGGGGAGAACCTTTGAAAGCTTAGTCTTTGTGATTCCGACCAGTGGTTCACTGGTTAACATATCCATGTCACAACGCCTTTGATTTAGAAGAGATACAGTGAACAATAACACGGTGGTTACGTCTCAAAAAGGTCAGTGACCTGATGTGTAAAACTACGGCTGGCGCGGTCAGCTTGACCTTGCTGACTTTTGCCGCCCGTGCGGCGTGAGCGCTTGTGAAACATGGGCGGCATTTGCGCAGGGTGAGGGTTAAAACAATCGAACAATTAAAGATTTGAATAGGGAATGTATAGAATCTAAACGGAATATGTTTACTTAATTGCGAGTTCTTGCTTGGACAGAAGTGCGTCTGTCAATGTGTGGCGGCTCGAATTTAGTTTTGTTTTGCATTTCTGGCATATTTTGATAGATGCACCAAAGAAATTATTTCTTAGAGCCTGTTTTGAGTCTCCAATTTTACAGTCAGAAGATGCAGCTCTTTTGTTTTCCTGATAACTTTGGCCTACTTTTAAAAATGAATTTCCTTTATATTTTAATCTATCAGAGTGTCCATACAGTGGCACCTCATATTTGCTAAATTTCACCTGTCTGTATGGTTTTGTTTCTGCTACCGGCATTTCAGAAGACAATATAGATCGATCTCAATGGCTTGGGATTGAGCGAGACCTCAGGTAAAGGGGAAAATTGACAATCTCCATTTCATACTCTTCTCATAAGAAAAAAAATACTTGTTCACAACCTTGGCAAATGAAGCACACCTCTTTATAGGCATTTTTCTATGTCATGCAAAACACCAAGTAAAAGGATATATGCGGCTGCAAGACTGGGAGGTGGTTCGAAGGGGAATGCAGGAAAAGAGATGCTAGTGTAGCATGTAAAAAGACCAGTTTCCAGTTCTTTATGTGTGTATGCATAGCCAGAGTAAATAAGGGTGATGCAGTAGGATGGCCACTGCTGTATCGGTGGGAGATGACCCAAAATTAGCAAGACCAACAGAACACAAGTATCATGGTGCCAAACTTATAGCAACATCTCCTATCAACAGATGACTGAAGTGATTAGCTTGATGCCCTTATAGACTTTGCCGGCAATGACTAACTCAGTTTCCAAGGAAACTGATTGTATTCACATTTAAATAGCTATGGGTATTCCCTCCATTTGCTCTTTCTCCTTACTATGCCTCCGCCCCCAAAAGAAAAAAAAAATCTGCCTGACCTCAGTAAAATGGGTGGCATTTTAATGGCACAAATGAAAAATATGAATGAATAGAGCACTAAATTAAAAAAAATTAAACATACTTTCTTGTGTATCATACTGAATTCTCTGATAAGAATTACAGTTTTGGGTACAGATAAAGAGGAATCTGTTTTTTCAGGATAGTTATGCCCATTTCATGAGTATTTGTAACAATCCATGAATTACTGTGAGAAATTCAGCCGGGTGTAGTTTTAATTAAAAATTTTCTCATTGTTCAATTTCAGCTAGCCATGACATCCACAAAACTTTGTGGTGGCCACACCTCTTCAGTGCTTTGCGTTGACATCCATGCCCAGTCTGGACAGCTGATATCTGGAGGTGAGAATGGTGAACTTTGTGTGTGGTCAGGAGATGGTCAAGTGGCGGGGAAACTTTCAAGGCCAGACGTTGACTGCACATCAGTTGTTTGTTCTCAAGACAATCCTAACTTGATTTATGGTGCATTTGGAGAGGAGATTCTTATCCTGGACACAAGAATACTTCAGGAGCCGGTGTTTATTTTCCATTCAAACCAAGATGAGGTAAATCAGATCATATTGGATGCCAAGGAACAGTTTCTGGCTGCCTGCGATGACTCTGGAGAAATAAAAGTATATGGGCTACAGGATAGAAAAGTATTCAAAACTCTGAGACATAAGCATACAAACATATGCTCAACAGTGGTATTTCGTCCAAACCGCCCTTGGGAAATAGTGAGTGGAGGACTAGACTGTAGGCTCGTACACTGGGATTTCTCTAAACCAAAATGCCTAAATCAGTTCAACATGCAAGAACTTCATGCCACTCCTGGTGATACACCATACATGATCAACCCTCCCTTTGTGCACCATATTGCGGCATCATCATCGGGTAATACATTTGCCTGTGCCCTTGAAAATGGACAGATTCCCATACTGAATGGAAGTCAGAAAAATTTGCAGCCTAAGTACGCATTATTTGGTCACTCACAAGGGGCATCACAAGTGTATTTTCTTTCAGAAGAAATTTTGATATCTGGGGGAAACGATTCTTCCATACACCAGTGGGATTTAACAAAGTCTGAATTATACCAGCCTGGAGGAGTGCACATGAATGGTGATGGAGCCGCTTCAAATCCCGAGGAGGAGAAAAATCTTGCCATAACAGAACTGTGCAAAGTACGTTCTATTACCCACCCAAGCAAAGTGAACTGGATGGTACCACATACTTTCAATGAGACGCGTCATTTGTATATTGCAGATCAGACATCAGAAATTACTGTTTTAAATCTGTCATGAATAACCTTGATTTACCATACTATCAAATGTAAGCACCATAATTTTCGTCACACTGTCTATATATACATGTATATTGACTGAGTGAAGTAGTCAAATTACAACAAAATAATCAGGTTTGTTTTCTGTTGAGTTTTAACCCATACCCCGCGTGCTACCCGTAAAGCCCGCTGCCCCGTCAGTGACCTTACTCACGGAGAATCTTATCTGGGGTCACTGACCCGTGCCGCTAGACGATGACCACATACGCTGTCCACGTGGTTCGGTTTTTATTGATCGGTATGAAAGCATTCGCTGCTATGCCTTATCACGCTTGATAATGAATTAACCAGCAAAACCTTAGTCTGTCAGTCTCCAAACTGACAGCTGTAATTTTCGTGAGAACGAAGCATGATAACTAGCCACGCCCTCCCAAGCCCTACACAAATGGTTTCATCCTGATTGACACATACTAATAAACCAATGTGGGCATTTGGGGCAAAGATTATTTCAGAGCTTGTTTCTGATTGGTTCTTAGATACAGACAACTCCAGATGGTGGTCAGCTTGTGAGAAAATGAGATAATATTGCAAATTTGTTGAGCAACAGTTCGCATGTCGATGTTACATCTTTTGAAAGTGTGGGGAGAGCCTATGAAAGCTTAGTCTTTGTGATTCCGACCAGTGGTTCACTGGTTAACAGGTCCATGTCACAATGCGTTTGATTTAGAAGAGATACAGTGAACAATAATACGGTGGTTACGTCTCAAAAAGGTCAGTGACCCGACGCCTGAAAATAGGGCTTGCGCGTGGCGCGGTCAGCTTGACCTGCACAACTTTTGCCGCCTGTGCGGCGTGAGCGCTTGCAAGTCAATACCGACTATTGCCGCCCCGCGCAGGGTGAGGGTTAATGTTTTTTACTGTTAGTTTTATAAATGCCTGCTACATTTACTAATAAGTTACATTTCTGTATTTGTGTTTTGGAAATTGCATCAGTGTTGGGGGATGTGTTTCTGGTTGAAATGTATCATGTATGTTCAATTTTCAGAGTGTCAAATTTCAGAGGGATTCTGGTTTCTAAAGATCTGTTCATTTGGTAAAATTCTATTCCAGTAGACTTAGATCTACACATATTTTATTGAAGACACTAGGAAAAAAAACAACAACGTTGTATAGTACATTTTCACTGTAGCCAGGGATAATCAAATCATGAATTTTCAACATTAAATTTCAAAGTTGTGAGTGAAGTAAAGTATTATTTATTTTTCAAGTTTTCACTTGTTTCAGTATTGAAAGAGGAAGTGAGCAGCAATTGGTCTGTTGAAATTAATAATACTGTACCATTATACAGTAATACAGTAAAACCTGCTTAAGCTGAAATTCAGGGGGACCAATTTGTATTTCGTATTAACAGTATTTTGCACGAAGAGTGACTGGCTTAAAATCACAATTTGCACTAATTTCAGTCTCGTAAAGAGAAGCGATGAGATACTTTGGTAATTTTACATTATTATCTCCCTTGATGCACTGTCTCCAACAACTGAACTCCAGTTGTTGTTTTTTTCTTTTGTGTGTGCATTGTTCATGTCTATAGATGTCAATGAGATGCACCCTTGTATAGATAGCCAGAAAGAACTGCCCAAATGGTGGGTGATGATTGACCAATTGTAATGAGTGTTATGTACATTGTATTGGGAGTACTCTGCAGGTACTGCTAGTGAATGTATTGCCGTTGATGTGACACTTATGGCACATTGGTAACAGCCCACAGAAGGATATGAGTGTGAAGATGAGAGGGTAACTGGCAAAAAAAAAAAGAAATGGTATGCTGCTTTCCTGTGGGCAGTGCTTCTCTCCCTGATATCCATCACTGTGTCATCTCCCTCACTCCCATGCAGCCCCATCAAGTACATGGGTATGAAGTTGACACTGTCTTTTTTTTTTACTTTCACTCCAGAGGCAATACAATTTTGAGACTACGATTTTGACTGGCAAAGGATAGGAAAGAGAATCTTTCGGTGAAAAGGGATATTTACTTAAATTTCTATACTTGTAAACAGACACAAACTTGCAAGGAATGAAGAGGGATTACAGAGTGGCCAAGGAAATCTTTAGAAAAAATAGAAATTTCTCATGATCTGCTATTGGTTGAATGTGGCATGCCGCATACATGTATAGTTTGTGCAGCAAAGCATTGTATCTTTCTCCAAAGGTACATACTATCTGCTTCCTATTTCACTGTTGAATACAGTTTATCATTGAACACAGATTACAACTGAAATTACATGTACTTACATTTCAAGGGCTGTATGGTAAACCATCATAACTCAGTTTTTACATACATCTATAATATATTTCAAGAAGCAAAAAACTGAACAACTTTCTTTATCACTGTCAGAATTAGTTGCCATCTTTTAAAAATATCATTTAACTCTTTCTGTCCCAGGCCGTTTACTTAGCACAAGATGCCCAAGGAACACAACACAGAGTGTAACTCTACTATAGGACTAAGATGTACATTTTCAAATAGCAAAAACAAGAGTAAACATACACAAAGTTCATATTGTTATATATTTACCATACTGATGGAAGAAAGAAGTTTTATGTTATGTACAATCCAGTGTGATTTGGTGTGTCTGCTGCTATATTTAGCCTCAGGAAAGAGATGGTGGGGAAAAAAAAGCGAAACATTCATGACAGTCGATGCATGGTGAGTTGGTCGGGCATCTAGGCGATCGGCGATCAACAGAAAGAGTTAACCCTTAGTTTTCAGAATTTAATTCCAACTTGTAACACAGCCTACAAGTTGTCATTAGTGTACAGTAATGTATATATCTCAATTTTTAAGAAAAAGTCATGATAGTTTACCATGGTGCCATTGATTTATACTTTTAGTTTTAGTATGTTTGTGCCAAGCATTTGGGTTAGGAAGTGATTTACATGATCATCTTTTCAGGCTTGTATTTGTGGGTTAGCTGGAAAAAAAAATGCTGCCTATTTTGCATGATCACAAGCCGCATAGCAGATCTTGTTACATCAAAAACATGCATTGTATGTACTTCTACTTGAGTTATGATCAGTGTTCCGGCTTGGCTAGCGGCTGCGCAGTTGCTGTGTTAGCGCCGCACAGATCGGAATGTTATCACTCGTTTCAGTTTACAGAATGATGTGGTTTTGGCCACTGTACATTGAATATTTTTGCTCAAACCAAAGCATCAAAAGTTCCGCTCAGTGGTTTGGAAAAATTTAGAGGGAACGATGGTGACAATTTTTCTCGTATCAGGAAAAAAAAAAAAATGCCGACATGAATCTTTAGAGAGGTCTGAGAATGACATAACAGTTCTTGCTGTGTAAAGCTTATCATATAATTATGGACTGTAGCCAGGCACAAAATGGAAGAACATGAAGATGAAATAATGAAAAATATAAATATAACAATTTGTATTTATTTTAACTTTCTCATTTGTATCTTTTGTATTACTTAGGAGCAGATGCTTGAGAAATCTTGCAATGTTCCTTTTGTTGAGGATGCTGTGAAATAAAGAATTTAAATACCATGAATATTTTGTTATTGGGTTTGTACCATGATCTCTTTGCAGTAAAAGGTGTGTTTTGTGGTGGTAAGCTGTTTATCTTAATTTTCTTTTTTTTTTTTTCCAGAAACTATAATATTAATGAAAAGAATTAAATCCTTGAGTATACATGTACATTATTTGTAGAGCATTTTTGTGTGCAAAGCATTTTTTATAGAGAGAGTGAATGAATGCAAGCAAAATTTGTCAGAGCTTTCTGTCCTATCGCTTTGTCTACCAGTACCACAGTATTCAGTGTGCATGGATATATTAATATGTGCTTTAATTTTATTTTCTCGTATCAGGCCCCAAAAAAGACCTATAAATCTTTTTTTGTAATCTCTCTTCTGCAAAGCCAAATCAGCTAATCGAGGGCCTGAGCTTTCTTTCCTCAGTTCCTTAGCTTTCTCATTTCCCACTTTTCTTTTTGCCTCTTTCAGTCTTTGTTGACACCCCCGCACTTTTCTTTTTCATTCCCCTATTTTGTTTCACGATCTCTTTCTCTCTCTCGCTCTGTCACCTTGTTCTGCTGTCTTTTCGCAGTTAACTCCTCATTACATGAAGTTAATGATCGTATTCGTAATTTCAGTGGGTGTCGTCTCCACCTGTCAAAAATAAATGCAGTCTCAAAGGGACGTTATCATAATAAAATAGGTGGATATGAGAAAAAGGGGAGTTATTCCCTTTTAATGTTATGTTACTCGACACTCACAGAAGCGACTCTTACAAAGGAAACGGTTCGTGATGAATTTGTGTCAATCGATAAACTACCAGTGAGCAACTGAGAAAACAATTGTGTTGATTTCCACTTGGATTATATCTGCTGTTCATCATCGAACAGCTGAAACATATGAGTTTATTATACTGTCCCCAGCCGGGCTTGAAAACCAGTTTGGCTTGAATGACGTCACCCATGGGTTTGCCCGGAAGTAGTTGCCTCCATTGAGAAAGTCGCTTAGCCTACAGTGTTGCACACTGAATGTCTCTCGTATGGGTGTGACCCCAGTAGATGTCTAACTTTACCTGCACCGAACGTTTGTCGGCTTACATGGCATGACGGATAGAAATTGAATGGTGAACAGGACAGGTAGGCGACTTTGATTTGTTACCATACATGTTACTTAGGCCTAGGCCCAATACTTTCCTGACTGAATCAGTCGATTCCGTCCAGATGTATTTTATTGTGACTGATTCAGATTGCCTGGTAGTGTCTTACTCTTAGCGGATTGACCACAGAATCAAATCAAGATCTACTCTAGATCTAGATCTAGGCCTAACCATTCTCGTTTAGTAGTTTTTGCGATTCACTTTATTTCTAATCTAGAGTCTAGATGGAGTTCTTGCAATGATCTGGACGTCTAATTCTGGATCTAGATCTGTGTTAAGATTTTATTGAAAACTCGATCTGGATTTAAGTCTGGGCTCAGCCATTCACTAGATTCAGTATAATTTATAACTGCAAGGGCCTGATGAAGCCGAGAAACATCATTGGCATGCATCCCATCAGCTTTTAAGATGAGACGAAAAACAGTGTAGGCCTACATAGGCCTAAGCTGTAAGGTCTGAAGTTAAGTTGGTAGAACTTGCATTGTTCTGTTCTGTTGCTGCAGCATTTGGTAGGACAATTATGATGTAGTTACTAGTAGTAGTAGTAAGAGTGGTTGTACAGCTGCAGTATTCATTTTCTGGATAATCTGTCATATTTACAATTACACCTTGTCTTTTCATCCAAATGTTCATCATATCTCACAACTTCTTTTGTTTTTCATTGCATTCTATGTACTTTCGTCAAGTGCAAGTCCTTGAAAGTTTTCTCAGCAAGACTGAACATGTAGGCCTATTCTGTGTGTATCAGTTGTAATTAAAATAATTTTGTGCATATTTAGACAGTTGCTTTATAAGTCAGGGTACACCATGAACGAGATTAGTGAGTTGTAAATTTTTTTAATGATAACAAAACGGAAATATTTAGACAGTACGTAGTTCATGAAAATGGAATGCACTACAAAGTATGGAAATTAGAATTTTAGGAGGGAAGGGAGACAAAAGTTGCAGTCAAAGTAATGACTGAATGAACTTTTTTCAGTTTGGCAAAGGGCAGAATGTTGTATGAGATAAGTGCAAAGCAGGCAATTAGATATTATATTGCAGCAGTATCAGTGCAATGCAAGAGCAAAATATTTTTAAAAAAGCATCAGACCCTAGAACGTAATTTTTCACTCCACATAGACTCAGGTTTGGAAAAGAGCAAGTGAGTTTGTGTACCAGCACATGTCCATGTTAAAGTTCCTTTCATAAAAATACCTAATTTCACCTGAAAGTATGACAGGTGTCCCATGCTTCTATCAGTATCAGCAGCAGTTTTGACAGACAGAAATCACATAGGATCACTTTTTATGCATATTTTGGTGATTCTTATAATTATATAAAGCAGAACAGAAACAATTACAATGGGTGCACAACATTTATTAAACATTTTTATTAAACTTTATAATTATTTTGTTTGTAGTTTGTAAGACAGATTGAACACTTGCAAATCAAAGTATTTCTTTTAAATTACATGTACAATATCAATCAAAATAATATTCACAACTGTAAGAGTAATTAGATCAATATTGTTTAGTTGTGGTTGTGAGAATAATAAAAGTTGTGGTCCGCAGGTTGTTTTGAGAAGTAAACTTTTCTTGCGGTTAATTTGCCTTTCTGCGAAAAAACTATAAGATTGAAGACACATCAAAAACCCAAGCAGGTTGATTTTTTTGTTTTTTATTGCAGACTTGTCATGCTATTACAGACTGCATCAGAGGTGTTTGTAGTAAATATAATACACTGTTTTCAGCATATTCTTTAGTTTGTTTGACCACTATGATATAGTATAAATTGGATCCTGCTAGTGCCAGTAAAGATCAAGGTCCGCATTGGGGAACAGCATAGGTTTCACTTGAATGAGCAAATCCTTGATATTTCTGCAATTTTGAAAATAGTTCTGTCTGATTTCTGAGTGCCAGAAGTATCAGACACTTGACTTGGTGTTTCTTTCTCAGTTGTACTTTTATGTCTACTGCTGTACAGTAAAAAGCAAGTTAGGATAAATTAAATATATTCATGAAATTGTATGGCATGGAGAGATAGGTAGTAGACACTTTAAACAGTGTAGACTAGTAGTAGTAGGAGAGGTTCCACAGAATCTTTGTCTGATTGTCCTACATCTGCTGTCTTTCCCCCTATTATTTCTTTCTCAACTAAAGAAATACATGTATTAATACAACATACTGGCAAGTTTGAAATGGCATCAGTTATTTCTTCATCAAGGAAGGAAATATGATTAATACACATGTTGGCAAGGTTACTGACCATGGCATCTATTATTATTTCTTTCTCAGTGAAGGAAACATTATTTAATGTGCGTGTTGAAAAAGTTTGTTGATCATGGCCAGTGGCTGACCTACACTTTTGAGACCCAGAAGCTTGAACTGTTGTGGGGCCCCTTTGCAACTGGCAACAATACAGCAGCATCCAAAATTCACTCATTTAAAAAAGTTTCAGCTTCATTAGTTTCATACTAGATCCGCCAACTATCAAGGCATCTGTCATCTGTTTCTACGGAATACAAAGTGTCTTGTAATGTGGCTTTCAAAAACGCCCACGTTTTATTATGCGACGTTCGTTGGATGTGGAGAGGTTCATGAATGTGTCTGGAAATGTTGACGGATCTGACAAACAACTTCAGTCAGTATGACTTGCAAGATTATCAGCGAATGAGTGTGTATTTTTTTTTTTTTTCAAACCAACATCGATATAAAACCAGCTCTCTATTCCGACAGACTTTAAGTACACTGTGTAACAAGAAATGCGCAGGTGGCAAGTAATTTTTTACAAAGGACGAGCTAAAAGGGACAAATTCCAGCAGTTTTAACGCCAAGCCACATCCACGCTTTCGGCCTTACTGAATAGGTAAACCCCACACTGTTTGACTTAGCGGGGTAACCTGAGCCTAGCCATGCGGAACTGCAAAATCCTGATCTGTCGACGCGCCATGCCCCACAATGTCCTCGCATACCACCTTCACGAAGAACCGCAGTTAACATGGGTGTATGACATATATTAATTTGTATAACTGCAGGCGGTGTACAGGACAAGAGATTATTTGAAGAGCAACGTTTTTTTCAGGGCATTTGAGTATTGTATGGACATCTTTGACTTGTCAGTTCAACAGATTTGAATGTAATTGAACATAAAACGTTTCTTTGAGAGGCCCAGTTGGTTGGCTGTTTCCCGGCTGCCTTACATACACAGTCATGCAATTACTGTATTTCCTTTCCTTATACTAGTAGTAATACCAAAGATGAACAGGATGTAGTTGTACATGCTGTAAAGTGTGGCAGTAAAAGTTCCAAAGGATGTTGTTTTCAGATTGCAGAGCACTCGATTAAAGTATACGTACATGTACCTATTTAGAGATACCTGAAATTGATGTGATCATTAAATTGGCAGGTGTGAGATTTGAGATTTCTTCTCTCATGACATCTGAAATTGAATACAGGCTGGTGTATTGTCCTGTGGTTCTGTCTGTCTGTGTCTGTCTTCCTCTCTGTCGCTCGCTCTTTCAGTCTTTGCCTTTCTTTCCCTCTCTGTCTGCCTGTGGGTGTGTGTGTGTCTCCCCCCCCCCTCTTTGTCTTTCTCCCCCTTCTCCCTCTCTTTCTCTGTGTGAGAGCGTGTATGTGTCTCCCCCACTCTCTCGCTCTGTCTGTCTGTCTGTCTCTCTGTCTGCCTCTCTCTGCAGTAGGTTTGAAAACAAACTAGTCCACTGGCTGAAACAACAGCGCTATTGGCCATTCCCATATGACCAGTTTTGATGTGCCGTTTGTCGCGAACAGTTCAAAAACTTTGGGATGGTAGTGTAGTGTTTGAGTTGGCAGCGTTGACAGTGCTCTGTTAAAAAATGGGTCCCTTCGGAAGGTCATTCTGGGTTACAGAATGTTCTGTGAGTTTGGTCACTAAGTGAAAAGTACGATCTGGCAGTATCATTTGAGGGAACTCACAGTACCCAGGAAAAAACCAGCTCCACATATCCTGACATTACTGATGCCAAACCAGAAGTTTTCAACTCCAGAGCCTGAAGTTGATAGTCAACCACTTTTTGATAAACTCTTGAGCACCTTAGCAGTGTGTTTTTGTCATAGTGTGTTGTTTGGAAGTGATTTGGGGGGGGGGGGGGTGAAAGCATTATGAGGCTCAGTTAGTTAGTCTTCACTCCCGTTCTTATTGCAATTTACATGTATTTCTTTTTTTTTTTTTTTTTCAGTCGGGATTTGTTTAAATATTGTTGTATCTGTTGTGTTGTTTTGTTTCCCGAAATTTACTTTTAAAGTCCCATTTTCGCTGACGCTGAAATTTAAGGCATTCTTCCTTTCCCTTTTGCCGTCTGTCTTTTTAATTTTATCCCGATCTGTCTTCGGCCTGCCTGAAGCATTTGTTGTTTGCTGACTGTTGTGCTGTTGGCATGTGCTAATTATTATTTTGGGGGGGGGGGGGGGTGTTGTAATCTCACCAGAGAATGTAGTAATTATTATTTTATCGGCGGGTCCTTTTATTCAAGGGAGCTTTCAGTCTCCATCAGTCCCATCATTGTGTTATATTCTGTCTTGCTTCTTCCCAGGCCAATCACAATAAAAATGGCCGTTAGCGTGTCGACGTGACCTCTTCAAACTCAAACTTCGAGCAGTTATAATATTGCGCCAGTGCAAGCGTTACCCTCCTTCTCTTGAAGGTTGTAGTGTAGACATTTTGTGTTCAGAAATGTTATGGGCGGGTGATGTGATCTTGAATTTGAATGGTTTCACATGAGATTAAACAAAGGGAGCAGGGAGCCGGTGAGTTTCTACGGAAATTGAGATTTGCTTCTAATAAGAAACGCTGGCCATTTTTCTGCCTTCAGACAAAATATTTTGTTCGAAATCGTCTCAGAAATATTTTAATTTGATTTTTTTTTCAGCTTACTAACCAGTTACTAAATAACTTGAAAAGAAGTATTTGGTCGGTTGAGCAGACTTTTAATGATTTGACTCATACGTCACAATGATGGAAGTCTGTGTAATACAAAATGACAATATGTGAACAATAACGTAACAATGTATCTATATAACTCATAATAATAACAATAGTAATATATTTCTCTATGCCCCCCGAGTCTTTAATATGAGTGATGTTAATGGTTATTCATGAACGTTAAAGGCTTAAAGTAAACAAGACATGTGAAGTTAATTAAATTTATAAGAAAGGAGAAGAATGAATAAAATGCAAGCAAAACTACATCTGGTGAAAGAATCAAGTTTCCTTCTGTTTTGCGCTTGATCTGGTGATTCGTTTCCCTCCTGGAGGTACAGTAGTCTCTGTTTTTCCTTGTTTGTTGTAGGATTGTAATCTGAGTATTGCTCTCGGAATGCCTGGTGGCACTTCCAAAGGCGGCCCATTATTTATTTGGGGGCCCTGTTCTGGAGGCAACGGTGGTGGGACTGTTGGTGGGGATCGGGCTAACGGCATTTGTTCCTTTTCTGGAGGCAACAGTGGTGGGACTGTTGGTGGGGATTGGGCTAACGGCATTTCTTCCTTTGCTGGTGGCAGAAGCATTGGGATTGGTGGTGGCGATTGAGTAGGTGTCCTCAATTGTGGTGGGTTCCTCGCTGGCGTGCTTCTGATCCCTGTGTCATTATCGTAAGAAGTGCTGTCTGCTGGGTATTCAGCTGTTTGTGAAGGGGGTGCATATTTGAATATACTCGTCTCTTCAGGAGGGGTAGCAGGGACATAATGGCGCAGATATTTTCTGTTCCGTAAAGTAACCCTACCTGATCCGTCCATTTTCACAAGGTATTGATCGAATTGGCGCACTTCGATGATGGTCCCAGTTTTGTCCCATTTTGTGGGGTGAGGTCCAGTTTGATTCTGAATCCTAACTTTGTCTCCGACTTTAAGTGGAGGCAACCTCTTTGTGTGTTCTGTCAGTCTCTCTGCCATTTTCATGTGGCGGTTCCTTAGGGCTTCTTCCCTGGCAAGCAGAGTCTCTCTCCAGGTTGGGTGGGGCTCATATCTTCCAGGATGTATGGGTACGAAGTCCCTGATTGGTCTTCCAAAGATACACTGAGCTGGAGAGATGCCAGTTTCCTTGTCTGGGGTGTTCCTATACTGTAGCATAGCTCTGTGGAAAGCATCAGTGTCAAGGGTTCCAGAAGGGCCTGTGTTGTCCGTTAGGAGACGTTTGACAGTCTTAACAGCGATCTCTGCTCTGCAATTGCTATGAGGATAGGCCACAGAGGAGGTTCTGTGGTAGACTCCCCAGTCTTTGAGGAATTGCTCAGTTTGTGAGGCTGCAAATTCTGGACCGCCATCAGACGTAAGTTCCTCACTGATACCAAAGGTAACAAAAATTTTTCTGAGGCACGTTATGAGACCACTGGCTCCTTCTTTTGCTTTGTCAACGATTGGCCAGTTGCTGTATCTGTCCACAGTGACGCAATAGTACTGACCACTGTAGTGGAAGTAATCCACACATATTGCTTGGAATGGGTATATTGGAACCTTTGGTGGGGTGGGAGGTGGATTCGGCTGTGATGGTGCATTGCGATTGCAGTGGCGGCATGTTGCTCTGATTTTCTGAATGTCAGGAGTAATGCCTGGCCAAAAGACGGACGATTCTGCTCTGGCTGTCATTGATGATATCCCTTGATGGGCAGAGTGAAGTGACTCTAAGACTTGTGGTCTGAGCGATTGGGGAATGATGATGCGATCATTATACATTACAACTCCATCCAATGTATATAAACCGCCTTTGAGGTTAAAGTATGTTTGGATTTGTGGAGGCATTTCTTTTTTTGTTGCAGGAAATCCATCGTCAATCAGATAGAGCAGTTCTCTCAGTTCGTCATCGTTGATTGTCTTTGTCCTGACATCATCCCATGTAATAGTTCTAATGGTGTCCAAAGTTGATGCAGTTGCAGATATTGCCAGGTCACCATCATCTTCAGGTGCTATCTCTCGAATGCTGTCTAGCAGAATGTGTGACAGTGTTGCTGTGTCATCTGGAAGTTCCAGCTGAGTAGCTTCACCAACAGGGTACCTTGACATTCCGTCTGCTGCCTTGTTGTGGATACCTGGTATGTGTACCAGTTTGAACCTGAACCTAAGAGATTTTTCTTTCAGATTTCTGAGTCTTGGGTTTGGGATACCATCAAGAGAGCGGTTCCCAAAAATTTTCTCCAGGGGCTTGTGGTCAGCTGCAATGATTAGATCCTTGCATCCCAGAACGAAATGTCTGGCTTTTTCTAGTGCGTCCACAACTGCTAACGCCTCTCCCTCTATGGGATGATATCGAGATTCTGCCGGGGTGGTGAAGCGACTCCCGACCAACGCTATTTTCCACCCGTTCTTGCAGCAGAATGGTTTGCTAGTTTTACATTGGCAGTGCTTTTGCAACAACCAAAATCCAATGCCTGACTTGCTCCAATCGGTGGCAAGGCATGTAGGGCGATTTTTGTCAAAAATTTCAACACCATGAGTGATGCCCTTGATAATGACTCTTTTTGAGGTTTCAAACAATTTGTCGTGTTCTTCATTCCATGTGAATGGGGTTTTTGAGCTGAGAAGTTCCCTAAAGGGCTGCATAATCTCTGCTGAAGCAAAAGTGTATGACACTTGATTGATTAGCCCATGCCACGATCTAAGATCAGTTAAGTTCTTCGGTGTCGGGAAATTTTCAATTGCCTCAAAGAGTTTTGGGCACGGTCTTACTGTTGTTGCGGAAATTTCGAATCCTGCAAATACAACAGTATCTGCCCCAAAAACAAATTTTCCTGGGTTCAGTGTGTCGCCATTCTCCCCACACAAATTGAGCCAATGGACCGTACGGTGAAAACTGTCCTTGAGAGAATGAGCCCATATTAATGCGTCATCTACACATTTTGTTTTGTTTTTGACATCAGATGTTATTTCATCGTACCTGCGGGTATAGCAGTCCCCTGATGAGAGGTAGCCTTGGGGCGCAACGTTGTATCTGTATCTCCCCCAAGGGGTGATGAATGTCGTGTAATGTCTGTCATCCTCGTGCAATGCTACACTGTGATAGCCGTTCCAGGCATCGAGAACAGTCTTTTTGGTGTGCTGCGGCACTGATCTGGCTTGAATGAAAGGAGACTGCGTGTGGTGAGTCTCTCTGGCAGCATATTTGTTGAGAGGCTGGAAGTCCACAGTTCTCCGTGGTTTGCCATCCTTTTTAGCACAAACAACCATGCGATGACACCAAGTCACTGGTTCTCCCATTGGGACCTGCTCTATCACACCTAGTCTCACGTCTCTATCTAGATCAGCTTTGACGTCATCCATCCAATGTAGGGGGACGGGTAATGGTGTGTGAAATGCTATGGGCTTTGCATCTGGATCTATCATAAGGTGCATAGGTGGTCCTGTCATTATGGGCAGTTGTTGGTGGGTGCATACATTAAACGCAGATGAGGCATATTGCTCTTTTAAATAATTCTCTATTTTAGAGCGGTTTTCTTCAGTAAGTGGGAGGGGTAGTTCCAGCACTGATTGGATGGTGGGTGGAGGCTGACGTAGGGGACATCCACACGGTGCTCGGGCATTAGGTTTAATCTCCGCGTGATCGTCACTGCTTTCAATGGGAGGGGTCTGAATCTCTCCAGCAGTTGGGAAATTTTCTGAGATTACGCCTAGGTCAGTACAGGCACTCTTACTAAGGTATAGTTTGTGGGTGTCATTCGTGAAATACACCATCTGACGGGTGCTGACCTCCTTGCCACTCTTCTCATCAACCATGGCGGTAATGTGGAGGAGTAACGCCCCAAGAATTTTTATACTCTTGTTGTTGGCTGCGCTCATGCGCATGGTGACTTTCACCAAATCCGTCTCAGTCAGACCTAGCTCTTCTAGCAGTTCCACACCAGCAAGGCTTGATTGGCAGCCTGTGTCTGCTATTGCTACGTACTCAGTGGGTGCTTTTCTGATGGGTGGGTAGGGTATGTCTATGGCTTTATAACCTGAAAGGTCGGCCTTGATCTTTACCCGCATGTAAGGCTGTGGGTCAGAATGACGCTGGATCCATCTGTGTGACTCATAGATGTGATGTCCTATGGGTGTTAATGAGATGCCATTAGTGTCAGTGGTTAGTATAATTCCATGATTTTTTGTGTTAGGATCAATAGCCTGCATGGAATCATTGACATGATCATCAAAATTATCATTGTGAATAAATTGTTCATTTATGACGTCATTGAAATAATTTTCAGTAACATTGATATCAGTATGTTGATAATGCACAAAATGTTCATTCATGGCACCATTGGCATTGTCATTTTCAACAATATTCACATCGAAACTCTCGTCAAAGTTTGTATCGTCACTTAAGGTGCACAAAAAATCAGTCTGATCTTCGCACTCATTTGTTTTGTCCTTCCGATCTTTTCTCCGGCACACTTTCTCAAAATGGCCAGTTATGTTACATTTTTTGCATGTGTGTTTTGCTGCTGGACATTTTTGTTCTCTCTCCTTGAACTTTTTACCATGGTAGGTTTCGTTACCACAGTAGCCGCACGGTTTCTGGGATGCCCGGTAGGCGCTGGTGGCTGCCGCTACAGCGTTATTAGTGGGTCGGGGCTCGGAGTCATGCAGCCGGTGTGCGCTCCTCCTGCCACTCTCTTTTGCTTCAATGTACTTTGTTAGTTGTTCTAAGGTCATTTCCTGGTTTTGATTGCCAAGAATTTCCAGCTGGATTTCCTTTTCATAAATACCGCGGATGATGCAGTCTTTGATGAGCTGATCCATATATGACACCTCTGTTTGACACGAGTTGCAGGTGACTAGGAATTTGCACTGGGATGCGTGTCCCCTAAGACGAGCTGCAAAGTTGTGTATAGGCTCGTCTCGGTCCTGTCTCATGTTAGACAGTTCGACTCTGAGGACCATGATGTTTTCCTCCCTCACAGCTAACTTGCGGATAGCTTCGAGGACCTCCTCTTCTGGCTTGTGGCTGAGTGAGCCGCCGTTTGACCGTGTCAGATCTCGTCGAAGATGTTCATCGCAGCACTCTAGTAGTTGAATGGCCACCTCCTCCCCAAAAATTTTTGTGGCGGTTTTGTACTCGTTCCATCTGGCTTTGAAGTAATTCCACGTCTCGGTGGTGCCACTGAGGGAGATGGTAGGTCGTTTGACCTTTTCCACTTTGGCAGTGGAATGAGACTCATGCTCTTTGCCGTGTAGTTGTAGCAGTACGACAGCCACATCGATGGGATGTTCCTCAGGAGTTGTATAGGCACACCCTCTTATGGGACACGCTATCGATGGCATCCCTGACGGTCTTGGTCTGGGCGATGAGGAGGCAAATAAAAAAAAATCTACGGGAACGGATCAATCCGACGTTGAGCTGCTCGAGTGTGCAAGGACAAAATTAGGCTATTCCTTTCCCAACGGTGCATCCAATTACACAATAGACTTCCATCATAAATAACTTGAAAAGAAGTATTTGGTCGGTTGAGCAGACTTTTAATGATTTGACTCATACGTCACAATGATGGAAGTCTGTGTAATACAAAATGACAATATGTGAACAATAACGTAACAATGTATCTATATAACTCATAATAATAACAATAGTAATATATTTCTCTAGTTACCCGTGCGGATTGTGCGTTATCAGCAGGGACACGCCGTCCTTCCGCCTGCTTGGCCAGGCTTTGTGGAGTTATTAAATGATGGTGATAAATGGTTCTGAATTTTTGTACTGGAGAGTTGGGGAAACAGAGAGGAATGATGTAGGGTAGAATAGGAGATAAATAGGGAAAGAGGTAGGCGTTGTATGAAATCAAGGTTAATGAGGAGGGGGATGAAAGGTCCCAGAGAAATAATATCCAGATTCGTATAGTGTGAAATGTAGAGCGAGACCTGGCATCTACGTACGATGTAAACCGAGATGAGAAATGCATAACACATTATGGTCAGTTTCGAACGCCATCAAAGACGGCAGTGTGATATCTTGCCATCGAACTCGACTTTGTCCATCCGTCTCTAGAAATCCACCATTCTATCTGTCCATAATGCCATCTACCTACTCAACTGTCCACCCTTTCAGCGGCCATCCTCTCCCCATTCCCGTAGCAACTACAGCGAAATTCCTCTGCCTTCAGTGTCGGACATTTCGAAAACGCCTCCCTTCCCACTGATTTCCTCCAACCACGCATGACTGACTGCCTTCTCTTCTGGACTCAAGAGAAGACCTGTCATTATATCCCAGGCAGCATGGTCCAGGCACTGCTTGTGACAAGTGTATAAGTTGTCAGGGAGTCTCAAATAATGGTATCTGTGCGGGGTGTCAAAAATTTATGGCAACAAGCGAGACTTGCCGTCGTATGTTGATGCTTGTTTCTGATTTTGTCGACTGTGTCCGTAACAGAGGGGTAAGATGCCCCCGTCCAACCTGATATTTCTCAACGTCATTAATTAGTTGTGTGTGTGTGTTTTTTTCACTCCTTAGATTGGTGGTGTTCTGAGTCAAGTCTGTTTTGTCTTGATTTTATTGTGACACGTGTACTACAGAGTTCTAGTTAAACGGGACATGTCGAATATTGTGGCGTTTGTTAGACATGTAGATTTCAGTTTATGAATTACTGCTGCAGTGATCTTCCATGTTTCCGTTTCGTCAACGTCCTCCAAGACTGTAATACCTCAAAAAAAAAAAAAAAAAAATGTAATCGATTTAATATGTTCAAGTACATTCACAGCCGCATCGGATGATCTTGGTCATAGAGTCCAAAGCGCTAAATAAACCAGTTTTTTGCTTTTCTTGAGAACTTGTCAAAACCAGTTTCTACAGTTTTAAGAAACGGTGACGATCTGATCCTCAAATGTTAAACATTTAAATGTTTTTGACGGAAATCTTCATCAGAGCTGTCGAAAACCACAGTTTTTTTTTTTAACTCTGTAATGTGTCTTTGTGTATATGAGAGAGAGAGAGAGGACATGCTTACGCTCAGGGAATAATGACCATGAAGTAGTCGCGTTTTTTTATTTTTTAAAAATGAATTGCATTTAATCATAGTACAAACGCTGCCAAATGGCATTTTTGAGTCCCCACTCGCACCCAAAAGAGGAGAACCGTTGATGCGGGTCAAACACCGTCAAGAATTCCTGATCTGATAGGAGGTCACCCGTCCTTTTGTAACTCTTTTTTTTTTCTTTTTTCTTCGGTAGCTCCCAGCATATAGCTACGTTCTTTTCTTTTCTTCATTTTTTGTGTACCTCTTTCGGCAGTCTGTATTTTACTGCATCCATTATCTGGTATTGGTGGTTGGTGTGATATGTCGTGGAGAATTACAGACAAGAGCACGACTAACAGTCTTAGCATCATTTTCAGGACTAGCTCCAATTACTTGATTTGAAATTCCTTTTTTAATTGCAACTGCAAGTGTGGCGTTTTGTGTAAACGTTCATAGCGTGTTGTGTAAGTAATGTAAGAAATAATTCTCGGGCCAGGGACATGTCCCAGTTTTCTAGGCTACGTTAGTTTGTGATACTGTGTTACAGAATGCCCGGCATTTCAGCCCTTTTCCGTAATTCTGGATTTCAGCTTTTAATAAAATAATGAACAATTATTTGCTAAACGGAATCGTGTTGTGAAATGTAGGTGATAGATGTGCCGCGATTTTAGTTCTTGGTGGTTGTGTTGTGGAGAAGAGGTATAACAGATGTTCCCTTTGACACTTGTTTCAAGTGCGTTCTGGCGCTTATCAAGCTGTTTCACAGTTTCGATTAAAAAATTTATTCTCACTCCTTATCATATTACTAAAGCCTCGAGCGTTTAACGTGGAATTTCTCAGTTGTGCTAACAAACAAGAACTAAGGCCGCAATGCGTTAGAATCACCGTTTCCATATATATATACAGTTATTATACCTTGTGTGGTCGTTTCTGTTCTGTGGGGCAATGTAGCTTGTTCTGATAATGAGGAATCTGAGAATGTCTTTACGTGTACGCGTACTTACGGTAAACTCGTTTGAGCCACGCAGTGTAAGTGTGCAGTGTCGAACAATGATGGTTGATCCAGTAAAGAATGGCGTGTTGTTTGAGCGGCGTTTAATAGTGCAACAATGTGACAGTCACCAACAGGATCGGCCTGCACTGTTCTATTTTGAGATCAGAGGGAAATGCAAAAGGACTTTTGCCATATCTTAGCAGACCCATCATTTTCCTTCAAATTCAACCAGTGCACACCTGTCACGCTATATCTTTCTTTGCCATGTTCATACATGGACCTAAGCAGCTTGTATTTGAAGACTCCATCCTTGGTGGCGACTCTCTGTTTGATAGTTACATGATAGTGACTCTTTGCTGGGTTGAGTTTACATTGAGATACATAACATGCGCCAGAAGTGTGTATAAGTTGTGTTATTGAAATCTACTTTCAGGGCGTGTCATGTACCTGCGCACCAGTCCATCAGACGGACGCGCACGGTTTTTTGACGACAGCCAGATCATAAAACTTTTTTTTTTTTTTTTAAGAGGACATAAGCACCAAACTTAGATCTGCTTAAAGTCTGCGCGTAGTGGGAGGAATTAGCTGAATGTCTGGAGTAAGCCGTAGTGAATTATCGAAGAGTGGGCCCAGTGTGGAATGAGACTGCTATGCAAGGGTCCCACGGTTCTGCTGGGGAAGGGCTTTTGTATGGACCTGAATGGGAGGAGGGCCATAAAAACTCTACAGGAGACTGTGCCAGCAATGGAGTTTCATCAGGCGTGGTGTCATACATTGAGCCCACTTACCTACACTTCTGTTTTACGGGAAAAGAACGCAAATGCCAAAAAAAAATAAAATTATTTTCAGGAGACGCAGCAAACAGTTTGTGTTGCGTGTTTCCAGCCTTTATTCATCGTTTAATTTCTATTTTCTAATAACGATAAGAAACTATTAATTAATGGCACAAACTCGTTATCATAGTTATTAACGGATGTAAGGCCTCCTACGTAATCACCAAAGGCTTTTTAACCGCTGAGCCTTAAATTCTACAGAATGTCATTCTACGCATAGAAAGACAGAAAGGTGTAGGTGTATTTTAAAAGGTCATGATGTTCGCTATATTTTAAATACTTTTGTTCATTTTGGGCCACAACTTAGTTGAACAGAAGAAAGTGTTTCGACATTTTGAGCCGAAAAAAAAAAAAAAAGGCGTATTTCCTTCGAGTAGAATTTAAAATTAAAACAGGAAATTTCCTTCTGCGCCTCGGTTTACACATTGGTGATCAAAACGCAACTTTAAAATCATATCTGCGTATTCCCCGGGCCAACTAGTTCAGATAAATGACGTTAAAATGTGAATATGAACTGAATTGACGTATAGGCCTAGTTACGGTCTTTTGCCCTGAGACGGCAGTATAGCTGGCATGCAATCGAGGGGCTTTGAACAAGTTTACGCCAAGGGCAATTAAAAGCTTTATGTGCACGGGCGAAGTCGGTCGTTAGATCAAAGTATGGGGTCAATGTTCAGGGACTAGGGGGCCACTCGTGACGCAATGTTCCACTCTGTTTAAGACCTCCCCCACACCCATCCCCAAAATGGAACATATAATTGCGGTGGAACATGTTTTTATCTCAGTTGAATGACGGCTTCCGTGAATCAGGTGAAATTTTTAGGCTGTCCCGCAGAGTCGAGCAGAATGTCGTAACATTTAGAAATGTCTCTGGCAGTGAAACAACAACAACAACAAAACAAACAAGTAAACTAATTTCCCGACAATGGTCAAGGTGCTTAAACATGTAAGATTGTGACCCAGTGTATTGTTCAGTCAGTAATACTAAACGAGAAACAAAAGTCTGTTTACTTACAAGAACGTAAACAGATTTGAGATATATTTTTATATATCAACTGGTTAGGCAACGTACTTCCAGGAAGATCCCACCCAATCCTGCCAAGCGGTGCTTTTGATCCCACCAAATAAAACTATCAGTTGTTTATTACACCAGGACCCAAGAAAAAGTGGCTACAGTTATGCTGCAACGTTTACCATTGGTATTGTTTGCAATGTAAAGTTTACTTTTTTGTAGGTCTGTGTGATTAATTTCCTGTTGCGATAATGTGAAGTATTCTGTGATTTTAAAGTTACCAGTGAGCGACGCCTTCGGTAAATAAAAATGTACCTCAGGACTTCTCTGAAACACTTGCATTGAAGTATCGGCCTGGGTCTCTTTAGGGTGTTGACCTAGTTTTCAAAGATGTACAAAGCTTAATATGACTCAGTGTGATGTTAGGGTGACAAAAGTCATGTCGTTCACAGGATTGCCGACTGTACTGGAGAGAGCGGTTTGAAAGGGGGATACACCCAGTTGGTTAGGATTTACCTTTACTGTCACTCTGTTGGAGTACTGCTACTGCATGGAAAACGGGTACCTCGTTATTAAACGTACATTTTAAGGAGATCGGTAAGGAGCATTTTATTATTAATGTTTTCTCCAGGTGAAAATGATGTTTCTTGCATAACCTGGCGGAAAACAAATATTTCATAGATTTTTTAATGTTTTTTTTTTTTAAGAAGAGTAAGTTGTAGTTAAGTTCTTGGTTTAATGCTCAGTGTGCAAAGTATTTTGGTAGGAGCTATTGGGGCGGTGTAGCCAGAATATTCACAGTGGACCAATTTGTGGCCAGCGTCCAAAAACGTTACTGTTAATGTATGATACTGCGGCCTTTTCGCAAAACGAAAGATTTTTGCTGCCGGTGAGCCAAACGCAACTCTAACCATAGCCGTGGATATTGCACTTTCCCAGAAAGACATTGTGGAAGTAAACCCAATTTGGCAACATGGTCCCAAATAGTCACTCCTAATTATGCAATTTTTGTTGATTTTTTAAAATCGTATTTGGTCATTGGTCTCCTACAGGTGCTAATGTTTGGTATCTGAAAAGAGCAATTCTTTTTCCTTCTGACCCGTATATTTGTGGAACTCTAAAAGGGACACTGCCCGGCTGACACACTACTGCATTCGATTCGTGTATGAAGTTTACAAATGGGAAAACGCAGCAGTGGCATGCTAACTTGCTACTCTAGATCTTGCTGTTTGTTGTTTAGCATGTGTCTGTTGTACAGAGAGGATGCGATCGCAAGCAAGCCTTCCGTGTTTCGGGGACAAGGGAAGTAACCAGATGGCAGAACACGGCGGCCTGAGTTACCTCAAATATTTGAGGAATAGGAGTGATGGAAGAGGACCAGGGGATGTCTCTTTATGTGTTTGTTTGTGTGTGCAGTATGAGGGGAGGAAAAGGACAGGGGTTGGGGAACTTAAGCAGCCTAACCGGCAGCGTTATATTGTATTGAAGCACACTAGGTTGTCACAGTTGATGTAGCGTGAAAGACAATTTGTAAAGCTTGTCAGAAATGTGTTGCATGCGTTTTCCACCTGACTGAAGCTCTAAAGAAGCCGATGACTGTGCAGCATGTACAAGTCATCTCTAACAGGACAACTATTGTTTTATGGATTGTGTGTACACACGACTGCAAGCCACAAGAAACAAATATATCAGTTTGTTGCTGATTAGACAAACAAGAGACCAATTACAAATCGCTTAGTCTGAAAGCGAATCATGTAATTCAGAAATACGCAACGGAGATTTATTTACCTTCATGCAAGTCATTGGATTTACGGTAAGATCATTTGCTGAAGGTTAAAAGAAATAAAATAAATGATTACAAGGAGATATCCAAAGAATAAGAGTGCAGCATCAATTTTAAAAACGTTTATATTCACATTTACAAAACTCTTTTCAGAACTATACAATTACAAAACAACTTCTGAGAATTTTACCAATGTAATCTCATTTTTACCGAACTATTTAATTTTGTTTTGTGAAATTTAGAAGCTGTGAAAACCAAACAGATAGACCACGAAAGGCGCAAAGTGGCGGTTATCGTGACGAGATGCCGTGGAACTCAAACTCAAACAAAATGTGTCTTGGAAGATTATACCACAGCATTTGTATGTTTATGTTGATAATGATGGAAGAGGATATATCCAATCTGACAAATATACACATCTAGAACATCCTGCTGCAGTGTATACTGATGCTGGACAGTCCTGAATCATTAACAACTTCTTGATTAAGACAATATATCGCATTTTCATTTTTTTAAAAAGACAAATTGTCGCACGCCACTATAATTGGCGTACGTATCTCCCACCCCTCTCCCATTTTTAAATTTTTTTTTTTTTTTGGTAATCTGTAAAGGCAAGTTGTGTCTAATAAACTAGGCAAAACACGTGTCGTGTTGGCAGTCACGGACCGTTAGATTTTACCACGTCACTGTGGATGAGTCATGTGATCTTTGGATTCAGTCCAGGCCTTGTTAGCTAATGTATATTAATTTGTAAGCTCTTTGACAAAATGACGTTTAATTGATTCTATCCGTGCGCATGGGGGTGAAAACGTGAAAGGATTATTTTTTCACCGTGGATGGAGACCAGGATATAAAAGTAAATAAATTAATTAATAAAACAGCAATTTGGATAAAAACATGGTTTAACCCATTACTTGCCAAGGCCGGAAAGTTGCAGTTTATAATTATATTTCTAATTACTTTTAGGTTTGTTTCTGGCAGTTTTTTTTGTTTGTTTGTTTTTGTTTTCCAGTAGTCTAAAAAATAACGAAAATGTCTTTGACTGCAACGACTTTCTCTATTCTATGATTTCATCATTGTCATTACCAGTGGCAAAATCACAATTATGCACTGTTTTGGGGCATTTAAAAGGTTAAATATTGTTGAGGAATAGAAGAAGAAGGAAATGCAAACGGCGGATAAATTCACATGTACCCAGAGAATAGAGGTGACAGAATAACTTTGAATCAAGTCCTACCCCTGCCCGAAAAGAATAACACCTTTTCCTTTTGCCCACAGACAAATAACATAATTATGTGGGTGGATCTGACAAAACCGATCAGAAGGTGAAATTGTTTAGAGCCCTTTAAAAAATCAAAATAAAATATCCGGATGACGGTTTCAAGCAAACTGTTTTAACAGGATGCAGAGAAATGGCCAATCTTTCATATTGTAAGCAAAGCTCAATTTCGAAAGAGAAATTTCCCCGTGGGGGTGGTATCAGGAATTTTGCCTTTCACCGTAAACCCGATTTCATCAGATCCACTCACACGTGAAGATTAAACGGCAGTACTAAAACCTAGCCTGGATTTTGTATTTTTTACAAAGAGACAACATCGGCCAAAATATATCTCTGTATGTTAAGGCGCATGTGGAGGTACGCATTGGGTAAGAAGGAATTCAACCCTTTTTGCCATAACTGTTTTAGAGTCTACGTAATCAGTCCTAAAAGAGTGAACAGTTCAGCTCCTATTGTCTCTGATAACAGCCGGTAATAACGAGATTTGGGATTTCCAGATAACAGTATATTCGATTTGTGTTTTATGTATGGGTGGGCATGTTTCGGATCCTAGAACTTAATTTGGCCGTGTGACGTAAAAACTAAGGACAGCTTGTCCCCTGTACTTGGGGCCACGTCATGAATATTTCTGCCATCTCTCCCCCACGCGCCCCACACCCAAACAAATCGGATTAGTTCGCGTGCTGTGTTTGTTCTGACAAAACTGCAAAACTGGTGGCATGACCTGATCTCTTGGGTCATTGATGTTTCGCGTTTCTCTTCACTGAGTCTTTTCGAGCTTTACCTGATAGGCTGTGCTGTCACATTACGGGCACGGCATTAATACTGCCGTGGAAAGGCAGAGCGTCGTAACTGACAACATTTGCTTTTACTCTTGTTCTTGTCTCGATGAAGTTGTCTCACATTAATAATTCTTTTATGTCAAAAGCGGATAGACGTATCTGCTACCGAAATGCTAGTTTCATGTGTGGCAAACTTATAAATAAAAACATTTATATAGCCAAGCCACACGTTTTCAAAACTATGAAATGAGCAAGTACGTAGCTCTGCCTTCGTACTGCAGAATGCCTTGAATCGTCATCGAGCCCCGCCCACCCTGCTCTTTTTCCATTGCCAAATACATGTATCTATTGTGTATTGTGGAGGAGTGTTTTAGTTTTAGGGAGATGTCTTCCAGACTACTTGCAAGAGTCCGAGATTCATTTCAGCTGACTGTCGTTATTTGTCCTTTCATTCATCCATCTGTCTGCCTGTCCGCACCCTCTTCCCACCTGTTCCGTCTGTCCCTCTCAGTTTGTTTGCCTGCCTGTGTGTTCTCTATCTGTGCGTGTGATTACTGGTGTGTATGTCATTGTCAGTTTGATTGGCTCTAGCTAGGTAATCTACTGACAACCGCTCCTTCTCATTCTGTCTGCGACATTTCTCCCCAACGGTTCAGTCATAGCTGACGTCTCTGTAGTGTATCATTGCCAATTTAAATGTTGACTCAGAACAAGGATTTCGCTAGGATCTCCACACAAACTTTGACCCAGTTCGAAGAGAAATTCAACAGTGACACTCTACATCACGGCTTCACTCGACGGTTTTCACGCTACGAAAGGTTCTAAAGTCCCAAGACGAACACGGACCGTTCGCCTTGTGTTTTATGGCCAGACTGAAACTTCCTTTTATATTTTTATTTGAAAAAGAGATCTTCTAAACCCAGTGATGCAGTGTGTGTTCCCAGTGATGCAGTGTGTGTTCCCAGGCAATGCACAAGGACAGCACTGTGTTTTTCGGGGCAAATCTATCACCCAGGTGTTGTGATCTCGCGAACATTTCAGCGTGTTTTATTTGCGCTGGATTGATGATCTTCATGTCATTAAAAACAAAAAACGGAGAGATACATTTTGTTAGTTTGGCAAGTGCAGGAAAGCGGTAAACTGAACTTCAGGAACATGCTATGGACCTTCTGTCTGTTTGGTTGATAGGTGAACCGAAGGTGCACAGCAAACAGTGTACACAGCGAATGCTTGTTTTTTGGAGACCGGGGTGGGGGGGAGGAGGCCTGTCCGTGAATGTAAGTCGAATGTACAAATGATAGGAAAACACAAGCTCTTCTGTGTGAGTTACAAGGCCATTTACTTTTTGGGACTGAGAAGTCGTACATTGTAAACCATTTTATGGCTGTGGAAGTCAAGTCACTAACCACAATATATTGGTCCAGGGTTGTAAATGTTTTTTACATTATTCGTGGTCTCAGTTGCATTTTGAAGGAGTGTAGAAGCGAATACATGTATGTTCAGTCCTTCATTTGCAAGACACTAACCTTCGCTTCGCTTCATGATCAGGTACGGAAAGTGAAGCTATTATCTTGAAGTATTTACTGAAGTCGTGGGTTTATTAGACTTCATACACCCTAAAACGCCGTGAACCGTGGTGTACATACTGTGATGGTCTTGCCCAGTGCCTGGCAAATGTTAATGAATATCAAATTTTTCTCAGTGTTTGTGGTGTGTTCATGAGAGTAAATACGGACATCCGGTGACAAGTCAAAACTTATCACATTATCCTCATTACTTATCATCAGATGTGTCAGCTGTGAAGATCGGGCTTGGCGATTCTGAAACACTGCTAGATAGCTAGAAAATCCAAATAGATCTAGAGGGCTCAGATAATCAGAACATTAATCTGGCATCTTTAAAGTCTCTAGTGCCCAGACAAAGGTTGGCATATCCAATTACATGTAGTATGAAATATGTTTGAAAAAGAAAAACATATTTAAAATAGACAGATAAATGTGAAAAATGTGAATAAAAATTCATTACCAAAAACGTACTGTATTTGTTGACAAATTAGGAAGAGTATTAAAAAGAATGTGATTAAAACGAATTTAAACGCCAGGACACCTGTTTCAAGTAGAGGACACTGAGCGCTATTGGGTTAAGTTCTAGGGTTTAAAAAAAAACATAAACGGTTCTGACTAGTGCAATCTGTGGTTTTCAAACTCTAGGGATATGGACGTGAACAGCGCAGAATGGCCTATATTGTACTGAAGCGCCGTAAAACTCAAAATCAAACTCAAATGTGGTCACACTTCTATTGACATTTTTTTACCATCGGCGTATTCATGATTGTGTCCTCGTGCAGTTATGCCCGCATAGCTTTTCAGATCTGCATGGCACCCGCCACGCTAATTAACATTGAACTTGCAACGAAAACTTCACATAGTGTGAAATGAAATTCTTCTGCATGAAAGATTAAGCAAATTACGCGCATCGCTCAACTGGTTTCAGTGGTTAGAAATTTTGTTGGCCGTGGCTATCTGCTGTAGCATTTCTCAGCTTCTTTCTTCAGTTTTCTGGAGCGAGAATTCCAACTCAGCGCGGTGAGTCACTGGCTCTGGCTGTCAGGAGTGCAGCTCATCCACAGGGGAAAAAACTTAACATCTTGTATAATTTTGGAGTTTATAGCCGAACAAGGGAGAGCATCATGTTTCCGCCAGGCGTCGCAAAAATTATGAATGAGGCACAAACGATGGAGAAATTGGTTAAAGAAAAAGAAAAAAGAAAAATGAGAGGGAGTAAGGGAAGATAAAAAGAATGCCTTGGCGTGTTTGACAGTTGTGAAGTAAGATTTATTTAGCAGTGTGCGTCATATTTAGGAACGAAATTCACCGAGCCAGAATCTAGCTCTTTCTGTCCATTCTTAAGACCGCTCTCACACGCCGCCCTCCTCTTTGAAAAAGAAAAGAAAAATAAGATGTTATGTCATGGATGCTTGTACGAAAACGAGAATGAGACGTGACAGAAAAGAGAACGAGAACAGGAGAAAAAGAAAGCTGGAGGTTTTTGTTTTTTTTTATCAGTAGGGTAATTTGCTAGATTGGACTGAGATATATATGCGAGCCTATCGTGGAGTTCCAGTGTCATTTATATTATGAATTTTGGAAAGCTGAAAGAAAAAAATGGGTGGGGGAGGGGGGGGGGGGTTAGGAGTTCTCTATAGTTTTTTTTTTTTTTTCATTCTTGACTACACAATGGACACGGTGAATCTGGTGAACATTTTGACCGTGATCAGTTCTGAAGATGCTCTTTAAGGTCGACATGATGGATTCTCTGGATAATGAAGACCATGTCGTCTTTCCCTCTTCTTCCTAAAAATCGCATAGTGTACAAAGGTATTCTTGCAGAGGTCATCTATATTCAGAGCATGTCCAGCCCCGTTCACCTGCTCTGCCAAAATTGATCAGGGTTCTCCAGCGAAAGATGTATCCATGGCATGGCGGCAGTTTTGGTGTCCCTTCTCATCTTAGATAGGACAGTCTCTTTGCAATTTCTAGTCTTGACATAGGGTAGGAAAAATAGATGGAAAGAATTTTTGATTAGAATTGATCGATCGTCTTCACAATGATATTGTATCATCAGCCGAGTCTGAAAAGCTAATGACTACCCCTTGATGTAGCTTCTTGAACGAAGAATATTGGCATTTCTTTAACAAAATTAATGCCATTGAGTGATTGTATCAGAGATCAAAATAAGTGTAACTATGTATCGTAAAAGCAAGATGCACTGCACGCTACTCTTAACTGTTTTATGCAACGGTGGCCATCTCTACATGAGTCAAAGCCACACATTTGACTGGACAGACACACAGTGGCGTTGACGGGATGTGCAAAGCTTTAAATCCCCGTGCTTATACATTGGGTTTCTGACAGTGGCTTGAGAACCACAGCTTGTCCAGCTCAGGCTGGACCTTTATATAACTAGGTTGATTCATGGCTCTCATGTCGCATTCTTGTCGTCTTATCTGTCTACGGCTATAGTGCCAGGTTACGGTAGAAGACCGTATTTGTCAAAATAGGTCAAAATCACATTTTAAAGTCAATTTAGAGAAAGAAATAATAACAGAAATTATGCTTGTCTTTGTACCTGGGTTATACTTTTGTACGACTAATAGTTTATTTTGAATATCGCAAAATGGAAATTGAACAAAGATTAGAGCGAAATGGTTTCTGTGTCTTCTGTATAGTTTTGATTTTGGCTGTTATAAGTACGTACGCATGCCAAGCGTTTTGCACTAGGGGTGCCTACTTGTACGTATCTATTCATAACCCTGCCCCCTATCCTTTCAACCAAAAAACTGCAGGAAAACAAAAAGAAAATCTGAAAGAATAATTAATCATTATAATTAATTACGGCTGTTGCCAAGGAGCATTTCGAGAGGAGCTCTCTATCTCTGGAGTCACAAAAAGGCTTTAAAATACGTACCCCTAGTGCAAAAACTTGGTTGACGTACGTTCTTATAACAGTGTCCTTTGTTTTTGGCATTTGCAGTGTTTTTTCATGGAATGGCATTGTGGGCATATCTGTGCGGTTATAGGCAATTGGTTAGGAGTATTGAGAGAATACAGTCACGTCGGTACGTCGGTACAACACAGGTTTTAGAACGAAGACCACTGTCGTTTTGCCCGAGATTTTTGATTGAAGTCGAGAGAACTTGAAGTGGGCTAGCTATAAACTTATTCTGTAAAGTTGTAATTGATTTTTCTTTCATGTTTTGGTGTATGAAAAGCTGACTCAACATTGATATGTATGTTGTTCACATGACATGCTTGAGTAAACTTAAGAGCCCCCGGACAATGTGGTCTTTAGTCATTCCCCTAACTACGCTGGAATCGTGTCACTATTAGTGGCGAAATGCCAGAGGGGCTCGTAAGATTAACATGTAAATGAAGTAGTTAGTTATGCCCAAGCATGAAGTATCAGAGAGCATAAAAATCGGCGACTGCACTGTCTTCTGTGGAAAGCACAATGACCTAACAGACACATTTTTTTTGCGTCGAGAGTTCACCATTTCTCAATCACCCTTTTGTTATTCTTGGGTATTTGCGATATTTATCATCTGATCATCCTTCGTGATTATTGCGCAATTTGCCCACTCTTTTGTGTTGCTAAGATTTCTAGTGTTTTCTCAACTCACCCGCTACCGATTTTGGTATGAGGTTATGAAGCAGTCACCTTGCCTATTCTTGAACTTTATATGAGAACATGCTTTTTTAGTTCAAACAAAATGGTTTAGAAAGCCATGCCAAGTTTGTAAACATATAGATTTACCGAGAGGCGAAGTTATTTTTAAAAAAAACAACAACGTAATTCATTTTCTTTGCGCGGGGATTATTTCAGAGTAAGCACCTTGGAAGAGCGAACAGTTTTCCCAGTCATACCATGCACGAAAAACGCTCCTTGCTAAATGTCTCAAGTTGAACTTCTTTATGACTTAAGCTTGGTTTTCATGACTGTACGGAAATGGGAACAGCTCTTGAAGTAGTGAAATAGAAAGAATATTTTCATGTGTACGGGAAAGCCGTTTCTGTACACATGGAAACACTCTTTCTTTTTCCACTTGATGGATTTTTTGACGTTTCCGTTTCCGTACATACAGAAACCCAGCTTAAGGCATGATTTTTTCCAAGAACCAAGGAATCGCGGCCTTAGTTTTTATTTGTTTTGTCTCCATTCTTTGAAAAACTGGAGATCTTTTAATATGTAGATGAGATATAACAAATGCACACTTTGACACTCGTTTTAATTATGCGTTGTGGCACTCGTCCAGCTGTTTCACATTTCCAATTTATTCTAACATCTTACCATAATAGCAAAGCCGTAAATCTTTAACGTCAAATTTTACAGTTGTGCAAAAAGTGCAGTTGGAACGAACAGGAACTTATGTAATATTGACAGTTATTAGACTGCCAAAGTGCAAGGAAACAATACGGAGCATTATGGGAAGATAATGGAATGTAATGAGCTAAGTCAGTTAATAACGTGACAGTCTGGTAAACAAATAACTTGATGTGCCATTCAGTTACATAATGTTCGTGCTTTCATTGTGAACAGTCATACTAAATCGTTCACAGCATTTTAGATTGAGAGGAATGCAATGCAGTTTTGTTGCCACTACATTGACCTTGTCTGTGATACTTGTTATCTCGGATGATGGCGAAAAACTCGGAGGGCCCGTGTGCACGTTGTGCACGTTAAAGATAGCTTGGCAGTTGGAAATCGGGAAGAGCGGGCGCCCGGACAAAATTTTAAAACAAAACATTTACCATAAAAACATTAACAAGAAAAATGAAAACAAGAAGCGGGAGATGTAAATGCCAAGAGCAGAGAACCCTCTAAAATACCAACCACACTGTCAAGAATATTTGGAATTCCAAGAATTTTCACTGGCACTAATGCTACTGTGTATTATTTCAACAAAAGTAACACCTGTAGCGGGAGAAGTTCATTGTTTATTTTGGAGCGGCAGTGTTATCGCTTTCCTAGATGGGTTTATGATTTGGACGCAAAAAACGGTGCCAAGAACTCCCAGTGAAGTAAGAAAGCACGTTCTGTGAATTTTATCTTTCCGCACATTGTGTATTATTTGGGTTAAATTGTCAGGCTAAGTCTCCGCGCAGGCCGGGAATTTTTTTTATCTATGTATCTGGCTATAGTTCGCGGTCTGGTTCAACAGTTTACATTGAGCCATTAGTTCCGCTGGTGTTTGTTATCTCAAGCCAAAAGGTTTCATAGGTTAATGGCAACTTATTTTTTAGCATGAGTGAGCGAAGGACCGGTGTGGCTTACATTGTGCTTCATTAAGCTAAATTTATAACAGTAATACAGTTGCTGTCTTGTGGGGTATATCTGATTCTCTCCGACGCACAGAGGATTCACATAACCAATTATTGGAAGTTTTAAGGGCAGAAGGTAAGCAGTCATGTGAATATCAAATTAAAACATGATTTATACAAAGTATTAAGACTGCACATTTGAAATGTATATTATGCATCGTATATTTCAAGATTGCGCATTAAATTGTGTATTATACGTAGTATTGTTTCAGGAGGGCTCTTCTTGATTTCGATCAAACCAATGAGATCATGGAAGGGTGATAGTTGTATCCGCGATTAGGACGGCCTGGTACCCGTTCAACACGCCTGGTATGGGGAGAATATGTTATTATGTTGAATGGGATGCCTATTTCATCCGTGTCTTAAGTTTTGTGTGACAGTGGATCTGCAGCTCTGATGTATTCCTTACTCATTTCAGTACCAGGTGGACAGGGTTAGCTTCGTGCATGAAAAAGAAAATCAGACAAAAAAACAACAAGAGTAAGCATTACTTCTCTGTCTTCTCGCCTGCAGTGTGTGAATTTTTGATGACCATAATTACACTGTATCTTTTTAATGGAGAATCCATGCAGCTGCAGATCAAAGGACGGGTGATGTCGTAGCACGGTGTTCTGTCCTGCAGCAACATTGTTTAGAATGTTGTCACAAGTATGTACGACCCCCAAGTTTTTTTGCGCAAGGGGTACGTATTTTAAAGCCTTGTGTGTCTCCAGAGCAAGAGGGCTCCTCCGGAAATACTCATAACAGTAGCCTTAATTAATTATTTTTTTCTCATTTTCTTTTTGTTTTCCTCCAGTTTTTTGGTGGAAAGGGTAGGGGGCAGTGGTAGGGATTCGATAAGATTTAGGGCTGGGGATAAGAACAGCGTTGGGGATAGGTACGTATACGTACGCGCCCTAAGTTCAAAACGCCTGGGGTGCATACCTGCTTATAACAAAGCCTTATGTTTAACCTTATCACTGTCATAGGCAGTAGTACCGTGCGTTGTCTTGGGTTTTTTGAGCTGGAAGTGGTAACCTTATAACGTTTGGTATTTGAAGCTTGGATTGAGATGAAAACCTGAGGGGCTCAACAAAGTACACCTTTCTGGAAGGCTGACTTCACTAGCTCTGCAAGACAGTGTTGAAAAATTAAACGATGTAAAGGGCTAAAGGCAGTGATATGGTTCACATTTGTGGATTTTTCACGACACGCTGTTGTGCTTCCAGTTGGGCTTGAATGAAAATGGTGGAAAGGATGAGGAACATTGTCTCGGGTTTTTCTTCGATAAACATCATGGGTTCCCCCGACAATTAATACTCGTTTTTATTTCATTAGCATGATGTAGAGCCGTTTTTCGTAGTTATAGTCCGGTATGATGGGTGAAAATTCTGATCCAAAGTGGGCGCCAATTGGTAGTTTGAAGGTTTACTTTGAGCTATCAGCAGAGTTTCCATTTACATCGAGTGCCAGGTTGTATTGTGAAATCTCACGAAGGATTATTTGGTGGAAATCTGATTGGATGTGAAGACATACTCAGTTCTAAAAAGGCCCTTGGTTCACTTGGTAATTATTCGCGCTAACGCGTCTTGTATGTCAGTTCTGAAAAATCGTTAAAAAAACGACACACATTCAACCCCATTCAGCGTTAGAGAATTGTGTAGACAGGGTGTCGGAGATTTGAGCTTGAATAATATTGTTCTGTAATCTCTGTCCGCTAAACGCTGTACTTAATGGGTGCAGTGCACTTTGCCAGCTGTCCAAAGACATGATGAAATTTATTTCCATGGTGTTTAATGTAGACCATTTTCACGGAAAAGTTCTAATTCAGTAATTTGTAAAGGAGTAATTTTATGGCTCGGCCGGGAGTTTTTCCAAAGTCACTCTTAGATGTGGGGTTGGCGGTAACCACATTCTGTGATTCAATCAAAGTATACAATGGTGGACATTTCCAAAAGGATGCATGCTTTTCATTTTTCACTTTTATCGTGGGTTTTGTTGTTGTTGTTGTTTTGTTAATTTTTGGGGGAATGGGAGGGGGGCGTAGTTGGATTTTGAGGAAAGACAGATGGTGGCAATCTCTCACAGTCGCCACAAGATGTAACAGGATGGCCAGCGGACTTAACCTAATCGTTTTGATTGATGTCTAAAGATGTGTCGGTTGTGCAGCTGGAGGGGGGGGGGGGGAAGTATGATGTGCCTGTATTTGTTTGTCATTTTAGATTAGTTCTTTTTGTTTGTGTGGTATTTAGCGTCCGTTCGCTGTATCTATTTATTTCCGCATGACCTGTACGCCGCCGGACCATCCCACGTCACGTTACCAGCCACCAGGGAGGGCATAGGGTCCTTAAATCGTTATGGCCGCGCTGGGCCAAGAGGACGCATGACTCAGGCGTGCATACACACCAAGGCAGTAAGCAAACTTGTTTAAATTCAGCCCATACTTTTGAGGCATCTGGGCCGAATATTTACACATCGCAGATATTGAGTGGGATGTGTCGATGGAATGAAGGTTTAGTGGCCACAATGGTGGCATGGTTAACAGTTAATAAATATACTGAGGAGTACGATATCGAACTATTGACCCAGGGTGGGAATGGTGGCATCGAAAGTGCGCAGACTTTTTATATTTTAACTAAACTAAATTCGCCCAGAACGTTTCCTAGGTGCGTGAATCGTGTTTCCGAATGGTGGAATCCAATCTGAGGCTTAACGACGATCACAGAATATAGGGGGGATATACAAGTGGAATGAAGCTTTATGTAGTTTATTTCCCCATTAAATATACAGGATGTAGCCAATTTCAAGTTGACATTTAGTTTCACACCGAGTAAAAAACATTCATTGCATGGGCTAACAGTTTGGTCAATTGTGTTGCTCACATCCTGTTTTGAGAATTCAAAATGTATATCACCTAGCTGCTCTTGTCTGTTGTTTTTTATCACTGTCACACCCGGCTTCCCATACGGCAATGTTTGATAATCAGCAGTGCTTGATAAACCGAACCGGATTGCGATAGCAATTAAAGGGAAGGCGGTATCAGCAAGTATGTACTTTAACAATACTGTCGAAGTTGTATCATGATAAAATCAGAAATTGCCATTTGCTGATAATCTAATAAAAAAAAAAAAAAACAGTCTGTGGCATAATGAACTTGCAGAGTGTGCACTGTAGCGCAGTCGTTTTTGTTTTTTTAAAAACTATTTTGTTACGGAAGTAAGCTACTGGTCGACAATTAGCTGTATGATAATCATATAGTGGCCTGATAATAAAAGGGTTCAGTGCGACATATCTTAAAAAGTAGAAATAACTTTTCAGGTCACGATATTATGTCAAAAGGCGAATCAGAGAGTGACCGTAGTATGTTTGGTTGATCTGTACGAACCAACAGAAAATGACCGTAGTATGTTTACGAATCAACAGAAAGCCCGCTGTTGATACAGCACCAAGAGTATCATTGTTGTAGTTGATTCTTCAGACCAGGGGCAGCACGCACCGGCGGCATCTCTGGGTTTTATGCCGAAAGCCGGCAATAGTTTTCACATAATTTCTGCCTGGCAAAGGAGGGTGCGAAACGTGTCGTGGGGCAAACACAAACCAACACAAGCGAGGCGCTTAAGGTTTCAGGTAATAGATCAAATATAGCGATATTCAAATTTTTAGCGAAAAAGAAGAGGGAGGATGGGAAATGAGGAGTTGAAAGTATTCATAACGAGGTCTTTCAATTAAAGACACGATCTTAGACCACAAAACGCTTTGAAGTGGACACAATGTCGTCCCCGTAAAGTGACGCGGTTCTGTCTTCATCTTTTTGGCTGAACCGAGTTACACTCTGATCTACACACTACTTTTACAGGCCTTCTCCATTGTGTGTCAAAGTATCAAGCGGACTCGGTGTGTCATTTCGTCGCTGCAGGACTAAACGGCTAACTCTGAAAATGCAGTGTGCTGGTTTTTTTCCGGAATTAAGAGTGTCATCACATGACACATCCTGTAAATGAAATAAGCCCTGGATATGTAATCGGAAATATGTTTAGTATCATTACCAATTCCCAGCTCCAAAATGTGTATAATAGCCTTGTTTTTCAGTTTCTCCATCCTCCTGTAAAATTTACAAAAACCGAGATAGCTGTTTAGAATCCTGCAGCGACGATTTGTAAGTCTTACAAAAAGACAAAAAAATATTATAAAGTATCTCTAAAAGCTATGAGCACATGAAACTTCAGTCATCAATTTCTCAAAAGTTGATACCACGATAAGGGAATTGGAACCCTGTCATTTTTAGTGGACGAAATGTTGAGAGAGAAAGATGCGGGAGGAATGGGGATGAGGTGTTGAAACGATTCATCACCAGGAATTCCAATAATATGTTTACAAAAAAATAAAATATGACACCATCTTAGACCAAAGAACGCTTTGAAGTGGACGGATGTGTTATGCTAATCCAGACAGTCAACATTCATGGGAGGTTCACGTTTCCTCTCTCGCTTTGAACGTGGATACACTCATAGCCACACTGTTTTCCCCAAAACCTGTGTGTTGGTTCAAGGTGGAAAGCTTGGCTCCACTGTGTATTTATATCTGTCCTCATGTGTGCTGTTTTATCACGAAAACGAATTGGTGTGTAGATGTTTATGCTAAACTGTGCTGGCAAATACAGAAGAGATTTTGGGCCCCATGAAGTTTGCGTGTTAATAATAAAAGATGCGTCATTTTTTAATTTTTTTTTAAAGCTTTCTCTCGCGAATGTGTAATAACCCGCAGTTTGTTCTGGCTAGATAGTGTGCAAGGGACAGTGTTGGAAGGAATTTCGTGTCGCCGTGAACTTTTGACGTGCGGGAGTACATGACTGCAGTTCCTTGACAGCTTTCTCCCAATATTGGATTAAGACAAGCCCTTGTGGATTTTATACCTGTACTGCATATGAAGCGCGTCGTCATCTACTGACTGAGACTCCAACAGGTGTGGTAATAATTTCATCACTGGCATTGTCATTACAATGTTATACGTGTATTTTTCTTGCTCTCGTCGTTGTTATCATCGTCATCGTACCATTTGTTATCTTGTGGTGTTCATTATTAATATCTGTCCTTTAAATCGTCTTCTTGATTTTTCTTCTGTTTTACATCCGGCAATCCCCCGCCATCCCTTCTTTTATGTTTCTCTTTCGCTTCCTCTCCCCTGCCTCTGTCTCACTCTTTCTCTATCAGTCCTCTCTGAATCATTCTCTCTCTCTCTCTTTCTCTCTCTGTCTACCTCTCTCTCTTTCTCCCTCTTCCTTCTCTTTCTCTCTCTTCCTTCTCTTTCTCTCTCTTCCCCCTCATTTCTCTGTCTCCATTCCTCTCTCTCTCTCTCTCTTTTCCGCAGCCCTCGTTCTCTCATACGCTCAGTGTGATCGCAGAATACGTCATGGATTCTGTAAACAGACTGACGCCTGTCGTGGCACTTACCTTTTCTGCCAGTCAACGTACACATGTATTAAGTCTCTGTCTTAGATCCCGATGACTGACGTCAGATGGCGAAAGCAAAAACAAAAATAAAACATGCATGTACTGTACAGGAAATAGAAATGCCGACCATTATTGAATTAAACAGAAAAGTAAACAACATGTAAACAAAATATGCAGTGATGAAGCCCATTCGTGCGCTAGGGAAATTTACCCTTCTACCATGATGCTCTTTGTTACGAGTTGGGTTATATGGAATTATTGGTGTTACGACTGCATTTAAAATATCGAGAGGTTTTTAGGAAATTACTCTTCCATACCATGCCACATATACTAATAACAATTCGAATAAGTTTTATCAAGGACCTGCAGGGCCACAAATTTATTTACTTTAAAATCCCTAACAAATTTCGTCTAGCTCTTACATACTAAAAGACAACATCAGCAGCATCAAATGAAAATTCAATAATATATCACTAGAAGTCTCCTCTAGATTCCTAAAAGATTATATCATTCTGACTCATTCACAATTTAATTATTACTTATCTATCTTTCAGATATAGTCTGCCTACTATCTAACAAATAATATCCTAATGTCTCAGACGACAATGTTATCTCAGTTATTTGTGCCTACCGCTTATAAAGGATCAAACTCGTCAATACAAACTGACGTAGTTGAGTTAGATCTAGATCTACTCTAGGATGGGCTGGCAATCCCCAGCCTCATCCAGACACATCAATTTCAATTTACAAATGTGTATACCAGACATTCATGCTAGATCTAGTTGCAAGTTAAAATACATGGAAGTCTTGCATTCTTCGGTAGCACTCCTAGTGGAAAATTAAGGTCAGCTTCACGTTCATTGTTGAATCAACAGGCAGACACTTACACTTGGTCCCTGATACGAGATCAGGGAGCCGGAGATAATAGCAGTAGATAATTTGTGGAAAGCATATGGTCTCATTCCAGTGTCTATCATGGGCATAGACATGACTATAACAATCTTCTGATTCTCTCTGGCTGAATCACGCCGACTACCTGCACAGATGGATATTTCTGCATGGAGTAGTGAAACATAGGAATGGCTCCGCTTATATACCGCGCGGCCATCTGCAAATCCCCAGCCAACTGCCCAAATTTGATTGGTGCATCCATTTCGAGCTCAGCTCGTAGTATTAATAGATTCTGCATGGAAATCGGTCACGGCCTTGCACTAGTAACAGACAAGGTCAAATTAACATATCAAAACCCTTACTAAAGTCTCTAAACCCTCTACGTTTTATGTACGAATTTACTCACCCCTATTCTCACCCCTGTTAGAGTTCATCAAAATCACGGGGTCGAGAACTGCACCGTCACTGCTAACCCATCCATTTATTCTATCTTGCCCCACTTTCTTTCCATCTCTAAGAAAAAGCGTTACAAAAACAAACTGTCCACGAGAATAGTTCAAGGACATTTGCACTGGCTAAAATCAACGAGACCATGAAATAAACAAGCCGTGACCCAGCACGACACTTCTAGTCCTAACCCTGACACTCTTTCCAATCCAAAAATCAAATTCAGCTGTGTACATTAGTATGAATCCAATCATTGGCAGACGTGCTTCTGTGCTGTTGTACAAGGAAGACGTCGCATTAAATGGACATATTATTCTATTTAGACTCTATATATATCGTATTCAAATCTTTTATTGTTCGATTGTTTCATCTGTTCTATTTTCCATTGTTTTTTTTTTCCTGTTGTTGTTTTTTCGTTGTTTTTTTCCTTGAAAAAGGCTGTTGCCGAAATATAGGCCATTTTTCTGTCTTCTCTTTTAGTTTGCGTTTCATTGTATCGTTTGGGTATTATTTCTTACGCGAGGCTTTTCTACATACAACTTTTTCTTTTTGCCAAATTTTGACTATGAATCCAATCAGTTTGACACGAAAAGCGGATTGCGCCACCATTATGTTTTTTTGTGGAAGTTGAGAGGAGGGAAAGACGGGAACAGATGCTCAAGGAACTCCTCATGTTTGTTTGAGAATTGTCTAGTTCAGTCGGGACGTGCGGTTGCTGACAATGTTTCCTCTTTGTCACAGTTCGCAATCAGAACCGAGGCTGAGCAAAATTCCCCACATCTGTGACCAAAGGAGATTAATCAAAAGGAAAAGTAGCGTGTCATTCGCTCAACAGTTTGATTTATTAATATTAAAAGCACACAAGAATAATGATTTATTCATTTAGCATGCTCGGGAGGAGTTCCAATTGAGTCACATAGTAGGGAAACTATACCGTGACGCGACTTTAGTAGCGCTCGTAGCTGGAGGTCATAGGGGCGTAACGCCTCACTGGCGAGTTCACCCTCAAGATGGATGGTTTTGTATAGTAACTGCGGAGGCCAGCGATTAAAGGAGGTATTATACTAAGCCCGGTCAGACACAGTCAGATGCTGGCTGACAAGAAGTGCACACCATAATTTCCTATATTTTCTTAGTAAATTCGGGAGGACCCTATGATACTAACCCCGGTCAGACACAAGTCAGATCCTGCCACTATTTCCTGATGTACATTTTGCTTTGTTGGCAGCATCTAACCGTGTCTGACCGAGCTTAGTATGATACCGCCCTAACACCCAGAACATGAAATATGTGCCCGACTAAAGTTGTGTAACTCAAATGGTACTCCTTCCGCAATGCTCAGCCGGTGTGATATTTAGCTATCACAAGTTTGCTTGAACGTCCAGCAACTGATCATAATGCAATGCGAGTTGAAATGCTGATATATGCTTACATTATTCAACATGACACGGGCGGAATGCATAGAAAAGAGGGAAAAATAAATTGTTAATTCTGTTCATTTATTTGCAAATGTCAGGTTTATGAAGGGCTATATCAAACATGAAAGGCTATGTGATATATCCTTTGTGTATTGCATTTTGATTGTTGTTGCTGCTGAATCACCCATAATTTTGTCAAATTTCCCCCGGTAGGATATTATTTGTTATCTAGTTTTGTTTCCGGTGCATGGCAGGGGAAAGTTTCAAGGAATTTTGATGCTGGGCGCGTAGATGCTGATGTATCCAGAGGACATGGTAATTGTTTGCGTGGAAAAATTACACATGGATCTTTGTTTCATGAATACCCCGCTTCCAAGCATATGGGAAGAATGGACTGTCCCGTCTTTAATTCTTCCCGTTCGCTGTAGAATTGGTTGCAAGAGCTGATTAGCTGTTGGCTTACTTTCCAGTCCCTCCCCCCCCCCCCTCACCCAACAGACAAACTTATTGCAGGAGTTACCATGTCTATAATAATGAGAAATGAATCTCTTACATGTTCTTCCCAATCATTTTCTTTCATTCAATTCATGTGTTTCAGTGCAGTGCTGACCTGTTAATTGCAGCAAATTACGAGTGACTGCGTGCAATCCGAAATTCAAATATGCATTTTGTGGTCCTGAACGCTGGCCAGAATCGTATCAGCTCTATCTAAATTTACCCTGCTACCATGATGCTCTTTGGAATTCAGCAATCCTAAAATCAAACACAGCTGTGTACATTGATGAGAATCGAATCCGTTTGATATGAAAATCGTACTGTGCTACCGTTATGTTCTTGGGGGAAAGTGAGGGGCAGGGAAGATGGGAAGAGATGTGTCTCGGGTCTTTATGCTGAAGAAGAAGTATTTACGTGACCCAGCGAGCTATCTGTTGACCAGGGCAGTGACCACGACATAAACCTGGGGCAGGAATGGCCCGTGGTCAGCGAGGATTAATATTCCCCCCATGCTGTCATCAGCCGTTAGTTTGGATCGCTGAAAGACCCGTTTAGAACGTGCAGCTAGTTACCTGTGGAATGGAGGCTTTAGCTATATTGACAGCTTTGTGCTCTGTGACACTGGCTGCTTAAAGGGAGTCCAGGTAATATGCGGAAAGCCCAACTGCAGCGAAATTTAAAACTAACGCTTTATGACGTCATTGTGTCCGGCACGCGGAAGTGGACAGTCCTTGACACTGTTTAATTATAGCCTGGAGTACTGTGAAACAAAGGAGTTGGAGTGAGCTACACATTAATTTTTTGCTGTCGGAGACAGAATATCGGCAATGACTTCAAGCTGCACATTTATTATTCATAAATTGTTTGGGATCCTGTAAGAGTTGCAGTGCCCTGGGGTAAGTCTGTTTTGACACGATTTTGGAGTGGAATTTGGACCATGAAGTTAAGGGCGCTCTCGTGAGACTAATGCAATTGATTCAAAGGGAGTTTCAAGTCAGAACTGACGCAAACAAACTAGTCTAAATGTGCTGTTACCCTAAATCTGAAATTACGACACGGAATCAAAGTGCTAAATTGAATGTCCTGTTCTGTTGACCAAATTCAGTATTGCTCTATGAAGTATAGTGAAGACAGACCTTCATATTCAGACTCGTGTCATTCCCTTGCTCTATGGTACATTTTGTCTTTGACGAACAACAAACTTTCCAAATATTTGTGGACATAAAAGTCCGTCAGAAACCACGTAAACTCTACGCTTTTGACAGTGCATTGAATGCAGATATCGTGCCTTACCATTTCCACATGAGTGTTGCAATTTGCTAAGGGGATATACTCGCATTACTTCTTTTCGCAGTTATGTGGTCTTTGTTGATTACTGAGGAATAGAATGATGTAATGACAGAGGCGACCATTCTCAGTTATGTGTTTCATTCTGCTAGCAGTGAATCCAGTTACTAGCAATAAGAATTATTGATTGGACCGTTGATACTTCTCATTAGTTGACATGCGCGCGACCTTCACATCTAGCCTACAGTATTACTGACTTGCTATTTGGGATGCTGCACCGAGTTCATGCTAAGTCCACAAATAGAAGGGGTCGCAGCATGTAATAATTGTCCTCATTAGTCGCCTTACAAATGTCTCCCCAGTAGATGTTGTCTAGTTGTTGTGTAACAATTATTGCTTTGTTGTGCCGTTTAGAGAGAGAGAGAGAGAGTGTGTGTGTGTGTGTGTGTTTGTTTGTTTGTGTGAAAGGGGGAGGGGACTTTTCCGCATCTCCTTCAGTGAATCAGCTGAATTTTAGTAGTGGTTCAAATTTCTGTGACTGTGCAGTTGTCTTTATTTTTATCATAGTTTTACTTGATCCGTGTCCATTCCAGTGGCCCGGATTTGTCTTTCTGTTTCAAGAATTGTACTGGGAAATGCAGGCCAGCGTTGCCATTAACCTATTGCAGTTTTAGAAGTTCTCATTTTTGTTGTTGTTGTTGTTGTTGTAATCTCAGTTCAGATACACTTCTTTGAGTTTGGCGAAAGAAAGAAAAAAAAAAGAAGGAGCCTTTGCTTTAGTTTTGGTTAATATTCTGTCAGAGAAGGTTTGGTTTTACCGGGGAATAAGGCTAAGTTTGCCACTTACATCCAATTTCATTGAACCCAAGTGTATTTTAAATACAGTGCGCCACGTTGTGTACAAGATGTGAGATGTATTTGAACACATTTATCACCCGAGAACAATGCGGCGGCTGTGCGATGAAGAAGAAAGTAAAGATAGTTGTTTAACCCTCCCGAGCCTAGACATCAATATTATTTGTCCTCTTAGAATGACAAGATTCAGTCTCCATATTTTGGCTGAACTGAGTTACACACTACTTCTACAGAGATTCTCCATTGTGTGTCAATAAAGTATCAAGCGGATTCGGTGTCTAATTTGTAGGTAGTATTGCGAAAAAATGAAGCAAGTCTCACGTCTAAAAGCAATGAGCACATGAAACTTCAATCATCAATTTGTCACAGCTTGATGGAATGGAGTAATCTGGATGTCTGTTATCAAATGGGACGAATTCTTTTAGCCGAACATTCTAAATCCTGCAAAAAATGATAAACAGCGCAAAAAAAAAAAAAATACATATGTAAAACAATGCATTTAAAGCTTTGTTCTGTACCGTGCCCAAGTCCCTGCACTCCAAGGCAAACAGTATAGATCTAGTCAGGCATCAGTATTGGCGAGTTTACTGTGTTCCGTGCAAAACACATTAACTCAGGAATGTATTATTTGCATGAGGCACATTGAAAGAGGTGGACGTTTTCAGAATAAATACAAGTACGTAATTTCCACGAGGTGTTTCTTTTTTTTTTTTTTTTTTGCGCTGGGGGGTACGTATCCTAAAGCCTTTTGAGACTTAAAGCTAGTGAGCTCCTCCCGAAATACTCCTAACTATATATGGCCTTTAGCGTCTTTACAGACGGTCTTAGCAGCTAGAATATTCACTTTCACTTTGACTGACAGCTTCTCTCGTGGCTTATTCTACCAATGTTTGACCCGAGAGTGCGATGGCAGTGATTGCAGGTCAGTCTTTTGGGTTCACTTTGGCGAGTGTTTTCATTCCGCCTCTGTCGTTTTGTCAGGTATGTTTCTTTTGCCTTGAAGTCTATTGCGAGCGTGCCACTGCGCAATTTTTGTCTCCATCTGCTTCGATCATTTGCAAGGTTCTCCCATTCATTGGGGTCGATGTTGAATGCTTTCATCGTGACCTTGCAAGTGTCTTTGAATCGCAGATGTGGCCTACCTCTGGGTCGGTTGCCAGTAGCAAGTTCCCCGTAGAGAATTTGTCTGGGGATGCGATCATTTTCCATACGGTGGAGATGTCCAAGCCACCGCAGTCTTTTTTTGCCTAGGAGAGCCTGAGTTGATGGAATGTTGGCTCGGCTCAGAACTTCGATATTTGAGATCCTGTCTTGCCACTTGATCTTGAGAATTTTGCGTAGGCAGCGCAGGTGGAAGGAGTTGAGGGATCTTTCATGTTTGGAGTAGGTGGTCCATGTCTCTGAGCCATACAGCAGGGTGCTTAGGACGCAAGTTTGGTACACGAGTACCTTTGTTTTGATGGTCAGCTTGCTATTGTTCCACACCCTTTTTGAGAGTTTGCCAAAAGCTGTGGCCGCCTTTCCTATTCTGGCATTTATTTCAGTTGTTATGTCTGTGCTACCACTGATGGTTGAGCCTAGGTAGCAGAATTTTCCCACTTGCTCCAGAGGAGAGCCATTCAGCATGATTGGGTTGGGGTTTCTCAAGCCTTGTGTCAAACTACAGTTTTTGAGACACTGATCTTTAGCATGAATTTGTCACAGGCTTTGGCAAGGCTATTGATGAGAGCCTGGAGCGTGGTTTCATCGTGGGCCACGATTGCAGCATCATCTGCGAAGAGGAGCTCTTGTAACATAATATGCTCTGTACGAGATTTTGCTTTTAGTCTGGCAACATTAAAAATGGAGCCGTCCACTCTGGTGTTAATAAGTACTCCACCTGAACATTGACCAAAGGCATTCTTGAGTAGGGCTGCAAAATATATACCAAATAAGGTAGGAGCAAGAACACATCCCTGCTTCACACCGCTGTTTACAGCAAATGAATTGGATGTGCAGCCTTCAAAGTTGACACATGCCCTCATGTCAGTGTGGAAGGATGCAATAAGTTTTAGCAATGTTGGTGGACAGCCTATGGATTTAAGGACTGCATACAGGCCAGATCGGCTTACGGTGTCGAAAGCCTTTGTTAGGTCCACAAAGCATGTTATAAGCGGCCTGTTTTGTTCTTTACATTTTTCTTGGATTTGCCGAAGTGCAAATATCATGTCAATAGTTAATCGTTTGCTTCGAAAGCCACATTGTGTTTCTGGTAAGACTTTTTCCGCCAGTTGTTGAAGGCGGCAGTGGATGACGCGAGCAAAAGCCTTTCCAGTAATGCTGAGGAGGGATATGCCTCGATAGTTGTTGCAGTCGCCTTTGTCTCCTTTGTTCTTGTAAAGTGTGACAATTTTGGCGTCTCTCATATCATGTGGTATCACGCCTTCTTTCCAACACTGCAGTAACAGATTATACAGGTGTGGTAATAGTGGGCCTTTTAGGTCTTTTAATACCTCTGCAGGAATGTTGTCACTTCCTGTGGCTTTTCCAGCAGACAGGTGGTCGATTGCATTGGAAAGCTCGACTAAGGAAGGTTCAGCGTCAAGTTCGGCCATTATTGGCAGTTTTTGGAGGTGTTCCTCAAAATCTGGTGGAATATTTTTCTCAGTTGAATACAAGAGAGAGTAATGCTCTACCCACCTGTTCAGTTGTTCATTTTTATCTGTGATGGGTTCACCATTTACAGACTTAAGTGGGGCGCTTTACTCCTAACAACAGCCTTGATTAATTATTCTTTCAGATTTTCACCTTTCTTTTTGTTTTCCTTTTTTTTTTGTTGTTGTTGTAAGGGTAGGTGGCAGTGTTAGGAATTCCATAAGATTTAGGGTTGAAGATAAGGGACTGGGTTGGGGATTAGGAAGGTATACGTTCCAGCCCCTAGCGCAAAACGCTTGGCGTGCGCACGCACAAGTAACAACAGCCCTTCAGAATCGCACCATTCCCGAAATGCACCCTTCTCTCCTCCTCCTTCCCCCCCCCCCTGAATTTGAGCCGTTTCGACTATAGCACGATGCAAACTAAGCCCTTTAATTATAGTTTGATAAGCTAGATAGCGTTTCAGATCAAGAGCATTAAGGTATGTGGTACCTGAAATGTGTGGGACAAAATGGAAAGGGTACTTACAAGAACAGTGTTTCTCAACCATTTCTGTCCCATGGCCCACTTCAGTTTAAAAAAAAACAACAACAAACAAACAGAAATGTGCGCCCAAATATAAACAGACAAAATTAATATACAGTATTGTTTATATCCTTACGCCCCACCAAAACATTGCCACGCCTCACCATTGGGCATGGGCCCCCACCTTGAGAAACATTGGACTGGAAGGTTAAATGTGCCCCTGGTCCTAATTGATCGCAGGACTTGTAAATCTCCGCCACAGTCGAGCACAGCGATCAATGAACCGGTGGGGTTATAATGATAAAGCAAAATGATGTTTGTCCTCCGCTGGCGTCGCAGCTGTCTGCTTCATTGCTCGCCTTTGTGTTCAAATGTACGCCTCGACTGACACAGGCGCTGCACATAGACTCAGTAGCAATACATACTTGCTCGTGATGAATCTGGAAAGATGCCGTTAGTTTATTTATCACTAATGTATTTTGTTTGTTCCAACTCCACTTTTTGCACAACTGAGAAATTCGCCGTTAAACGTTTGCCGCTTTTGTATAATGATAAGGAGTTAGAATAAATCGGAACAGCTTGATACATGCCACAAAGCATTTTAAGCAAGCGTCAAAGTGTGCATTCGTTACGCCACTTGTACATACTAAAAGATCTCCACTTTTTCAGTAAAATGGAGATAGAACAAACGAGAATTAATTATTTTCATTTTCTTTCTTTGGCGGAAAGACTTGGAATTCGCTGTCACAAAACAAGAGGTACTGTATAAAATTCAGAACTGTTCAAGAAATGCCTGTAAACTCATCTTTATTATTGGTGGAATGCAACCACAGCAGTTTCTGTCTGTTGTCCTTTGTTTATTAGAGCCCTTTGTAATGGTAAATTGCTTGTTTGTTGAAGAATGATGTAAAGCGTTTGGAGCTTGCATTTAACGTGATGAAGCTCGTCAATTAATCAGATAATTGATTAACTTTAATTTATTCTTTTATCAATTTGTCTATTTTGTCGATGATTAATCTTGGACATCTGTAATCGAATAGAACTGTACCAGTGATCAAGTGAAGGAAAAACCTAGGTATTGCAAAACTCAACGTTACTACCAATAATAAGCAGCAATACATTCTAAAAAATTTAGATCGTATTATATTGGATCTGATAATTACCACTGTGCAGTGGTAATATACTGAGAGGTCTGTTTTCACTATGGCAGGACACCTGGGAAAGAAAAAACCACTGATATTAGCCCTCTAGGTCTCCTACCACTACACATGTTATAATTATGATAATGATACTAGACTGACTTTTGCTCTGTGGCCACCAGTAGAGTGGCTGTCATGCTAAATATAGAGAAGATAGGCACGTCGTGTATTGTCACTATTATTATTATTATTTTTTTTTAATTGTTATTCAGTCACAGATCGTGTATAAGTATGTCTGAAATTTGAAGAAAGGATGTGTCAGTTAGCTCGGCTTGAAGATCCCTGACTGCCCCAGGAATGCAAGGGTTCAGTTTGTGTCAATGTAAAGAAATGCACTACGTCTGCCTGTGATCAGTCATGAATACCTGACATCGGGTTTGCACGGCTGCAGTCTGATCTGAACGATCGCTTAGTCAGACTTGAGTGTCAGTGGACTACTATTTCCGTCAGTTCATTTGTTGTAGATTGGATTTGCTTGTTTTGTCTAGTGCATGATGTGGGGGACTCACACTAAGTAAGACAAAATAAGAAGATAAGAATCTCTCTTTACTATCCCATGAAGAACATTCTCTTTCATAGAGCTCGCTGCAGGATTCTAAACGGCTAAACTCGGTTTTTGTAAATTTTACAGGAGAGTGGAGAAACTGAGAAACAAGGCTATTATACACATTTTGGAGCTGGGAATTGGTACTTATACTAAAAATATTTCCGATTACATATCCAGGGCTTATTTTATTTATAGGATGTGTCATGTGATGTCACTCTTAATTCCGGAAAAAAAACCAGCACACTACATTTTCAGAGTTAGCCGTTTAGAATCCAGCAGCGACGATACATGGTATAGACATCTTTACGCACCTTTACATTAACATGATATAACTCAGTAAACACAATAACAGGCACATTACGAGTACATGAAGTAATATGTTAAGGAATCTTGAATGAAATATCGTTCATTTTGATTGATTAAGAGATTGGTTTTAACTTGAATGGCTGAACGATTAAAACGCCCAGTGATTGAACGATTCGTGCACGTGTTTGATTGGGTGATTGATTATGTTTAATTGAAAATTAACCAGTTTGACTGATCGAGTGATTGAAAGATTATTTAGTTGCATTGATGGAATGTTTTACCTGTAGACAAATTAAAGGAGAATCAACATGATTGTTTGACTGATTGGCGGGTTTAAATATAGAACTATCGTTAGTCATTATTATTATTTGTATGCCTATTTTCTGGAAATGGAGGGGGAAGGGATTAATTTGTAGTATTGTACATATTTGGCAAGTTCACAAGACATGACTGAAACTGTTGTACAACCGTGACAAAAATGCCCATTTGTAGTCACAAATTTTGCACTATTACCCCCTTTTCCACCACTACCAGTGAAGACTGAGGACTGCAGAGCAAGGAAACTTTAGACGCTTCAGGTGATTTTCTCCATCCGCGAAATTTGTTCTTTTATAGCTCGCCACTAGGGGAAGCTGACCAGTTAGTTGGCCCTGGTGGGCATGCAGCGCTGACCAAGGTTGAGGGATTAATGGGGACAGTTAAGGGCGAAACCAGGTCATGTGGACTAAGTCGTTTCACCTTAAAACGATGCCTGACTGTATTAGGATTGGTTTCTGTTTTCTTTAAGAAAATGATGGCTGTGTTTGAGATTTCAATCGAATGGAGGCCTTGTTGAAGTCGAGCCATCTTCGGGCCTAGGATGATGAGTCATCAGGAAGGTGGTTATATTGTTGCAATGAAAGTGTGAGATTTCATTGCTAGGCACGGAGGCATGACAGTGACACCTTTCGCTAACATCTCGAAGAGATCTCCGTGCACACCACACAGTCACGTCATCAATGAATGAACAACGGGCCCCGTCAGCGCACAAAACAAGCCGGATCTGTGTTAATGTTGTATAGGTACCCATAGCATAAGACCGTCTTGCTGAATTGCACTGAAGCTGATCCGGCAGTTGCAGATAATTTAAATTGCTTGTGTAAGTCATCGATTCCTGGTAAATGGTATTTTCATACTTTGTCATAAATATCGATCTCAACATATTTGCCAGCGACTCTTTGTACGCCGGTTTCTTTTTTTAAATACTCGCAACTGCAGTCGCAATTAGCATTCCATATGGTTCCCCCCCCCCCCCCCCCAAAGCGTTCAGTGGAAACTTTTAAAGTAGATACTTTTACCAATAACTGAGACAGACAAGGTGTTTCTACCCTGCAGTACGATGATATGGGTATTTTTAAATTAACAGTAACACTGTGCTAAAATAGATAATTCAGGCACACTCGCTGCTAAAGTGGATATTTCCACTTTGTACGCTGATAAATTAGACCACTCCCACAGTGTGCGCCGCCTAAATTGCTGCCTTAACCCTGTACACCGCTAAAAGTGTCCCCTCTCCGCCCTCTGGGATTAGATTATAAAATAGACTGTATCTCTTGATCCTGTACTCTGATGTAACACTTAGGCCTACCGCAGACTGGGCTTACAACCTGATTCTTTTTCTACCTTCCCTCCTTAGTCTCTCTTTTACGTTGTCACTCGCTCGTCTTGCTTCTTTTCGTTTGTAAGATTTCATTGATGGGATTAATTATTGTTGTAGCAACCCTGGGCTTACAGCCTTGTTCTTTCCTACCCTCCCTCCTCAGTCTCTCTTTTACATTGTGTCACTCGCTCGTCTTGCTTCTTTTCGTTTGTAAGATTTCATTGATGGGATTAATTATTGTTGTAGCAACCCTGGGCTTACAGCCTTGTTCTTTCCTACCCTCCCTCCTCAGTCTCTCTTTTACATTGTGTCACTCGCTCGTCTTGCTTCTTTTCGTTTGTAAGATTTCATTGATGGGATTAATTATTGTTGTAGCAACCTAGTTAGTTGCTGTAGAAAACTAGTTTTTCTTCTCGAACCCTGCCGTTTTACGTAAAAAGACCGCTTATGCTTATTCTGTGTTCAGTTTCAATTTTCTGATGATGGAAAGCTTAGCTCTTATAGCTTAAGGATCACAGATCTGTTGGAATCTAGAGCCTTTGCCACGAACAAACGTTTTTAGGTTTTTGTGACACACCCACCCTGTGACCTGGGACGATCCTGAACAGGCTTGATGACACACCCGAGTTGTCATAATTGCAGCCATTCTACATACAAATATGCACAGCATGACATACAAAAAATGGGCCTCAAAATTATTCTTTGCGGAGTTGTCGCAACCATATTATTATTGTGACATACTCGCACGCGAGGCGTTCACTGACATGGCCGCTTTGTAACCACACTGGAAAGCCCACCAGTGCGATCAGGCAGATCTCCTAACACCAGATTAGGATTTTTTTTTTTTTTAAATCATAGTTTGGGGAATAGAATTAATTTGTTATTATCTGAAATAGATTTGAGGTGGGGGGGGGGGGGATGGAAATCACTACATGTACTATGTATTCTTTCTTTCAGACTGTTTCTGCCTCTTTAACAATATTATTGTCTTCTTCATTTTACAATACTCGAGAAAATTCACCCTACAATGCATGCCAGATAGTTAATTTTTTGTTTGTTTTATGTGTACATTTAATATATTTAGCTTTGGTCATGGTATATTTTAACTAAGAAATACATTTAGCTTTGGTATATTTTAATTAAGCACGATGAAAATTGCAATGACACAGGTCTGTATCCGTGTACGGCACATCGGGCAGTCAGTACAGTGAAAAGTGTGCGCACCGAAATGTCGTCACTGAGACCTCACAGCGAAGCTCGTAGCTTCCGGGTCCGCCTTTTTTATTAACTAACAAAATATAGCAGTGGAAAGGTCAGGTCAATTGACCCAGTAAGGTTCTGGAGCTTTGTTTACCCAAAAGTTTTATGTTTCACGCCCCCCAAACTTAAAGGTTTGCACACTGACATAATTATTTCTAGGAGGCACAACTGGGAGGATATAACAGTGGTTTTCAGCCCATGCATCGATAAGGGCGTTTAGGTTTTTTTCTTCAACTCCTTAGGCCCCGCACCCAGTTCTTCTGGTGGGAAAATTCTGATTTTGTGAGAATTTATTTTGAACTTTGGGGCATAATTTTGGGATTTTCGTGATCATTTGTTTGATTTCTGTATATTGTAGAAATTACTAAAGGTAACTTTTCTCGCCTTGAATTCTTGTGGGAACTGCAGCCGAGTGATAAATTCCTGTATATCTTTGGTGATACATGATGGTGTCTAAAAATGAATTTACAGATATTCGTAACAGATCAGCATAGCACTGTCTGCTCTCTCGCGTACCACATTAATTTATGTTATTAAACGTTTTGTTTTTAGTTGTACACAGAGGAGATGCTAACGACATTTGCTAGATTGCCATTTTTGGTATTTAGTACTGCCTTTTGCTAAAGAATTATTGGGTGCGTGAGTTTTCCCAGAGCCCTATAAGCGCATTTAACCCTTGCCGCACGTCGCTTAAAACTATGCGTGGCGTACGTTATGGTGTCGAATCGACACCACACTCCTAAAGAAAAATTTTTTAGGATACCCTCCGTAAAATAATGGTGTCTGTCAGACCCCAGAACATACGAGGAGGTGTATAACAATAATGTAATAAAATCCTCTTTAGGAGTATGATGTGTCTGAGACGCCAGGATGTACCACAAAGGATATGAAAATAAAATCCTACAATAAAAGCCTTGTTAAAATTTTGGTGTCTGTGAAGCCCCAGGGTGTACGGGTAGAAATGGTGAAAATGCTTGCGTGTTAGCGAGCACGCACGTGTATTTTTTAAAAATTGTAAAACTGGTAAGATCGGCAATTAATGGAGTCATTGCGAAATACCTGAACTTTTGAGAAAAAAATTCCCAGAAATAAGATAATTCCAGACCTTTTCAATCGCTTCTGGGTCCATTAGACCCACGACGTACGGCGAAGGTTAGGCATCCTGCCCCACCCTGTTGTCTACACAGATGTTAACAAAACGTTGCCAGCAAGCCACCAGACTGACGAGGTCCGAGTGACTGTTGCAGCTACGCTGTAAGAATAATGATTTTGTATGTGGTACATGTGTTTGCAGCGTGTCACCACAACGACGGCTCATAAGGCCTCTATGGTTCCGCTGCAGCACACGGCTGCACCTCCATTATACACAGGGCGAAAAGAGTAGAGATCAACCCCCCCCCCCCCTCTCGTTTTTTTCCCTTGTCTTATTCTTGCCTCGTCCCAAATATCACCATAGCTGTAGAAATAATAAATACTGGTCCAGCAGACCAAATACTCGAAGTTCACCTGCTTACCGACATGTACCTGAAATCAGTGACGAGAATTTGTTGCCACTTCAGAAGATGTTTTCTCTTTCTTGTCATTTTTGTCATCTCTTTCAGATAACAATCTTCATTTTTTTTTTTTTTTAGCTTCTCCTGCCCTTTCCTCGGTGGGCGATATCGAATCTTCGTTTCGCCTACAGTTTTCTCCAGGGCATTTTTATCACTTACACTCGTTTTCTTCTTCTTGCCGCTGTTGTTCTGCGATCTTTGTCTTCCTTTAGTACTGAAGAACTCCTTGAAAAGCAAAATATTTTTAACGTGATACTGCTGACGAGGTGTCAGGTAATAATAGTGGGGGGGGGGGGGGGTTGTGTGTGTGTTTGGAAGGGGGGGGGGGGGATTTCTCTGCAGTTTCTATAAAAATTTCAAAAATAAAGTTTGCAAATTATGGATCACCCAGTTATAATATACACAGAAGTCAGGGGCTTAGGTCGTATAGGAATCTTTAAGATAGACATATTTGTTTTATAAGACGAAATGTAAATACTAGCTTTGTGTCTCGATGACGATAAACTGTCCATTTTCTGCTGCTGATTTTTTTTTTTTTTTTAAATCAGAAGTGGTATGTTCGTGTGTTCTGAACGAAAAAGTCGTATTTGTGAGATCTACGAGTAACCACGACTCCATTTCAAAAACAAAAAAAAAGCGTTTTACAGCTTTGGCAATGAAAGAGTTAAATATTGACCAGATAATCGAATATTGTACATACGGCCCACGTGTTGCGCTCGGATAGTGTGTATTCAGCCTCTTGTTCTCTCTCTCTCTCTCTCTCCAAGTCAGCTCCACCCGGTCGGAGTCTGGTTTGAAGGAGACGGCAGGAATGTGAAAATGAAAGCATCCCGTGCTGGATGGGAATGCTTATCAATGCTTTCTTACTTTCGGTTTCGCCCGGCAGCAGTGCTAGATGGATGTCTCGAACAGTGCAACAGCCGCTCCGTCATTCTCGGTAGTTCGTGTATAAACAATGCATTATTTGCCCCGCAAAAATTGTATAGCGTATTGTGGAAGAGAAGTGGAAGAACCTTTTGTTTGGTGCTTGAGGTCGTTGCAAAAGAAAAAAGAAGGGCGGCTTCTTTGTTGATTAAATGGAGTGATAGATCGTCTTATAAATTTTAATTTGGTAAAACACCTGTGTATCTCTTCGTGTGAACGAGGTGGACAGACGCAGCGAAAATGGTCCAGATGGACAGGTTCTTACTTTTCTAAAATTCGGCTGTATCAGAACTTGGCCTTATAGTAATGTTCTCTAGGAAACTCCTGAATAGAAAAGTAGTCTTACTGGCAGTAGTGCCAACAGTGAAATTTGTACAAAATATAAATATAAAAGCTGTGACATTATAGAGCCTTGGGCCTGTGGTGCGCGTACGTTTTGGCGCATTGCGGAGATCTTTTGGTATATAGAAGGGGTATAACAAATGCACACCTTGACGCTTGTTTAACATGCGTTGCTGCATTAATCAAACTTTCACTGTTCCGATGTAAACATTCTGCGTCGAATTTCTCAGTTGTGCAAAAAGTGGAGTTGGAACAAACATGAGCCAAATTCGTGATAAGGAGAATGATACATGTACATGCAAGTAATATCTTGTATTGTGGAAAGAGAATTGGAGTGATGGGTGCAACAACATGAGTTGAGGAAGACAGGTGAATTATGAAGCACAGAGAGTGAGAGGGCTAAGCAGGGCGTAGTCTCTCTGCATGCTTCAGATATCCAGGTGTATGAGAGAGGATTCAGATTAATTCAGACAGCATAATGGGCGTGTATCTGCGATGAGCAAAAGCTGGATTGATGAAATGTGACGTGCTGATCTCCTGGGAGACAAAGCAGTGGCACGCTGTGTAGCATCGGATTGCATGGGCTAAGAGGCACGATGCAACCAGAGACCTTATTACGTTTCTGGTGCGACCTTAAGGCCTCTGGTGCAAAGATTTTAATTTGTAATAGACTCTAGTAAGATATTATTCAAGACTGAAAGAGCGTCGAATCTGTAATGACAAGAGATAGTGGAGAAAGAGAGAAAGACCCTGAATCTGTCTTGATACGATATAAGCTGCAAAGACCATTGTTATGGAAGCAAGTAATCTTAGCTGAGGGACTTTAAAAAGGGCGGGGAGGTGGGGGGGATGAAGAGAGAAAAATATCAACAGCCCGAAAACCCAATCTACAGTTGACTTTGATGTTTCTATTTTCAGTCTGCCTCGAGCTAAAAAAAAAAAAAAAGAACAACTTAAAATTACAAGTCCTAATTTTTGTTCTTGCTTTTCTCTCAGTTTTGTTTCTGTCACAGCTTCCCGGTACGAACTCTCATATGTGTGTCTTACCTCGTTTACCTGCCTTTTAAGGTATTTGGAGTTCTTTACCCCACTTTCCTGAAGTCTTGTTGTCATAATAATGCATTTTCTTTGCACGCGTCTTCAGATTCCCTGAAGGCAGAACTGAAGTTCGAAACATTGTTTTTGTCTTTGTGCTGGCTGCAACTGAGAAATTGCTTGAAAAACAGCCAACTCTGCAGAGAGCAATTTTAAGCATTTGTGAGTGGATCTGGAGAAATCGGGCGGAAGGTGAAATTTTTTAGGCTTATTAAAAAATCAAAACAAAATATTTCCAAGACGATTTGAAACAAAATAGTTTAACTGATTGCGGCAAAATGGCCAATCTTTCATGTTATGAGCAAATCTCGGTTCCCATACAAAATGTTTCCTCCTTTGGAAGGGTTTTCTCAGGAATTTTGTCTTCCACCTTAAGCGCGATTTCGCAAGATCCACTCACGTTTTTGATGTCCAAATCTTGTTATACGGTAGTAATACTGTAAACCCGTAATGCCATGTCGTATCTGTCGATGTTTTCATGGAATACTGTGTTTTCAAGTGGGGCTTTTTTGTATCTTGTAAAGAGAAAAAAAAATGAGGTATCAAAAAACCACACGATCAATCAAGTTTATTGAGGTTCAGACAGGGCTATTTCATTAGTTGGTCATAACAAATAATTCAATAATCAAAAGCCGCCGCCGTGGTAAATAAAAGTTGAGACAATCTGTTTAGCGTCACGGCTGGTCTCTCTCTCCCTCCCTCTCTCTCTCTCTCTCTCTCTCCTTCTCCCCCCCCCCCTATTCTCTCTCGCTCTCTCTCCCTCCTCCCCCCCCCCCCGTATGTCTCTCTCTCTCTGTCTCTCCCCCATCCGTCTGTCTCCCACTCTCTGTGTCTGCCTCTCTCTGTCTCTATCTCTCTCCCTTTCTCTCCCAAGAGTCGATTATAAGCTTTGTAACTAAGAATTCAATACAATATCAATGATGCCCCTAGCTCCGTTCCACCCCTCTCCCGTCTCGATCGCAATTCAAACCTTTCTGCTAAATGGCTGAAAATGCTCAACTACTTAAGCATTCTGTAGACAGATCGATCTGTCAGCCGGTAATTGGCGGTTGGCGTGGTAAAACAATCGTCTAGCATCATAAAAATTACACACTGGAGACGTAGATGCCACCGCCTCGTGACGCTTGTCTCGCTCTCTCTCTCTCCCTCCCCCCCTCTCTCTCTCTTCCCCCCCCCTCTCTCTCTCTCTCTCTCTCTCTCTCTCTCTCTCTCTCTCTCTCTCTCTCTCTCTCTCTCTCTCTCTCTCTCTCTCTCTCTCCGCCATTGAGAAAGAATCCACTAGACTAGTGCTCTCAACTTTTTTTGTCCCATGCCCCACTTCGATTTCTAAAGAAAAAAAAAAACAAACGTCACACCATGATAGGACAAAGTATGCAATATAATTATGCAAAAAAAGATTGTTAAAATATTTATATATTCAGTATGTATACATACATTCAATTACATCTGTTTAAAAAAAGTTCGATGTTTTAATCCCAGCAACTAAACAGGGAAACCACCAGCACGACATAAACAAACATTTAACAACATATAAAGTTAAAATACACTATCAAATTAGGTTTAGCATTCTATGGGAAGTCCCCACGCCCATTCTGAAGTCCCACGCCCCATTAAATATTGCCACGCCCCGCCGTGAGAAACAGTGCACCAGTTTTTTGTTTTTTTTATCCGTATACTATTTTGTTGAGCATCATGACTGGGGAATACATAATAGAGGTTTATGTATGTATATGTATATGTCTATGCAGAGGAGAGAACGGGAAAGAGGATGGGGAGCAGGAAATAATGCCGGGGCTGCACAGACTTGCTGATGTGTTGTTTATCCGACAGCGAATGGGTATTATTATATGATCAGTGTCAGTTCAGGTTATTTTCTCCGCTGATCAATATTTTGTTGCCGGGACTGAGTTTGTATTTTTTTGAATGGCTGGAGGATTGGGAGAAAGACATGGATCTTCAAAGTAGTATGGAGGTTTTGTTATGTTACGGAATTTTACCCAAATCACGTCTTTCTTATGGCTTTTGGGTGGGGGAGGAAGCTTCTGTTCTAGCAGGTTCTCCTTCTGTCCTGTCATTCTGTTATATTCTGTCTATACATTTTGTTGCAGGAAATTGTTATTTTTTTAAAAATCATATTGAATGGCTGGAGGATTGGAAGAAGGGCATAGATCTTCAGAGTAGTCTGTTGTTTTTGTATGTTACAGGTTTTTACCCAGATTTTGTTTTTCTAAGAGCGGGTGTTTGGAGGGCGATTCTGGTCGTGTCTCCTTCTGTCCCAACGTTCTGCCAGATCCTGCCTATCGTCCTGCTTTTTCCTGGCACAACATGATCGCTGTCGTGTCGACCCTACTTTCTCTAAACGCAAATGCTTACTTCTGATTTCACTGCGGATGGTTCATGAGCGCTTCTAGTAGGGCCTCCTTCTGTCCTATTGTATTCTGTTTATCGTTTTGCTCTTCCAAGCACAGTGTTACCATTATCGTTTCGAAGTGCTTTCTCTAAACTCAGACCCAAACTCTCTTTCACAATTGGTAAAAGCAGCCAGTCATCTGTTAAACAGAAATCCAGTTACAAGGTACACGTTCTTCCCTGTCCATCCTTGTTTTGGAATAGCGATTTCGGCTCCCGGCGTTTAGTAAGGCTAAGGTGGTTAGCAATTCACTAATATGTAACATAGTTTTGCAAGTTACATCATTTACCTGGCTGTTATCATCTTTATTATCTTATCACCTGTCACACCACAAAATCTGGGCGTCATCTTAAAGTATCGGATGTGGATTTGAGAAAGGTAGCTCTAGCTTTTAGAGACGGGAGCGGTAGAAGATACTGTTGGTTACACTGAGGAAAGGAAACTGTATTGTATTATTGTTTCTACTCCCACATGACACCAATCAAGTACAACACGGTAAACTGATTTTTATGTTGGTAACTTGTGTTGGATTATTTGAAAACTGAGATGTGAACGGTGAGGATTGTTGTGTCCATTGAAGCTGAAAAACAGGTTTGTTGCAAGGATCTTAACTTGTTGTGCAAGTGCAAATTTAGGTTAGACCCACGACGTTGTCAGATTGAAAGAGATTGCTAATGTGTTATCCTCCTTTGTTAGGGCCATCCGTACTGTACGTACTCGGAGGGAAGGAGGGGGGGGGGCACTCAGGGTTCACACAGGTCCCTAAAAGTCCTTAAAGTCCTTAATTTTCATAAAAGAAAAAAATAAGTACTCAAAAAGTCCTTAAATTCTGAAAATGATGCCAAAGTTCTTAAAATTTTTGTTTCAGCTGAAACATTTGAGACTTAAATCTTCCAGTTGCACACTGGATAATTGGTACTTTGAAATAACTGAACTTTTCAGGGTGAATTTACTGTGTTTGAACTCTGGATACAGAAAATTTCTGTTTCGGTGAGTGCTGCACACCACTTGTAAAGTTGTAATATTTCTTGGTCACAGGCACACAGGTCCTTAATTTGTTGACTGTGAGTTCTTAAGAAGCCCTTAAAATTAGTTTTCAAGACTTTATATGAACCCTGGGTACTGTCATGTCCGTGCAAAATATTTCAAGGTTTTAAAACAGTTTCACAAGGTGGGGCGTGGCAATATTTTGGTGGGTTGTGAACTATTTTTTTGAATCTCTTTGTGTAAAACTAAACTTTGTCCGGCCATGTTGGGGTGCACTTTTTTTTCTTTCTTTGGAAATTGAAATAGGGCGTGGGACAACAAAGGTTGAGAAACTCAGATTTAGAGAGCTTTCGTATTGAGTGTGTGTTTCTTTAGGTTTAGCCATTTCTAAATTGAATGATATAATTGAAAGAAAAAAAATCACCCTAATGGAGGAACAGTTTTAAACTGGACGTGAATGTGAAAAATCTGAAAAAAATGAAAACGAAGGCTTAAATAAATTAATTCATTTATAAGATTTTTGAAAAATTGTCACGGCCGTTTCATCCGGCCTAGAGACACGTGGCCTAGATAAACCATGATCCATCAGTCAAGCGTTACGTGCACGACGCATTTAGAGCAAGAAGCTAAACTTCGTCACCGGGTCACCCTCCTGACACTGTTACCGTGTGACCTGGTTCCACAGAATCGGTACAAGTGGAAACTATCCTGATACGTTGTAAGCTCAGATCAGGGTGATAACTTGATGAAAATTTGAAAGCAAATCAGAAAGGTGGAAAAAATGGAAGGGCACTAAAGTGGCAGTGCAAAAGCCTTTGAAGTTAAAAAGAAAAAGAAGAAAATGAAACGCGCAAAAACATATTAACAATTCTGTATCGTTGTTGTTCAGAGTTGTCCTTATCCTCTACCCGCTGTTGTTTGTCTTGCTGTTACTTTATCATCTTACTTTTCTCCAGTTTTATCAGTAACCGACAAACGAATAAAGCTACATCCAGCCTGTTGTGCTCGCTACCTTGGCTCTCGCTGTCATCCATTCACCCATATCCATCCATCCATGCCCCCCTTTCCTCTTCTCGCGGTGAATCCATCTATTCATTCATCCTTCCCCCCGCCACCCACCCATCCATCCCCCCCCCCTGTTCATCCACCCGACCACCCATCCACCCATCTATATATCCATCCGATCATCATTCAACTTGCCATTGTACATTGTCCTGATTTCCTTATGAAAGGTCACATCTGAGTGACTTTTATTCGGCCATCCTTACATGCAGGACACATTTCATGTCCTAATCCAATTGGACAACTCGGTACAAAATTATGTCTATGCTATTACCGTGGACAGAGAGTTAACATACTAATTAAGCAGGTGTCATCTGCCCACGTATAATTAATTTGATTCCCAGGACAGGTACTGTATTTTCCAGTAGTACACGTGTATGTCTTTTCCGTACATGTATATAACAAGGTAACATTTCGTCACTGCTCTACGATAAATGGAATAAGTCATTTTTGAGATTTTAAGGGAAAACCTTCTTTTGCTGTTATTTGGTGATTCTAATAGATTATTACATTTTCCTATTGGCGCATTTCTTTTTCTGTAATATTATCTCATAGCTCTCATGCTCAGGAATGCAATGAACCGTCGGTTGTCTATTGGTATAAGTCAGACATATATGCCATTATTGTAGAGTAGTGTCGATATTTTGCCCATATAATCCTAGTCCAGCTTAAGAATCGTGGCGTGACTGCACACCCTTGTCACTTGGCAGCCTTCGCAACAAGTGAGCATTGTTCTAAATACGCGCATGTTTGAATTTTGCTCCGGGGAACGCCAGCAACAGAAGAACGACTTGGGTGATTGATCGGCAAAACTCGATATGCGTGTACTCGCCGTCTCCAGCTTCATCCAGAACTGTTACGTTTTTTGTTGTTTTGTTTTTGTTTCGTCCAAGAAAAACGCGAGTTCTGTTTTGCCCATTTGCTTTGCTGATTGGTTTTCATTGGGAGAGCTACCTAGATATTTTCTTCCCACTTTGCGTTCTCCTTCCTGCACTCTCGGGTGGTTGGTGGGCACTTCTGGTAGGGTCTACTCTTTCTATTATTTATTTTGTCTATTGTCTTGGCTTCTTCCCAGCACAGTATGGCCGTGATCGTGTCGACGTGCTTTCTTCAAACTCACACTCAAAATTCCTGCGCCACTCATCCCTCAATATCCCCTCCCTGTGTTGTTTTCGTTTTTTGGCTGGAAACAATCGTAAATGCCCCGCCGTGTCGGACAATGGATGTAATTGATGTCGAAAGGATCTAGGCAGGCAACGCATGGAATCTTCTGGGGTTATTTCGACCACCTCGAGCTGTAGCAACCGTCTGTTCGTTTTCTCTCTCATAGTTCAGAGCTGGGAGACACGAAATTCTTAGACTAACAAGCAAGATCCAGTGAGGAGCTAAATATACATTTACAAATAAATTAATTGGGGGGTGGGGGGGGGGGTGTTAAACATACCTACAAACTTACATTTTAAGCAGAACATCTCAATGAGGTATGGTCAATTATGGGGCGTTTTTCTTGAGGCCCCTCATTTAAACTCTAATTTAATGTCCTCTGACATCAGAGTCTGTTTCAAACTGCGAATTCAAGCGTTGTAAGACATTACTTTTCACCGCCACCGATAATATAATGGATGCTCGTTGTCTGTTTGAATGCAAAATTGGTCTGCTTACGTGCAAAAATTAGAAAAGAACACTATGAAGTACAAGACGTCAGGGCTAGGCATGGTATCTGCGTGGAGAGCTTAAGATAAAGTTATTGCAACCGCGGAAAACGTGAAAAAAAACAAAACAAACCCACAACGAACAAGCTGTCTGCACTGGCTGGTGTTAGAGATATCATGCGAGAAATACTTTGAATAGCGTTCTGTTTTGCGGTATTATTCAGAGTGTCAATTCTGGAATGACAACAACAGTGAAGAAAAAGCCCCCGATTCTGTCGTGACACAATACGCTGCAAAGATCACTGAATCCATAAACATTATGGTAGAAAACCAATCTTTTAATCCGTAGCCAGGTGATGTGGCGAGAAACACCTTCGAAATGTTTAAGATCCAGCTTCGTATTTTGGAAAGGATCGGTTATAGGAGTAATCGTTTTCTTAAACAGCAAGAACAGCAGTGCAGTAAATGAAACTGCTTAATACCGTCCCCACAATTGTATGTTCTCTCAGTGAAAATTGCTCATATATATTGGCACATATTGAATCATAACCAAAGACCATGACATAGGGTAGAGCCAGGACTCAGTTCTGTATCTTCGGGTAGAGTCTTCCTCCAGTGGAGGGCACGACTCGGAAAGGCGCTGACGCATGTTGCTTTGAGGGTAAGTTAATTTCAGCGCTACCCCCGCTAGTGTGTACAGATGATCATAATAATAGTTTGAGATGCCATTGCTGCCGGGCTAGATCACGCGTTTGTCAAGTCACATCTTTTGATAAGCACCACGATAACCCGGCATAACATGGTGACTTCGTGGCTGTGACGCTGTTAGAAGGGGCACTTGAAAATGTGTGCAGTCTTCTTAGGGGATGATAACATGAGGAAAAGAAAAGAGGAAGAAACTAAATGCGCATTTATTTGTTGTTACGATCGTATGAATTATTATTTATACTGCCAGTGGCTTAAAGGAGGGAAGGGGACGGGTAGGTGGACTGATAGAACTCAATCTGAGAATCCTGCATGCTTAGTCTTTCCGTTTCTCATCCGTCTTATGTCTCTTCCCCGTCTCCCCGAGCCAAACCTATTTCGTATTCTCCAATCGTATGCTGCATAACAAGTGAAGTCTTCGGGATTTCGAGCTTGGAAGAAGATTTTGCACACGGCGCCGATAGTAGGCTTTCAGTTCGCACTTCAGACATGAAAAAATGGACAAGTTTGGCCCATCTCCACCTTTATCTTGCGGTCAAGTTGTTATGGCAGTTTGAACCGCACAGTTTGCAAGTTTGGTCACATCGAATCTCTGACAATGACCGCGCATTGCGAAAACTCAAGGCCGGGCTGCTGCGATGTTTCCCCCTGGACTCTTGGCTTTTCGGACACCCTGTAACAAGATTCGAATCGTGACGCAATCTTATAGCAACTGACTGGAGGTTGGAAAGGTTGTTTGCCTATCGGTAGACAAACCGCTTCCTTGAAAGCGGAAGTCCCGCCCGTTCACACTGAACTTGTCGTGTGATTTTCTTGTTTTCTCGAAATTTGGCTGTAAATGGGGAGTAACTCCAAAATGGAAACGAACTAAGTAATAGAAAAGAGCAGGAATTAGTGGGGAGATCCTACATGCGTCACGCCATTGGATGAAGACCCGTGATGTTGTCACAGTGACGTATGCCGTATACTGAGAGAACAAGCAAGCTTAACGTACTCATTCCTTCAAGCATGCGGAAATGTATTGCTGTGACTGGGTCCACATGAGTTCTTCTGAATATTATTGATTGGTTATCAGATGGCAGAATCCGAATAGGGAAGTTCTCCCTGCCAGATTCAGACTTCTGTTTTGTCGCTGCCGTACTTTCCATTTCTTCAGAACAGTTTAAAAGACTCTTGACTGTTCACGCGTGTCATTGATGATTTATTTCTCTTAGAAACAGGTGGGGCATCAGATCTGTTGGCAGAATTCGATGAGAAAAATGTCATTCCCTGTATTGAACTATGTGAGTGAGTATCAGGGCGATGTGGGGAGAACGTGATGGGAGATACATAGTAAGTTAATGAGAACGAGTGATACTTATGGTATAAGGGACGTATTAAAGTACAAGCAAGGTTGTAATTAACCAAATATTTTTATTGTGTCCAGCTTGAATGGATGACATCCCAAGAAAGGGAGATTCAAGTTGTAGACTGTGAAACTTTTTTTTTCTGTTCCCCTGTAGTTAAATTTTTTCACAGCAATGTGTCCAGCTGGGTTGGCACCCACGTTCTTTACGAGCTCACACAATGTCATCGAGAGAACCACATCGCTTCACAATGAAGTCACAACTTTGTATGTTTGTTGGAGGTCTCAGGGACTGGGGCTTAGCCCGGTGTAGCGAAGTGTAAGTTTGTTTACCCTCGCGGCTTCCTCGTCCAAGGATTAGTCAGATCAAGTGGTGAGGAGAAGATAATATTTGGCCTGTAGTAGTGCGTTGTTTCTTTCTTGTCCTCTCTGGCGGAGAGAGAGAAGAAAAAGGGAAAAGAAGTGTGTGTGAGTGATGTTGTTCATAGCAGAATGTGCTTGCTATCCGAGGTGCTGCGAGGGACTGTTCCTTGAATTTGATATATGAGTCGAATTGTGGCTAAAGCATTTGGACAACAAATGCTTCCGTCACTGCGCATGTCGGCTTTTTTTTATAGCATGGTACGTCCACTTTGTGGAGATAGACGCTCGGTAAAATTGCTCCGTTGTAATAAAATGTTGAAAATAATAATAATACTGTAATGGTAATAACCGAAACTTCCACGAAACAGCGACAGCCACTGTGCGATCGCTCATCGTCTTGATGCGCTTTACACCAGAGCGTAATCAAACACTTTCAGGTATTGACAGTCACACGCGCAGGTGGGGAGTACACATGTACTTCCGTTTTTGTGTTCCTGTTTACTGGGGTGTTTGTCACTATGCGCCTCGGCGCAGCTGAAATCGATGGCCAGTTTTTCAGAACATTCTTTAAGTCAGTAGTGCTAAACCCTTGCAGACAGTGGCAATGTGTCTCTGTGGGTATCTCAGCATGGGGATTAGGAGACTAAGGGACAATGACACCAAAGATCTTAAACAGTGTTGTTGTCCTGTTTCTATTATCAGCCTAGACAAATATGAGTGGCCTGAAAAGAAATACAATTATTTCTCTGAGAATACCGTATCGTTTTGTTTTTGTGGGATCAGCCTGGTGATATAATCTGTGACCAACTTGAGAAGTTTGATGTGAAATTCCACGTAGGTAGTCATAGCGGATTCACTGCAAGATAGCACCCAGACCCCTGAGCCGTGTGTGGCGTGGCCCTCACAGAGTGTAAACACTTGTTGTGATGGGGGTTCTCTTTCTTTGACGATCTCTAGTAGTCTCGACAATCAGCGTGAGCTCCCGTATTTCAGATATTGTTAAACAAAGAAACAAAAAAGCATTATACGTCTCAGGAACCTGGCTTATAATTCATGTAGTAGGTGTGTGAATGTCCGTCATATCTCATGGTAAACAAAGAAGGGTGTATTCAAACCATTACAGCGAGACATTGCAAGGATGGCTTGAAATGCGAAGTTTTGTGCTTACTGTTGTTGCTTTGTTGTGTAAAATAGTTTTTGTGGTGATTTTAGAGTTCTTGAACTACGGCATCATTCATCAAAGCCTCAATGTAATATTTATATGGGAAAATTTTGAAGTGGAACTAATTCAAGAAAACATTGTTTTGGGATAGAAAAATTGTTCTCGCCGTAAAAGAATATTTGACATTATATTTGTGTAGTATTACTGACTTTTGATAGACTAGTTTGCCCGCTGACTCAGGGAATACACAGATGTAATACTTTTAAGTTGAGTTCCGATTACCAGTGTGTAAACTGAAATTTTCTGTCATAATTTTTAATTCTACACGAAGAAAATGTGTTGTTGTTTTTTTTTCCGGCTCAAAATATCGGAACACTTTCTGTTGTTCAGCTCAGAACTGGCTGAAAATGAACGAAAGTATTAAAAATGTAGCAAACTTCTAGACGTTTTAAAATATGCCCACGTACATCTTGTCATCTTTCTATGCTTAATATGATATTTTTTAGAATTTAAGGCTCAGCGGTTGAAAAGCCTTACACGGTTACACTGGAGGCGTTACCTCCTTTATAATGAGAAGGTACCAAACAGAGCATTGAAAGCGAACGTAACCACGGTGTAGGGAGGATTTCTGTGAATGTTTATCGTGATATTCCAAGGTCACATTTGTCACGTCCGTGAGTGATTACTGGGTTGTTGATATCTTTAAGCGGCTTGCGCATTTTTAAGCGTGAATCTGGGCGGGCGAGCTGCGGGTGCGGTTATTGATCAGCACAATGATCCATTTTGACGATGTGTATACGGTGCACCGCTCTTCCCACGAATATACACGGGATTGTTTATGATCCTGCGAGGAACTTTTGCTTCGTGTGCCATGTTGCAACAATTTCTCTTCCATCGTCTATGTATCATTTGGCATCATTTGTATTCGCTTATCGCGACCTTTGTTCTTGTTTGTTCCAAATTTACATTTTGCACAATTTACTGAGAAATTCGACGTCAAGCATTTGGGGCTTTAGTATTATGATAAGGACAAATGGGAAATGTGAAACAGCTTGATAACTGCCCCAATGCATTTTAAACAAAGTGTCAAAGAGTGCATTTGTTATACCCCTTCTACATCCTAGAAGATATGAAGTTTTCAAAAACTGGAGATAGAACAAACAAGAACTAATGTTGCGTTATGGTATTGTCCATCCGCTGTTCACCGAGGTCATTAGTCACCATGTTTCCTGTTTTATTGTAAATTTGTCTTATTTGAGTTTGTCGCTTTTACCATCTAGGATGGTAGTTTTGTTTCATTGTCTTGACAGCGTCTTTTAATCAGTTTTGAAGCGTTTGTTTGGCGCCGTGAGTCCGGTTTTGTCATTGCCATTATAGTATTATTGTCTAAAGTGGTCGTTTGTTATTTTGCGCTCTATCGATTCTGTTTCTCAGCGCGGAGTATTGAGCGCGTTCTGAACTTGTCATTGTTCAGTAGTTGCCCTACACATACAGAACCAAGTGTGATAGATAGCCCATTAATACGAGGAATTATGGTCAGGGTGACGGGGAGCATTTCCATTCTGTAGCCCTGGCACTTTCAGAGTTAATCTTTGGCGTCTGGAGTCACACAGCAGTGGTTTTTACAGAACACCTTTCCGCAGTACGTTGTTGTGCGATGGGGTACAGAGATGTTGTGTGGGTGTAAATGGGAAGGGAAAATAGACGTGGAGACATGAAATAATTAAGTAGAAACAGGGTAAATTTTTAATTTTGACAACGTTCAGCTGAGTAGTGGTGGTTTAAAATTGCCTGTCTTGTCTATAACAGGGGGGACAAGAAAGCTTGTCTGGGCTCAAATGGTGCATGGGTTTGTTTTTGTTGTGAGATTTCCGTCTATCATCAGCCTGTATATTTCTGTACCATCATGACATTGTATTTAAAAAAAAAAAAAAAAAACTGGGATCAAACCTGTGGAATGCTCTCGGTCTGTTTAGTCCTATGAAGATTTTCCAATTCCCGCCAATGGTTTATGCCATTGTTTCACTAGCCGCCCATAACAGACTTCCTATTCGTTTTCTTTTCTTCCCAGCTGTTACAGCACCACCCAACTCCTAGTTTCCTTACACGATCTTCCCATTTCCACGTCTCTCCAAATTTCGCTTCTCGCGAATGTGCAAATCAATGTTGACAGAGTAATTCTGACTTCCTATTCCCTCATTTTCCCATCTCTCATTGCTCTTTTATCCTGTTCTTCCATCTCTCCACCAGTGCACGCATGTCTATGTAGATCAGCGGTTCTCAGCGCGGGCGATTTTGAATTCCACGGGGACGAAGATGAAGAAAGGAACTAAAAAGTGGCGGTAATGATGAAGAGGGAAGGGGGGGAGGGGGTGGAGAAGAAGGGGGAAATATGAATGGAGGACGATTTGAGGTCAAATAGAGGGCAGCCACTGACTTCTTCAATAGCACGCGTCGACGAGAGTTATAGGTAAAGCAGAAAAGGCCTATTTTTATTGTAGTGCATTTGATGAAAAATGCTTTCTGTCTTATAATGAATAATCAATACTCCTGTTGTCATTAATAAGGCTTTGAAAAAACTTAACATCATAATCTGTGTAGTTTGTCCTCTTGTGAAATGTATCTTTTGAGTTTGGAGTTTGAATGGGAATTTTTAAAAAAAAGGGGGGGGGGGGGGGGGAAGAGAATATTAGAAAATGTGGAGCCCAAGGAGGCGATTGCCAGAAAAATGTTGAGAACCACTGATCTAGATCATGCTTGCATTATTATCCTGCGCCCCGTTCACTCGGCAGAGGAAGGGGGAGAGATACTGGTACATTTGCAGGAGCCTGCAAATAATTTTCATTCCTTCAGTCTGCGCATTGTTCCGTGCTTTGGATATGGGTTTGCCGCGGCCCCCCCCCCCCCCCGAGTTTATAGTGTCATCTATTTTTATGTGTGAGCATTGGGCGTGGTTCACGGGTTAGTAGCGACGGGGAGAAAATAAGAAGTATGGAATGGGAGGAACGGATACTTGAGAGAAAAAAGAAATGCCGGGGAATGGAGGGAAGGAGGGTGGGGAGAGAAGAAGAGAAGAGAACAGTTCACGAAGGAAAAAGGGCAGAAGAGGAGGGGGAATAAAATGAAGAAAATGATGCAGGACAGGAGGTATGAAACTGATGGAAGGACTGCATTTCGAGGTCTGGAAGGTAACTTGCCCTTTTAAACAACAACAACAATTGAGATATTTGGCATGCTTGTAGCCCTCGACAGCCCGCAGGTTGTGTTAAACGGTGGGAGTTCAGTTCAGAAAACTTTGGGGGAGGGGGGTGGGTCTGTTTTTTTTCGTCAGTATTGCATCTATTAGGTCTGATAGAGAAAGCCATTTCACTTTTTTTTTTTTTGTGCTTCTCCTGAAAAATGTTTAACAACCATGTTACAGACAGTTTTACCACATGACCCTTGAGTTTATCAAAAGCTTATTAAAGGAACATTGAACCTGAGTTTCATAGAGATTTCAATTTCTCATACATGGCTGTATTGCCTCCGTTTAGACTGCCCGTGTAGCCCGTCAAGACAGAGCAGTGAATGAAGTTAAGAAGAGCCCAACTCCTATTCAAAATGCATAGCACAGCACAAGCAGGATGCCGTCTGTCTTTTTTCTTTCACGGGTTCTTCCATCTTCCCCAGATCAGCACACAGACACAGAAACAGAACACGGAGATGAAGACACAGAAACACATACGTATGCAGACAAAGCGATCCACGCACATAGAGGCAGAAATAATAGGGGCTGTTCAAATACATTATTACACCATTTTGGGGACTTTTTGACCCCCCCCCCCCCTTATTACCCTTTTCTTACAGAAGCCAAAGACCCCCCCCCCCCCCCCATTCTGTATTATTACAATTTTACATACTCGGTACTATTTTTTTTTAGCTTCACTAGTATAAGTCTATATAACAGTGAATAGTATGTAATACAGCATGTATTAACGTTTTATTGGAAACAAATATCACAAAAATTCAGCAGTGAAAAAATCATCTGTAATGTGGTGGACACATACAGTCAAAAAACAATCTTAATTAATAGTGACAAGAATACAGTTGTCACAAAAATGCATGTTGAGATATCGCAAATCCACTATAAGTGAAGTCAACTGTGAATATGGGCACATAATAGGAAAATTTAAAACAATAATTGGGTGATCAATAGATAATAATAATGATAAAGATTTCTTATATATAGCGCCTTTCCCCACCAAGTGAGCCCAAGGCGCTGTACATATCATTGACATGTTTACATAATACAGAAACACAATTACACATATCACATACATCTTAATTAACAGTCAAGACATCTTGTAATCATACACTCATATATATCTGGCAAGGACATGATGCTAATGAAAATATTTCCTAAATAGGTGCGTTCTGATATGCCCTTTGAATGCCTCTAAGGTATTACATTCTTTAATATCATTTGGAAGAGAGTTCCATACTGTTGGATCTGTAAAAGTGAAGGCTCTCTGTCCATACCTTTTCAAATGAGCTCTAGGAACTGTTAATAGGTTTGAATTACTGGATCTAAATCTCCTTGATGGTGTGTATGGGACAATTGGGTCAGTTAAATAAGATGAACAATCATTCCTTAGCCTTAGATCTACGAGTATTGTAAAATGAAAAGAATCATTAGGAATGTGACTAGAAAATTGTCTCAATAATACAACTGGAGTCAACTGTGAATATTTAAGAGTGTGACTAAAAAGTTGTCTCATAACAATAATACCAGTGGAGTCAACTGTGAGAAAAAAGTAGGAATGTCATTAGAATATTGTCTTATAACAATAATACAAGTGGAGACAAATGTGAAGACAAAGTTCATTGTACTGGTTCTTTGAGGAAGCCATTTTGATTGCTAGGCTACCAATGTAAACAATGGCAACACTGGTGACAGTTGGACTGGATTGACAGGTTTAGTAAAAAAAAAAAAAAGCGAAAGGTTGAGCCAAAAATTATACACTGAATAAAAATATATATTCTGTATTTAAGACGATTTTATTCTTCATTAAGATAAAAATAGTTTAAAAAATAAATGACAAATATTTTTTTTCTCTCAGCTACCCAACCTTTTTACCTCCTAGGGAGCAAAAAGTGTAATATTACACTTGGGTGACCCCCCCCCCCCCTCATTACACTTTCCTTACAGGAGCCAAAGACCCCCCCCCCTCCGAGGTGTAATAATGTATTTGAACGGCCCCATAGCCTACAGACACAAAGTGACAGACATTGCGGCTTAGAAACCTAAATACACACACACACACACGTACACGTGCACACCAAAGTCAAAATATGGCAAAAAGAAAAAGTATGTAGCAAGGCCTCGCGTAAGAAACAATTTTTATCACAATTATTTCGTCACATACGCACATGTCTGCACACGCAGACACGTAAGAAGGGTTGTGTCCATGTACGCAGACTAGAGCATTCGTTTTACGCATTCACAGTAATGAAAAGAATAAAACATGTAAAAACGTACATCGAGTGGCATAGTAGTGATGATGAGGGAAAAAACTGCCATAGAATTTTATCATTATTGTTATCATTATTTTGATCTATGGAATTTTAGAGGTTATGAAAAAGAAAGGTTTGAGGATGATAAATTGTCGGCCGTCTTTGAGTATTCAAGGTGCATTTTTTATGTTATCACAGCGAGATTAGATTGCACTGTGAACTAGCGTTATGAGGCGGCATCACCTGGGCCTGGCGGTCTTTAAGGACAAGAAATGTTTTTTTTCCAGAAAATTCAGATGGCTTTTTTTTATCATAATGTATGAGTGTTTGTACAGGGCGCCAACGTAACGCCTGGATATGTGTTTGCATGTGTGCCTGGGGCAGAGAGAGAGAGAGGGGGGGGGGGGAGGGGGGAGGTATGAAGTCTTGATGATTGAATTCAGTAACCGGAGTTTGAGTTTTACGGAGCGTCGGCACGGTGACGGCCGTTTTGCGCCCTTCACGGTCTGTCTTGGTTACCCTATAAATTTATGTTTGGTATTCAGAGTTTCGTCGGTTTGAACATTCACAAGCAGAAGTAAATAGTTCCATATAAACTTTACTACACTGGTAAAATTCTTAACAAAAAAAACAACAACAACAAAGAAATGTTCTGTGTAGATTTGAAAAGAATTTAGTAAAAGTTTTTGAATCCGGATCCTGCCCCTTTCAGAAAGGAGAAAGCACACTGTGGGTCCACATCAGAAAATAAATTCTTTCACTTTCATGGATCGGTAGGCATGGTGCTTTCTTCGGATATGCATGAAATCCGGCAAACGTATTTTTTGTCACTGGAAAGCGTTAACATTTACAAGAAAACGTAACATTTTTTAGAGCGGGTGGGGTGGGAGAGAGAGATTCATGATTTGTAAGGAAGTCTTCGTAGCGTAGTGCTGACGGAGTATTCTGTCTTCCCCGGAAAACGTTACAGTTTACGCTAGAATATCGTATTCCATTTAAAGTGTCCGGGGGTGATAACACTGCTCGGAAAGATAATCTCGACTGCACCAGTGATAAGGATGACACATGGTAGACGAAATCTTTATACACACATCTGGAAACTCTAAAAAGTTTCCAACGTCTTGGCATGTCTTGGAAAAATAAAGAAACAAAACTTTTATCTTAGAACGATTAGTGGCAGTGATGTGTGTGTATCGCCGGCCCAATCATGAAACCGGTCAAGTGCCAAGAACCAAATTTTACGGGAGAGGTGGGAAAGCTGTTTTACTTAAAATGTGTAAAATGTCTGAAATGTGTTTTTAATTATACGAATAAATATTTGAAATATTGCGCTCCACCATATACAGTAGAACAGAGTTTATAAATATTTTACGAAACAAAAGTTGTCATCTGCATTTGTGCCAAATGGTCACCTTTCCCGACGATTATGGGGACTCAGAAATTCGAAAAGTCGATTCTTGTGTCCGTTCAACCACATTCAAAGCCGCACCGAATAATCTTGGATCTGGACTCATAAGCCGAAAAAAATAATCGAACTGCAAACTTTCAAGTCATCAACACTAGACCAGTTGTGCTAAAACATAACAGTTTTTGTTTCTCCTGAAAAGTAACCAGAACTAGTAACTGCAGTTTTAGGGGGGGGGGGGGGTGACGAAATATACTTGTGCGGTTTCGTGTTATAGGCAGCGGTATGTTTGTTTGCTTTCCTGCCTCTGTCTCACAGTGATAACCTCAAGAAGCGCGAAGTTGCCAATGGCTGATAAGATAGTACTTAGGTAAACCATTGTGTGAAGTGTAATACATGGTATGTTTTATGGGTATGGGACCGGTCGGTTCTAGAACGAAACAGAGGTGAGATGATGATAATGATATCCGGCTGCGGGATTTTTTGCCGTACGAGCTTGAGCAAATTCAGGAGCGGGGCAGCAACAGACCCCCAAACACAGGTCATCGGCTAAGGGATTTCTCGTCCTATCCAACACTGCCACGGGTGCTGTAATCTCTGAACTGTGCCTGATATGACTCTGGACGTCACCGAAAATCATTGGGATGTGTTGGAGCTGTTCTGTGTTTGGGGGTCTGTTGCTACCCCGCTCCTGAATTTGCTAAGCTCGTTCGGAACAAAATTACGGCCGCTATCCGGCTTTGTTCCAAAGCTGGTTTCTGTTTATGAACACTTACTGTGTTGTTTTAGCAATAGCATAATAAAACGAGTGAAATCCATTATCGAGGCAGGATTTTGGATTACTATTATTAGTGTGACTCACTGTAAGTATTTAAGATTGTTGTTGTAGTTGTAATTCCTATGATTGTATTTCAAGCTGTTACTTAAAATTGAGCATCTAGGCATAGATGAGGCGGTGAGTTGATGGGCGTAAATGGTAGGGTCCCCTTTTGTCCAATCGTTCTATTGTATTCTTTCTGTTGTGTTGCCTTTTCCTTATACAATGTGCCCGTTATCGTGTCAACGTGCATGCTCCAAGGAACAGAAGCCGATGCGAGAAATTTCGACTTTGTCTTCTGTTCGGGGTTAAAGCCGAGCCGAGACATTCCAGATTCGAACTCTAATGGGAGCTAGAGCCGAGCCGGGAAATTCCAGATTCGAGCGCTAATAGGAATTAGAGCCGAGGGCGAGAAATTCTAGTTTCGAAATCTTGCCTTGAGTTTGAGCCGAGAGCGAGAGATCACTGATTCGAATTCTGCATGGAACAGGAAATAACCTAACCAGTAATTTCTCTCGGTGTTTTCAGGATGCTCGATTGTGGGTAACCTGGTGGGAGCCATCTGTACGTCTCTTTTACTGTCTCTTGCATAATCTGAGTGTGCTGAAATGGAATACACAGCCTCAAGTGCGGACGAACCAACATATTTTAAAAAGTATAGGGTGTGTTAGACAGCATTGAGTAATGATAGAAGCGTTATCAGTGGCGTGTGATAACACCTTAACAGAAGTGATTCACTAGTAGCTTCGTGGCGCAGGTAATCAGTAGTGACAAGGAGCGTCTGCGTTGTTGGTTTGACATGATTATCTGTTGGAGGAAGGGGAACTTGTTGACATGAACGGCATATAACTTCATGTGCATACAAACAATACACTTTATTAATATTCTGCCTCTTTTTCTGCACCAGTGGGTCGTCGCCACACCCCTCAGTGTTGTCCGTGTCTGTCACAATGCAGCGTCGTACTATGCACAAAAGTAATTGTGTGTATGTGTGCAGGTTTGGTATCGTTTGACGTGTACACACAAGCTCCTGATATAAACCCACGTTCTGCCCCCTCCACGTCAGTACCATTTGTGTGTGTGTGTATGTGGGTGTGTTTATGAAACGAGGGGGGGGGGGGCTGCAGCCCAAAGGCAATTATTATAAGTGCAGTTGAAACAGAAATGAATCGAGACAGTAAACTATGCACTTCATTTAAAATTATCTCACGGGGAAAAAGTTGGAAAATGAGGTTGGGAGGTGGAGTGCAAAAGACATGAAAACTGTGGTTTGTGGCGGATACATATTAAGCAGACACAACTTTGATACAGCTCCGGTGGTTGGATATTGTCGGCAATCTAATTAGTAGACCAGGGTTTTCGTGGTTGAATTAGCACAGAAGGATAAAGAACCAGTAGGCCTGTGTGTTTCGAAGTAAGTTTTTGTTGTTGCTTTTATTTCTCGAGAAGAAGGTGCTGGTGGAGTTTGGCTGCTGTGTGAAATGGCGGTATCGTCAACTGCCTGCAGTATCTTTCAGTATTAGGGGAGTATCATTCTAAGCCCGGTCAAACACAGTCAACCGCTAGTAGACAAAAAGTACACACCATAATTTCCCGTATTTTCTTAGTAAATCTAGGAAGACCCTCCCATACTAAGCCCGACCAGACACAGTCAGCTTCTGGTATTATTTCTTTGGTGTACATTTTGCTGGCAACATCCAGCAATGTCTGACCCGGCTTAGTATGATATTCTTCCCCCTCCTCCTCTCCCCTCCACCCGTGGCCTTGATGTTAGCACGAGGGCCATGCCGCCGCCGCCCCCCCCCCCACCCCTATATGTGAACTCTCCAAGCTGTACGCCAATTTCTTGTATCGTGTCATCTATGGAGAATAGTCCACTAGTCCACATTAGCTTCTTGTCATGTTGTCAATGTAGCATTCAAGTAGTACAATTAATCAGTTGGCGCTGATTAGCATCTTGGTCGTGTCCTGATGTCCGAGAGTTGGCCGTCGCTCTGCGATGTTGTATATTATATTGAAGAACCTTAATCGGGTAATTAATCTCAATACTACATGCCCTTGGGTCTCTGAGATTGAATGGACCAGTAGGAATACATATTCAGATGTACTTGGTCTGGACTGATGTCATTGTTGTTTCCTTAATTTGTTTTCCAGGGAACAAGCACGGGATTTTGTTCATAACGAACCGCATGTATTTAGCAGTATGTGTATACTCCATATTTTGCAGGATCATAAGCAGCAACTGCATATCTGGCTCAAAGAGCTCCATAAATAGACTATTGTATAGCTCTGTGGTCTGATTATAGCTTACATCAGGAGGAAAAATAGTGTTCCTCCGAGGGCAGTAAGAAAAAAACTCTTCTCAGCCCCCCCCCCCCCAACCGCCCTCACAATCATAACCACCATTCCCCCCCATTCAGTTGTCTTTAGTGTCTGTAATTGATGTAACCCTGAGAAACTTGCCAGAAATTTGCACATTAGGGTTTTTCATTTTTCAGCTTTAGGAGATTGACTATGTCAGAAACCTGACTTGTTTGCTTGTTCTGAAACTTCAGTACAACGTTCTTTAGTTTCCAGGGGAAGTGCTAGCTATGACTGGCGTAGAGCAGATTCTCCAAAACGCTGTCATTCACACAGCAGGAAATACCGCTGGATACTATCAGGTCGCTTTAGAATGACAAGATTCTAACTCCCTCCCATCCGTTTTTGAGAAATTGATGATTGAAGTTTCATGTGCTCATAGCTTTTAGAGATGCGACCTTTTTTTTTTCAAGTAATACTTACAAATTACACGCCGAATCCGACTGGCACTTTGACACACAATGGAGAAGGCCTTTAGAAATAGTGTGTGGCGTGTAAGTCAGTTCAGCCCAAAAAATGGAGACAGAACCTTGCCATTCTAAAGGTACGACCAGTTAACAATCCGGAGACGTTGGGGTTGCTATTCTTATCCACTGTCTCGTGAAGACAAAGAATGGTCTCGGTAAACAAGATTAATGTGACCATTGGCCAGCATGTAGGAATGTGGAAGGGGTTTCTCAGGTGTACATGACAAAGGTCATACCTTGGGGTCATGAAAAGTGTCTCCCAAACCAAGGTTGATTATGATCCACTCTTCGCCTGCCTTAGATCAAAGACCCATTCCGGCATGTGATAGAAACGGCCTTATATGAACTCCCACCCGAGTAAATGCACTTAAGCACCCAATATGCCAACACACGTTCCCAGGTTTACGCCTACCTGATAATTTATAGCCCCCCGAAAAGTGTCGCTCTTCCGACTGCCCTTCAGGCCACACCTGGTCTAACTAGCTGGGTGTTAGCCTTCTTGGAAAGACCATTGTGTTGAGTTCCCTATCACATCACGTGGACATTTTCATGATTTCAGCATTTTAAAGTTACAAATTGAAAACGATAAATAACCTAGCCAGTAGTGTACAGTGGCAAATATAGGCTTTTGTGAGATTGTTCAAATATCCTTTAGTGGTCACAATGTGTGTTGTTGTTGTTGTTTTTCCTCTGTAAAACACGATCACAACCACAGTATCAGCAGGACTGATCTTAACACAGGGGAATTTTGTGTTGTTAAAAATCTTGAGCACTTAGGATAATATGGTTATTGTTAGCTTTCCAGTACTGTTTACTTGACATAATAAGCTATGTGTTAGAATTAAATTGTTGTTTTTCTTTAATGTTTTTCTGCGAATTTGTCTGTCAATGATTGAAATCGTAGGTATATACTAGGCCAAGTTGTGCAGATGGGTGGAAAATGATTTAGAAGAGGCAATATGAAACGTGGTTTGGAGCTGCCATTAAATTTGTACATTTTTTCTTCATTGTGATCGGCAGTGATGAGAAAGTGCTCGGCATGCGAACAGCATCCAAGGATTATAATACGTGTATAACTGCATTTGCCTACGGTCATGCACGCTATCATTGTTGTTTCAATAACCATAGTGATATTTATACAGTAGGCAGTTTGCAGCATTAATATTCATTCATGCTGGTATTGATTTGAATGCCCGGAGGTACCAAATTTATGCCTACGAACTTGTCAGCCCTGTGAAAACCCCCACTCCCCCCCCCCCCTCTCTCTCTCTCTCTCTCTCTCTCTCTCTCTCTCTCTCTCTCTCTCTCTCTCTCTCTCTCTCTCTCTCTCTCTCTCTCTCTCTCTCTCTCCCCCCCCCTCCCGTCGGCGAGTCCGCTTATGTGACTTATTGGGAATATCTTGTGGTGCATGCTGTGTTTGCATTTTGGAGAGGAAGGGTCGTTGAGGTTGCAGTATACAAACCTGCAGTTGTAAAAGCAGTTACAATTCTTTTTTAAAGAGACAGATAATCTTAAGAATAGCAAAAGCAGAACTAGAAAGACGTAAAAGAAGTAAGATTTTAGGAACAAGAAAGGGTCAGCGTAAAATATTAAACAGGCACAGCCAGCGAGCTGTAGCCAGTTTCATATTTCTTATTCATTTGTGTTTCTAATTACCGGAAATGTCTTCTGTCTTCCACAGGTGTCTCAGATTTAGAACTGTCTCATTAGGAGCCAAGCCGTCACCATGGTGATTTTAGGAAAGGTAAGTCATGTGGGCGTCAAAGTGACAGGATGGTGTCAAGTATGCTCTGGTCAACTCACCAGTTTTCTTGCCTCTTTGTGTGTGTGGTTTTGATTTTTTCTGACGTCATATTCATCTTGACATAATTATGATATCGTTGGGTGTTTTCCATATTATTTGCGTCTTCGAGGAAACGAAGACTGAAAGTTTGAAGAGTTGTGTAAAATCAGGGCGTTTCAAAATAGAAACTTGCAGCAGCAACAACAACAACAAAAAAAAAGAATGGCCATGAAAAATACACTCGTATGACACTCTTATATATGATAAAATTAGGGGCGAGAGAACTATTTTAAGGGCAGACCTCAAAATCGGCAAAAATGTCGCATACATCAATATGGCAGATACAAACACCCCCCCCCCCCCCGGTGACAGCACAACAGTATTTACTGGGAAAGGAGGCTCTAAATCCAAAGTCCGTCAGACATGACGTACGCTGAAAGTGCTGGGTGACTGGGAATCGTATTTTGAAATGCAAGTAAACCTTTGTACACTGTATAGAACAGGCATGTCAAACTGAATAGTGCTTGTGGGCCACATTGTTAGTAGTTGTTATCACAGGGGCTACATCATTTTGATTCAACTGCACATTCTCAAAAATAGATTAGAAGTGGGCCACTTTTACTCAGAAGAATACAACTTAATGTACAACACAACATACCTGACACAATGTAACATATTCGCTCTGAAAAGAGTATATAGAAAATTTTATTTTAGCATTTGATTTTCGGTGATTTTTTTTAGCTGTCCTCAGTTGAAGTCATAGTTATCTTTCTTTAGTTTTACCCGTGCCTTTTCAGTGTCTGGGAAGTCGAAGTGATTTCCACTGTTTTGTAATCAAAGAGTTTATTGGTAAACAAATCAGCATCCAAGCATTAGAAAATTGGACTTGACGCGGGCTGCAGTTGAGTTTATAAAGGGCCGCACGTTTGACATGTCTGATCTAGAAAACAACCAATCGAGCTGTCTCGGCAATCATGTATTGCTGTGCTGACTATGTTTTATCGGGGCGCGGGGGGGGGGGGGGGGCACAATATTTCCTGGCTGGGTTTAGATGTAGCATTTCAATTATTGAGGTATCATACTAAGCCCGGTCAGACATAGTCAGATGCAGGCAGACAAGAAGTGCACACCATAATTTCCTACAATTTCTTAGTCAATCCGGGAAGACCATATCATACTAAGCGTAGTCACACACTGCCATCTTCTGCCACTGTTTCTTTGATGTATACTTTGCTGGCAGCATCTGACTTTGTCTGACCGGGCTTAGTATGATACCTTCCTACTTGGAAACACACAAGACACTGGACATTGACATAAACAGTAACACACTGCGTGTGGTTGAGTGCCTGGGTATCACATGCACACATCTGCCAGAGTCCGTGCCAGTGTTATTTGATGTAGGAGCCAGGGAAGTTTGGCGTGAATATTTTATAATTTGGCGTCCAGCGCAGCATTAAAGGAGAGCACAGCCTGGGGAAGTGTTGTAAGACAGTAACCATACACCCACAGTTCGCCGTATGTCCCGCTTTGACAATGTGACGAACGTTTAAATTGATTGCAATTGTGAAAGCTGTTGAACTAAAACGATGCCTTTAAGGAATTCCAGGATATGGTTTCAGTCTTTTTCTTTACGTCATTTAAACTTCGATACTGTATTACTATCTGATCCAAAAAATTGTTCAGTATTGCCCAAGCTAGGCTTATCAGAAAAAGCGTCGCATTTCTAAACACATTATATCTATTATATATTTCAGTAACTTGCAACCTTTGGCATGACTAACTGACCAAACTATACACTCTTCGGGCCTTAAATTTGGCAGGAAGGTGGCAATTGAGATAAGGAAGATGATGGTTATAATTAAAAGTCGTTTACTTCAAGCATGTATTTTAAAAAAATAACAATGTTTATTGCTATGTAACATCTATATTTTTACATGTTTGTTTTGTAATATATAGTACCGTGCATGTCATAAAAAGTAACCGTATCAAGCGTTCAGTTTGGTGCGTAATGTTGTGGTACGCATGAGTTCTGAAGCAAGACTGTAGTTTATTACTTTTATTATATGAGAGAGGGGGGGGGGGGCACATTATTGTTTATTCTGGGCAATGGCCGGTTGGTCATCTAGTATCATAATATTTCATAATGAAGCTCATTGTGAATATCGAATGCCGTGAAGAGCCAGTAGAAGTGAATTTTTAATAGTATCAACAGACAAGTTGAGGATATTGGGGTTGAAGTCGTAAAAAAACAACAACAACAACAAAAAAAACCATTTGTCCGGCCCGGGTTGGAGGACATAATGAAAGAGGGAGAAAAGAAAGTGGCAAACCTTCAGTTATACTGGATATCGTCATTTCGGCATTGGTCCCCTTGCCTCTTTTTCTCCTTTGTGTTTTCTCTTGCTCTTTCTTGTTCGTTTTATCATTCTTTTAGCTAGCAATTCTCTGTACGTGCAATAGCCATTTTGGTTTTTTATTATTTTTTTTTAAAGAAACAGGCGCATTTTTTAAAAACCGAAATACCCCCCCCCCCCCCTCCCCATAAAAGAAATTTCTTTGTCCTTGCCCCATTCTGGAAGGTCAAGTCTTGGTGGGCAACATCTTTATAATCGGGATATGAATGTCTGACATACGTTTATTGGTCAAAGTGTTTACGCGTGAGTTGTGGATGTGCCAATGAGCCGCTCCTGACTGAGCTTAGCTTAGCTTACCCCATGCTTGGCGTGGATCAGGAACTCAAATGTTATGGATGTCATGGCAGCACTTGACTAATGCTGGGCAGAATTAATATTAAATAAATACACAAATTCTACGGGTGATATAGTGAAGTGCCACCTTCGTCATGTAAATTTGGGTGTTTCTTGATGCCATGTGTTGTGGACTGAGTACAGAAAGTATCAGATTAGATTGCGAATCACCATTTTCCATGACATAGAATTCTGCTGGATCATTGATAGTTTCAATTTTGTAATTTTGAAATTCGTGTTGATCTTGATATTTGGAAATTCGTGTTATCTTGTTATTTTGAAATTCGTGTTAATCTTATTTCGAAATTTGTGTTAATCTTGATATTTTGAAATTTGTGTTAATCTTGATATTTTGAAATTCGTGTTAATCCTATTTTGAAATTCGTGTTGATCTTGTTATTTTGAAATTCGTGTTAATATTGTTATTTTGAAATTAGTGTAAATCGCATTTTGAAAATCGTAGTGAAATTACAGGATAAAAGATATGAACACCATTGCTTTTTATCTAATCATTCGGATTATTGCATGACCGTGTCAGTATTGTTGCCTATAACGGGGTTCTTTGAAAGTGAGACAATCTTTTGTCTTCCGTTCAAGAAATAATGAGTATAAACGAAATTGTCCCATGAAATTCTAGTTACTTTGAAAGTCCATTTGACGTTGAATTCAGAAATCTCTTGTATGCCGCCAGATTTGAGGCTTATGTAATCACCAAATGGGTTCCGAAACTGCGTGTGTTTTTAACTGTTTTCATATGACTTCAAACCAGGAAAAAATGCTAATATAATTATTTGCCGAAGAACTAGATAATATGATTATATGATACCTGATGTCAAGCTTAACGTGAATGACATTACACAGACTGTGATAGGAAGGTTCCTGTACTTAGTGCGAAGGACATACAGTTCAGGGTATATGTTGAGAATTTGTAGGAGCATTTATCAGTGAAGGACCTGTAGTAAGAAATGGCCTCCAGTCGTGTGGCGTTATTTGACCTTTTGACTGCCGGCAAGTCAGATAAGGTAAGCAGGTATTGAGGAGGTCCGGCCAGACAATGTGTCCAACTATCAAGTTTGTCCATAATTATTTATCCAGTTGACCAATACGTTTGTCCAGGGTCATTACCATCTGTCCTGTTCAGGCAGGTGTTTGGTGGGCACTTTGGGAATACTTCATGCAACATCTGTGTCATTCTCATTTTTGAGTATTTTATTTGATTCATTATAATTCTTTTAGGTCATTACCAACCAAAAAAAAAAAAAGCTTTTTTGGGAGAAATAGAAATAATTGTTTCACCAAATTGGTTTCAATTAGTGATCTCTCAATTTTTTTATTGTTGTTTTTTGCTTCGAAATTGGGGCTTCATGAACTCAGTATATTATTTAAACATTTCATTGACGAAACAGATAGACTATACAATAAATACCAGCGGTAATGTGCATAAAATGGCAACTAAAAGGAAATTCAGCAAAAGCCAGTGGAGGTAAAAATTCACATACAGTCACATAAACACCAAGTGAGAAATATGTTATTATGATGGACTGTTAAAAAGACAGAAAACTGGCACAATACATCTCTAAGAATGGTATAATATTACGTTGCATATACAAGTCACCAAAGGGTCATTTAAAAGATAAATAATCGATTGGAAAACATATAAATATATTATGTAAGATAAGATAAGATAAGATAAGATAAGATACCAATCTGACTTATTTAAATTATTATATGTTATTGTAATATTATTTGTATGCAGATAAAGAATGGGTAGCCTGTAATAAAAACAAAACAAATGGGGAGGATGAGAAGAGATCACGGAGTAGTAATAACTCCAGTTTGTGTCATAAATGTATTAGATGATTCAGTAGGATTCAGTTGGTCAGTACACCCACAGAGATTTGTCACTGATATGAAATTGAGAATTCCCTGCCCTTTAACACTGTAGTATGGACAGTTTACTCACGGGATATTGCAAAATCATAATTATAAAGGAAGTAAGGCATCTAATGTTATCATGACATGCCTTCTAACTGCTAAGCCTTGAATTCTACAAAACATATTACGCATGGAAAGATGTAAAGGAGTACGTGGGCATATATTGATAGGTCTTGAGGTTCGCTATATCTTTAATACTTTCATTGATTTAGAACCACAACTGACATGAACAGAAGAAAGTATGGGATATCTTGAGCTGGCAGCAAAAAAACAACAAAAAACGACACCTTTCCTTCAACGTTCAAGTAGAATTAAAAAGTATGACAGGAAATTTTGTTCTGCCCTCAATTTACACATCGATGATCAAAACTCAACTTTGAAAATCACATCTGTGTATACCCTGAATCAGCAGGCCAGCTAGTAGAATTGAAGAGGTTAGTTCAAGAGTAGGCTTATGTCACATTCGAGTCATTTCGAGAAAAAGCCCAAAATCTTTGGACTTAATCTTCCACTTGCATTGGCGTAGCCCATTTTTGAATCAAACTTTCTCAGCGCTGGTTAGTGATAGAAAGATGATGTTGCTATAAGAAGATAGTCTTTTTTATGTAGTTTCCACTAATATGCGCTTTTCTAATTTTAGCAAAATGTAACTTAACCTTAACCTCCTACCTGAACTAACCTGTTCAATTAAAAATTCATCTAAATTCATAACCCTTTTTTTTTTTTTTTGGCAATTTCACAGGGAGATCATGTATGGATTGAACCGGACAAGCCGGGGGAGTTTGCTGTTTCCCTTGGAGCCAAAGTGGTCACATCAGACTCTGGTCGGATACGACTGGTGGACGATGATGGCCAGGAACACTGGGTGGATGGATCCCGGGTGCTACGGCACATGCACATCACCTCAGTGGATGGTGTGGAAGACATGATTGGCCTGGGTGACCTGAATGAATCTGGCATTCTCAGAAACTTGTTTATACGTTATATGGACCACCACATTTATGTAAGTACTGGCTAAGATGCTCGGTCTTGCCTGGGATAAACCTGCTTCTGCCCTTCCTTGTCTCTCCATTTCCCCTTCTCTTTGTCTCCCTATCCCTCCTCTCCAAATCTCTGTCTTGTCTGTCTCTCTGTCTGTCTCTCTGTCTCTGTCTCTCTGTCTCTCTCTCTCTCTTTATTTGTGTGTGTGACTTACTCATAAAAGTCAAATCAGTGCATAATAATATATTGTTTGAACGGTGAACACAATTCTGTATCTTCTCTCTGAGGCTTTGTAATTAGACTTTTGTCCCCCCACTGTCTCTCCCTCTCTCTCTCTCTCTCTGTCTGTCTGTCTGTCTGTCTCTTTCTCCCCCCCCCCTTCCACACACACACACACATACGCTTGTTTTATTTTATTTCATTTTATTTTCACATGGCATAACGTTCTCTGATATTCATTCTTGGATAAATTCATTCCAAAATTGTAGTGGTTAATGTGGAATTTTTTTTTATATTTTGTATTCAGACCTACACTGGCTCCATCCTAGTGGCTGTGAATCCCTATGAAGTCCTTCCCATCTACACAGCAGAGCAGATCCAGCTGTACAGGGACAAGAAAATTGGAGAGCTCCCGCCACATATCTTTTCCATCGCTGATAACTCCTACAACAACATGAAGAGATATCAGCATGACCAGTGTGTCATCATCAGGTAAGAGATCAGTGTAACTTAGTATCATATGAAACTACAGAAATTCTGCAGTGTCAAAGCAAGGCTTGAAGCAAAGTCAATATATGGCAAAAAGAGAAAGTTGTATGTAGCAAAGCCTCGTCTAGGAAAATTTGCACAAACATTGCAATAAAAAGCAAAGGTAAACAAAAACAATTCAAGCTTTTGTAATGCTAACTTTCTTCAGGAAAAAAAGGTAACAGGATAGAAAATTACACAAATAAAAAGTAGTAAAACGTCTAACAAATGCCTGTGTACTTAATGTCTGCAAGTCCCAAATTTGGATTCTTGGAATGCAGCACATCTGTCAATAAATGTTCGCCCAAAGTTTTGTATCGTTTCTGTATTATTTCTTACTCAAGGCTTTGCTATGTACAACTTTTTTTTTTTTTGCCACGTTTGGGCAGTACAAGTAAGGCTTGGCTTCATTTGTTGAGTCTGGCTGGTGTCAGCTGTAAAATAACTAAGTGACCAGTTCAGTGTGGTTGTGGAAGCCAAAGGTCCCTTTAAGCATAGAGAATGGGGTCTTTTCTTTTGTAAAGTCTTACATATAGGGAAATCTGTCTCTCCGTGCTTTCCTTATGCCTTTGCTTTGGCGCCAGCCTAAGGGAAAAAAGGAGAAAAAAAAAAGAATGCAGTCTGTTGGGGAGCCTTCTGTGGACTAAGAAAGAAGGAAAAGAAGGCCGGGGTGAGGACAGGAATAAGCTAAGGCAACCCATTAGGGGGCACTCTCGAGGGCTAAGGACAAGAACAACAGAAACAACAACAAAAACAAGAGCAAGTAGAATAAAAACAAGTGAAAGAGAAGTGCAAATGCCAAGGGCAGAGAACCCCCGAAAACAAAAGACATCAAAAAGGTCTGAGCCTGATCTCTCTTTGTATCTGGTGTGTTCGTCAGCTATCTTATGGCCTTTTTTTTGATAGTGTGACCAGGAAAACCAGCTGAGGAGGCTTTCTTTTCCATTTTTCAAGACAGCCAGTGCATTGTTTGTTGAAGAGAAGTAATTTTGTTTGTTTAATCCCAAGAATGACGGGATGTTGTGTCTTGCAGAGCCCCCACATTAGAAAACAAACAACAATAAAATGACACAGACACTGTGGCAACATCAACGTTTTCTTGTGGGTTTTTTTTGTACATGTTAATTGAGGAATACATTTCGTTGCTGTTCCCTTAAACTGTAGTAATCAGTAAACTGTTTTATTTTAACACAACTGGTGTAGTTACAACGAATTTTTGAAGGTTTGCTATTCGATTATTTTTCAGCTTACGAGTCTATGACCAAGCAAGATAGATCATTCGAGGCAGCTTTGATTGTAGGTGAATAGAAATCTTTTGAGCTACTACTGTCCCAGGGAACAATGACAATTTGTAATCCAAGACAAGCATCCTGCATTGCTAATGTAATGTAATAACATGCTTTGGCAATGTTATGATTCAGAACTTATTTTCTTTAAATTATTTCCTCAACAGTGGAGAATCAGGGGCAGGGAAAACAGAAAGTACCAAGCTGATCTTGCAGTTCTTAGCTGCAGTGTCCGGTCAACACTCCTGGATAGAACAGCAGATTCTAGAGGCTAACCCTATTATGGAAGGTATCGTCACATTGATTTAACTATTTGAATTGATCATTAACTTTTAAATTTCCAGCATGCTTTTGGATTTCCACCTAGTTTTTAAGTAATAAAGTTACCTGAGTGGTCGCACATGCTGCATAAAATGATATGACTTTCAAAAGAGGGAACAGTTGTTTTTTTTCATTAAAGAATCTATATCCTCGGTTGGCTGTTGGAATGTCATTAAAACTGAACTCAAAGGCTAATTTTAACGGAGTTTCAACAGCCATCCAACGATATGTGGAATCACCAAATGACATTAAAAATGGGGCCCAATGTTGACACAAAACAGTCAGGTGACCCTGCAGTAAAATGATTCATATCTTAACTGTATGGAATTATTAAAGGGCATAAACCAGTAGGGTGAGAGAGGTAACTTCTTCCATCTACCAGTGCAGTGATAAACATTTCAGAGAGCGTTGAGGAAGAAGAATGAGAATATACTGTGTCATTTCACTCATGTTCCCATTCAGGTCTCATGAAAAGACGGTGCAATGTTTTTATCAGACAAAAGAAGGGTTCTCTGCACTTGGAAAAGGATATTAACCCTCACCCTGCAAGGGGCGGCAATTGTCGGTATTTACTCGCAAGCGCTCACGCCGCATGGGCGGCAAAAGTCGGGAAGGTCAAGCTGACCGCGCCACGCGCAAGCCATATTTTCACGCGTGGGGTCACTGACCTTTTTGAGACGTAACCACCTTGTTATTGTTCACTGTATCTCCTATAAATCAAAGGCATTGTGACATGGACATGTTAACCAGTGAACCACTGGTCGGAATCACAAAGACTAAGCTTTCAAAGGCTCTCCCCACACTTTCAAAAGATGTAACATCGACATGCGAACTGTTGCACAACAAATTTGCAATATTATCTCATTTTCTCACAAGCTGACCACCATCTGGAGTTGTCTGTATCTAAGAACCAATCAGAAACAAGCTCTGAAATAATCTTTGCCCCAAATGCCCACATTGGTTTATTAGTATGTGTCAATCAGGATGAAACCATTTGTGTAGGGCTTGGGAGGGCGTGGCTAGTTATCATGCTTCGTTCTCACAAAAACTACAGCTGTCAGTTTGGAATCATAAGTCAGATCATTGGTTAGAGACTGACAGACTAAGGTTTTGCTGGTTAATTCATTATCAAACGTGATAAGGCATAGCAGCGAATGTTTTCATAGCGATCAATAAAAACCGAACCATGTGGACAGCGTTTGTGGTCATCGCATAGCGGCACGGGTCAGTGACCCCAGATAAGATTCACCGTAAGGTCACTGACCGTGCAGCGGGCTTTACGGGTAGCGCGCGGGGTATGGGTTAGGAATCCCAAGTGCTGAAAAGAAGCATCACATGGTGGTTTGGCAGAAGTGACGTGAATGTCATTATGATGACTTTCATTATCTCCCCAGCTTTTGGTAATGCCAAGACCATCAGGAATGACAACTCTAGCCGTTTTGGCAAATACATCGACATCCACTTCAATGAGAAGGGTGTGATCGAAGGTGCCAAAATAGAGCAGTACTTGCTGGAGAAGTCACGTATCGTCAGTCAGATGCATGATGAGAGAAACTACCACATTTTCTATTGTATGTTGGCTGGCATGTCGCCTGAGGATAAAGCCAAGTTGGAGCTGTCAGCAGCAACAGATTATATCTATCTTATACAGGTAATGTAATGAGTTTTGAGTTTGGGTTTTATGATGCCTAGGCATGATCATGGCCACTTTGCGCCTTTCATGGTCTTTTTGGGTTCTTTATTTATGTTTCCTATTCAGAGCTTCAGGAATGTAAATTTCACACAGATTTCTCTCTATGGATCCCTGGCCACATTGGCATGAAGAGAAATGAAACAGCTGACACAGTGGCCAAAGAAACTTTAAAGTGTCTGCAGAACACCTGAATATAGCACACACCAACTTTAAACCTGCTTTTAGTAAATTCACTAAATCGAGGTCGCAAGTAATGTAATGAAATCAAACATGGTCCTTGAAATGTTATTTCTGAGCATGAAACTGAGTATTTCATGCAAAAACATCCATGGCTTGACCGTAAAATCTGTATATCACAACCGTCTTGTTTCTAGTTAGGCCTTGTCTGTCCGCTGAAGAATGTAGCCCTCCACCAGAGATCTCCATTTTTGTCTGTTTTCCATTTGTCTTGTCCATGCCTGTCCACCTGTCTGCACAATATCATCTCTCCATGTTGACACAAAATAGTCCTCTTGTTCTCTTTCCTTTTGTAGGCCTCCATTCACGGTAACGCCTTGTCCTTCTGTTTAGCTTTCATTCTCCCGATATCACCAGCTCATGACCATTTTGGTCGTAGATGTTTCTGAATATCGCAACCTACCAGAAATAAAGTATAGTCCAGTATTTAACCCTTGACTAACGGTGTTGTGAAGGCTGGATTTTCTGAAATTCTTTTTGTATTTAGATCCAAATAGTAAATGTGAATCTAAATCACGACATTGACTTGTAATTCAAAATTGTTAATGAAGATCCAGAATTTAAAGCCAATAGTGCAGGAAAGAGCTGAGAATGGTGGTGTGTCAGTGTGCTGAAAGTGTCCATGCACCTGCAATGTGTTGAAGAATATTTCAGTTTTAAACTGAGATTCAATGAGTTATAAATTACCTAGTCTTAGTATTTTTTTCATTTTTTTGTATTTTATATCAGTTTGCTTATGCTTTCAGCAGGAAGGAAAACTGCAAAACCTAGACTTTTGACATAAAAACATTCAGCATGGTGCCATGGGCAGGAGGGGTGAGTCCTGTTTCATGCAAAAGTGTCAGATTAGACATATTTTGTCACCATTCCCTAAAACTGTAGTAATCGCGTTTGGCTACATTTCAGGAGAAGCAAAAACTGTTTTATTTTAGCATTACTAGTCTAGTAACAATGAATTTTTGCAATTTTACTATCTGATTATTTTTTGGCTTAGGAGTCTATATCCAAGATTATTCGATGCAGCTTTGACTGCAGTTGAATATATACATGTATATGAAATCGATTTTTCTAATTTTTGAGTTTGTACAGTCTTAGATCTTAGGGAATGGTGACAATTTGATGTGTCTGCGCTTTGTTCCCCTCCTTAGTTTTAAAAAAAAAACGAACAATAATAATCAACCATTAATCTCTTTTGTGCAGGGTGGAAGCATAGGCTGTGAAGGCAGAGATGACAAGAAAGACTTTGCTGACATTCGCTCAGCCATGAAAGTCCTGATGTTCCAAGATACGGAAATCTGGGAGATCCTGAAAATTTTATCAGCTCTCCTGCATTTAGGAAATGTGAAATATAATGGTAGGTAGACCTTAAACAAAACTGGATAACCAGTAACTTGAATGTCATAGATTAGTGGTTCCCAGCCCTTCCCCACAAAACTCATCTATGCATACTGTTCAACTAGTTGGTGGCTGCCCTATATTTGCCCCCAAATTGTCCTCATTCACAGTTTTGTCCCGTTTGTCGCCCTTTTCTTTGTTTTCACCGCCCTGGAAATCAAATTCGCCAACGTTGAGAACCACTGTCATAGATAATAAGAGTGATGACTTTCATTGTAAATTGAATCCAATTTTCATAACATTTGGAAATGAGATATTTTGTCTAAATTAACTGAACCGTGCCCTCAACCACTTACTATGTGATGACAGCATACTGGAGGGATTAAATAGCATGTACGTTAGAGATAACTTTACCCTAGTAGGGTCATCATGGTATGGCTGAAAAGAATTAGTTAGCTCTTACTACAATATTGGTGTGGGGTAAAGTCAAACAAACACTTTATTGAGATATTTATGTCATGGGCATGGCAGTATCTTATTTAATATTAAGTCTTTATTCACTGCATTGATGCTTTAATATATTTTTTATTTAAGATTAATGTTTTTTTAATGTATTTATTATTTGGTCTGTTTCAGAAATTGAGTTAGACAACATAGAAGCTACAGAAATCCAAGATATCTCATACATCAACAAAGTGGCCAGGCAGTTAGAGGTAAGCTGTGACTTTGTGCTTGAAACTTTTATCTTTCTTCAGTCTCTGGGTGTCACAAAATAATAACTGCAATAGAAAGGTAAAAGTATTTTTTCAGTTGCGTTAGTGCCATTTAATCTACTAACCTGACTGTCCTTACATATCGTGACCTTAGTTCTTGTTTGTTGTAACTCCACTTTTTGTACAGTTGAGAAATTTGACGTTACACATTTGCGGCTGTAGTATTATGATAAAGAGTTAGAATAACTGGAATTGTGAAACGGCTTGATAAGTGCCACAACATATTTTGAACAAGTGTCAAAGCATGCATGTGTTATACCTCTTCTACATACGAAAAGGTCTTCAGCGTTTCAGAAAACGAAGATAGTACAGTCAAGAACTAAGGTTACAATATATATACTTGCGTGAGCTAAAACAATTCTAAGAGCTGAAGAAATGAATTTATTTAGGATCTGGTGGACTTTCAGTCTGTTTATTCCTTTCTTCCGTTATGTTGTCTAAATCAAATGGTGAAAAGTTGGCTGAAATTTGATTAATAAGTCTCAATACACCAGGATCCGTCATTCAGTTTTTCGCTGGCAGGTTCCATATTCTTATATCTGTTATCATCACTGCTCTACGATAATGGCATATGGCACACTTACGCCAAAAGGCAACTGACGGTTCATTGCATTTCTGAGCATGAGGCTATAAGACAGAAAGATGCAATGAGCCATTAGGTTTCAAAAAAGAAATATGTAGAAATTTTAATATTTGCATTTTGTCAGGTGAATTCACAAGACCTGATTGACGCCCTGACCACAAGAACCATTGTGACCAAAGGTGAAAGTGTGACATTCACAATGAACAAAGAGCAGTCCCTGGATGTACGAGATGCCTTCGTGAAGGGTATCTACGGTCGCATGTTCATCTGGATTGTGAACAAAATCAACGCAGCAATCTACAGACCAGCAGAGCGCGGTCAGTACCGCAAGTCCATTGGCGTGTTGGACATCTTCGGATTTGAGAACTTTGACAAAAACAGGTTTTGTTTCCTACTCTTTCTGTCTCAGTTTGCCTCATTTGTGTATTTACATTCCAAGGTTAATTGCTATGACTTCATACCCCTCAAGAAACAGAGAATTTTCACCTCTAAGTCTTTCACTTTTCTATAAATTTATTTCTATTTCGGTATTTCATAAATAACATCACTCGCAAGAAATTCAAATATGAGAAGATGTATGGGAGAAAACGTAGATAGAATTACAGAGAGTGTGTGAGTTCTTCTGAGTTCTCAATATAATGTTAAAATAACACAGTTGTGGTACTTGGTACTTGTAAATGTGTGCGAATCGGTTCTTCATGGCTGCACACCTCTCCATATTTTCAGTTAATTTTTTTAGGGCCTACTTTACATCCCTGACACACTGCTTCATTACAGAATGGGCTTCTGATCTGCATTTTTAAAAGCAAATCAGAAGCAGGTTGCAAGGGCGTCACCTGCTTGTATCCATTTAACTGGGGATATCCTAATCTAAATTTGGAGTGCTCACCCGGCTGTGTTTAGCCAGGCTCTTTCTGACAGTGCCCTTCATTTTTTCTTGCCAGCTTTGAGCAGCTGTGTATCAACTATGCTAACGAGAACCTCCAGCAGTTCTTTGTGCGTCACATCTTCAAGCTGGAGCAGGCCGAGTACAACCTAGAAGGCATCAGCTGGCAACACATTGAGTTTGTAGATAACCAGGATGCTCTGGACTTGATTGCAGCCAAACCCATGAACATCTTGGCTCTGGTTGATGAGGAGAGCAAGTTTCCAAAGGTGAGGTTTTAACGGAATGAAGGATGAGTGTAAAACAGAGCAGTAACAGTGCATTGTGTTCTTCAAATACCTTCTATTTAATACCATTCAGATGCTTTCTTAAATAACTTCATAAAGATGGTTGTGCTTTGTAAGACAAGTTTTGGCGAGCTACAAGTATATGTTGATATATCATCAAATTTTCCCATAAAAAAAAGAATGGAAATTAATGTGTGAATGCATCGCCAGTAAGGATGAAAATAAATGGTTTTACAAAAGAAGAAAGTGTGAAGAGATGAAATGAAATGTTTTTGTGTTCAGTGATGGGCGGCAAGTCAGGCAACATTTTCAAAAGCTATTTATGAGGACAGTGTTAATTGTATAGGAAAACCTGTTGCAGCAGCTGAAGAGCCCCTTTTTTTTCTTGTACTGAATATCCTTGAATGTTTTGTTTTTTTAATATTAAATATTATTTGTTTGTGTCTGTGTGCACGCGTATGATTCAGCACAGGAATGAAATAAATGTTGTAAAGAATGCAGAGCCTGGTTGTTAAGGAATGGAGCACGAAACAAATTCTATAGATTATTATTATTATTATTGTTACCAGTATGAGCTGATTGCATACCTGTTTTGTTATGTTTGTGCTTCACAGGGTACAGATGAAAGTATGTTGAACAAACTTCACCAATATCATGAGAAGAACCCCAACTACCTGAAACCCAAAGCTGCCGTCAACCAGACCTTTGGACTCGGCCACTTTGCTGGGGTGGTCTTCTATGATACCAGAGGTGAGTACTTCCGTTAATACGGATTTTACTTTGTTTATTTCATAAAATGTGTTTTCTTTGAATTTATCTCCTACTGTGTAATCCACTTTCATAGGTATTATGAAAAAAACAACCAAAAAAAAAAACACAGAAAATCTTGCAAGGATTAAAGCAAAGTCAAAATACAGCACAAAAAGAAAAAAAGTTGTATGCAGCGAAGGCTCACGTAGGAAAAAACACAGAAACAATACAGTAGAGGGCAGGATTTTTGCTAGGTCGAATGCCCGGGATCACAAAAATGGATGCTGAGTTTGAAATTTGTGTATTGTTCAGTCAAGCATGAAAAAGGAGAAAACTGATTGAATATTTCTTTTGACCAGGTTTCCTGGAAAAGAACAGAGATACCTTCAGTGCAGATCTGGTGTCTCTAATCCAGGCTTCCAAGAGCAATTTCATCAACACCCTCTTCTCTTCAGACATTACCATGGTAAGTCTTGGATTCTTTGGGGGAATTCCGCCGTGCAAAGGCAGAGTGACATATGTGTCCATTTCATAATTTTGAGAACAACACAAAAAATATATGCGGCATAGCCAGTGTGCATGCTATTCATAATTATAAGTTTGCATGATAGTTCCGTAGCATCTGACCCATTTTTCAATGTAAGATATAAATAAATCAAAGAATTATATGTGGGACAAGTTCAGAGAGACAATAAATTAGAAAAATAGCATGCTGTCAGTTATGTTGCTCTGCCTATGGGCGGCAGAATTGCTAGTTAGGAAGGGCAAGAATCAATTGCCAAGAATCATGTACTTCATAATTTTGGATGTGATTCCTATGACCAGGCCGTCAGAAAAATCAAAAAAGTCTCCTCGGATCAGGTGAATAATTCAGGCTGATGAACAAACTCACCCGGGTAGTCAAACTTCATTTCAAAGTGCTGAAAGCCTCCATTGTGTCGGTGGTCGCCATTTAAAGGCCTAACTTCAAAGCATCTGGGCCATTATGCATAAAACGCAATTATTGGTCAAATTTAAAGACCTTGTTCGCTTAGTCTTAACTACCTGGCAGTGTCTCCTTTTGTCCTATTGATATGTTATTAAATTTTTGAATGCCAGATTTAGTTGGCTACTTGAGTCAATTTTCAGATGTAAATCTTAGGGAAGTTGTGTCAATTCAGAGGAATGTGTCGACAATTGCGAATTGGCTTAAACTGTAAAATTCTGTTTTTTTGTTTTTTTTAAAGTATGTTTTTCTTTCTCGTGTGCAGGGCACGGATACAAGAAAGAAGGCACCAACACTTGCTTCACAATTCAAAAGGTCACTTGAGCAACTGATGACCACACTTAGTGCCTGTCAACCTTTCTTCATCAGATGCATCAAACCCAACGAGTTCAAGAAACCACTGGTGAGTAACCCTGCACCAGAAAATTATATGCTTTGTCCATGAAGAGCAGAATTTGGTGCCATTTCCTGCTTTACATCTTTCATGCAAAATGAACAAATCATCCCTCTAGAATAATGACACGGTTCTAACTATATTTCATCAACTTTTGAGAAGTCGATGATTGAAATGTCATGTGCTCAAAGCTTTTAGAGAGACGACTTGTTTGTCTTTTTTAGTAATACTTTACAAATTACACACTGAATCTGCTTGATACTTTGACACACAATGGAGAAGACCTGTAGAAGTAGTGTGTGGTGTTCAACTCATCTCAACCAAAACATGGAAACAGAGCATTTTCATTTGAAGGGGACGAAATCATAGAAGCCATAGAATATCTATGAGGTCACAGTGGTGCTTAGCACACATTTGAAACATGGCAGAAAAAGCAAAAAAAGGCGTATTTAATAAAACTCAGAAGTATTGTTTTCTTTATGTTTTCTTTTATATTCATTAGAATTCATTTTGGGGGAGATTATTGTATGAGATTTTTTGTTGTTGTTGTTGTTAATATAGAACATTGCGAAATATTTGCCACTTTTCATAGTTTCATTTAGAATATAGGATGATAGAATAGCATCTCCAAGATGATCAGTCAGTTGTAAGCAGTATTCAGATTTACAGATACATTTTGATGTTGCTGGATCAATGACTGTCTCTCCTAAGGTGATTTGGAAAAGAGTGTAGAATCTTTATTATTGAATTTGTGGGGAAAAGTCTTACATTACTGTTGACGTGATTAAGTGTGCTCTTGTCAGCACAGATTTCCTGTTCTCCATGATAATGAGATGAGTATGATCTTATTGAGGGAAGTGTATACATTTTGTGAACGCACCTTCTGGAAGTTGTTTCCGTTTATGACTGGGGGGTTGGTGTTTTAAAAAAGCCATAACTTTGCAATAAAAAGGAGCATTGCAATCATTTTTACACCACGCTAAAGACAAGATTTCATACTTTATGGCGATATTAAAACTCAGAACTGAAAAAATGCAACTTCCGTTGAGGTTAGTGAGGCTTGCCCACGAATGTTGCTGCATGAACTGATATCCTATCCCATGTTTCAGGGATGTAAGTTTGCAGGTTTTTGGTTTGCGGATTTTTTTACCATGGTGTTTCAGTTATTCACTGCAGTCATGTTGTCCTTTTCCTTAGATGTTTGATCGAGAACTGTGCTGCAAGCAGCTGAGATACTCTGGCATGATGGAAACAATCCGCATCCGAAGGGCCGGCTATCCCATCAGACATCATTTTGCAGAATTTGTTGACAGATACCGCATCCTGGTGGACGGCATTGGACCTTCACACAAAGAAGACTGCAAAGCTGCTTCTCAGAAGATTTGCAGGGCAGTACTCAGTAACACAGATTACCAACTTGGCAAAACTAAAGTATTCCTCAAGGTACATTTGAGTTTGTAATCTCGTTCATTTTATGTAGTTTTTTTTTAGGGCATTTATCAGGGGAATGAGACTTAGGATATCAAAAGTTGAGTAGTTGGATCTTCACAATGTAACTTGTGGTCTTGTCCTGGTAGGCCTTATCCATCCACTGCAGGACTGCAGGATGTAGCCCTCTGCCACTGATCTCCATTCTTCTGTTTTCCATCCCTCTTGTTTATGCCTGTCCATCTGTGTGCACAATATCATTTCTCCAATATGTCTTGGGGCGTCCCTTTGTTCTCTTTCCTTTTCTAGGCCCCATTCAGAGCAATGCCTTTCACTATATGTAAAGATAGCTGAAAAGAAAGCATGTACTTACACATGATAAGTAAAGTAAGTGTTGTTTTAAGAATAGTTTTCAAGTGAAGCCAAATAGAGAAAGCATTGAGTTATGTTTGCTGTTCAGCCGTTGCTACCTTAGTTCTTGTTTGTTTTGTCTCCATTTTCTGAGAAACTGGAGATCTTTTTGGCATGTAGAAGAGATATAACAAATGAACACTTTGACACTTGTTTAAAAAATGTATTATGGCTCTTATCAAGCTGTTTCACAGTTCCAATTTATTCTAACTCCTTATCACAATATTAAAGCGGCAAACGTTTAAGATGGAATTTCTCAGTTGTGCAAAAAGTGGTGTACGGACAAACAAGAACTAAGGTCACACTTTGTCTTCTGTGTTTGGCTTTACTTGGAATCTGTCCCTATCGAAACACTTCTCTAAACAAAGATATGTGGACATTTTAGAACAATATCTTCACTTTGGACTGGAGTAATTATCATTTGAATGGGGTACTATTTTGTTGTTCTGTCAATTCCATCCTAAAGGATGCCCAAGATGCATATTTGGAGACACAGCGAGAACTGACCTTGACGAGGAAAATCCTCATCATTCAGAAAATGGTGCGATCATGGCATTACCGACGTCGATTCCTCAAGATGAGAAAGTGTATTGTAACTGTGCAGTCTACACTTAGGGCCTACCAAGAGAGGAAACGGTTCCTGGTGGTAAGAATTGCCTGTTATTAACTTAGGAAGTGATGAAAGGGCAAAGGCTCATCATCAAGATTTTGCGCTCGCAGAAATGCATTTAAATATGATTTGCAAGGGTTCTTAATGTTAAATGGGTTAACTTTACTCATACTGTGAACATTATTACCATTCTCTAAAACTAGTAATGGGTTTTGGCTACTTTTCAGGAGAAGTCAAAAACTGTTCTATTCTAACACAACTGGTCTAGTTACGATGAATTTTTGAAAGTTGGCTATTCGGTTATTTTTTGTCTGAGGAATCTATAACTGAGACCATTCGATGCAGCTTTGTGTGTAGTGGAAAATGTAAGAAAATCAGTTTTTTCGAATTTATGAGTCACTGCAGTTTTAGGGAATGGTGACGATTTTAAATTCCATTGAACTCTTTACACACACAAAATCCTTGCAGCTGTGTCAGTTTAAACATTTTTATTAGTGTTTGAGTTGAAGGATTTGTGGATGCTTCAGTTCATGCTTAATTTCAAAGGAATGCGTAAGGAGAATCTCCAGATGATGTGGATTGTATTCATAATATGTACCTGAATTTTCTAATTCTTGACCCATCACTGTCCTGTTGAAGCCAGAGGAGAGCACTAGCATTGCTGTTGATATTCAATATTGTTGTTTTTTTTTTTAATTTGTCAGATGAGACAAGGTTACATGAGGCTTCAGGCCATGATTCGATCCAAGATTCTGACAGCCAGATTCAATTTTATCCGTGGATGGGCACTCAACTTACAGGTAAGGAGACATCACAGTCATTTCTGTGCTCAGTGTATTGTCCCTCATGTGTTAACACAAACAGTTTGAGTTTGGAGAAAGCACGTCGGCACGACAACGGTCACATTGTTCTAGGAAAAAACAAGACGATAGACAGAATGATGGGATAGGAGAAGACCCTACCAGAGGCGCCCACCAGGCACCCACTAACATAAATGTGATTGTGCATGGGAAAACCCGGCATAAGTCGGCAGAGCTGATTTTGAGAAAAAGGGCTTTGAAGTGAAAATACAGGTCCGACACAAACTTCCAACTTGGCCGTTGTTTACGGGACCGTGGCATGTTACAGGGTAAACTGTAGATGAGCAGTGAACACTACTCACTATGATCTCTATAACGGCTTTGTAATTAGACTACGGTCTCCTAACAAGATCAAAAAACTTCCGACTTGGCCGTTGCTAGGGGACCGTGGCATGTTACAGGGTAAACTGTAGATGAGCAGTGAACACTACTCACTATGATCTCTATAACTGCTTAGTTATTAGACTACGGCCTCCTAACAGCAATCACTCCAATATTACTTGGTCAATTAGCTATTGCCACTTATAGGATTAAATGCCGTTTTCTCAAAATCTTGTTTTAGGGGGGTCACTGACTTCAATTTATCAGAAATGTCTTGTCTTTTATTATATGTACAGAACTCAAAATGTCATGTTGCCGACTTATGCCGGGTTTTCCCATGCACACTCACAAATAGTAACTGAAGGAGATTCCCAAAGGTTTTGACATGTGGAAATTTATTATGTGGAGTTGTTTTTTGCATAGATGAAACTTGTGGATGTTTTAGAGAGTTTCAACTGAAGAGAGAGTTTGGTTTCATCACTGGATGAAAATGGCTGCTATGATCAGGGATGGGAATTCTCAGGAAATTTCCGGAGTTCCGGATTTTCAAAATTGTTTCTTCTTGGTAGACACTATTTTGTTTGTTGTCCAATACAAATGGGCCTTTGTGTACGTCGGTATTGCAGTAGGCGGTGGCGCATTACATCAAAAGTTCTGGAAATTTTCTATCAGTAGTTCCCATCATTGTATGATCGTCTTGTATTTCTTGTCCTCAAGAAATGAGAATCAAAGTGGTAATGAACAGATCAAAGTAATTGAGTGGCCATTGTGAAACTGTTTTGCACATGCAGATGTATTTGTTTTTGTTTTTTTATTTTTTTTTTTTTATTCAAGAAGTATATCGTGGTTTGGTTGTTCGACCCATGTTAAAACTAAGATCAAGGACTGTTGTTACGGCACAATAGTCTGCAAAGCCAAAAAGAGAAAATACTGAGCTGTGTTCACTTCTCAGATATAGCTTTTTTAAGTTTTGCAGTCCCCTGATAACAGCGTTTGAATTTAGTTTTAACGTGGTTCCAACAGCCGATCTACAATACGAAAAGGTTGGATGACAGAACATAATCGTGGATTAAATATGAAAAAGAACAAGGAAAAAGAGAGCCTTCTGCTTCTGTTTTATCATCCCCATTAATTTTGAAGAGAGAGAATGTTTCCTTCTCACACCAATAGATTTTTAATTTCATTTTTTAAAAATCTTATTTATTAAAATCAGAACGCTGAAAACTAACCCAAAGCAAGATAATGAACAACCGTGAAAGGTGCAAAGTGGCCACTTTCATGCTGAAGCGCCATTAAACCCAAAGTCAATCTCAGAAACTCTTCCCAATAATTTGTTACGATCTGAGCTCAGAAGTTCAAGGAGGACTTCACAGGTAAAGAATTCAAACTTAACAAAAAACATTGAAACTCTCAGAAAAGAGAGACCAGAGGGGATGTTAAATAAAAGAGAATTGGATCCCCTAGTCAAATGGTTTTACTGGTAATATTGTTTTTGCTTTCTGCTTTCAGCGCTTCTGCCGTGGTCATTTGGTCAGACAATGGGTCCAGAAGAGGATGATAGCCATTGTCCAAATTCAAGCTTCAGTGAGGACCATCATTGCCCAGAAGAAACTCAGGAGATTGAAGATTGAGGTAAATAAAGTCAACCAGTGAAACAGTCCAAAAGTTTAAGTTCCCAGCACAATTTAATAACTGTGCAGATATAATCTTATATATCACTTTCATATGAAAAATTGTTTGTATTTTGTATCCTTCTTTAATCCCATTTGGGAAATTTGCCTTAATGTCAATGCAGCCCAGTTACAACTGGAGCAGGCATGTCATCACCACAGTGCAGCACTGGGATTTTGATTTTGCCAAGGCAGCAGCCTGTTCGGCCTGCGCTTCTCGATTTCCAGCTGCCAAAGTATCTTTATTGTGTGCAATATGCACATGAGGGCCCGAGTTTTCATCCTTATCTGAGAAGACTAGATGCTCGATCCTACTTACCATAGGATCAGGGACAGGAAAACATGAGAAAAATCTCAAAATTCCAACAATTGTGAACCTTTACTCACAGTAACTGTGATATATGATACCAGAAATACAAAATGGAAACAGTGATACCACTACAGTGGTGAAATCGCTGCCAGTGGACTTTGTATCATGTTGTTGGATCTTATACTTTAAACATATTGAAAGTTATTTGTAATATAGCAGGTTTAAATCTGTGTTGTGTGGGGCTTGGCACTTCAGAATGGGGCACAGAGATTTTTCAAAGAAATTTTAATTTCATAGTGTATTTTGATTTAACTCTATAGATAAATTGTTGTTTGTTTATGTTATGTTGTTGTTTTCCTTGTTTGGCTCGGATTAAGACATTGAACTTAACAGATGTCTGATTTTAATGGTTATGCATAGCCTAACTTTGTCCGATCATGATGGGACACATTTAAAAAAAAAAAAATAAGTGGGGCATGGGCTAAAGAAGTTGAGAAACACTGACCTAAAGTGAATGTTTTGTAGTATACCTTTGATCTGTTGGTTGGGTTTCAAGTGCTATACTAGATGCATGGCTGATAATAGTGAAACTTTATATAAATGATATCATAATAACTGAGGAATATGTTTGAGATGGACGGCCATTGCAGCCAGGATGTGTACCATGGTGAAGTTTGGTTTTTTTTGTGGTTGCTTTTGTTTTTTTTTGAAGGATATTTCCTTGTTATCTGGCAAGATGGAAAATGCTATACTGTTCATCCAAATAGACATTCATATCTTTGGCAGATGAAACAGGGAAGAAGAAAAGAACTTGATTTTTAAGTCGCTGACAGTATTACATAAAAAGTTTCTAAAAAGTTATGATCAGGACTTTTTTTTTTATCATTCATTGTAATAAAATGAGTCCGCGTGATGACAGGATTATAGGAATAAATTTTGAATTTTCTTCTTATGGACAAGCTTAACTCAAGCTCATTAGGAAATTAAATAGTTTTAGAATGTTTTCTATATATCGGTACGTCAAGATTAATTGGGTTCATTGGTTTTCCAAACACTCACTTTGGATAGTGCTCTGGGGACAGAAGATGGTGAACTATTTGGGGTATATTTTCTTTCTTTTGTTTTTCAATCATTTTGTTAACGTTGGCAGTAATGTGAATTCACAGTCTTTTCTGCTAATTTGATGTTTTGGCCTCTCCACTGTTATGAAAAAAGAATTTGCATTTACCTTCCATTATGATTATTATTTCAGTGGGACATGAAGATGGAAGCTGAGAGAATCAGAAAAGAGGAAGAAACTGCTCTGAAGAAGAAGATGAATGCCAAGAAGGCCAAGGAAGAAGCTGACAAGCATCACCAGGTACTCTATTTGATCTCTTTGTTCATATTGTAATTCTCGCTGGCTTTTGATAACTTTTCATGGTTCCAGAACTCAGCACTGACTTTCCTGATGAAACAGTGACTAGTTGTGAAATTTCTTGTAAGAAGTAGTCACTCTTTAAATGTGGCAAAATATTTTTAAAAACTGCAGAAAATCTGGAGGGTTTCAGCAGGGCCTGGCATAAAATTGGAGCAATGCACACTGCGTTGCTAGGTCTAGCCCAAAATGACAGACAAACTCACACTGCACTGTCTGTAAATACGGTCTATGAAAAAAGTTCGTCCAAACATGGAAATAACTCTGATCTTGAAGAGTTGCGTTAGGGAAAAAAAAAAGAGAGAGAAAATTGTTCTGTATTGGTTTTCCCTTTCATTTTTTTTGTGGTTTATTGTGTAATAATAATGATAATAAAGAACATTTATATAGTGCACCTGTCCTGACGGCTCAGTGCACTTTATAGGGAGAAAAACGAAATAATAATCTACTCCCAAATGCACACAAACACACACATGCACATTTGGATGCACATGCTCAAACACAGGGAAATTCCATCAACAGTCATAATACTTTCTAAATGAATAGGTTTTTAAACTCTTGTATGGTTTTTTTTTTCCAATATGGGGCTTTGTAATTTACAACCTTTTGGTCTTTTTGCGGCCCATTTTAACTCGCCTCTATTTGTGGATTCAATTTGCCAAAATGATACAGACATTGAACAAATCATATGGATGAACTCTTCATCACTCAATAAACTCTGATTCTACCCAATATTTTCAAATGGACTCTGATCAGGTTTTTGTTTTTTCTGGGCTCAAGGATTGTCATGGATTTGTGGTTTATACAATTACTCTGGCACGCTAGGCGTCACTATAAGAGGCACATAAATGCACATTGATATACTCTTAATATGCATGTGTATGTGAGCCTATCTTGATGTGCAGAAGGTTCAGGTGGAGTTGAGTAGTTTTCAGAAACTTTCATGGCAAGCCCTCGTTTTTATGGCACTGACTACATTTTAATGAGCATATCGTCAGTCGGCTGTTGGAACCTCATTAGAACTAAACTCAAAGGATGTTGTTAGAGGACAGCAAACAAATAACAAAGCCAAATAGAGAAAATACTGAGTTATGTGCACTGCTCGGCTATAGGTAGAATGCGCATATCCGTCATCTTTAGTGTAAGGACCCACGCATCACCATGGTGATTGTGGCATTGATTTTGACTCGTTAGCTGATTTGTACTGCGAGCATGGGATGCGTCACGAACCAACCGGCGGCAAGCTAAAAGTAGTTCGCTACAACAAACACTGGCACGTGTGTATATGTTCAGTGGGAGACGTTTGGTCAATTCTTTCACCTCCTTTCCCCTGTTTACACGGATGGTAGGGAATCTGACCAGCTTGGATCCAGCTTTTCCACCCCTATGATGACAGTAACCTACAATACAACCAGCAGGCATTTTAACTGCTTAGACATATCTTGAGGTTACACTCATCAGCTGATCCACTGGCCATCTTTAGTGTAGGAAGATCAAAACAGAAACACTCTGTGGCATCATGCGCATTCTATCTATAGTTTTCTATGTAAAATACTACAATTCCCTAATGACAACCATTGAGTTTAGTTTTAACGAAGTTCCAATAGCTGATCGACGTCATTCATTTCAAATTTATAACAGGACATTAGTTTATATTCACTGGAAAATATACACCTATGTATAACCCGCATCAGGCTTTTATCACTGAAATTCAATTCTGACCAGTTTTTTTGTTGTTGTTTTTTTAACCTGAAATTCAGGAGCGCTTGATGGCCATGCAACGTCAGGTGGAAGAGATAGACCAGCAACAAAAGATCGATGCCCTGCAGAAGAAGTCCCAGTATGAGGCTGCTGAGAGAAGAGTGAATGACCCTGTGAATGCCTCAGATTTGGTGTGTTTCTGTGTTTGTTGTCTCGCATCTTTTAGCAGTCACTTCCAATTTTTCATCAGTCCCTCATAGAAGTGTAAACTCCTGTTTTGTTGACTTTTCTTCCTGTTTCACTGGGAATGTATTTCATGACCCTAGTTCTTGTTTGTTCTGGCTCCATCTGCCAAAAAACTGGAGGTCTTCTAGTCTGTGGAAGGAGTATAACTTAACAAATGTACACTTTGACTCTGGTTTGACATACGTTGTGGGACTTGTCAAGCTGTTTCACAGTTTAGATTTATTCCAACTCCTTATCATAATTCTAAAGCCACAAACGTTGAACGTCAAATTTTTTGGTTGTTGGAACAAACAGGAACTAAGGTCACGATTTGTAGTCGTGTATTACCTGAAACATTGTGGCTTTCTGTAAAACTTTTCGTCATGGCAAAATAAGCCACAGGGAAAAGAATTTGATTAATTTTACCCACGGAAAGCTAAATTGTGAATGTGAATATTGCAATGAGACTTCAGTTACTGTTGTAGCCTTGTGATTTTTAAGGGTACATATACACATATAGCTTCTAACTCCTAAAAAAATGCTGATTTTTCTCAATTTCAGTTTCCTTTGAAAATTATACTTACCTTTGTTTTCACCACATGGCAGCTTCTGTGCATAGATACCTTTTCATTTTTCTCATACAATCAGTCTCTGCATTTCAGTCTTGTTTTTTGTTTGAAACTGTCTTAAACTTGTCTCCAGAAATGCTAGATGTTCAGTTAAATCTTTGTTTATTTCTCCATTTACTGCCATTTTGTTGGGCCCTAAAATGTAGTTGATGATGGCGATCCCCACCAGAGTAAGAAATATTTGGAGAACTTCAGAAAAACTGAATGTTATCTATCATGACAACAAATTTCTTCATATTTCAAATTTTTAATACATCATATTACATTGTCATGCACAATGACATCTTGTCATAAGCTCATCTTAAAGACAATGATCCCTGTAAGGACCATGAAAGAATTAAGATGTGCAAACGTTTTTGGGGCACTCAGTTCCCTTTGCACATGAAAAAATTCATGAGTAATACTAATAGACAAAAATGGATGTTAAATCCATTGTGTCTGGGCTCTTAGTCTTTATTGACTAGCATTGATTGTTTAAGAATTGAAAATGGCAAGAACACCTGGAGAAGATATGTTGACATTTAGCTGTTGTCATCCTCCTATTTTTTTTTGTTTTCCCTCTTCCTGCAGTTGCTCACTAAACACATTAACCACTCAATGTGTCAAGCAAAATGATAGGATACCGTGGGAAATGTTTAGGCTTTTGCTTGATAACATGTATGAAAGTCACAGCCTAGTGCCAGAACTTGAGTTAGCAAGTAGTTAACATTTGCTTTATTCAGATGCGTGATTCACTAGAGGTGCAGTTTCTCTTTAACCCTTAGAAGACGATAGGGCCGATGATCGGCCCAGTTATTTTACAGTGAAAAAGATGATGGGGCCATTCATCGGCCCAGCTGTATTTTAGGGAAAAAGACGAACAGGCTGATAATCAGCCTAATGATAGAGCAAATGTGATATAATCATGTCAAGGTATTGTAGCCAATAAGAATACTTGTTTCATAAAATTTACAGATCTACAACATATCAGTGGCCGATCTTCCTCATTGTCATCTTTTGTCCTGCCAATCCCCATGTTTCTAGATGGGTCTATCCAAAATACCCCTGTCTGCAAAGGGTTAAAACTAGAAGTGAATGGGATGAATACATACCTCAAATCAACAGGCTTTGAATGTTTGCATGCGTTATGCTTGGACACATCATACTGACTGACCTACTATTCCGGAAGTAACAAAATTACTTTTTGTAGACGCTATGTCTTGCGATATGCCATTATGAATGGCAGCTAACTCCTGCTGATCCATGAAATCACTGAAACTTCACCCTGGGTCAGGAATCGCAAAATATAAGAGTTTCCACTTGAAAAACTTCTGTCATTTTGCCTCGCCTTGTTGTGGGAAAATTTTTTTTATTTATGCCACTCCAGGCTTCATGTCATGGGAATGTAACCCATACAAAGCACTGTCCTACATTTGTTTTGTGGCGCCAATCATACCAAGTGAAGCTTAATTTCCAGACCTACTGTTCTCCCACTGTCTACCCCTCCCACAACCGCTTCCCCTTGGTGGTGATCTCTATGATAATACATTTTCTTTATCTCTCTGACTCCAGAAATATCAGTTCTAAGAATGTGAAATATTCAGAAAAAATAATTCAAAGGAAAAGATTAGGATTTCAGGATTAACAACTGCGGAGTTAGCATTCTGATGCTGTGCACAAAGCTCATTTGGAACATTACAGTTTCAGTTTCATACAACATTCTTGGAAGGTGAAAAGAAATAATAAAAAATGTGAAAATGAAGGAAGAAGAATGAGGGATTTAAATGACAGTAAACGGTCTGAGACATTTCATCGTCCATCTCGCTCACTAGGGTATCAACAATTTTCACAGTTTGCAGGAGAGCGTCTCAAACTTTTGGTCGCTGTTGTTATTCTTGGATGTGGCAAAAACGGTTCAGTGTAGAACTTCAAAAGTGTTAAAGATATCAATAAGGCACTTTGTGAGAATAGAGCATCCTTCCCTGAAGCTATAGTAAGTAGTTTTGACTACTTTTCAGGGGAAGCAAAAAAACTGTTTTATTTTGGCCCAAATGGCCTAGTTGCGGTGACTTTTTGAAAGTTTGCCGTTCAATTATTTTTAGACTTAGCAGTCTGTAACCAAGATCATTTTGTGCGACCTTGAATGTAAGTGAACATATGTAGAAATCAGTTTTCGAATATTTAAGTTACTACAGACATAGAGAACAATGATGATAGATCTCAGTCATGAGCAATGATAAAATAGTCGTAACTCAAAGCCACCAAAATCATCGATACGCCAGTATGTGAGATGGATTATAATTTGATTTCCTGTTTCCATTTCTTAGCAATCTCAAACTGACGTTTTCTAATGCACTTCAGCTCCTGTGGTCACTCTGAACATAATTTATTATTCTTTTCTGTGACAAAATAGAAATGATTTATTTTGTGCTAATTCTTGACCAATAAATTTAATATAATCCTGCCATATTCCAATGCTTGATTTGCCTTCTTATTTCTTATTCATTTTTTGTTCTCTTTATTTTTTTTGTTTTGTTCCGTAGATTAATTATGATGTTGTGGTAAGATCTTTTTGTTTTACCCCCCCAACCTTCTATCCATAACAATCCAGTTCTTCCTGCATCAGATTTCAGCTAATGCCTCCTTGGTCGTTAAATATTTCTCTCCCCCCTCAAATGTTTACTCCAGTATTCATGTTTTTTTTTCTTTCTTTTCTCCCATTATTTTCAAAAATTCTTCAGTGTTTAATGTGGACGTGTTGTTGTTTTTTTTTCCACTCTTTACTGACGCAAGGGACCAGAAATCTTTTTTTTTTTTTTTTAAATTATTTTGTATAGTAATCGGGATAAGGGCACATTTAAATATGCACGATACATGAAGTGTGTGGCTTATTTTTTACTGTGGGTCTAATGTTTGGATTGCACCATGCATGATATACAAGGGCAGTGTGACTAATTACTCCACCACAAATATAGTTGTTCCCAAGAATGATAGTCTTTAATGAGATTTTGAATTTTTAGCCATGGTAAGCCCCAAACATTGCTCCAGATTCTAAGTTCCATATGCCCATTAGTGACATTTGTGTATAGTCTTGTCTTCTTGTGAAATGTATCCACTTGGTTTGCATAGTAACGGGGGGAATGAACGAAAATTTAGGGGCATAAGAGGGTGAGTGCCGGAAAAAGGTTGAGAACCACTGCTTTAAATCATTTATCTTCAGCAAAAGGGACAGTTTCTGTTGGACAATTTTTGTTGTGCCCGCAGTCAGCACATTGGTTCTGCCCTCTTTCTTATAGGGAAATGTAATAGAAATGGCACTTAGTATTCTGGTCAATTACTACCTATAGGTAAATTAGATGTTTTGTTCCTGCCATTGTCATTATGATCTACAAAATCAGGTATTTATCAGTATTTTTTAATTTGGATCATTGCACCTCAGTATATATATCACCATGATTACAACCATATACCATAGAAATATGGAGACAATAATGCTCATATAAAACATTTGTGGAGACAGAACTTAAGAAAAATAATTAAATCTTTTTTACATTTTATGTTAAGCCTTTTTGGGCTAATTTGGATTTCTCAACTTAAAGATGTCCATTTGCTATGTGTGTTATTTTACACCAATGATATAAGAGATATCAGTTTGCTGTCTGAGAACCTAGATTAAACAGCCAATCACCTCAAAGATACCAGATACCACAGGAGAGACAGTCCCTTCATCATACTTCAAAACAAGCATGCATGCTGATTGGGGGCATGGTGCATTGTGATCATATCATTTTAGGGTCATATAAAAATATTGGCCAACGCAATACTAACAGTTTTATGAAAGTTCAGGTGATGGGTTTAAATGTAGGCAAGAAAGCCGGGCAGATCTTAAAGAAATCTGTTAATTCCTTGAAACCTCTTTCAACACCTGTCTTGAACAATAAAACATGCAGGCTCTTTTATTTAGTACTTTTATTCAGTTCTTTGTTATTCATTGTTCCATTAAAAGTATTGTGTATGCTGGGAAGAGGGAGGCGGGCAGCATATGAAACATGTACAAGTGGATAGGGGGAGAATAATTACCAGGAAGTAGAAAAAAAGGGAGGGAGGGGAGAAAGAATAAAAAGAATGCATCAGAAAAGTATGTTTTGTGCGAAATAGTCAGATAGTCCATGCAAAATGCTACCTACGTTTTAAAATATCAAGGCCTTATCATGGATATTTACCGCTGAAGTGCTTGGACAAGAGTAAAGAGGGGATTTGAAGCTAAGTATAGGAATAGTGTAGGGGAGGGGGGGGGGGGTAAAATCAACTATAGGTACTTTCTGAATGGCTCTTTTCTTCTGCTTCTATCCAGTCAAATGAATCAGTGTTTCAGTATTGAACGAGTCATTCTGGGCCATGATGTGGTGGTTTTTACTACTGCCCAATGGTATAGCTTTGGAGTCTGTCACTTCTTCTCCCCTCGTCAGACTGTGTTTTGACTTATTGATGTTTTCAAGGCAGGAGCTTTTAATATCTTAACATGTACTATCACTGTGTATTTGACAAGCTGTGCATGTGAGTCTCAGCATGTTGTAGATCTGGCATTACTAACACAGGTAAACCTCTTCACTCAGAAATTAAAGACCGGGTCATATCCAGAAACGTCCCCTGAGTCTGAAACCCCATTAATGTCCATATCATACAGTTAAACCTCTCTATCTCATTTTGCTTTTCAAAGTATGTGTTTCTTATATAAAAAGTCTAACGTAACAAGTGCTAGACTAAAAAATATGTGATTGTCAAAATGCTTGTGACAGAGCTGTAGCATGGCTTCTACAGACTGAAGTGTGTCTAAATATGCCGACAGTTTTCTTCTCTTCTGTCCTGTACATTCCCTGCAACTTCACATTTCAATGGTCATTTAGATCATGTCTGCATAACAATGCAACTGCATCTCTCAGTAGATCTGAACATATTTTGCCATCTCTGTCTTGCTCTGTTATCTTTGCCATCTTGAGGAAAAATGAGAGTAAGGATATGGCTTAGATATAAGCTGCCATGTAAAAGATCCCAGTGTTATGTACTCAGGCAAAAGTACAAAACATTGTGATTACTTTACAGCTTGAATTTAAACAGTCTAGGAAGTCCAATATCGGCCACAGCAAACTATCCAAAGGCAGCATTACATAAGTATTGATGACAATCTAGAATGGATCCATTCCACATCAGTACTGATGAGACCTCAATGAAAATTAGCTGCATCACTGCAATGTCATTGACAAAGATCATCATATGTTTGCCACTTGCCAAACCCATTTAGTTGTGCTAGAGCTTAATTCTATTCTTGAGTGCAAACCTGGCTTTTTAAGCCAAATTCGGGGCCATTTATTGCATTGTTTTCTCATAAATCACCTGGCCTAGTAGTTCCAGTGTTAAACTAGCTGTTATACGCATGTTGCCCGCAATGAGATGTGCATGCTGTTTTTATTTCATGTTTCTCTCTTTTAGCTGTCACTATTTGGTTAGTTTGACATCCCACAATGTCATCATTGTTTTCTACCCATAACTAGTCTGGCAGACCCCCACACCCCAATGTCATTTCATCCCATTCCACAGTGACATCTTCATCTTCTATCCATAACTAGCTTGGCAGATCCCCTTGTCATTTCATCCCATCCCACAATGACATCTTCATCCTCTACCCACAAATAGTTTGGCACACCCCCATGTCATTTCATCCCAGGCCATTCCCAGTCTTCAGAACCAATGCCAATTCAAAAAAACAACAACCCTATTTTTACCTGTTGTTTAGATTGGTTAGAAGGGGGGTCAGCAACCTTTTAAACTCTGCAGGCTGGATCGTCTGTAAATGAGTGCATGGTCAGCGAGATGAATGCCATATGGGAAATATGCATTTAACCCTTTAGCTGCAAAACCCAAACAGCCTTCCTTTCTTTAGGCTATCAGAATAATAGATTATCGGGCAGAAAGACAGCAGGAAGTAGTAAAATTAGGAGTGCAGAACAATGTCGGCTAGTATATCTGCCTCATGGCAGTTTTAGCGTGAAACGGTAGAGCCAATATGTCGGCCGTGAGGCACTCTTCTGCAACATCGATGGGCCGATATATCAGCTTTGTGGCAGCAAGAGGGTTAATTGAATACACCTGGTTATATTTTGCCTTAGATCAGTGAGTAACATGTACTGAAAAATTATTTGAGCTTAACCAGGGATGTCACTAGAAGTGCCATGGTTGCAAGCCAGTCAGGATTACAAAAAATGTAACTCTTGCTCTTGATTACATTCAGGATCATTTGAGGCCCAGATAAGCATTGGATCCCCATATTTGCTTGCAGGCTGGGCAAAATATCTTTGCAGGCCTGATAAGGCCCATGGGCCATACATTGCTGACCCCTGGCTGAGAACAAGAGATTAACAAATAAAATAATGAAGTTTAAACGCGGCAGCAAGGAAAGTTCATTAATAACTGCAAGAGAGTCAGTATATTTCACAGTCTTTGCATGTCTCAGCATCACCACTTAGAGGTCTTAATGTCAGAACAATTCACTTCTGTATCGCATGCAGTATTTGTGTAGCCACTGGCACCTAAAAGTACATTCAATCTGTTGTACTGAGAGTGAATGTGACTGAGAGTAGAGATCTTACATTACATACAGCTTTGTTTGTACATTGACATTTTAATACATCACCAGGTTGTGTGAGAATAACATTCTAGCAAGCATGACTGCAAGTTGGTGATAGAGGGGTGATATGCTTAACATCACTAAACAGGATTAGGAACCTTCTTTGATCTCATTGTCACAGAACAATTTTTATCTACTAATGTATTTTGGGGACATCATTTAAATTTATGGCCATGTGTCTAGTTTGAACATAAGACATCTGGGAATTCTTTGGCATCAAGTGAAATACTTTGTCATCATATGTCATAAAGTTTAGTTTTAATTCTTGTTTATCTTTGTCTAACTTTTTATTTCTGTCTCTAGTTTATATTTCTGTCACAATGCAATGTCGATGTCTTCTTTGGCCTCTTCACTGCACTGTAGACATAGTTTGTATGTTCGAAAATCCATATTGGCGGTGCGCTGTTCAGCATACGATGGGGCAATAACATGTAGCAGTGGAGAGGTTAAAAACCACGTCCTAACATAACCAGCTGGATGACTTTTTAAAAAAATTTTTTACTTTGGTACCAGCGTGCAGCCTGAGCCAAGTCATCTTTAAAAAAAAAATTTAAAAATTTTGACATCAAAAAGTATGAAGCTAATAATTTTGTTTTATATGCTGAATACAAAAATTTAACAGTCTGGTTTCATGTAATTTGACTGACAACATTGTCTTCTTTTTTCCTGAGAAAAAAAAATATTGTAAAATGAGTATAAGTTCTTTTTTCTTTTCAGCTTGGTTGAAATTTCGTATAGCTTGTAAGATAGTATCATTCAGGCCAGAGGGTGAAAGACATTCCTCCTGCTTTGAATTGCTTTTGACAGATCTTTTAAATTGTGTTTTTTAAATTGCTTTCATCTTCTAATGAATAACATTTGAGCATTGCTAGATAATAGAGCACTGACAGAATCTTGGCCATGTAACTGCAATATTTCATTGCTTCTAGGTTTAACTAAAGACTTTCTAACAGAATAACGGATTCATATATATTCTGGAACATTTATTCAGCTGCCGCGAATGGGATAACTGATTGACACATATTCAGAAACGTTTAATCATCTACAGACCCCAAGAATATATTCAGGATTGCTTCATTGCCAGAGTAAAACCTTGTTTTCATGTGTACAGGAATGGAAACTGAAACATCAAGAATCCGTCGAATAGTAAAAAGAAAGAGTGTTTCCATTTGTGAGGAAATGGTGTTTCCGTACACATGAAAATATTCTTTCTATTTCACTGCTTGAAGGGTTTTTGATGTTGCTGTTTCGGTTCCCGTACACATGAAAACCCATCTTAAATGGATGTTCCTTCAACCAGGATTGCCATAGTGCCAAAATAACGAGACCCAGTTCACACGTTTCAGTTTCAGTCAGTGCTGCTGTATTTCAGACTTTGATAAAAACACTCAATCATTATTTTTGACCTATCAGGAACATGCTTTCATTCCTGATATTTGTGTTTATATGTATGTTAATATACAGAGTATCTCCGAAGTCTGGATCCACAGGCAGAAATGTATTTGAAAGTTTTATTGCAGTAACTGAGCAATAGACAGCCCCGGACTTTGCTACATTGGCACGCTTGATTTACGCTGAATAGAAGAACAGCAATTCAAGGTCCTAGGTCTGCAGATCTAATACCATTGCAGTTCAGTAGTCTTTCGGAATTGGCCCAGCAGAGTTGTTGCACTAAAAGAGGAAATCAAGTCTGCATGTGACAACATCAGTTCTGCTACATTAAGAAGTATTTATTGTTCTTGTATTCAGCTTATACACAAGTGTCATGAAGTCCAAAGCCATCAAATTGAGCATTTTACTGTAATAGAACTTATAATTATATTTTTGCCTGTGGATCCAGGCTTTTGGGGCACCTGGAATATAATTATATATCATATGGATACATATAAATGTTTACTATGCACTAGTTTGTTTGCACTCTTTCTGTTGTAGGTGGATAACCTCTTTGACTTCACCACAGGTAGTGGTCAGAACATGGAAGGACGTATGCCTGAAAGATTCAAGGTCAGCAGATTTGTTCCTTTTTTTTTACCCAGATATTAGAAGACAAAGTTTCCATTTACCCATATTGTATCAGACTAATGCAATTTGGCATACATGGCAAGCTTTAAAACATTGTGGTAGAAATGCCATTGACCATAGATAGACCATTTGCCAGAGAGAGAGAGAGAGAGAGACAAAGCTCTCTTCACAGACATTAAATATTGAATACAGAGTAGCACAAGAATCCACCTGAGGATAAACTGATTGAGGAGACGTTATTTGAGGTATCAGATCATCAGCATTCCCTAAAACTGTAATAACCAGTTTTGGCCTCTCGTCAGGCAAAGCAAAAAACTTGTTTTATTTTAGCACTACTGGTCTAGTCACAATGAATTTTTGAAAGTTTGCTATTCAATTATTTTTTCTGCTTAACTCTTTCCCTATGGTACAAAGCACACTGCATTGCACGCTTCCCTAGCAGCAGCTGATACAACACAGCCTGCATTGTGACGTTGTAAAGGTATTCCTTGATCACTGTATTTTAAATTAACATCCGGCGACGTTGAACCTTAAAAATAGAATTCTTGGTAAAGCTTCCTTTGTCCTAGTGTGTCTAGTGATACCACGTGTGCGATAAGGGTATAGTTTGGACAGCTGTTGTGCAGTAAGGTTATCTTCGTTTACAAATGCACAGTACAGTCTGGCGTATAACCCCGGGAGGTGCTTCGTCCAGACGTGGAATGCTGTCCTGTAGGGAAAGAGTTAAAGAGCCTGTAACAAAGATCATTCGATGTGGCTTTGAATATAGTTCAATATTTACCTATGAAAATCGATTCTTCGAACTTTAGAGTTACTACAGTCTTCTGGAATCGGCAACAAGATGTTATCAAAATTACTCCGTAAATAAAGTGACCTTGACCATTATGTTACAATCCTGACAAATTTTTTATTATTACCTGAGTAAATAGTATCACCACAATAATAAAACTTTATTCTTTCTTGGCATGTGCTTCAGGACCTGGAGAAACATCCAAGACCTGAGTTCAATGGTGATTTTGACATAGTTGAAGAAACGGCCCAAGTCTTCCGCCAAGAGGATGAGGAAGACATCTCGCAGTACAAGTTCTCTAAATTTGCTGCCATGTACTTCCAAGGCAATGCAACGCACACTCACATCCGCAAAGCTCTCCGTCAACCTTTGCTACAGCTCAACAGTGAAGGAGATCAGCTGGTAAGAGCTAGTTGTATATTTTGTTTTTCCCTCCTTTGTAATGTCAAAATATGGGAAAAAGAAAAAGATGTATGTAGGAAACTCTGGCATTAGAAATAATACAGAAACAATACAATAAAACTCAAAGGAAAATGAAAGATAAATATAACTATCAATCAATTGATCTTCATCAGGAACAAAATTTAACAGGATAGAATACTGAACCAATAAAACAATGTAAGAAATAAAGAAATTTATGGAATGTTAAACCAATAAAGTACTTAGCTGCAAGTTGAGACTTTGATTTTCCGAGGGCAGCACATCTGTCAACCCTCCTTATAATGCCTATTGTGTTTCCACCATCAAGAATAGTGAGAATTTTTAAACAATTTTTTTAAAATCTGGACTTTTCACCTGTTGGTTTTAAGAATTTTAGATTTGGTAGGCAGGTCAAGGGAGGAGCACATATCTTGGAACTTCTGTGACTGGTTTCATTCTGCTTTTTGCATTTCTTGAACATCACCAAATGAACAACCAAAGCTTTTATGTACTTACAGGCTGCTCTTGCTGTGTGGATTATCATTCTGAGGTTTATGTCTGACCTGCCAGAGCCTAGATATCATACAGCTATGGCTGAGAACAAGGTAACCTCACCACTTTTTCATAACAACCAGAATGTCTTATGTCCAGTTTTCTTCAATGCCTTGAAATGCCTGTAAATACAATGTATCTAAGACACAAGGTGTGTGACTTTATTCATAACCCAATAAAACTAGTCATTAGACCGTGTTGAAGCTATTGCAGTTGTTTGATTTATGATTTTTCAGTAATGTTACACATTGCGAACTTGTTTTTCTCAATTTGAATATTTTGGACACAAAGCATTCTGGTTGCCAATTCTCGGTATAACCTTGTCCACATCTTTTTTCCAAATAACATTCCCAGACTTCTCATGCATGTAATTATCAAAGATCATTAATGTATTTTCATTCTTGCAGCTTCAGGATATCTTGTAAAGACATGACATATCTCACACTCCCATGATAAGTCCTATGTTATGGGATTCTGTTCTGACCATGATAATATGTTGTTGCATTTTATATCAATTGCCCAAGGACTCATATATACTACTATTTGTAACTTCCTCTTTGTAAGAAATTTCACATATGAATAATGCCTTGATGGTATTACATTTTTTTCCATCTGTCTGGAGTTTGTTTGGAGTGCATTCAATCAGACAAGGAATGACTCATGTAAGATTGTACCTGTAAGCCTAAAGCAGGTCTGTTTAGGTTTTCCAAGGGTGGATCTACTCTACAATCTTTGGGTTATTTATTATGAAGTTGACATCTGAATGGACGAGTCCTATTGTTTTAATAGGTGCAAATACCTGGGGCAAAGATCCCCCCCAAAACAAAGACCTCCATACTTCTATTGTTTTAAATTGACCAGTTTTCTCATTGATAAGAGCTGAACATTGATTCATTTTCCAACGTTTACAGGACAGCACTCCAGTGATGACCAAGATCTACTCCACCTTGGGCCGAAAGTTCAACAAGAAAGATCTTGAAGAAGCCATGAAAATGGGAGAGGAAATGGTGAGACATGAACAAATTTGGTCCTTAGTAAAAGGCCCTGAAAATAGGAAAGCTGCCTGAAGAGTTGAATTACAAAATTATTTGTAAAACATATTAGTTTAGGAAAAGATTTCCTTGGGGACAGTACTACAGTGCTTTTCAACTGACTGTTGCTCAGCTGTTTAAATGGCCAGGATATCAAAAGATCAGAGTACAGCCTTGTCCATTTAATTGGAAGTGATCAGAATATGAATTGGACCTCAATTTGTCAAAGTTCAGAGTATTTGACAGCAGGGTAAAAAAAACATTTTTATGCTGCTGCCCTGTACAGTAATTGTATTTCTCTTGTTGTCTAGTGAGAGAATTTTGGATATTTTTACTTTGACATACATAAATGTCTCAGAATATTGGAAAGGATATAATTTGCCATTGTTGTTGTTGTTCTGTTCAGGAAAAAGAGGCCAGTAACGTCCCATATGCTCGCAATCCTGGCAAGAAGTCAACACGAAAGAAGATTGTCTCCCTCACCTTGAAGAAAAGATCTAAAATCACGGAAGATGTAGCGAATCGCCTTCAGCATGGCTATGAAGGAGGGGTGAGCAGTGGAGGCAATGCTCTGCTGGAGGATCGTCCAATGTCCAACCTTGAAAAGCTGCACTTTATCATTGGGCATGGCATCTTGAGACCTGAGTTGAGGTGAGTGTTATTATGTAACTATTTTGTTTGTAGCTCCTTCAACTCGGTTCTTGTTCCAGTCATCTTGTCTCTGCCTGCCACTGGATCTGGATGAACCGGAACGAGGGAGTGAGGCTGAAGATGCACGACTCTTCTTTACTTTAAACAACCCTGCAACGCCAGTCATGACTTCAAAGACCTGTGGCGAACCAGAATGTGCGAATAACACTCAAGCTGCTGTCACGAACCTGCACATAGATGGCTCAGGCCATTTGGGCATCTTTCACTGCTCTTCTTCCCTGCCACCCACAGGCCCGAAGTGTGCAGTATGTGGCAGACAGGTCCGTGCCCAGATCGGACTTATCAGCCACCCAAGAAGACACACAGCAAACCGATAGACAATGAAGTCATGGTGATCATCGAGAACGATGGAGGGACATCATCAGTATTTTGTTTTGTTGGATTGGGTTTTATATAAATGCCGAAACTCATGCGGCATTAAACTATTTCAGTGAAATGCTCTGGTAATCAGGTCATACAAGAATTCAGTGATTTCAAAGCCCCACAGTCCCGTTCACACCCCCACAGATTTTCTGTGTTTTTAAAAAAATATTTTGTCAATAGTTATTAGTAATTTATATTGAGGTGATATTGTTTTTCATGTTGTCATCCATATGTTCTTTTTTTAAAATCTGACAACACGCATTACTAATGTTTTGAAACCTCAGCTGTCTGGAGCAAATGCAGGCTGGAAAAAAAATAATAAAAGTCACATGACATGTCTACAAGATGGGTAGATATCAAGGACTACTGTATGAAAGGACGCGCACGGCCGATCTTCTGACATCGCTAGCGAAGGCCATTTGATTATTGACACCTACAGCCTTATTATGACACCTAAGACTAACCTATTGTAACCAATGTTGCATCCAAACATAATCTCATTAAATAAAGCAGTTTTACCACAGTTAATGACGATACCTTACAGTAGAACCTCTGGCATAAGACCTCAGTATGTAATAACACATGCAATTTGACCTTGAAATCAACCTTTTCTATTGGATTTTTTTTAACCGCCTTAATTATAGCCCATTCCATGAATCAGGACCATTTCTGTAGTCTTATAGCAATGGTTCCTCTGTATACAGAAACGAAAAATAACTCACCATGTTGCAGCCCAAATTAGTCAGCGAGCCGTGCCTTCTTGATGGAGGTCTGGTACAGAGCTGAATTTCTTTGATGATCCTTTTCCAAATTATGAATCCCATGCAGAAGAACATTTATTTTGCCAGGCGTCGCAGCAGATGTTTAGAAAATAATCCAAAACCATAGTAGGTGTTCATGGTGAGAAGAATGTTGACAAGTCTTTGACGGCAGCATGCTTTATGTTTGGATTTCTTCACAAAGCACAAACCAGTCCTTACGAACTCATATGTGCACACATGTGGGACAGTCAAACAACCCCTTGAAACTTCTTGGATGAAGTCTTTTACTTCGCTTGACAATAAACACTTCAGCAAGTGAACTGAACCGTACAACAAATACCAAGCTCGCTGGTCATTCAAAGGATGTACAGTCTCAAAGTCAGTTCTTCTTGTGAATAATTTGCAGTATTGCTGATTGATTTTATGATTGTCAGTCATGGACCCTAAAACAATCCCACCTGTCTTCTCAACAACAGCAGCAGCTTTCTTGACAACAGTGAATTGGTAGGCAGCTGTTAGGTTGTGAACAGGGGTAACAGATACCATAACACTAGGTCCACCATGCAAACATTTCATCATGACATATAACATAGCATGTCATTTTTTGACATGCCATTGAGAACACCCCCTGAAAAGGCGACTCTTTGGCGAATTTTCACTTCATCGACTAACAAAAAACAAGGTTTCTGCTGAGCATTCTTTGCTTTCTGAAATGTTTTCTCCAGTACTTGGTCAACATCTGTAGAAGATATCATAGACTGCAGCTTTCGTCTACTTGAGAGAATAAGAAAGTCACGCAGTTTATGGTAATTACAGTGAGGGAAAGATTCAATTGCAAAGCAGTAATCTGCCACCGAGAATGCCTTGTCATATATGTTGAAGCTGTCTTGTAAGAAATTTGAGTTTCTTGCCTTTGGCAGCTTCAAGCGGCTCTTAGCCTTGAACTTGTTGAAGAGTCGTTGCCACTTTTTTAACAACACCATCCACAGGAAGGTCATAGTTAATCGCTGAGTGCACAGCCTCAAAGAATTGTGTGTAGGATGACAGACCAGTGTTTGGACTTAAGATTTTACCCAAAGGCACGTTAATCCCATTCTTGAAAGCAGAAAGAGTAAGAGGTGAACACAAAGTAGATTTGTTGTGAACAATTATTGACAAGAAACTCTCTCTGTAATCTTTCACCATGAAAATACACACAAATTTGTCTTCTGGACGAGATATGAGAAGATTTTCATACTTTTTTAACAACTCTTTGTCAGGAGAAAACTCAGAAAACGAAGTGATTCTGTGTTTCTTGATGAAATAGTTCAGCTGTTGATCCCCAGCTTTAGGCTCGTGTGGTGCTGGTTTTGGTGTTGGCAAACAAGAAGAAGGAACATTAAAAATACTTGGTGGCAACACAGGCCGAGTATGTCAACCTGGTATCTGTCTCTCACATATAAAAAATTTTTTTGGGTCGACAACGAAATCCTCACGTGGGGGGAGAACATTCAACCATTTCTGTTTTTCTTGTTCGTCTTTAGGTAGTTTAAACACACGGCATTTGTTAGATTCGTTGTAGTTGCCTTTGCAGTTCACAACACCACACTTGTTTGGCATTTTGAAAGAATATAAATCCCACAACTTGCAAAAAATATCCACCAGTATCACATTGTTTCACGTCTGTTTCAATGTTTATATTTTCCCACACAACCAAAGCTTTTGTTCCGGTAACGTAAACATCCGGGAGAAAAAGAGTGCAAGCTTTCTGCACTAGATCTAGGCCTAAAAATAAAAGTTTTGGCGTGTTGGATATTCGCTAAGTAAATTAATGCCAACAAATCGTATGGAAAATGTGTTTACTTAATTGAGATAAACTTCATCGCATCTTATTAGTCTAGATTACTACGCGAAAGCGCACTATAAGGTTCGGTCTAAAAATAGACTATTCATCAGAAACTGGGTCAATGCAATGGCCTTCGCTAGCGATGTCAGAAGATCGGCCGTGCACGTCCTTTCATACAGTAGTCCTTGGTAGATATATATAATTAGGCCTCTTTTCACACATGCATTAAATATGAGATGCAGACGCTATTAACCCTCACCCTGCGAGGGGCGGCAATTGTCGGTATTTACTCGCAAGCGCTCACGCCGCACAGGCGGCAAAAGTCGGGAAGGTCAAGCTGACCGCGCCATGCGCAAGCCGTATTTTCACGCATCAGGTCACTGACCTTTTTGAGGCGTAACCACAGTGTTATTGTTCACTGTATCTCTTTTAAATCAAACGCATTGTGACATGGACATGTTAACCAGTGAACCACTGGTCGGAATCACAAAGACTAAGCTTTCAAAGGCTCTCCCCACACTTTCAAAAGATGTAACATCGACATGCAAACTGTTGCTCAGCAAATTTGCAATATTATCTCATTTTCTCACAAGCTGACCATCTGGAGTTGTCTGTATCTAAGAACCAATCAGAAACAAGCTCTGAAATAATCTTTGCCCCAAATGCCACATTGGTTTATTAGTATGTGTCAATCAGGATGAAACAATTTGTTTAGGGCCTAGGAGGGCGTGGCTAGTTACCATGCTTCGTTCTCACGAAAACTACAGCTGTCAGCTTGGAATCATAAGTCAGATCATTGGTTAGAGACTGATAGACTAAGGTTTTGCTGGTTAATTCATTATCAAGCGTGATAAGGCATAGCAGCGAATGTTTTCATACCAATCAATAAAAACCGAACCACGTGGACAGCGTTTGTGGTCATTGCATAGCGGCACGGGTCAGTGACCCCAGATAAGATTCTCCGTGAGTAAGGTCACTGACCGTGCAGCGGGCTTTACGGGTAGCGCGCGGGGTATGGGTTAAGAAATGTATCTGCTAAATACAGAATATAAAATATATCGGATCAAAAGTTTATTGCTGGTGTCAGTGGGAGTTTACTATGCAGTCTGAATTTCTCAGAGATTTGTAAGACTGATAGTGTGGCAGCATTTTGAATGAATTATATTTATGACTGGGAAATATAATAGCACACATCATGGCAGTCATGTAAATGCATTGTAAGTCCAGAGTTTTTCGAAAAAGCGCTGGGTCTTCAGACTTGAATTTTTGAGAGCAGAGACAAAGTATACAGATCAGCTGTTTTGGGCAGAAAATATACATCATATGCAGACAGCGGAAACAGAAATGAAACCAGAAAATGTGTTTCCCAGTGGATGTGAAAAACAGAGACAGTTTGATCAGATGTTGATCCTGTGTTCTTCTCTTTTCCTTCCCACAGAGACGAAATTTATTGCCAGATCTGCAAGCAGCTGACCAATAATAGTTCCAACAGCTCGCATGCTCGAGGGTGGATTCTGCTATGTCTCTGTGTTTGTTGCTTCCCGCCATCTGACAGGGTGAGTTGAGATATATGCAGTCTGTGTACCTAATGGCACATATCTGATCATCGCTGCTCTTCGCTAATGGCATAAGTCGTTTTTGACACTTTTGAGATCTTAAGAAAAACCTATTTCTTTTCCTGTCATTTGGTGACTTATGGCATTATGATTCTGTTGGATTATTACATTTTCCTATTAGCACATTTCTCTTTCCATCATATTATCTGATAGCCCTCATGCTCAGGAATGTAATCAACTGTCATTTGCCTTTTGGCATAAGTCTCACATATTATTATGCCATTATCGTGGGGCAGTGACGATATTCGGGTTTTGCTTATACAAATACTGAAATGTCAGTCCTTGGGGGTGAGTACAAACAAAAATACCAACCCAGTCCCAATATTTTATTTAAGTTTGCAAGCCTTTATAATAAGCATCAATTTAGAAATCATTTGTGAGCTAATAGCATATGTGAAGAAAACTTTCTTTGCAAGAAAGAATTTAGCTCACAGACAGTGTGAACAAATACACAGACTTGTGCATTTTGAGACTTGCAAAGATTAGTTGGCAATTGACATTTTCTGTACACGTTAATGATCTTTATTTTCACTAAATCCTTTTACATCATGTAAAGAAACATCATTTTTTCACCTTCCATGCATTGTTTGGCGTATCGTGAAACTTTCTTGATCATCTAAGAATGGTTTTCATCCAAGCACAGAAAATCTGCTTCAAATAGAGTTGCTTTAAGTTTTTTCAATTTTTCAGTTGCGGCCTTATCTGCTGAACTTCATTCGCGGAGGTCCCCCTGGTTATGCCCCCTACTGTGAGGATCACTTGAGACGGACATTTGCTAATGGTGCCAGAAACCAGCCCCCCAGCTGGCTGGAATTGCAGGTGAGGTTTAAAACTCAGAGAAGTTTTGTTTTATTTTCTGAAGTGTAAAAAAACATGCATTCTTAGTGGTCATGTCATTCAAAAGCCTATCTGATTGTTACAGTGTTTTTTATTTGTGGGCCAATATTTAAAAACACAAGAAATGTGGGGTGGTTTATTTAATCTTCGCTGTATGTTGTGGGTCTGAAGGACCCAGAAGCAATTAAAAACATTTATAATTATCCTATTTCTGGGAAATTTTTTTTTTTGAAATCGCAGATATTCTTTCATGACGTCATTGCCCATCTTTCCGTAGTTATAAAATTTTAAAATATGCAGGTGCATGCACACTAACACTTGCATTTTTACTATTCCTATCTGTAACGCCCTGGGGCCTCAGAGACACATTACCTTTACAGAGGATTTTACTGTAGGATTTTATAGTCATACCTTTAGTCGCAGGTCTTGCTGTCTCAGATACATCACACTCCTAAAGAGGATTTTATTATTATATCTCTACTCGTATGTTGTGGGGTCTGGCAGATGCCATTCTTTTGAAGCGGGCATCCTAATAAATTGTTCATTAGGAATGCAGCATCAATTGCCGCGATGTACGCTATGCATAATTTTTAGCGACGTAAAAATCACATCCCATGAATGATTCTTTTTTTTTTTTTTATCTGTCACCTATCTTTATTGATAAAAGCCATTTCATGTTTGTTTTCCTTGCGGTTTATATTCATCGCAAGTTCTTGTGTCATATCGTGCATGTTTTCTGTTTGCAGGCTACCAAGTCAAAGAAACCCATCATCCTGCCTATAACATTCATGGACAGCAACTCGAAAACTTTGCTGGCAGATTCCGCCACAACAGCCAGAGAACTTTGTCAACAATTAGCAGACAAAATTGGCCTAAAAGACCAGTTTGGATTCTCTCTATACATTGCTCTTTTTGACAAGGTCAGCACAATAGAATCAAAACACAAATTTGCCAGTTTATTCCTTAAAAGTTGAGTTTGGGTCAAATCGTATTTCTCCTGGTAGAAAGATCTTTGGACAAATTGCCCTAATTCACTTACATAACTGGATGTAAAGCACATTTGTGTGGTTTCATTTCATGCCAATGATAAATTTATCTTAAAATAGGGTACTGGTGCAACCCTGAAATTCCAGGGGTCCCCAGAAAAAGGCATGGAAATGTTGGGGATTAGCCTTGGAATAGCCTGAAATTCTCCTTGGGTTTAAAAAACATAAAAAGGAAAAAAGTCACATTTTTGTCTCATTTTCCCCCCCTATATTTCATCCCCTTGGAATCACAACGTTCTAACTCCCTTCCATCAACTTTTGAGAAATTGATGAAGTTTCATGTGCTCATAGCATTTAGAGATACAACTTTTTCTTTTATTAGTAATACTTGTTTTCAGTATGTAGTACGTAACAGTTCAGCAGGAAGTGGAGACAGAACTTTATCATTCTAACGAGATGACTTAACTCTTTGTGTGCCAATCACCGATATGTCGGTTGTTCCACTGATCACGTTTGTGCCGATCACAGATGTATCGGCACACAAGAATGCTGGCTATTTTTTTCCGGAAAGAAGGAAAGTCAACTTTCTATTAATACAAGTGGCTGTAGTTAGGCTTCATTCATCTCTCCCACTATTTTCTTCCTGTATCGGCAAAGGTGGAAAAATTCTTGGCACACAAAGAGTTAAGTAGCCATGACCTACAAAAGCCCTGGAAAAATATGATCAAAGAGATGCAAGAAACCTGTGAAAAGAACCAGAATGTTATTAATAGACAGGGCTATCCTTTGTACCAGAAATAAACTGTCAGAAGGCATCACATTGCAAAGGAAGTAAAGCCTTCAATGAAAGGCTTTAAAACTGCTGAGCCTTAAATACTATAGAGTAACATGTCATGCGTAGAAAGATGTGAAGTTGTGTGTGGACATATTTTAGAAGGTCTTGAAGTTTGCTATAGGATTAATACCTTCGTTGATTTTGAGCTGCAGCTGAGTTGAACAGAAGAAAGTGTTCTGACACTTTGAGCGGGGGAAAAAAGAAGACGTATTTTCTTCGGGTAGAATTAAACAATGTGACAGGAAATTGCATTCTGTGCCTCAGTTTACACATAGATGATTGATCGAAACTCAACTTTAAACATCACATCTGTTTATTTCCCGAATCAGCGGGCCAACTAGTTGCAATTAAGATATCTAGCTGGGAAAAATTTCTTAAGTGGCAATCAATTGCACTTTTTTTTTTCCCCATCCCAGGTATCGTCACTTGGAAGCGGAGGTGATCATGTGATGGATGCCATTTCTCAGTGTGAGCAATATGCCAAGGAACAAGGTGCTCAGGAACGCAATGCTCCCTGGAGACTTTTCTTCCGCAAGGAAATCTTTGCCCCCTGGCATGACCCAGCAGAGGACCCAGTGGCCACTCATCTTATCTTCCAACAGGTCTGGTCTCAGGGGAGGGGAAAATAAAAATAAAAATGTATCTGTCAATAAATCTGTCAAGATTAAATACGTTGGCCTAAGAGTGAATGTAACTATTGTGAAAAACCAAGATATCTGTTGGAGTGGCCTTAAAACATTGTCGTCTGTGATGTCAACTTGTAACAGTAACAAATTAGAATAGACGGGAAATTAGCATAGCGGAAGTTTGAAACAGTAATAGAACTCTTCGTATATTGATAATTATAAGAAAAGTAAAAGTAAACATGTATATTGGTAGCTAGTAAAGAGTTAAATAAAAGCCATTAAGGTTTAGAGGGAAGATTAGCGCCCCAGTTTTAAATTGAAGAGGGGATTGTGTTTTGCTGACGTCACTGACGGTTGAAGAGCTAACCAATGAGGGTTGATGTAGAGATCACAAAGCCGTGCTGGCGCCTGCGGTGGTACTTCTTCTTCACTTACCATGCAGATAGTCTGTGCGGGTGGTCGGCGTTATCTCTGGCCTGACGAGAGAGTTTTATGGACATGAATAATTTATTATGCCTAGCGTCGCTCGTTGACAGCTATGGCAGTCTGAGCAATTGAAAAAGCTGTTCTATTATTAACCTGGCGTAGCGCCAGGGCAATGGTGAGTTGTGAAAACATCAGGGACATGCTTCGTCGAGACTAGACCTAGAAGACAAGCGTTTTCAACATAGACTTATCCTGTAATGGAGAACGAGATGATATCACCAGGAATGGATGTTTAAAACCCAAATCTGTTCATGATGAGACTGGGATAAATTTGCCAGTCCATCATAGATCTAGTTACATATCGATGTTATATGAAATTTTATTGTAGATGTAGCAAATTGTGAGATACACTACTCTACCTATAGATCTGGAGACTAGATCTAGGTTTTGTTGTTAATTCTGAACATCTATCATGCCTATGTGGTGTCTCCATAGTGAGCTAGGCAAGCCATAAATATGAAATGATTAGTAGAGTATTATATTAGAGTTTTAGACAGTGTTAGTATTAGAAGAAATAATGGTTTAGTGTTTCAGTGGAGGATTTACAAGGATTTGGAATTATAATAATTATATTAGAAGTAAATCAACGTTTAGAACATAATAGCTTTGAATCTGAATATATTATGAATTTAATATGAATTATTATGATATTGTTTCTGACTCATATTTGTTATTGTAGTTAGAGTAGTAATTAAACCCTGCAGGTCTGCCAGTTAATCTATTTGTTATTTAGTATCTGGTGTGTGAGTGGAATTTAGATTTAGATTTGATACCTCTCAAATTATAAAAATGCAGTCGAACAAATAAACCCATGCATCTAAATTAACAAATATTACACACCATTCTTAACATCTTAAAGTTTACATCTGGAGGGAAAACTTAATTGGCAGCCCCTGACAAAATCCCTCACCTTCATTTCTCTTAAACCATTTAGTTATTGTTTTTATCATCATGGTCATAACACAATTGCCCTAAGTCATTTTAAAAATATTTTTAAGGTAATGTCTAACGTCCAGATAAAATAGAGTTAGTTTGTTTTGTTTCCTGAAAATCATGAAGTTTTGTATTGAGTGTTCAGAGTATGAATTTTGACCTGAAACCACTTTGCCCAAGTCACAAGATTTGCGAAGGAATGATACTTTCACACTCTGTTGTAGAAATGACTTAGGCAAATCTGTTATGGCTCTGACTTCGTAGAGATTTTATTTCTGTCATTTGGTATCTTTTTAACTTAGACCTGGGAGTTTCGTAAAAATTGCCAAAAGTGTCCCTCCCGTATACTGTATTTTTACAAAAATATTATCATTAAAGCTGCTATTTAAGTCTTTTGTGTAAAAGTTTCATTTGCCTTCATTTGGTTGGACAAAAGTGTGCTGAATTTATGACGATAAGTGCGGGAATTCACCTCTCCATGAATTTTTGTAGGACAGAGTACCAGCATTACTCGAAAGAAAAAAAAAATACTTTCAACATTTTTCTAATTTTTTGTTCTTTGCTCTGATCAGGTTGTTCGTGGTATCAAATTTGGAGAATACAGATGTGATAAGGTAAGATTATTTTTTTTGAAGAACAATGTGTGATGGAAATGGACAGAATTATGCTGCAGTTGTACCTCAAGTTGTTTTACTTGATGACTGCGGTCTCCCTTTCTCTTTCTGTGTCTCGTGATGTTTATGTTTGTCTCTCACTCTCTCACTTTCCCTATTTGCTCCATCTTCCTCTCTGTCCGTCTCTCATTCCCACACTGTCTCGTGTGTCTCAGTTTCTTTTTGTTTTTATCTCTCTCTCTCTCTTTCTGTTGCTGTAGTTGTCTCTCTCGCCCTTTCTCTCTTTCTTTCCTCTGCCTTTCTCTCCATCTTGTCTGCCTCTCATTCCTACTCTCTCTCCTGTATCTCATTTTCTTTTTGCCTTTGTTTGTCTCTCTTATTCTGTTGGTGTATTGTCTCTCTCGCCTTTTCTCTCTCTCTTTTCTCTGCCTCTCTGTCTGTCACTCTTTCCCATTCTTTCCCCGGTCCTGTGTCTCACTGTCTGTATGCCTCACTCTCTATCTCTTGCTGTATTTGTCCCTCTTGTCCTCATTCTCTCTCTCCAGGTGAACAACTTTGTGAAAAACTTTGAAGTGTGAGTGCATATATACTTACATGTATATATAATGTGTTAAATATCTGCCCATTTCAAAAGAAAAGCTTGATAAATTACCAGTCAGAAGACCCACTTCAGAGACATTTTCAATGGTTTCCACAGGAGGAAGATCTAGCTATGATCTCTGCCCAGCAGTACTATATTGAGTACGGCCTTGAAAATGATGCCCAGCGGCTGCAGAACTTGCTGCCATCCTACATCCCCGATGCCTACTTACAGAGGCCAAACTCTACCAACACATGGATGAAATTTATCATGGGCAAAATCGCAAGTCCATATTTCCAGAACCCGAAGATGGAACCTATCAGAGTGAGCAACAGTTGTCTTTCCAGCTGCAACGTTTCTGGCTATGCTTGAACCTCTTGATCAAAATGTGGCAAAAAGGAAAAGAAAAATCTGTATGTAGCAAAGCCTCGCATAAGAAATTTTACACAAACAATATAATAAAAACTTTGCACAAAGCCTCGTGTAAGGCATAATCCAGAAACGATAATAAAATATAAAGTTTTATTATATTGTCTCTGAATAATTTCTTACATTGGGCTTTGTTATATACAACTTTCTTTTTTTTATTATGTCGTTTCTGTATTATTTCTTTTGTGAGGCTTTGCTGCATACAACTTTTTCCTTTCCTTTTTGCCATGGTTTGACTTAGTGTAGTGCCATGTCAGGCCTTGCTGCGACACCATAGATTTTCTGGGTGTTTTTTTTTTTTTAATATTATTTCATCAATTTAACTTAAGTCTTCCATCAGTACAGTTTGTCTTCAGAAAGGGCAGTTTGATGTCTCCAGTGTATTTATTAACTTTTAGAGCTGCATTTATATGCCTTTTGTTAACCAGGAAAAAGACTGCAAATATTTGTACCAAAGCCAAACTACAAAGTGTTTGAAACATAGATTCAAATGAGTTGAATTGTGGACATGACATCAGCAAAGCTGCCAAACATTCCTCTTCAATAAGATTTAGCCCAATTTTGAGCTTTCATAATGGCAGTCTGATATTTTTATCGAAATGAAATAATGGGATCTTCTGATTATCCATTCTCATTATGCATTGGTGTTAGTCATTCAGTCGACTCCAACTCTACCAGATCGTAATTACTATTGCCCAGTTATACCAGTTGAAAGATGCCCTCACTGTTCCTTAAGACTGTGTTGGCTAAAAAAAAAACTTTAAGAAATCGACTTTTATATAATATTCAATTACATTCAAAGCCGCATTGAATGATCTTATAGACTCCTTAACCAAAAAAACAAACAAATGGCAAACTTTCAAACATTCATCATAACTAGACCAGCTGTGCTAAAATAAACCAATGTTGTTGCTTCTCCTAAAAAGTAGCCAAAACCATTTACTACAGTTTTATGGAGTGGTGGCAGCACAAGGCTATTTCTGCGCCAGCTTCTGTTTGTATTTCATGGTTTGGAAAAGTAGCAGTCATGCATTGTTATACTCAGAATGCCATTTGGTCACTTTGTTTGTTTCCCTGTCATCAGGTGAAGGAAGACATTGTCAGCTATGCCAAATACAAGTGGCCCCTTCTGTTCTCTCGGTTTTACGAGGCCTACAAGTTTTCAGGCCCCAGCCTGCCCAAGAATGACGTCATCATTGCAGTCAACTGGACTGGGGTCTATGTGGTGGATGACCAGGAACAGGTCTTACTGGAGCTGTCTTTCCCAGAAATTACTGCTGTGTCCAGTAGTCGGTGAGTGGATATAAATTTGTATAGACACTATGGTAACATAATAGTCTATGCTATATTTCATGGTTACGAGAAAAGCAAATAAAGCTTTTTTTATGCCAACATAGTGGTCTTTTTCATGTTTCATGGTCATGAGAAAAGCAGATAAAGCTTTCTTAATTTAACATAGTAGCATATTTCAGGTTTCATGATTATGAGAAAAGCAAACATAGCAATTTTACAAAGATGAAATACTCATTTTTTGGTGTTGCTTGTTCAGTGAATTATTGCTGGTACAGATTGGCACACCTGTTTCTAACTTTCTTTTTCACATGACACTATTGGGTTTGACTTAAAAGAGAACAAGGGTCAGTGCAGTTTTGGCTCAGATCTGACTATGACCACATTTGCACCTTTTGTTATACTCTCTGCAGAACTGGCAAAATGCACGGGCAGAGTTTCACCCTGGCCACAGTGAAAGGAGATGAATACACATTCACATCACCCAATGCTGAAGACATCAGAGATCTTGTTGTGACTTTCTTGGAAGGTCTGAAGAAGAGATCTAAATATGTCATAGCCATTCAGGATTACCTCTCACAGGGTAAGTTTCCTAGATAGATAAAAAGATGAGTGTAAACGGAAGTATTTCCTTTAGGATTGTGTTTCTCAACCTTATTGTGGTCCCACACCCACTTCAATTTTCCCACCATGATCGGACACAGTCAGTACACCATTATATCCCACACCCCATTCTGAATTTACCACGTCCCGCCAAAATATGTGAGTGGATTTGGCATACTCAGGCATAAGGTGAAATATTTATACCTCTTTAGAGAAACAAAATAACATAATACCTAGACAATTTCAAGCAAAATATTGTAACAGAATGCAGAAAAATGGCTATTTTTTATCATTGTGTTCAAACCCTCAGATGGATCTCAATTCCTGAGCTTCAAGAAAGGTGACCTGATTGTCCTGGATCAGCCCAATGGCTTGGATTCAGTTATGAATTCTGGCTGGTGCTTTGGCCAGAATGTTGCTTCAGAAAAGAAGGGTGACTTCCCTGCTGAGTGCGTGTACGTCCTGCCCACCATCACCAAACCGCCTGCAGAGATATTGGTAGGTGTTTTTGGGATTTTGTTACCTGTGACAGTGAAGTGGGCCCCGATCTGTCATTCTCATTGCCGCTTCTCAGAAGACGCTGTTGTTTTAAAGTATTTTATGCAAAATCTTCACCTACTAAGAGAGAAAAAGCATACACCGCTAAACTGTAAGTCGATGATTCTCAACGCGGGTGATTTTAATTTGGGGGGGGGAGGCGCACAAAAACAAAGAATAGGCCGACAGGGAGAAAACATGAATGGAGGACAATTTTGGGGGGCAAATGTGAAAAACGGGGTAGCCACTCTCTTGTTGTTCAGCTGTCACGAGGTGAGCTAGAGCATTCGACTTCGAGAGGGTTAATTCACACTTGGACTAGCACCCCAAAAAAGAAATAACACAAGTATAACTTTGGGTCAGGCCTGAAGGGCCATATAAATGTATTATAAATTCGAGTGCGTCAAAGGTATGGATAATACTATTTATCTAGTCTTACTTCTTATATTAATGACGATTGCAACATGCGTGATAATATCAGATATCTCTATTTAAATGGAATAAGTTACACACTTGCGCTATCAACAATTTCTATACTGGCATCACAATTTAACGGGAATACAATTGCATTGCAAGTAATTCAAATGCAGTAACTCAAATGCAAGTAATAAAGCACAGCTCAACTCTGAAAACACTGAAGTAACTATGAATCTAGCTGGACATCTACTAAATTCCTGTAACACACTAATTCTAGTCACAATAGTTATACAAGTAACTCTGCACAGGCGACAGCTCCTGGAACACACACTCTACAGTTCCGGTTAACACTTTGGTGACTCTCGGGTAGATCTTATTCTGGTTGGACAAACAATCATACCATCAGTTCACTCACAGATAAAGTGAGCGAAGAATCCAACTAGCGCAGCGTGTACACTAGTCCGGTACACAGAGACCTAGAGCTTTCTCTCTCTATCATCTTGATCGCCTATCTACGTCTTCTCCACTCAGGTAGGAGTCGACACCGAGCTTCTCGCAAAGCTTCAAAACATGAATATGAATCAAATGGCGCAGGTCAGTGTTTTATACCTCCAGCTGTTGCTAAGGTGCTATCACTTCATTGGTTGGATCCCCCTAGCTACAAAAATGCCAAGTTCAGCTTACTGCTTAAAAGCTTTTAAATACAGATCAAAAGCCTAGGCTCATAGATTCCAGACTCATAATTACAATTTAAGATAACTGAATTATGTGGGTCTCAATAGAAGCCGAAGTTGTGAAAATTTAGTTTTCACGGCGCCAGTAGTCAAAGTGTTAACTCACTCCCTCGAAATCATGTTTATACGTTTGCACTGCATGACTCCCAACAAACACCCTCATTCATCCCTACTCTATTCACGTTTCACGGGCCTGGAGTCTGTGAACTCGTTAATATTATTTTCCTGACACAGCTAATTCAAGGCCACCAGTTAATCATTTCATGTCACGATAAAATAAACAAGTCATGAACTGGCACGAACTCACTAACCATTTTAACCCCTGTCGGCTCGTGACATCAGCAACATGCTTAGATGGGTTTTTATGAACTAAAAAGGCCCCTTTTTTAAGGGCATTTGATAAGAAAGCTCTCTGTTTTATAATGAATAATCAACATGCCTGATGTATCTGTTGAGTTTGAGTAGGGATTTTTGGGATAGGGGGATGACAGAAAGTAATGGAGCTTAAAGGGCTGATTGCCTGCAAAAGGCTGAGAACCACTGCTTTAGATCATTAACTCCCATACCCCATTTTAAACGTTAACCCATACCCCGCGCGCTACCCGTAAAGCCCGCTGCACGGTCAGTGACCTTACTCACGGAGAATCTTATCTGGGGTCACTGATCCGTGCCGCTATGCAATGACCACAAACGCTGATTCCAAGCTGACAGCTGTAGTTTTCGTGAGAACGAAGCATGATAACTAGCCACGCCCTCCCAAGCCCTACACAAATGGTTTCATCTTGATTGACACATACTAATAAACCAATGTGGGCATTTGGGGCAAAGATTATTTCAGAGCTTGTTTCTGATTGGTTCTTAGATACAGACAACTCCAGATGGTAGTCAGCTTGTGGGAAAATGAGATAATATTGCAAATTTGTTGAGCAACAGTTCGCATGTCGATGTTACATCTTTTGAAAGTGTGGGGAGAGCCTTTGAAAGCTTAGTCTTTGTGATTCCGACCAGTGGTTCACTGGTTAACATGTCCATGCCACAATGCGTTTGATTTAGAAGAGATACAGTGAACAATAACACGGTAGTTACGTCTCAAAAAGGTCAGTGACCTGATGCGTGAAAATACGGCTTGCGCGTGGAGCGGTCAGCTTGACCTTCCCGACTTTTGCCGCCTGTGCGGCGTGAGCGCTTGCGAGTAAATACCGACAATTGCCGCCCCTCGCAGGGTGAGGGTTAATAACAGTATATTGTACTTTCAGTTCACTGTACTCACAGCCAGTTTGTGTTTTGTTACCACCCACAGCTTTTGTTTTGTTACCACCCACAGCTTTTGCCAGACCCCCTTAGACTAAATGAGACAAAGGTTGAATTATTGCTCTTCTAAGATCTTCAAGTCAGCAGAGGGTCTTGCCATCTTTGTGTCAGTTTTAGCTTTTGTGAACTTCTGTCACTGCTTAACGCTGATTTGCTTGTGTGTCATTTAATTTTCTGGCTTGTTTCCTTTTGATTTGTATCACGTGTATAACTTTTCACCCAACAGAACCTGTTTATCCAGTCTGGTTCCCTGTCTGACCAGTTCCCCCAGGAAGATGATGTGGTCAAAGAAAAAATGGTCCTTCACACACTGGAACTTTATGCCCAAGATCATTTCAGGTGGATACAAAAACCTGAATTTTCTCTTCGTAAAATAACTGTTTGTTTTCACGACACCTTAGATTATCAGTAGATACTAAAAAAATTTAAATACTAATTTTCTGACATGGACCCATGGAACATATTTTCCTGTCTGAAAGAGGCCAACATCAATAAACTTCATTAAAAAATTTGGTACTTATTTACAAAACTCTTTTCAGATACATACAGAGCTGTTTTTGAGAATTTTACAAAGTGATAAAATTATACAGAACTATTTAATTCCACTCATGAAATTTACATTTATGAAGCTCTGAATACAGAACATAAACATTGTTACCTAATCGACCATAAAAGGCACAGTGTTGCCATTATCATGCTGTTGCACTGTAAAATCCAAACTCAAACTCCTATGTAGAAAGTGCTTTCTTGTCTTTCATTCGAAGAACCCCTCCCAAGAACACACAAGGCAGATTGAGCGGCACTCTGAATCGGCAGCTGAGACGACCTAAAGCTGAGCTTTGGCAACATTCCAAGGACCCACTGAAACAGCCACTACTGAAGAAGCTGATTGGCAAGGAGCAACAGAGCAATGAAGCTTGTTTGTGTTTCATGGATATCCTTTTGTTCACTACACATATCATGGGGTATTTGCCTTATTGTTTTATGCGACATTTGCAGATTTTGAGGTAATGCCATGAAAATGGTTCTCTCACTCCTATCCTAATTTCATTAAGTATAAGTGTCATTCCAATCAATTGAAAATTTTTCAAGGTATGAGTTTTGTGAGGCAATGTTGTACTCTGATTTTACACAACTCTTCAAAGTTCCGATCCTGTTTTTCTCAAAAAGATAAAAATGCCCATAAAACAACACGGAAAATACCAGATGGTTTAGCATTATATAGCACATCTGTCTTGAAGCATCTTTCATAATTTGTGGCAGGTTCAGGGGCAGAAATTCTTTGCACAGTGGCTAGACAGATATCAGTGAGTATTTAGAATCTTTTATTAGAACTTGTGAAAGCTGAAACACAAGGTATTGAAATTATTATTCTCTCATCTGTTTATAGTGAAAATTTAACAAATCAATTCATCCCTGAATTGTAGGTTTAGTCTTTTGTAATATCCCTTCAAGAAATTTAAGAGTGGAGGCAGCTTGGTACTTGGTACATCTTCATGATTTTACAACTCTAGCTCTTCCTTGACTCTGATTACGTATTCTGAAGTATATGGGTGACCACCCAAGCCGTCGAAGTCGCATTGCCAACGAGTTCACTGATCAGATCTTCACAGCTCCCATCAACAATGTAAGTTTATAGTGATATTACACTTGCTGTTTTAATTGCTGCTGACATCCAGACTTTTCAATCAAAAAATTGGTAAAACCCATTGCATCAATCTAAAATAGCCAGTGTCATAAGTCACTTTCCTATTTAATGAGTTAAGAGTAACAGTAACTTGGTATTAACTCTTTCAGGTACTCATGCCAATCCTGAGATCTTCAACACTAAATCATAGTACCATTTACACACATTAGGATCTTCATCATGGCACAAGGGGAACCTAAGTGGGTTCATCTCTGAAGAGATCTTTATCCTACTGGTGTTAGTAGCTGAGCTGAAATTAAATTTTATATCAGAGAAAGTCTATAAATTTCAGGTCTGAATTTTTACATGCTTACAGACGGAGTGCTCACACTTGAAGACATGGTTTACTATTAGAGAAAATTACTAACAAGAAAGTTAATCTTTCCTAACTGATTTTTATTTATTTATATTATTTTTGCAAATGCTTTCGAATTTCTTTGCTTCACATTTGCGTTGGTTTGTACCTGAAAGGCAATTATATTTCTGTATATTTGCAGGAGATTCTGAGGGATGAGATTTATTGTCAAACCATGAAACAACTCACAGACAACAGAAACAGGTGCGCTTTTATTTTTAAGTTCTGCTCGTTATAGCGTCTATGATTAAGATCTTCTCTGAAGACTTCGGATGAAGGTCAGCACTGCAAACGGGGTCCAGCGGGAGGCCAATATATTGTATGGCAGCGCTGCCCCTCGTGTTTTGTTTATTTGGTTGCCGCGACTGTCGTTTTTTTTTTCACGTTTTTTTTCCCACACTATTTTCGCGTGTTTATCTATCTTGTCACCCCTACTATATCTAACAAAATGGTATAGTCCGATTATGTTTATTACGATGCAACTATTCATAACTATTCGTCATACTCATGTAATTGTACTGATGGTCTGAAGTTCGAACTGGGGAAAATCTTGGAGAAACTTTTACTTTGATGCTGGTTGTCTTCTACATGTGAAATGAGAAGAAAGGCGCTGCGTGCGTATTTGAGAGGCCGTTCTATGTCTGTAATTATGAATTCCGATGTAATATTAGGGCATGCTGCATAAGGGCGTCTGTCAGTAGGTTTTTCATCACGAAAAACTGGGAGAAAATGACCGACTTTGTTGTTGGTCGTTGTCTTTATTTGATGTGGTAATTAGAGAGATACTGTGTTGCTTTGATTAAACCGCTTTTCAGTACATGTATGTGCTGTACGACCTGGAAATCAAATCTCTCGCTAAAACTAACATCATAGTACGTGAAAGCTTTACATAGTAGAGGAGGGAAAAGGCAATGCCACGATACATGTGGTTAGTAAATTAAACGCCTGGCTTAAAAAATAATTTGTTCACTTGAATGGCCTGACTTAGGGACAGAAAAAGCGCAGGGGTCTTGGGAAAATGATAAAAGGTTTGTTATATGGCATGTAAATGCAGAAAATTCTTGAATTTGGGCCTTCCATTTCACAATAAAACTTACTGCATATCATCACAAGTACTTTATCCAAATATCATAGGGATCACATACGATTTATCCACCACTATTGTTGTTATTGCGTCCTAAAACATACACGATACACGTGTTCACAAGGTGCCCGATTGACCCGACCGCCGAGGTTATCGGCAACACGCGAACGATCGGCTGACTGGCCGCTGGCTATCCCCGCTCGGGGCGTTACATAGACGAGTTCACTCATCGTTGGACGAGGGTTAAGATTAAATTGTCTTCTCTCCTCCCCCACCCCCTTGTTGATATTGCCAAAAAAAAAAAGAGAGAGAGAGAGATTGACCCATTTTAATCTGTCTAGTTCATTTTCCAGTTCATAACTTATTAGACCCATATTCTCAACAGAGAAAAGCCATAAAATAGTCCAATTAGTAGCCTACCTCAGAGGATCTTTCATACCAGACTTCTCAAATAGTGGGAAAAAGAAAAAAACTACTGCTGCATGCCTTTTTGGGGTTGGTCAAACTCAGTTTTAAAAATGCTCATCATGGATCTGGCAGGCCCCACAAGCACATAATAGCATTAAGCAGGAATATTGTCCATTTATTGTTCCCAGCGTCAGTGAGGAGAGAGGCTGGGAGTTGATGTGGTTGGCCACGGGATGTTTCCCACCCAGCACCAACCTGCTGAAGGAACTGACAGCTTTTCTGCGAACTCGATCACACATTGGTATTGCAGCGGACAGTCTCAACCGACTTCAGAAGTGCCTCAGGTGGGTTAACAATATACAGGAGTTAATTGACAGACATATAAATAATCTAGAGGCAAGGTGCTCGCCTCTCATGCCAAGGGTCCCGGGTTCTAAACCCGGGCAGTGCAGGCATGTTGGAAAGTGGATTTTTCTCATATTTTCAAGTCCCTGGTCCTATTGGGGGGTAGGATCGAGTAGTTCTTGGAAATTGGATTTTTCTCATATTTTCAAGTCCCTGGTCCTATTGGGGGGTAGGATCAAGTGCCTAGTCTTCTCGGATAAGGACGAAAAAATTCGGAGGGCCCGTGTGCACGTTGCGCACGTTAAAGATACCTTGGCAGTTGGAAATCGTAAAGAGCAGGCCGAAAGGCCGCTGCCCGGGCAAAATTGAAATTAATAGATAAAATTTATCTATATCATCCCCCCCCCCCCCCCCCCCCCCCCCCCCCCGCCAGAACAAGAAATAATAAAACAAGTAAAGTGAGGTGTAAATGCCAAGGGCAGCGAACCTCCTAAAATAAAGACCTCAAATCATTGTGCACCGGTATTCTTGTGCTGGGCAGATGGGTTCATTGAATGTCAGGGAAGTTGATAGAAGTGAAGTAAAGGCAGTCAAGTTGAAACTGAGGAAAATGATTGGAAATCTGGGCACTTTTTTTTTTCATTTTAAATTCAGATATCTATGAAAATCTTGGTGTCTGAGGGTGAATTCAGATGGATTTGGTAGACAGAACAGTACAGCTCTCTGTTTTGGTTAAGTCTGGTATTTAGTAGAACTTTCAAAATTGTCTCCAGATGTTGGTTGTTCATGCAGTGTATTTTTTCATTCCATGTCTTAGAACAATTTGGTATTCACATTGAACCTTTAAAATTGTCTATAGATATAAGTGGCTCATGCACTGTATTTGTTCATTCTCCCTCTTAAAATAATTTGGTTAGATTTGATATTTCCTAGAACACTTAAAATTGTCTGTAGGTGTTAGTTGTTCATACAAACTTTCTTCATTCTTCCTTTTGGAACTGTTTGGTAATTCTGGTATTTACTGGAACCTTGAAAATAGTCTTTAGATGTTAGTGTATTCATGCAGTGTATTTCTTCCTTCTCCATCTTAGAACAACTTGGCTAGATTTGATATTTACCAGAAACTATAAATTGTATCTAGATGTCAGTTGTTCAATGTTATATATTTCTTAATTCAGAAACGGTGTGCGCAAGTACCCACCGCACCAAGTGGAGGTTGAAGCCATTCAACACAAGACCACACAGATTTTACATAAAGTCTACTTCCCTGATGACACAGATGAGGTAAGGGTAACGTTAACAGTCACTTTCCCAGTGCAAGAGGAAAGTTAACAGCCTAACGATTGGTCAATCAGTCAAGAAGTAGTAGGCAGTGAGGTATGCATTGTCCAGTCTCAGAATCAAAGGTAACTGGAACATATGCCCCATGTATGACAAAGTGGGAGGTGTTAGGTGTATTGCTCTTTCTCAAAATATCTCTAAAAGCTGCAGCAAATCCATAGGATAGTGGCAAGGCTTAGAACAATGGAGAGAGGGGTGTGTGTGTCAAAAGTTCTGCCTTAGCAAAAAAAAAAAAGGGCAAAGAAACCATACAACAAAATTTTATTTCCCAGGGTTTTGAAGTTGAATCCAGTACAAGAGCCAAGGATTTCTGTCAAAACATTGCAAACAAACTGGGCTTGAAGTCAGCTGAAGGTTTCAGTCTCTTTGTGAAGATTTCTGACAAAGGTAAGAAAGAAACTGTTTTGTCTCTTGGTACATTTTATTCATATTTTTTAAAATTTTACTTGAATATTTATGGGTTGTTTTTTAATTTATGAGAACAAGCTTACCTGGTTTTTGTTGTTGTTGTTGTTTTGGGAAGGGGGGTGGCAAGTCTTCTACTCTTGAGAAGGAAGTGTTGTCCTTTCCGTATCAAGAGATGAACAATATCACACTTTGTATTGGCATATGGGAGTGTTCCTATCATGCACAGTTATGTATGAATGTCTGCCCGGACACTATTTGCACTGACCAAAAGAGTAGAAGTAATCCTTTGATTATAAATAAAAAATGGTAATATGTGAAATTGTCAGCTTTTGAATTTGGTTTTGTGACAATGAAAAAGATTTTTCCTTCAGTTTTTTGGGGGGGTTTGGTCATTATTTGTACAAGAGGGTTTGCTTTTTATGTTCTGTGTTTATTTCTGTCACGTACTTGATCTCAAGTTTGGTTGTGCTGGTTCTGTTTCAGTGATAAGTGTTCCTGAAGGTGATTTCTTCTTTGACTTTGTCCGCCATCTGACAGACTGGATCCGCAAGGCCCGTCCAGTTCGAGAAGGTAGGGACAAATGGTTGCATCAGTACTGCTTAAGTCTATATCCAGTGGGTGGTTTGTGGACGCCTCTGGTAGGATCTCCTTCCGTCCTATCGTTCTGTTATATTTGTCTGTCCTGCTTTCTCCTGGCACAAGGTGACCGTTATCATGTCAACATGCTTTCTCCAAGGTCAAACTTAACTCAGACTTATTCTGTATCCACATCAGCGCATTCTGATAGATCTCCTGTAAAGCTTTGTAGTTAAACTTTACAAAGTGTTAGAACAATCCTTAAGGGGGGGCGCGGGTCCTGAAATCGAAATTAGGCCTAAAAATACCGATATCGCAATTTTGTACTTTTCAGTTAGTTTATCCATTTAGGAACACTATTTTACTAACCAAATGTCAATTTTGAATGTTTATAACCCTGAAATATGCCTTTTAGTGAGTTAGGGGGTCAAGAAAAAGGCACAAGAATCATGCCATTGGGCTGCAAAATTAGCCCTAAATAACATCTTAGTGTCGCTATCAAAACCCCTACTCCCCCATACACATTTGTCATAAGCCTTTGGTGGTTTGGAAATCATTGTTGAGGCTCAGCACACCAGTAATGATGACTTTAGCCATGTGTAACACGTTTCAATAACATTTTTATTGAAACAAACTTTCAAATGCAATTTTCTTGAAATTGCACTTTTGATCAGTGATTTGTGAACTAGTTTTTTTAATTATTGAAAAATTTGGCTAACAACATGTTTGAACAAATCAAAAAATTCATACAGAAGGAAATTTAACTTTTCATTATTTTTTTGGGGTTGAATTTTTTTGTGAAAGAAAATAAGAAAAAATGGAATTCCGCTACATACCATTTTCAAAAATTTATAACAGAAGATATCAAAGATATCAAAATTCCCTTCTGTATAAAGTTTTTAATTGGATTGAATAAGACATAAGAGAAGTTTCAAATAAATCCAGTAAAATTTGGCGAAGCCTATCTATATTGAATTTGGTACTTTTTGGGGACTCAAAATCCAAGATGGCGGCGCTACCATGGCAACAATATGACAAACAAATTTTTTACTTTTTTTTTCTGCTAATTCAGACATCCTGAATTCGATTATAATAGTTAAAATTGTCTATTTCTCATAATAACAAAAATCGCCTCCAGGACCCGCACCTCCCCCCCCCCCCCCCCCCCCCCCCCTAACACTCTGAAATTTATTTTCAGAGGTGAGATACCTTCACGATTTTTGCAGTAATGATAGAATACCTTTTGTTATCCATCTGGTGGCCTTTTCTCAATTTGTGTAAAAAGTGGAGTACGCATTGCGAAATCTGAAATGTTTCTAACCCTTTTCCTTGTCAAGTGGAGGAATGTTGAAATAATGTGAAATAGTTGCTACATTCATTATAATAAACCTGGTGTGGCTTATTGTATTTTCAACCATCATCGTTTCTTCATTCCCCAATACAGAAGATCATTTCTGCCCCCCCGCAATTGGCCTTAACAAGACGCTTTAGCTAGATGTGTGCTACATTTCACTGAGGTTCTTGACCCTGTCACTTCATGTATTCCTGTTACTGAGTTTATTGAGTTACAATGCATGTTTATGTAATGGTGCGTAAGGTGTGTGTACCATGTATGTGCTCTGTGGAAAAAGAATTTCCCTCATGAGATAATAAAGTGATTCGATTCTTATCTTATCTTATGTGTCCATTTACATTTTCTGTTCTCAGGTGTACAGCCCTCATTCACCTACCAGGTTTTCTTCATGAAGAAGTTGTGGATTAAGACAGTGCCGGGCAGAGATGTCCAAGCTGATGTCATCTTCCACTATCATCAGGTAAACTTGAAGACCTGTCATTATCCTTATTCACATGATTCCGTCAGCTTAGCACAGTCCTTTTTTTTTGCGGAAGTGAGCTAATTCATAGAGATTTCATACAGATGAATAGTTCTAATTGTGTTCATTGTAATGGCCTTGTGGAAGTTACTGTCATAGTGCTTGTATAAGATGACATTATTGATAAATATGACATACAAATGTTTCTTTCTTAAATTGCTGCAATAGTTTCTCATAAAATGTACCTCATTCATCAATGTCATAAATATCATGGTAGATTTCTACACATATTTGTTTCATTTTGACAAAAATACATGGGTATTTGCATGTGAGAAAAGTACCGTGGGAATTTGCCATGACAATGAACTTTGACGCAAAATATTGTTTGTGAGATCTATAAATAAAGAACTAGTTAATATACACTTTTTTTTTCTATTTTGAGAGGCAAATTATTTCCTAAAGAATGTACCATTTGACGATATTTTATATCCATTATGAAAATTTGAATGGATTCATTATGAAAGTTTTGAATATATTCAATATGTCCATGAATATTATTTTGTCTCCTCACAACAGGAATTGCCGAAGTATCTGAGAGGTTATCACAAGTGCACTAGAGAAGAGGCTGCCCAGCTGGGAGCACTGATCTACAGGGTGTCTTTTGGTGATGACAAGAGCAACCTTAACAAAATAACGTAAGTATTCTGCTGAGCGGTTTTTGTAAGAAAGTTCATAATAATAATTTAATACCGTTTCATTGAAGGGGAGGGTTGTTGAATGAATGCCTTAAATGTTAGTTTGATTTCCCATTGCTGCTACCCAAGATAGGGGCCATAAGAAAGTTATGTTTCAACACTTAAGGTGCCACAACTTAAATGACATTTTGTTTGATCCTCAGGGAACAACTGAACCGTTTCATTCCCAGTGATTTAGTCCGAGCACAGTCTGCCGATGACTGGAAGCGGGTAAGTGTTTACAATTCCAGTGCTGATTATTCATGTCAACAGGCTATGTTTCCTAGTGCATAATATGATGGACAGTGACACCTGAGCAGCTGTGTAGGCAGTGTTACCTGAACAACAATGCTTGGGATTCCTACATAGCCCTGGATTCCAGGGATCCCTGAAAAAGCCATGGAATTTATGAATTTGTGGAAAAGGCCCTGGAAAAGTCTAGGAATTTTAAATTTGGGAACAGGCATTGGAAACTACCTGGAATTCATAAATTTGAGAAAAGGTGGCGGAATGACTTTATTTATATAATTTTCCAGTGGTATCACTGTACAGGAGAGTCATTTAACATGTCACTGATGTAGGAAATTTTTTGAGATCGATGGCAGCTTGGAGGAGCGCTACAAAACAGGCAGTTTTCAACCTTTCTTTCTTTCCAAAAAGACTTCCAATTCTAGGGGGATACCACCTTCAAGTAGAAGAAGAAAACAACTTTTTGGACATCTATGTTCAAAATAAAATGGCTCAGAATGAAGTATTGCTGTTGAGCCAGGGAAATATGCCCCAAGTCAAAATCAGTGGGGTGACCCAAAAATCTTCCATATGGCCTTACCTCAGTTGCTCTTAATGGAAAATTTATTGATATTTTTTTTTTCCTTATTTCTTTTAACAGTCCATAATCTCGGCCTACAACAAGGATGCTGGTATGAGCCCAAATGATGCCAAAGTCAGCTTCTTGAAGATCATCTACCAGTGGCCAACATTTGGATCTGCCTTCTTTGATGTGAAGGTGAGTAAAAGTCTCTGATCTCACCAACAGTGCATTTTTTTTGCTAGTCTTTACACCCAGACTGGATATGTCAACAAAAGGCCTGACAATTTCATCAGTTGTTTTTTTTCTTCTGAAGAATTAATTTGTCTGGCTGCCGGTCTAAATTGTTATTGAAATAATGCAGCACTAACTGAGGCACAGAAACAATATCTAATAGCATGCATGACGAAGTTTTTGTTATTGTTATAAGATGTTTGTTTATAAAGGCTTTAATCACTATTACTGTTAATTTCCAGTACCACTTGTTTTGCAAAGATAGTAAGCAGTATTATGTTATTGTGAGGACAAGATACACTAATACCATTTGTTTATAAATGCTATTCATTATATATTAAATCATCATTGTTCTATAAAACCGTAGTAAAGTAACTGGTTTTGAATACTTTTCAGAAGCAAAAAACTTTTTTTATTTTAGCACAAGTGGTCTAGCTGTGATGACTGTTTGAAAGTTTGCTATTCAATTGTTTTTCAGCTTAGAAGCCTATAACCAAGATTATTCAATGCAGCTTTGAATGTAGTTGAACATACAGGGTGATTCAAAAAGAATGAAATGCACATAAAATCAGTTCATTGTTTTTGAATCACCCTGTATATATAAAACTCGATTTTTAAAAGTTTTGAGTTACTATAGTCTAAGGGAATGGTGATGAAATTATGAGCATTTAGGTGCATGACCAAAAAAAGAAAATAGGTTTGCTGTTATTTTTATTGTTGTCTTATTGTATACTGTGACTCGGTAAGTGCAAAATTTATCAACTGTTGGCAGCAGAAGTGAAGAAAACGAATTTCATTGAAGAAAAAACACAAATTTATTTCTGTCTTGCTATCCAGTAAGTACTATCAGTGAGTCTAGTGTTGGCTTTTAAAAGGAGTTTTGTTGTTCTTTAGACATACTTTTACAAGTTATTTTTTTGGCAATTTGACAGCAAACCACAGAGCCTAACTACCCTGACAACTTGCTGATTGCTATCAACAAGAATGGTGTAAACCTTATACATCCTCAGACCAAGGTGAGAGTGGGTGTCAATCTCTCATTCATGAATGCCCATAATTAAACCAGTAGAGCAGTGTTTCTCAAGATGGGGCGGACGCCCTACCTGTGGGGCCTGGCAGTATTTTGGTGCGGCATGGGACTTCAGAGTGGGATCTAGGGATTTTTCATAGAAATCTTAATTTCACTGTGTATTTTAATTTAACTGTGTAGATAAAGTGTTGTTTGGTTATATCGTGTTGGTGATTTCCTTGTTTAGCTCAGATTAAAACATCAGATATTCTTAAAAACTTTTTGTATATTCTGTATACTAACTTTGTCCAATCATAATGGGATGCACATTTTTGGCTGGGGGAATTGAAGTGGGGAATGGGGCAAAAAGGTGGAGAAACACTACACTAGAGACTGATGTCTTGATAATAATAAGGATCATTGGCACTGTACGTGTTTAAACTAGGATTCAGAATTGTATATTTCTTCTGTGAACCTCCCATGACACTGAAAATGTTATCAGCTGCAATAGTTGACTTATTTTTAATGGTTCTTTTGTGATTCAGGAACTGCTGGCAACACATCCATTCTCTAAGATCTCAAACTGGAGCAGCGGCAATACTTACTTCCATATGACCATAGGTAACCTGGTGCGTGGTAGCAAGCTGCTGTGTGAGACATCCATGGTAAGTGACAAAATACTTTTAAAAAACACAGAAAATCTGTGGGGTATGGTAAGGCTTGAAGCAAAGTCAAAATGTGGCAAAAAGAAAAAGTTAAACTTTTGAATATTCTACAGTTTTTTTATTTGTGTAATATTCTATCCTGTTTTCTTTCCTGAAGAAGGTTAGAATCCGAAAGTTTGATTTCTCTTTCATTTGCCTTTGCATTTGTTTGTATCTTTTCTGTATTATTTTCTATTGAGGCTTTGCTACATAAAACTTTTTCCTTTTGCCACATCTTGACTTTGATCTGTGGTAAGTGCCTGTAATATGGAAGTCAACATCTGTAATTGTAGCTCAGTACACTATAGACTGGTGAGATATTTTTTTTTAATCAATAGTGATGGTATTCACAATCTCACAGAGTTGTCCATAAAATATGTTTATATGTCAGTGCTCTCAATGCATAGACAAGCATTTCCTCTTCATCTTCGGTTTCTTGTCACTTTCGAATTTTAATATCAAAGGAGCAGAAAAATTTATCCACAAAAGTAAAAAAAAAATAAATGATAACATTATAAAAGAAAGGGGAGAATCATTAAGCTGATAAAGAAAGAGTTCAAAGTGTGAAAAGGAAACAGGTGGGAGAAGAGGTACATAGAGAAATGGATTGAGGCAGTGTGAGTGCATGGAAGAGGAGAGGTGAACAGACAGGAAGAAAACTTTCTGCTTACCAAAAAAATAAATGAAAAAAAAACAAAAAAATAACCACTGTATCTCTTTGCCTTTCCAGGGTTACAAAATGGATGACCTTCTGACCTCTTACATCAGCCTTATGTTGAACAATTTAAACAAACAGCGGAGGAACTAAGCAACTGACTGTCAAGCGGACCAACCAGATCAACTCGCAACAGAAACACATGTTGTACCAAACCTATAAAGCCTTCTGTAATGAATGATGTACAACATAACATTGGCCATGAAATAAATCTGTCACACCCCACACAACATGGGGAACATGGTGACTTACTAACATTCCTGTCTGTCATCAGATAAAAGCTATTCTATGCATGTTGTGGAAAAAAAACTTGTTTTGCTACAAAAATCTCCTTTATCAAATTATTTTTGTGAAGTGGGAACCCCAGGAATTGACAATGGCTGAAGACAGCCATGACATTTATGGAATTATTTGAATATGGAAATAAGACAGAGAACTGTAAATGTGGGGAAATAAGAAAATATGAACTATACATTGTTCCAGTTGACTTTACCAGGGATTTGAAACAATTCAAACCTGTGAATTCAGTGTCTTTGCAGTGTAAGCTGAAGTTGTACTGTCGGTGACTAAGACTTACAAAAGATTCTATAACTTGTCTACTTTAATCCCAAAAATTCTTCAAAGGTACATCATTTTGTGCACCCTTCTGTTGTTGTTTTTTTTTTCCAAACACAGAATTTTGGCATGAGAAAAGAAAAAAATAAAAGAAAACCAACAATCGTAATGAAAGTACAGGGTGCTTTCAAAGAGTGACCATTTCAAGTTTTTGCAACACCTGTACTTTGATGTTCTGTGTTGCTTCTTAAATATATATGCAAAGAAATAATTTACACAATGTTGGGCACTACTTTTGGCAACTACTCTTACCTATCACTATTTTGATACAAGTCTATAGACCAGTGCTATAAACATAAATTGTGTACAGTTGTAATATTTTTTTAAATCTTCATTTACAATTTGTTTGAATGCTATTTCCATATTTTGCATTGGATCCAATATTTATTTTGATTGGTTGTTAGAATTTGGAATGATTTTGTTGTATTTGTTGTGAAAGTGAAAACTATACAGATTATAATATTATTTTTTGTGTGATTCATTAGAAGGAGATTACATCAATGCATGTATGTGATTTGTGGGTTTGTATATAGTTGTGAAATGAGTTACCATACCAGTCTCCCTTAACAGGACAGAATGTATGTAAATTGCGATGTAATAACAATGGCCTAATGATGTAAATTGTCAGAGAATGGAGGGAGAGACAGGCTTGTCCCTCAGTGTTTCTGACACCACTTGAATAGACATTTTTCCGTTTATACAAGGTAGTGAATATTATGGTCACATTTTGACATCCTGAATGTACTTGCATGGTCAGTTCTTGTCCTTCACTGAGGATGTATTGATAAATTATGTTTCCAGCTGCTTATTTGTCCCATGCATGTATTGTGGTTTGAAATGATGAAGTACATTTTATTCATATGCTTCACCCATGAGCCTCTATTATGCTACAAAAGCATGAATACTTTCTGTTTTTCATTACTGATTAACCCTTTTGCTGCCAAGCCCAAATGCCCTTCCTTCCTTCAGACTACCAGAATAATGGATTATCGGGTAGACAGCAGGAAGTAGTAAAATTGGGGTGCAAAACATGCCGGAACAATGTCAGCCAATATTTTGACCTCGCGGCAGTTTTAGCATGAAACACTAGGCCTTCTGTAACATACGATGGCAGCAAGAGGGTTAAAGTTCAGTTGCATACTTTCTCAGTTTCATTTTTCAAGGCTTTCAGATGTCCAGCAAGAAATCAGGACATTACTGTGTAGTATAAGAACCATTTGACATTTTTTTTGTGTGCATGTATATGTGTTTTCTATAAAGAAACCTGGATCATATAAAAACAGAATAATTGTTTCTGGTTTCTCAGCGAGGTATTTTTTGCAAAGTTTGTACTCCCTGTTGTGTAGGCAAGCTTTTCCTATTTTCAGCTACATATCCTTGTTGAAATTCCACCAAAGAAAGTCAGTATAAAACTCAAAACATTCCATACAAAACAAAGATTATAATGATAATGCAGAAAGTTCTGAGCAACAAAGATGGAAACTGTATTGGTGAAGATGAGCTCAGAAACATTTCTGAAAGAGATTTATACAACAGATGTAATTGAAGATGGCTGTGAGTAGTAAATGAAATGACCAACAGGAGGCTTTCAAATATAAAGGAATTCTACGGTTTTACAATTGTATATTAATTAACTACGAGTACCAACCATGATGAACAGTATTTCATTATTTGCAGCACCATATATATTTATACTCACCTTTAGACCAAATATGTTTATTGCCAGCATCTATTCAATTCCAATATTTGAGGCGTTAATATAAATATAAGCAAATGTATACAGGAAAACATATTTCCATTGACCACTTCTCTCCAAATTAATATACTATTTAATAGAGGGAAATGCTAAATTCCCCCTTTCCATTTATACATCAGTTCACCCTTTAAAAAAAAAAGTTTTATATTGTACAAAAAAAATAAACTCTAAAGAACAAAAAATATGAATGCAGAATTCTATTTTTATTAATGCTTTTCATTGGTTGCCATTTAATGCAGTGTGTATCCCATAGCAAACTTACAAGTTTGAGTGTGAGCCATCTTTTTTTACCCATTTTAAGCAAACATTCCAGTGTTATTTTATTTTATATTTTATTTATTTTTTTAGTTTATTTTTCTTATTTGGTTGTCCTTTTTTTTTTTTTTAAAGCAAATCGTATACTATTTTGGTTGTGCCTATATATGCTTGATACATAACAGCCAGGGTTGTGTTTACCCTTCCGCTTCCCCTCTCACGCCATTTGCCTTTTCTCTCCATATTTTTGTATCTTCAGTTGCCTGTTTTTTGCATTTTTTTTTTCTTTTGGGTCTTTTATTATTTGTTTTTCAGCTGTGCACATGCATTTTTTTCAAACTGAAAATGCACTGCAAATATTCTTGTATAATATTAAGTTTCAATGAAATGATACCCTGTGTATTTTGTGTAATAACATTATTGATGTCAAACCCGTGCTCATGGAATTGGTAAGATCACTAAGTTTTGCAGCAAGTTAAAGTAACATTTGTTAGCCTTTTCTTAAATGACCCAAAAAAGAAAAAAAACCTGTGCCACTTTAACGAATTTGGATGCCTTTTTCCTAATTCATAAACGCAACACGTTTTTTGTGACCAGGGCCACCGAAACTGCTTCACAGAAGATGTCCAACTTAACTTGAAGCAAAATTTAGGTCTTGCTCAGCACAAGCATTTTACATACCCAGTGGGAGCCCCAAAAAATTAGAAGGCAAAATGCCAGCATCAATGCTAGAACAAGGCTCTTCAGCTACAAGGTTCACAAATAGGTTTTTGCTCCCTGTACAAGAGAGTACTGTATAAAGGACTAAAGAAATGTCTGATATCATATATATATATATATATAATGGAATTATTTTTTTTTTATCATCCAGCACTTACTGTTTCAAATTACATTTTGACCATACCCATTGTATTAAACGTACATTTGCCTTATATGTATTTGAAACACTGATCATCCAATAATTTTATCCTGTATCCTGGTTGCTTGTGAGATTTATATAAGGTTTATTTATTAAGATTTGAAATTTGGTTGTTGTTTTTCTTTTGTTGTTGTTTTTTAAATTTGGAATGTCTCTTTGTATACCATTTTTTTGTGGCATATCAATTTTGCTGTGAGTGAGAAGACTTTATGCTCCCCAAAACACTCTGTATGTTGGCAGGTGATCTTTGAGTTCTGTGGGCTGTGTCATCTGCTGCACCCTTGTGTTCCTTTACCCAGATGGTAGATGTGTTGATAAGGCTGTTACATGGTTGCATTAGCCAGCTGTTCAGTGTTACACTACAGGGATGTTCACTAGATTCATTCAGAGACAGTTACATAGTTGCATTAGCCAGCTGTTCAGTGTTACACTACAGGGATGAGAGACATTGGGTCCGTATAGTGTGTTATTTTTGCTGCATACCATAGTTTGGATCAACGGGGCTCTGTCTATTGTGTTTCAAATCCTTAGATAAAAACCATCTAGTTGTCAGTCTTATGCTTCAGGAATGAGAGACATTGTACTGTATAATGTGTTATATTTTGCTGCATACCATACTTTGGATCAATAGAGTTCTGTCTGTTTTGTTTGAAATCCTCAGATAAAACTTTCTAGTTGTCTGATTAATTGATTTTAACTTACTGTAGAATGTCAGTGAACTTGGTGTAGGCTTGGTGATTGCTAGAATAGTTCCAAATACTTTTGTTTACAAGACATTTATTCTGTCACTACCATGCAAACTGAATGCTCAAGCCAGCAGTACATATTTTCATGAATAATGGAAAAACATCAACAGTGGGGACTTAAAGCATTGTGTTCATTGTGTTGGGATAAAAATCAGTTATTCGTTTCATATGTCGTTGCCAAAGATCCGTCATGCTGATTGTGAAGAAAAGGTTAAAAAAAAATGGAAGGACAGTTCAGTTTCATTGTTTAAAGTCTAGTAAAACTTTCACTGTTTGTTTTGTTATGAATCTGTTGAACGATTGTCGAAGTTTGTCATGAGATATTTAGTTCCATTGATACTGATAATGGATTTTTCTTTATATATACAGTCACTGAGACTCATCTGTTTCTTTGTGTAATTCTAGGAAGTACTGTGCAGTGACTTTCCTTGAATAGGCACGCACAGGAGGAGTTTATAAAACTTGACCAGTTTTGTATACCATAGAGGTTAATTAATTCTTCAGTGTTATTTCTCTCAGAGGCCCACATGAAGATGACTGTTTGCAATAGTGTTAACTGTAATAATAGGTGTTTCATACTGTGCTCAAGTATTCTCTTGTCAAAAACGTCTGCTTTAGAATTTAATTCTAACAACTAATAAGCATTTTGCAAGTTATAGCCCTAAAATATGCCAAAATGGGGGAAATGGAACTGTTATTGAATATGTTATCACATTCAATAAGAACAGTAATGGAATTGGAGAACATTATATTTTTTATTCATTTAGACCAAATGCTGATAATATACTCATAAGAATGGTACCAAATGATGTTACTGTTGCGGTTATGCTGCCAACTGAAGAAATTATTATAACGCCCATATTTTCAATGCAAGCTGCACCTTGGATGAGATATTTTTGTCAGGTGTGATGGGCCGAGCCATCGTGGTCCATTGGATCTCATCGTCACTTTCCAGTCAATTTTGCTTGGCTGTCATGAAGTCTGCGATGACTAATTAGACCTATTCGTGAATGACATTGACACTGACAGACAGGGCAGACATATTCATCATTTGTAAGGGATCGCTTTGGACTAGTGGTGTAGCAGGTTGTGCTGCGCTCTACAAGAGCATTGGTCCTATGGCATTCACTGCACCTTACCAATGGCAGTTCTCCCAAACTGTAGAACTTTTGGAAAGAGAAAAACCTGCACGGTGAATTAGGTTTTAGAGTTATGCTGTATACAGATTACCAAATGATAGTATTAAAGATGATAGGTGGCAGCCTAAGTTGCAGAATTTGCACTGTCTGTTAGCTGTCACTAAAACCATGCTCTTTTGATGCTGTACATGACACTTTAACAAACATCCTGTTCCTTTTTCTCAGTTTATCAGACAGGCAATTTGCTCAGTTGTTCCTGGGTTTATCTGTGCCTTCATTTACTTTGCAAGCATTGTTTTGATTTTATATCAGTAACTTTCATGCATTTTTATATCTCTGCAAATATTTTTGCACCTCTTTTCATCATGAGAACTTTCATGCATTCATCATGTAAACATTCAACAATGCATATACAACTGTAAAAGTTCTATAAAAATGATTTCATTCAATAAAACCTTCCAACTCTTAGTGATTTTAAATATCATTGTAGAGAATTTTGTTTTCTATGTGACTCTTTGTGGCCACAAAGGCTGTGCACATTATTTTCCAGAACATATTACTAAAGAAGAGAGAAATAGTACAGGTATATAAGTTTTTGAAGTGGGTCTGAAGAGAGATCAAATAATCATTGTTATTGAATGTTTAATAATGGGAGGCCTTGCCTTAGACACTGCATTCTCCTGAGTTCTGCAGCAATGATTCCGAGCATGTCTTTCATGTGCTTTGTTTTCCTATTTTTGTAAGTCTCCCCTGTTCTAATCTACATTTACCTCAGTTCGGATCCTCAGAATGAACATGAAGATATTTTATGCCCCTCTTAATGCATCAAGGTATTTAAGAACTTCTTTTCAGAACATCGACATTGATGTGGTGTAGGTCAGTGTTAAGATAAATCTGCATATTGTTGGTTGGCTGTTGGAACCTCTCTGAAACTAGCCTTTGAGTTTAGTTTTAACAAGGTTCCAACAGCAGTCTGAAAATATATGATCATTTTAATAGCTTTTTAAGTCTGTTCAACCGGTCAAGACTGGATAACTAAATTAAAACAAGTATACAGTGCTACAGGTCTTATTCTCAAGTTCGATAGGGGCTGAAGACAGAAGAACTATGTGAAATTGTCTGTTATGCTGTACAGAACTCGTACACTTTAAAATAATCTTACTACACAGTTTAGGTTTTCACCTACTTGGTCCACCCTAACTAAAGATACATTTCAGCCCTCAGTAAAATATATCAATTATCAGTGTCATTTTCTTCAAGATGAGACAGTCATGAAATGCATGTACAATGTTACAATAGGTTACACACAATGTCTCATTGTTATGTAGTGTTGACTCTTGGATCTCTGGAGTAAACCATTGCTATTCCGGATCTCTGCATTTTTACTTGCCTATACTATGCTAAATTTTACAAGCCTTCAGTTGTACTTAAGTCTTCATAGACCTCAGTTGATCTGTGCTGCCTTACATTTACTCATTCTTTTTCCTGCTTGAAGTGGAGAAAAATTTTGCCGTTGTCTATGAGTATGAATTTTCCAACATAAAGTTGAAGTTAAAATTTGATGACAACTTTTGCTCGCCGTGGTAGTATTCGAGTAATGAAGACTCTCACTTCTAAAATTGCAATATTCACAAAAAAATCAAAAATGGTTGATGACATATCTAATTTGTTGATATAATCTATAAATGGCTGACTTTTTCTTTCTGATCTCTGTTCTTATTGAACAATTTGTGTTCTATGACTTTATGCTTGTCAGTGCTATTAAAGGGATGAACACCATTGTCTCAACCACGTGAAAGGTTTCATCTCTGTGAGAAAATCGTAGTATAATTGTTCGTTGGTCTTTCTTTTAAACCAGTCAACCTCATCGCCATTGTGTGATGTCAATAGAAGAAAACATCAATGAATTACATTTTATTCGCAATTAATTAACTACAGTAAAGCCAGTGTAATGTGTGGAATTGTGAGTTCAAACGATTTTTTGTTTCTTCTTGTAAGCATAAGCAATTGCATTATTTCATCCAGGTATATTGAAGTGAATATGGAGGAGCAACATTATGGCTCTACTATTACATTCAGTCATCATGTAGTTTAAGACATGCAGATAATTTACTGTAAATTGAAGATTGTCTCATATATACTTAATGTAGTATCATAACATTTGTCAAATCTTTTGTTTTGGTCATAAAATAATTATTCATATTCAAGTTTTATTTGTGCCTCCATTCCCTGTGTGTATCTTTCTCTGTCACGACACAGTGCATTACCATTTCCTTCAAGGTTTTTGAATCACATTCAGAACTGTACATCAGGCGTGTTATTCAACCAGCATCAGCTGGCTGGTGTGACCCACTTATCCATCTACACTTTTCCCTCAAGTAAATGATACAAACAGTCCAAGAAACTGAATAATCTGCAGAGAATTCAAGGTCCAGGTGATCTCTAGCGCTATAGTTTCATAAGTGCATTGTCTGTTGGATATTTGCACTATTGTTTATTATTACTATATTTTCAAATATATGGCAACTTAGTGAAGAGTTTGGGATACAAGCAGATAAATCCATTATTTTCGTGTTTTGTTCTTGTAGTCGCCTAGGACTATACCATATTTAGTTATCTGATAAATGCCAGGCCAGATCATGCATGTGTGTCTTTGTTTGGAGGTTATGAATAATTTTGTAGGGCAAATCTATTACAACAGAAGATGGTCATATTCTTGGAACAGTTTTTCTGTACCTTCCTCCAAACAATATTTTTGCGGCCCATGGGATTTTAAACTGTTACCAATATTGTGATACAGTAAATTCAGCTAATCATGAGCTCTTTGCTCTTTACAACAGATAAGATTCAGTATTTCACCATTTGACAACGGGAACAAATGGGAATGTCATGTTCTCAAAATTATACATATTGACAGGGTTGTTGGCTTAGGCCTTTTGTGGTTGAATTTAGCTGCTTGCAGTGATAGAACAGGGACAGAGATTAGGTTCTCTTTGTATTCGTTCCTTCAAAGCCAAATGGCCCAGGTTGAGTTCAGGGTATATAGATTTATTATCAAGAAAATGGTATCCTCGTCAATTTTTTTTTCCTTTTCATTATCATGCTTGTCTTTAGACTTCATTTCATGAAACTCCTGGCCACACATCATTTGCATAGTTTTCAACAAACATTGCTGTGGTTGCCAGTGGGTACTATCAATATCATGTTTTCTGTTCTCAGTACCCAACACTGATTCTGCTACTTAAAAAACTCCATAGGTTGTTTGGTTTGTCTTGTTGATTTGCACTGGCCAAGACAGACAAAAAATTGCTTAACCTTGGGAATGGTTTGCCTGCTTTGTGGCATCAATTGAAATTGTTCGTTTGCAATAAACGATGCATATATTATTATTATGATGTATAAAATAACTATACATATTACATGAATTAAATACAATACGGAAACAAATGTTGGTATTTCTGGGTTGTTTTTTTTATCTAAATATTCTTTCGTGCAGTGTTTGATTTTTGTTTTTTTCTTGCCTTTTTCAATTTGGTTCCGTTTTCGTATTGTTTTTGCTTTCTTGAATGGGTGGTGTTAAGGCTCAAACACAGTGGACACGGCTACCTCACGTCTTTTTCACGCGATCTACTGTCCCGTTGACGAGAGTTCCAGTGAGATCCCGTGAGGTCTTATTTATCGCTACCAAAATAATGCGTTGGCGCCACAGTGGTTACCTCGCGTCAGGTTCTCGTCTCCTGACTACCTTAGAGACAAAATTCTCACGTGAGCTTTTTATGGTTGAACTAAAATCCTCCCGTCTTTCTCACAGCTTGCAGTATATTCTATACACTATAAAGGTTTCCGAAAATTGGTTTCACTTTTTTCTATTCTTGGTCCAACCTTGTCCAGTAGCAAAGAAAACGTTGCAGGTTTCATTCTTATACAAGATGTACATTTCTCTTCATCGCTGAGGTGATGAAATTCTCCAAAAGTATTTCGTCGTTGAAATATTTGGTGAACCCAATATCGCCTTCGGTAGAAGCGTCTTCTTTTTAGCCAATACAATAACATGTTTCACTCTTTCCACCTCGGTGGCCATTTTGCGCCGACCTCTCCCTCAAGGCTAGTCAAGGTCATGACACGACAGCGCGTACAAATGGCACACTGTGTTTGGTACCTCACTTCACGTCAACGAGAGAACAACGTCACGTGAGATAGCCGTGTCCACTGTGTTTGAAATAAATGAGAGTCGCATTCGTTCGGTGTAACATGTCTTGATTTAGTTCATGTGAATTCTGTATGCTAACTGGGCGATTTTCCTAGCTCGCGGGCTATAGTGCACTGAGTTAAGCCAGTTTTGCCCTGGCGTTGCCAACTATGGAGTTTAAACCCCGAAATCGTTTGCACTAATGAGGCTGAAAGGACTCTGTCTCACTAGCTGACTAAAAGAAAGTTCAAAGTCTAAAGGGCCCTACACACGCAAGTGCCAATGGATGGGGGTCAGTCACCGCGATTCAACCCTAGCCTGACCTGTAGGTTGTTTTTTTTACCAACACGCTACAGCCTCACCCGGAGATATTTTTCGTGCCAATTCACAGCATTCCTGCCCTGGCTAGCCGCTCGGTTACTTCCGCTTATTGACTGAGTATTCTGGACTACTTTTTCATGAACGGAATAGTGACCGAAAACAAGAAGGTTCTTTCTGAAAAAAATTGTTTATGCTCTGATAAAGAAAAAAAGAAAATCGAGGGGAAAAAAAGGACTTACTGGACAAAACAATGGCTTCGTGATCGAGACACTTTCACCTATACCAATTTGCTCAATGAGTTGAGGCTCTACCCTAGTGATGTTCACAACTATTTACGTATCGATAAATAAATATCACGGTACAAAAATCTGAACACCAAAAATCAGCAAACTTACATCCCTGAAACATGGTTAGGATATCAGTTCATGCAGCACAGCCTTTCTATGGCTTTTATGATTTTGTCCCCTTCAAATGAGAATGCTCTACGTCCACGTGGCTGAGATGAGTCCTAACATAACAAGCTGGATGGGTTTTTACAACAACAAAAAATTTACTTTGTTACCAGCCTGAGTCATACCGGTGTAAGTCTCATTTAAGAAAAAAAAGTTTTGACATCAAAAAGTATGAAGTTCATAATTATGTTTTATATGCTGAATTCAAAAATTTAACAGTCTGGTTTCATGTATTTTTGACTGATGACAATGTCTTCCTTTTTCCTGAGAAAAAAGGAAGTGTATATAATATCCGTGTAACATGTTGTACGGATATGGACAGTGCATGTTTACATCAGTCAGTTTATATCAATGGGCGGTAGTCAGATTGACTAATCAAGCGCAAAGGGGTTGGGGTAGCCATTGGTGATCGGCGTACACTCAAGTACATGTATAATTATTATTAGCGCAGATCACGCAATCTCCGAGCAGAAGTCGGATTGTTTTGCTACTAAAAACTATGCAAAGTAACAAGGACAGTAATATCAGAGAGTAGATTTGGTAATGTAGTATTCCGGTGTGTTTTACGTCATCGAATTGTTTGCGTTGTACGGATATGCACTGTCCATATCCGATATGTGTGCTTCCAAAAAAAAAAAAATTGTAAAATGAGTACAAGTTATTTTTTTTTTCAGTTTGGTTGAAATTCCGTATAGCCTGTATGGTGGTATCATTCAGGCCAGAGAGTGAAAGACATTCTTCCTGCTTTGAATTGCTTTTGACACATCTTTTAAATTGTGTTTTTTAAATTGCTTTCATCTTCTAATGAATAACATTTGAGCATTGGTAGATAACAGAACCCTGACAGAATCTTGACCATGTAACTGCAATATTTCATTGCTTCTAGGTTTAACTAAAGACTTACTAACAGAATAATGGATTCATATACATGTACATATTCTGTAACATTTATTCAGCTGCCGCTAATGATATAACTGACTGACACATATTCAGAAACATTTAATCAGCTACAAACTCCAAGAATATGTTCAGGATTGCTTCATTGCCAGCGCAAAACCTTGTTTTCATGTGTACGGAGATGGAAACTGAAACATCAAGAATCTATCAAGTAGTAAAAAGAAAAAGTGTTTCCATTTGTGAGGAAATAGTGTTTCTGTACACATGAAAATATTCTTTCTTTTTCGCTGCTTTTAAGGTTTTTGATGTTGCCGTTTCGGTTCCCGTACACATGAAAACCCAGCTTAAATGGATGTTCCTTCAAGCAAGATTGCCATAGTGCCAAAATAACGAGACCCATTTCACACATTTCAGCTTCAGTAAGTGATGCTGTATTTCAGACTTTGATAAAAAACACTCAATCATTGTTTTTCACCAATGAGGCACATTCTTTCATTCCTGACATATGTGTTTGTATATATCATGTGTTAATAAACTAAGTATCCCGGAAATCTGGATCCACAGGCAGAAATGGATTTGAAAGTTTTATTGCAGTAATTGAGTTGTAGACAGCCCTGGACTTTAATGTTGCACGCTTGATTTACGCTGAATAGAAGAACAGCAATTTAAGTTTCTAGGTCTGCAGATCTAGTGCTATTACAATTCAGTAGCCCATTGGAATCGGCCCAGAAGAGTTGTTGCACTAAAAGAGGAATTGTCTCTGCATGTGACAACTTCGTTTTGCTACATTAAGGTAGGTCTAAAGGTTGAAAATGGTTGAAAAGGTTCAGATTGGCACTATGAACTTTTAGCTTAATATCAGTCTGTGGCGTTTTCTGTATAGTATACAGTTGGTTTTATTGGAAAATGTGGCCTGTAAGTTCGTAAAAAGCGAGTTTCCACAAGCCAGGGTTAGTCTCGTTTTGCCTAGCAAGGTAGGTAAATAATGGATATTTACCAGTTACACACACAATTTGATACCTAAAAGGCTTTGATTGGACGATAATATTATGGCACATTTGTGTCTCAATCAATGTCAGAGAAACTGGAAATGTGGCCAAGACTAAACTACTAGGCACTGTGTGGCAAGTTTTCTGCATACTTTTACTTCCTTCAAAGCACAATTTTTCACTGGGTTGTCAATGTCTTCAATTCTTTGAATAAATTTTTGACTTTTTTAAATAAAAGTATTGACTCGAACCCAAATTCAAACATGGGAAATAAGAATAAGTCTGGCAGGCCAAAGAGGAAGCGATTTAGAGGCAACCAACCGTGGCCTTCATGAATACATGGCCCGACACTGCGACGCATGACGTCACGGCCTAAGTCGATCAAATCGCCAAGCATACCAGATGTATGTTGTGCTATATAGTACACATTTCATGTACTGCACTACATCCGCGTTGCCTAGAATTAGCCTATAAGCCAAGGTGGGTTTTAAAATTGCGTGCTGAAAGCGTGTTAACACTAGACTACTCAGCAAGACTTTGCCACATTTGCACGCTTGATTTACGCCCAATAGAAGAACAGCAATTCAAATTTCTAGGTCTGCAGATCTAGTGCCATTGCAATTCAGTAGTCTTTTGGAATCGGCCCAGAAGAGTTGTGGCACTAAAAGAGGAATTGTCTCTGCATGTGACAACTTCGTTCTGCAACGTTAAGGTAGGCCTAAAGGTTGAAAATGGCTGAAAAGGTTCAGATTGGCACTATGAACTTTTAGCTTAATATCAGTCTGTGGCGTTTTCTGTATAGTATACAGTTGGTTTTATTGGAAAATGTGGCCTGTAAGTTCGTAAAAAGCGAGTTTCCACAAGCCAGGGTTAGTCTCGTTTTGCCTAGCAAGGTAGGTAAATAATGGATATTTACCAGTTACACACACAATTTGATACCTAAAAGGCTTTGATTGGACGATAATATTATGGCACATTTGTGTCTCAATCAATGTCAGAGAAACTGGAAATGTGGCCAAGACTAAACTACTAGGCACTGTGTGGCAAGTTTTCTGCATACTTTTTACTTCCTTCAAAGCACAATTTTTCACTGGGTTGTCAACGTCTTCAATTCTTTGAATAAATTTTTGACTTTTTTAAATAAAAGTATTGACTCGAACCCAAATTCAAACATGGGAAATAAGAATAAGTCTGGCAGGCCAAAGAGGAAGCGATTTAGAGGCAACCAACCGTGGCCTTCGTGAATACATGGCCCGACACTGCGACGCGTGACGTCATGGCCTGAGTCGATCAAATCGCCAAGCATACCAGATGTATGTTGTGCTATGTAGTACACATTTCATGTATTGCACTACATCCGCGTTGCCTAGAATTAGCCTATAAGCCAAGGTGTGTTTTAAAATTGCGTGCTGAAAGTGTGTTGACACTGGACTATTTAGCTGTCTTACAAAACTGGATTTTAATCCAGTCAGTACAAAGCAGTCTTGATTTAACATAGAAAAGTAGCAAGTGTGGTCTTTCTTAAAAAAAAAAAACAACTAAGAAAGCGCATTGCAAGCACGTATATTGTATCTGTAAAATTATGGATTAATGAATGAAAAAAAAAAAAAAACGTAGCAAACATCCTTAGAAAAGCACCATCACTATCCATACACACGCACGTAACACACTAAAATTAATCATAAATTTCGTCAACATTAGCAAATGCAATTGTAATTCTAATGTGGAAACATCACAAAAGGGGGAAGGTGGAGGGGCTGCAGGCAAAACTTGTAGCTGCATCCAAATTGTAACTATTACAACCACAATAACAGTGGCATTTGAAATGTCTCGACCAACTGAAACAACAGTACCAAAAGAACAACCACAACAATCAGAATGTGGCCAGTGAAAAAAAAAATCAAGAAAAAAAAGAAAGGGGGGAGAGAACAATAGAAAAACTTAATGCCATGTACACTATTAATTATCAACAACGACAACAACAAAAAACTGCTATTGTAGCAACAACAGCAATTAGTAGAAAGAAGGAGTAAAAGATAAAGAAGAAGAAAAACACCAACAACAAAGAAGGCAAAAACAATCTCAACAACTGCACCAACAACATTAATGATAGATTCAGCGGTAATGTCATCTAGCTTACCTGTTCTGTAAAGTGTTGTCTAAACTCTTTTTGAGAAGCTTTTTATTTTCATTGCAGTGTTTCCAGTGGAGGTTTGGTCAGAAAAAGTCTTTGAATAATTATTTAGAAAAATATTGACTGCCGGTTTGCAGCACATGCTGCTAGCTCCTGAAAATTTTTGCCACAGTCATCACATTTTCCAGAGGTCAAACCACATGCTCAAATCTTTTGCACAGCCAAATTTCTCAAAAGTCTTTGTCTCGTTGGTGCAGGCCAGAAACATGCCTTCATTGTCCCTGTTTTTTTTTATCAAGACTTGAAAAGTAAGTTTCAGCTGAAGTATTTAGAGTATAATCAAAAGGCCAGGTCAAACCTCCCCTATCTAATGATTGTTTTCTTCTTATGAATTTGAGCATTCTAGGAAAATTTGTTTCAAGTCATTTGAGGTGCGGAGAATGTGCACAATTTTCGTTACGTGTTGACTTTGATGACAGCGAGAGGGATGGATTTTGTCACAATATCAAAATAATATGCAGCTCAGCAGACTGCTTATGGGGTGAGTCTTTCAAAACTTCCAGTGGAATTAGAAAAGGAAGTGAAAAGGGCCACCGAGAAGTGAACACCCGAATGGTTACATTTGCTCGATCGATTGGACGCGGATATTCCACCCTTACCAACTTTAGTCAGCATCTGAATAGTCCTGTGCCAATATCGGAGACAGCTTACCAAACAACAGTGAAAAAAATGTGTTCTGCCTCATCTACAGTCGCAGAAGAAACTATGAAGAGAGCAGCAGAAGAGGTGAGGGATCAAATAGGTGTGAACGAAGATGAGATTGGAAAGTGCGGAATATCTGTGGATGGAATCTGGCAACGAAGGGATCATTCTAACTACCATGGTGTCGTGACAGCGATAAGTTTAGAGACAGATAAATGTTTGGATGTAGAGGTGCTTATCAATATGTGCAGAGCATGCCAGATAAGGAAAAGAATGAAAGGAACAAAAGAATATGAAGTATGGAAAGCCAACCATTCATGCAAAATAAACCATGGAGGCAGAAGGGAGTGTGAGAATTTTCAGACGTTCAAGGGAGTTGCCAAGGAGACTACAGTATAGCAAATACTTAGGTGATGGCGATTCTTCATTTTTCAGAAAAGTTGTTGATTCAGACCCTTATGATGGTGAAAGCATTGACAAGTTGGGGTATGTTGGCCATGTCCAGAAAAGAGTAGGAACAAGGCTGAGAAGGCTGAAGCAAGACAAAAAGGGGCAGAAGCTAGAAGATGTTAAAGATCTGGAATGGTGTGCCTATAAGCAAGATCCAGACCATTACAAGCAGAAACATGGTCTTCCAGACGCTGTTGTAAAAACTATTGCTCCAGTTTTCAAGGACCTGGCTGATGACACATTGTTGAAGAAGTGCCTGCACGGAAAAACACAAAATAATAATTGAATATCTCAACAAGTTGGTATGGGACAGGTGTAGCAAGGAGTATTTTGTTGAAAGGAGCATTGTGGAAGATGCTGTAAACTGTGCTGTTGCACATTACACACGATGGTCCTACATCTATCCTGAGACTCCATGAATGTCTGGGGATTCGTCCGAAACGCTACACAACTATGATGTGCTCCCTGGGAGACAAAGTGCGCATTTCGCAGACAGCAAAAAAAATCTTCCGAACCCACAAAGAAGAGACGAAAAACATTGAGGGCAATGAAAAAAGGCTTCTTAAACAAAGTGCAAAAAAAAGAGGGGGAAGTCTACACACCAGGAGGCTTTTAGCAGTCTTTTTTTTTCATATAGGTTAGTGCTTGGAGCTTGTTTTCTTTGTTTTTCTCGAAATTGATTTTTGGCTACTAACCATTCTTCCATGCATAATTCAATAAACACTACTTCAAATTGACTGAAACTTTGCATGTTCACTCCTGTTATTTCTGCAGATCTTATACCACTTAAAATGATAAAAATATGTTTATTTTATGATATGTGACTATTTAATTGTAGCTGGTACTTTACAAATTGGCGCTTGTTCTCACAGACAGATTTTGTCTCAGTATCACACACTTTGGATTGAACATAGGCCCAAAATGGCTGGTATAGGTTCCAGAGCTAAGGTATCTGAAGCTACATGCCAAATTTCAAGTGCTTATCTTTATTTTTAATTAATTACACTATGGTGTTTTGAAATTTACTCTCTTTATTCTATATTGGCGGCCATATTGGATTCCAAATTTGCGTATTTTAATTTTTTCTTGAAAATTATTTTTTTTCTGAGTCTGACCCTACCGCTAACATATTTTATGAAAAATATTCATGTGAAATAGGTTAGGGCCAAATTGGGTTTCAACCTTTAGACCTACCTTCAGAAATGTTCATTTTTCTTTTATTCAGAGTATACATTAGATTAGGGTCTTGAAGTCGAAAGCCATCAATTGAGCATTTTATTGTAATAAAACTTTTAATTATATTTTTGCCTGCCTATCCAGACTTTTGGGGCTTCCTGAATATGATTATTATTATTATTATTATTAAGTGCCCTGCCGGCAGGCGTTGGCGATCATGACCCTCCATCTCTCACGATCTTCTGTAGCCCTGATGACGTCGTTGGTGGTGTGCATTCCCAGCCAGACTTTTAGGTCGTCCTACATCTTTATGCGTTGTCGTCCCCTGCTTCTTCTTCCATTAAGTTTCCCTGTTGTTACTAAATGTTCTAGTCCTCGTCTTCTCATTATATCAATATATGTCCAAAGAATGTTCCTTGTCTTTTTCGGACCTTGTTTATGAGCGTCCTCTTTTGATCTGCTTGTATCAACACTTCTTCATTTGTCTTTCCTGGCAGTGAAATAAGATGGATAGGAGCGGGTGTCATAACATCATAAAAGTACAAACTAGTATACTCAGGTGGAGACAGACATGAAAAGGGATTAGGCCCGGAAACTGCCAAAACCATGAAGGGATACTGGACAATATCGCACAGAGTACTTTTTGTAAGACTGCAATGAAAACCATTTGACACCAATATAATACAAGTGTATGCACCAACCGCCGAAAGTACAGAAGAAGATGTAGAAGCCTTTTATAATAACTTAGAAATTGCAATGTCACACTGCAAGTCACAAGACATCATATTTGTACAAGGACTTTAATGCAAAATTTGGAGATGGAAAATTCGAAAACATAATTGGACCCCATGGCCTGGGAAACAGCAATGAGAGAGGAGAAAGACTTATTGAATGGGCTAAGCTCAACAACATGACAGTAACGAACACCTGGTTTGAACAACACCCAAGAAGAAAATGGACATGGAGAAGCCCAGATAACAACACCAAAAACATTATTGATTTCATTCTAATAAACAGCAGATTTAAAACTCGGTACTAGTTACCAAGACCTATCCAGGAGCTGACTGCTACACTGATCATAACCTTTGTCGCGATCACATTTTTAGTACTGTAACTGCCGTGCTAGGCCACGGGTCGAGGTCATCGAGTTTAATAAGTTTGTTTCACTGAGACATCACGTAGTGGCCTTGAGCTGTCCTCGTGGGCTGCATGTTTTGAGTAGTATTTTGACTGGGAAACTGTTAGATAGAGAGAAAGTGTGGAAAAGAAGACGAGTAGGTGAACTAGGGATGACAAAACAGTTTTGAGCTCGTGATTTTAATAGCAGCAGGAAGGGTGAGTACAGTCCGTTCACCGAGCCGTGATCACGGTTTAGTTGGATTTTCTCAGCTAATACGAAATACAGAGTCCTGAATTTTTGCATGCAGTGTTACATTTATCATGACCCTGCAAATCTTGAATTTGAAGTCTCTGCAGAGCACCGTTCTTTCAAAGCGGCGAATTCCTTTGATCTTTTCTTTGTTTTCAATTGAATAGGCCCCAAACTTACAGATGTTTACAGTATACGTGTGTTCCTAAATTCCTAAATATAGTAACAATCTGTGGTGAATTGCAGTGGCGTAGCATCACATTAGGGACTTGAGGTTTGCTTTACACGATAAATGCATTTATTGTTCCTTTCTTGTCAGATAAAGCTGCTACAGATTCATTACTTATCAATTGAAAACAGCCTTCTGCTTGTGCTAAACGGTAACATCCTGTGAAAGATAAAGTTTGTAAAGTAGCTAGGCTTTCCAAACTGTATTAAGTTGTGAGAAATATACATATCGAAATATGACCACCCTTTCCCCTCTGAGTCCCTGTCATTGCAAGAGCATGGCCTTGTGGGTACAATGATCAGGCTGCGGACTTGGGACAACCTTAGGCCCAATAGAAAGGTTAGCCCTAAAAAGGTGGTTTTTTGTTTTTGTTTTATTTCAAAACAGGCCAGCACTTTTCGATGTTTTTTAATGTTTTATCATCTCAGTCGCTTTCTGAGTCGGATGTCTCCATTGGATTGATGACGATATTCGGCTGAATAAAATGAAGGCCCTCGTTTTGCCAGAATTCTTCTTCCAACCGCGATACATGGTCCTCTCAATTAGAGAAAAATTCTGTAGCGACTGTTTTCAATGTTGCATGAGTTAGATTTTGGATGTTTGACAGTTTGTTCTCCAATGTTCCGCATCGTATTGATTTTGATGTTTAAAATCCACGATGAAAGGAATTCAGAAATTGAAAGATCTCTGACAACGCCTCTGACTGTGTGTTGGCCTACCTGTGAACAATCACGAGAGTTTGTTTTTAAACTCACTTTAATCACGTGCTGTACCACATTTTAGTGGGACTCAAAACCATGTGTTAAATTATTACAGTAAACCACCTAAATGTTTACCCTTGTCGGTGCTCTCTTTATTTATATACCGCAAATAAACAAACTCGAAAACTACTTGAATAATTCGGGGGCAAAAAATCTGGGTTAGGGTCATCACAAATCTAAGACTTCACGCCAAATTACATTCAAATATCATCGACGGTTGCAACGCTACTTGCAGTTTTCTGTGACCATGCCTCGGTGAACGGACTGTAGAAGTTGTTTCATCGAGACGTTTGGTTTGGCCTTCGGAATTTCGTGCAGAAAGGAGAAAGCACGAGTTTTAAGCTTTTACAGAATTAGAGAGTCCGCGCCGGGGCATCACGTTGGCCTAAAGTTACTTATCAAAAGCCAACCGAAGCGCATCGTAACGCAGTCCTTATCGTAGCGTAGGACACTCCGCGCACCGACGTGCTGTTCGGTGCTAATGGGAGAGAAGGGAGCTTATTCGCGTGGAACAGCAGTCCAAAGGACGCTAGCCTTGCATGCATCTTCCGGCGTCTTCCCTACTGATTCAGTGATTGCGACCTACATGTGCACTGCAGCGGCTGTTCAACGAAGATGGCTTAACTAGGCTACATGTATATCTTTTGCATTTGGCCTAAGTAATCAGAAGGTGTACCATTTTCCACCCCCGCCCCCCTTCTCTCTCCCTTTCACAAAGTTGAACAACGAAAGCAGCGTGACCTAGATCTACGTTCGCAGTCACACATTTTTTTTTCAAGCTGCCCGTGATTACGCCCTTCCTACTGTTAAAAAAAAAGGATAAATGTTCGTAAGTTGTCAGAATAGTCTTGTCCACAATACTGTGGTACCAACAGGATTACGGGACGAAGATTAATCTGATTTTAAAGTTCTGAATCGGGAAGGCAGCCCCACTTCGATTAAGTAGGTCATGCGAACAGGAAAACGTAGGGCGCTACGCTACCACAGCGAAATCGGGTTTTCACCAGATGTTGAAAAATGAAGCTTTATGAACATATCAGTCATGGACAGAAAAAGTGGCCATCAAATTCGCACGCAAAAAAGAATAATTCATAAAAATCCATTCATATCGTGAAAAAAAGCTTGCTTCCAGGTGGAAAGTCCACAAATAGAAGCTCCGTATCGACAGCAGTTGCAAAATTACTTTCGCGACTCTCACAGCCGAATCGCAACTAAGCGCAACCCAAAATAGTGCGAAAATGGACAAATTCCTCCGCGTTGGGTAACTTTCGCCGACGTCACGTCTATGCGCGGACTGTCTATTATATATCTAATAGGATTTTGGGGTTTTAAATTTTATTAACCTAATTAGAGGACGCCCTTGATTTTAGTGCAAGGCCGTATATCCGACCTGCAGAAATTGTAAATTAATACCGTGGGCTGAGCCAATCAAAGGTGGGAATCTCGACGGTAATTTGGGGGATATATAAGTAAGCTCAGAGCCTCTGTAACTCGCCACATGTAGACAATCCATTTACGAAGTGACCGGCGAAGTAATTAAGTTCTCCAGCCAGATCGGAGAAAGTGACGCAGCCGAGCAGTCCAACTAAATATACGAGTAGCCCATGAAAGAATTGGCTCCAGAAGCCATAACGTACCGGACCTTAGTCCACCAAAGCGATACCCTGAAAACACACTCACAATTGCCGTGAGTGGCCAATGGTGAAGTATTTTAACACATTGTTGCGTCTACCAGGAATTCCAAGTTTCCAGCATTGTAGGAATTGGCCCAAGAGCCACCGCCAAGCAACGCCAGTGTTTTATATAACGTTTGTTGTAATTGAATTGGCATGTGTTCAATAGTGAAGAAATGTAACATATATCATTTGTCAATAGAGTAGAATTTATATTTGATGAATTAACTAGTGCCAGGACCTATTTTTACTTGAATGTAAATTATGAATTAACTTTTCTTAGGTCCTTAGATAGTGAGTCATTGTGACTTGTAGCAGTAGAAAGACTAACAGTTGTTTCACTTGTGAAGCACGTTCAAGTAAACTTTAACACTTGGCATTGGAAATAATTCTCCATCAGTTTAATTTTGGCATTGCAGTTGCATTGAATTGCATATAATATATGTATTATTTGTATTATATTTCAACATACTGTTGTGGCCCTGCAGGCCTGACGTAAACGAATTCTTTTTGGTTTCTTAAGTAGTTTTGTTTCTTAGGTCCTTAGATGGTGAGTCATTGTGACTTGTAGCAGTAGAAAGACTAACAGTTGTTTCACTTGTGAAGCACGTTCAAGTAAACTTTAACACTTGGCATTGGAAATAATTCTCCATCAGTTTAATTTTGGCATTGCAGTTGCATTGAATTGCATATAATATATATATTATTTGTATTATATTTCAACATACTGTTGTGGCCCTGCAGGCCTGACGTAAACGAATTCCTTTTGGTTTCTTAAGTAGTTTTGTTTCTTAGGTCCTTAGATGGTGAGTCATTGTGACTTGTAGCAGTAGAAAGACTAACAGTTGTTTCACTTGTGAAGCACATTCAAGTAAACTTTAGCACTTGGCATTGGAAATAATTCTCCATCAGTTTAATTTTGGCATTGCAGTTGCATTGAATTGCATATAATATATATATTATTTGTATTATATTTCAACATACTGTTGTAGCCCTGCAGGCCTGACGTAAACGAATTCCTTTTGGTTTCTTAAGTAGTTTTGAGTGTGAAAGTTAGTGTGTCCGTCCGAGTGTGGGTTTGGACCTCTCAGATTAACTTAAGCAGTCGAATGCCACAAATCCACCTCGTGACAATCTTGTTGCAGCAAAAGTAAGAATGAAACTGAAGAAAATCAAGAAACTCCCACGAAATATCAAACTAGACCTAGACATAATGAAAAACAACAGCGAGATCAGAGAAAAGTACCAAGTAGCTGTAAAGAACAGATTCGAAACACTGGATAGTTTTCAACATATTGATGGGAAAACTTTAAGGAATCAATCACAGAGTCAGCAAGAAACAATCCCCCAACAAGAACAAAAAGTAAGAAAAAAGTGGATGAGTCAAGAAATCCTGGAACTGATGGATACAAGGAAGAAAAACAAAAATAATAAAGCAGAGTACGATAAAATACACAAGGTAATCAAGAATAAGTGCCTTGAAGCCAAACAACAATGGCTTGATGAAAAATGTCAAGAAATTGAGAAGTCCCACGGACAGGACCCCACCAAAATGTATGAAAGAATGAGAGAAGTGTCCAAGAGAAGGACGTGCTCCAGGAGCGGATGTATAAAATCAAAAGACGGACAGATAGGAATGGACAAAGACAAGATCCTGGGCAGATGGTCAGAGTACATATTGGAGAACTGTATGAAGATAATAGAGCAGACGAAAAACCTTTCACCAAGAACGAGGAAGGACCGCCAATCATGAAAGAAGTAGTTATTTATGCAATGAAAAAAAATGAAAAGAGGGAAAGCAGCAGGACCAGACAACATAACTGTTGAGATGCTGGAACCACTGGAGGAAATGGGAATAAACATCATAACCAGTCTCCTGAACGACATATAATACGGGACAAATTCCAACAGACATCTCAAAATCAACCTTCATTGCTCTACCAAAGAAACCCGCCGCATCGGAATGTGAAATTCACCGCACCATCAGCCTAATGAGCCACATTACAAAAATCTTACTGAGAATATTGATGATGAGAGCAAGAAACGAGATAAAACCAGAAATAGCAGAAGAACAGTGCGGATTTGCAGAGGGGAAAGGAACAATAAATGCAATATTTATATTCTAATTCTAAGAACCCTAATAGAACGCAGCCTGGAAACACACAAAAATCTATACACTTGCTTCATTCATTACACCAAAGCCTTCGACAGAGTAAGACGCACACAGATTATAGACATACTTCAGAAACTAAATCTTGATGGAAAAGACCCGAGAGTGATACAGAATATATACTGGGAACAAACAGCAGCTGTTAGAGTTGAAAATGAAACAAGCGAATACCAACCAATAAAAAGAGGAGTACGACAAGGCTGCGTTTTATCACCCGATCTATTCTCCATCTACGACGAAGAAATCATGAAAAATATTCAAGAAATGCGTGGAGTCAGCATAATGAGCACAATATAAACAACCTACGCTATGCAGATGACACCGTACTCATAGCAGAATCAGATGACCTGCAAGAACTAACAGATGCAATGTGATGGTGAGAGAGAGTGAACAAATGGGACTAAGCCTGAATGCCAAGAAAACGGTAACAATGGTTATATCGAGAAAGAAGGAGAGAGTACCGTGTAAAATCAAGGTAGAAGGAAAAGAGCTTACTCTGGTAAATAAAATCAAGTACTTGGGAGCTCAGATAACATCAGATGGAAAATGTGAAACAGAAGTAAAAGATCGACTAGACCAGGCCAAATCAGCATTCCAAAACATAAAACATATCTTAACAAACAACAAACTACCAATCAGCCTCAGAAAAAGAATATTGCAGTGTTATATCGAACCAATTTTATTGTATGCCTGCGAAACCTGGACACTAAACACAGAAACAGTAATATATCATATGGATACGTATAAATGTTTACTTATGCACCTGTTTGTGTGCACTCTTTGTATTACAGGTCAATAACCTCTTTGACTTCACAGAGCGTGGCCAGAATATGGCTATGGGAGGATGGCCGCCTGAAAAATTCCAGGTCAGCAGATTTGTTTCTTTTTTTACCCAGATAGTAGAAGACAAAGTTTCTATTTACGCATATTTTATCAGACTAATGCAATTTGGCATACAAGGCAGGCTTTAAGATATTGTGGTAGAAATGCCATTGATCATAGAAAGACTATTTGCCAGAGAGAGAGAGAGACAAAACTGTCTTCACAGACATTAAATATTGAATACAGGAGCACAAGAATCCACCTGAGGATAAACTGATTGAGAAAACGTTATTTGGGGCATCAGCTCGTCACCGTTCCTTAAAATTATAATAATCAGTTTTGGCCTCTCGTCAGGAGAAGCAAAAAACTGTTTTCTTTTAGCACTCTAAGGGTCTAGTTCCAGTGAATTTTTGAAAATTTGCTATTCAGCAATTTTTCGGCTTAAGAGCCTGTAACAAAGATCATTCTATGTGGATTTGAATACAGATGAATATATATCTATGAAAATCGATTTTTCGAATTTCAGAGTTAATACAATATTAGGGAGAAATAACAAGATGTTGATATCAAAATTACTCCATAAATAAAGTGCCCTTGACAGTTTTTTAACAATCCTGACACAATTTTTTTTATTATTGCCTCAGTAAATAGTATCACCACCATAATAAAACCTAACTCTTTCTTGGCATGTGCTTCAGGACCCGTTGAAACATGATCCAGGAGCTGCACAGTCCAATGGTTATTTTGACATGGATGAAACGGCCCAAGCCTACCGCCAAGAGGATGAGGAAGACATCTCGCAGTGCAAGTTCTCTGAATTTGCTGCCATGTACTTCGAAGGCAATGCAACTCACACTCACATCCGCAAAGCTCTCCGCCAACCTTTGCTACAGCTCAACAGTGAAGGAGATCAGCTGGTAAGTGCTAATTTCATATTTTGTTTTCCCCTCTTACTTATGTCAGAATATGGCAAAAAGAAAAATGTAGGAAGGTCTCTCATAAGAAATAGTACAGAAACGATACAATAAAACTCAAAGGAAAAGGAAAGACAAATAAAACTATCAATCGACTGATCTTCATCGGGAAAAAATGTAACAAGACAGAATACTGAACCAATAAAACAATTGAACAAATAAAATTTGTGGAATGTTAAACAAATTTAGACTGCTTCGCTGCGAGCCGAGACTGATTTTCGGAGGGCAACGCGTCCGCCAAAGCTCTTTATATTAATGCCTATCATGTTTCTACTGTCAAGAATAGTGAGAATTTTTTTTTTAATCTGGACTTTTCACCTGTTGGTTTTAAGTATTTTAGATTTTAAATTTGGTGGGCAAGTCAAGGGAGGAGCAGATATCTTGGAACTTCTCTGACTAGTTTCATTCTACTTTTTGCATTTCTTGAACATCACCAAATGAACAACCAAAGCTTTTATGTACTTACAGGCTGCTCTTGCTGTGTGGATTGTCATTCTGAGATTTATGTCTGACCTGCCAGAGCCCAGACATCATACAGTTATGGCTGAGAACAAGGTAAACTCACCACTTTTTCATTACATATTGAAGGGTCATCAACCAGAATGTCTTATGTCCAGTTTTCTACATTGCCTTTATATGCCTGTAAATGTCTAACGACAAGGTGTGTTACTTTATTTCATAACCTAATAAAAACTATTCATATGACTGTGTTGAAGTTATTGCAGTTGTTTGAATTTTCAATAATGTTACAAATTTCGAACTCGTTTTTCACAATTTGAATATTTTGGACATAAAACATACTGGTTGCCAATTCTCGATATAACCTTGTCCACATCTTTTCTCCAAATAATATTCCCAGACTTCTCATACATGTAATTATCAAAGATCATTAATGTATTTTCATTTCTGCAGCTTCGGGGATATCTTGTAAAGACATGACATATATCACACTCCCATGATAAGTCCTATGCTATGGGATTCTGTTCTGACCATGATAATATGTTGTTGCGTTTTATGTAAATTGCCCAAGGACTCATATATACGACTATTTGTAACTTCCTCTTTGTAAGAAATTTCACATGAGAATAATGCCTTGATGGTATTACATTTTTCCATCTGTTTGGAGTTTGTTTGGAGTGCATTCAATCAGACAAGGAATGACTCATATAAGATTGTATTTGTAAGCCTAGAGCAGGTTTGTTTAGGATTTCCAAGGGTGGATCTACTCTACAACCTTAGGGTTATTTATTATGAAGTTGACATTTGAATGGGCGAGTTGTATTGTTTTAACCCTCGTCCCACGTTGAGTGAACTCGTTCACGTAACGCCCCGTGCGGGGATAGCCAGCGGTCAGTCAGCCGATCGTTTGCGTGTTGCCGATAACCTCAGCGGTCGGGTCAATCGGGTCCTTTTTGAACACATATATCATGTTTACTTAGGACGCAATAACAACAATAGTGGTGGATAAATCGTAAGTGACTCCTATGATATTTGGATAAAGTACTTGTGATGATATGCAGAAGTTTTATTGTTAAAAGGAAGGCCCAAAATCAAGAGTTTTCTGCATTTACATGCCGTTAAACACACATTTTATCATTTTCCCAAGACCTCTGCGCTTTTTCTGCCCCTAAGTCAGGCCATTCAGGTGAACAAATTATTTTCTAAGCCAGGCGCTTAATTTACTAACCACATATATCGTGGCATTGCCTTCTCCCTCCTCTAGTAAAGCTTCCACTTACTATGATGTTAGTTTTAGCGAGAGATTTGATTTCCAGGTCGCAGAGCACATCATCGCCCTTTCACCCTGTTCTACAGGGAAGTAGAATTGGCCATGAACGACAGCCTTCCATTTGTCTCTATCCTGGGCGATCCTTGGCAACTCATTCCATGTGTAGCCACCTCTCTTCATATCCTCCTCCATGCCTCTCCTCCATTATGTTTATGGCCTGCCCCTCTTTCTGTTTCCCTGTGCGCATACATGTACTGAAAAGCGGTTTTATCAAAGCAACACAATATCTCTCTAATTACCATATCAAATGAAGACAACGACCAACAACAAAGTTGGTCATTTTCTCCCAGTTTCCCTGATGAAAAACTTACAGACAGACGCCCTTATGCAGGATGCCCTAGTATTACATCGGAATTCGTCATTACAGACATAGGACGGTGTCTCAAATATGCACATGGCCCCTTTCTTCTCATTTCACATGTAGACGACAACCAGCATCAAAGTAAAAGTTTCCCCAAGAACAGACCGTCAGTACTATTACATGAGTATGACGAACAGTTATGAATAGTTGCATCGTAATAAACGTAATCTTACGATTCCATTTTGTTAGATATAGTAGGGATGACAGGATCGATAAACATGCGAAAATTGTGTGCAAAAAAAAAAAAAGCGAAAAAAACGATAGTCATGCACCCGAGTAAACAAAACACGAGGAGCAGCGTTGCCATACAATATATTGGCCTCCCGCTGGACCCGGTTTGCAGTAATATTGGCCATAATATTGGCCTCGCGTGTTGCGCCAATATAGTGGCCTCCTGCAGGACAAGGGTTAATAGGTGCAAATGCCTGGGGCAAAGGTCCTCCCAAAACAAAGACCTCCACACTCCAGAATTGACCAGTTTTCTTTTCTCATTGATAAGAGCTGAACAATGACTCATTTTCCAATGTTTACAGGACAGCACTCCAATGATGACCAAGATCTACTCCACCTTGGGCCGAAAGTTCAACAAAAAAGATTTTGAAGAAGCCATGAAAATGGGAGAGGAAGTGGTGAGACATGAAATTTGGTCCACAGTAAAGGGCCCTGAAAATATGAAAGCTGCCTGAGGACTTGAATTACAAAGATTATTTAGGAACTGACAAATCATGGGAAACATATTAGTTTAGGAGAGATTCCTTTGGGTACAATACTACAGTGCTTTTCAACTGACTGTTGCTCAACTGTTTAAATGGCCAGTATATCAAGAGATCAAAGTACAGTGGAGTCCGTTTAATTGGAAGTGATCGGAATATTAATTGGACCTCGATTTCAAATTCAAAGTATGTGACAGCAGGGTAAAAAACCATCTTAGTGCTGCTGCCCAATAGAGAAATTGTATTTCTCTTGTTGCCTAGTGAGAGAATTTTGGATATTTTTACTTTGGCGTACATAAATGTCTCAGAATATTGGAAAAGATATAATTTGCCATTGTTGTTGCTGTTCTGTTCAGGAAAAAGAGGCCAGTAACATCCCATATGCTCGCAATCCTGGCAAGAAGTCAACACTAAAGAAGATTGTCTCCCTCACCTTGAAGAAAAGATCTAAAACCACAGAAGATGAAGCGAATCGCCTTCAGCATGGCTATGAAGAAGAGGTTAGCGGTGGAGGCAATGTTCTGTTAGAAGATCGTCCAATGTCCAATCTTGAAAAGCTCCACTTTATCATTGGGCATGGCATCCTGAGACCTGAGTTGAGGTGAGTGTGAGTGTTATTATGTAATATTTTTGTGAGAGGATGAACGATTTTTATTTTAGGCTGTGTTCTTTCTCATCGCTTTGGAGAGGTGCAAAACAACCGCCATTCTTTCTCGCCGCTTTGGAGAGGTGCAAAACAACGTCATTGTTGGCCATGTTCTTTCTCACCGCTTTGGAGAGGTGCAAAACAACTGCCGTTCTTTCTCACCGCTTTGGAGAGATGCAAAACAACCGCCGTTCTTTCTCGATTTTCATTTTGCTACAAATTCTATCCTCGAGTTTTCTCTTTCTGGATTTGTTTTTTCCTTCAAGCGTTTCGGAATTTGAGATTGAAAAACAAGTGTATGTTGACTCTTCAAAGACTTTCAACGCTCGTGAGAAGTCGTCAAATCTTGCAAACGAACTTCCAACCTCCATAACAAAATTGGTGAAATTTCAAGTTTTAAAATTGAGTATGCTGCCGTTGGCAAATGAATCAGTGAAGATTGACGATTGACGAGATCAACTAATCAAGTGCAGATTTGTGTCTCTGTGTAAGCCTAGGCTCCTTTGTATCGTTTATAAACCAGCAGGCGAAAGTGAAGTATAGTCACAATAATGCGTTTGCGCATGTGGAAAAAGCGGTGTGAAAAAACGTTGGTTTTTATACACAACTGAGAAGCGGTGCAAAAGGACTGTGCGTTTATTTTAATATGCTTTCATTGTAACGCTAGTGCGTAAGTAAGGTACGGCCACTCATAGTAGTTTATGGGCACTTGTCTGGTTGCCATTAATTGAATTGTTTGCCTTGTATATGATAGCGCGGGAGCCATTTCACATCGTGGTGAGGGAGCGCGCGTTTTGATTGGTCAATTAGAAAGTGTGACCAGCAGGTATCAAGCTCTTGTACCATGTCTTAAAGTTCCTGAAAAATGCTCATTCTTTCTTGTCAACCGCCAGAAAGACAGAAACCCGGGTTTATTGTTAAGAGTAGGGAATACCCTACCGGTACAATATAGGTACTCATGATAACGTTTGTTATTAACGGAGATACGTCGTATTGGTGGACTAAAGTATCCCGCACGAATTTGTCAAATGTTGCTAGTCCTGTCACCTTTGAAAAATTACATTAAAACTACCACAGAGTTTCTGGTAAAAGTAGTTCGTTAGAATTTTAGCAGCAAGTTCCTACTTTATATTGATACCAATTTTATCGTACTTTGATGCACGTATCCTAATGAGATCATTAATAAGAGGGTCTGGGAAATAAAGTAAACTATGAGCTAGATGCGTGTTATCACCGATAAATCCAATCTGGGTCAAACTTATTAAATTATAGCTGGATGGGATGATATAGTAATTTCTGCAGTTCACTGGGATATCTGGTTGATTTCTGTACGCACAACATTAGCCGCACTATGAATCTTATTGTGTCGGTACCCTAACCAATTATGCAGGGCTGGACTCAATGCCAGAGCATTTCACTTGTCCAAAATGGGACTAGCTCTCTCCCACGCGAGCTCATAAATAAAATGCCAGTTCGGGGTTAGGATGCACTCCATCAAAGACGCCGAGACAAGAGCTGACCTGCACAGTGAACCCAGGCCAGTAGCATGGTAGTTCCGAGGCTTGTCGACGCTTGCCATCGCCACCCCGCCCCATAAGGCATGAAGCAGTAGCATAGGACCTGAAGAGACTTTGGGTGAGTTGGAAACTATATTAGAAGTGACTTTAATTTGCATAATTTATTGATTCCGGTCAAGTGTGCTGATGCCGATGATGTGCCGCACACCCCCCGCCCCCTTCCGGGGATGCCGCGAATAAAATGTATCTATCTATAGAGACTATTGTGAGTCCGACTCAACGGTAATTACCAATCCTGTGCAAGATGTGTAGATGCGCGGTACAGTGTATTAATACTATGACTTATGCAGTATATTATGTCAGCATTCGGACCATACCTTATTGTCAAAGTTTAAGTTGCGTTTGTTGTGCTAGATGTTAACAATGGCTCACTAACCAAGATATTGCGATTTGCTTGTGTGCATGTGTAACGTTGCCTTGTTGCAGTAGGCTATGGGGATTTCTTGACAAATTAGTGTGGATGATTCATTTTATAGTGAGTGGCACTACGCACTTGATTGTATTGCGGCGTGCTTGTGCACCTTACCACTATGTTATAGAGAGCAGTGTGATTATATTACGTGCTTAGTGCTGGAGATGTTAGTACGGTCTCACACGGGTGAGCTCCAGAATTGTTTTATGTGTGGCGATGAATTCATGTTTCAATGAGTTTCCCATGTTACAACGAGTCCCGCCTTGTACATGTATTATATAATTATTACAGATGTATTATGTTTCAATGAGTTTCGTAAGATGTGTGAAGGACATGATTTTATAAAAATAATATACAAATGTAGCCTACTATGTTTCGTGAAGGGTTCCCCCTAGTGCACGTTAGCCTAGGCTCGCGGCTAAAGTAAAAGGGCGTGACCTTCCAGTATCGGATGGAAAGGGCAGCAACCCCAGCACAATAGCTGATAATGACCTGCACTGGTATGCAGTGTCTGTGTTATTGGCTGTCAGTTGGTCACGGTTGATCACTGCTTTATTTAAATGAAACGGCCACTTTAGATTTGTTGTGCTCGGCTCAGTGTAGTGAAACTATTGTCATCCTGCCCCTTCATGGATTATGTCCTTTCATACTTTGATTAGTATATTGCACGCACTGTTACTAGGAAACTCCTTGTATATAATCTTACTTGTAGTTGTAGTTCATTACTCTTAGCATTTATTCCATACATGTAATTAGTAATTGCTTAGATGTTATATCGTGTTGATGTCTTGATTTACTCAATCCTATGTATGCTCACCACTGATTGCCTGATTGATGTTGTCATTATTCTAATCATATTTTTGTCTTTTTTTTTTGTTCCAGCTCATGGCTGGTTGGGCTTTTGTTCTAGCTTTTCTTTTGGCTTTTATTTTTGCTAATTTTTTTCTTGAATAAATAAGAGTGCCCGCAAAATCTGCGTTCCTTCTGTGTATCCCTAAGGGAAGACTAGGGCCCACATAACCCAAGTAGCCACTCGTTGGTCCTACATTTTGTTTGTAGCTCCTGCACCCCGGTTCATGTTCCAGTCATCTTGACTCTGCCCTGCCACCAGATCAGGATGAACCGGATCGAGAGAGTGAGGCTGATGGTGTGCGACTCTTCTTTACTTTGCAACCCTGCAGCGCCAGTCATGACTTCAAAGACCTGTGGCTTACCAGAATGTGCGAATAACACCCAAGCTGCAGTCACGAACCTGCACATTGGCGGCTCAGGCCATTTGGGCATCTTTCACAGCTCTTCTTCTCTGCCACCCACCGACCCGAAATGTGCAGTATATGGCAGACAGGTCCGTGCCCAGATCGGACTTATCAGCCACCCGAGAAGACACACTGCAAAACAATAGATGATGAAGTCATGGTCATCATCGAGAATGATGGAGGGACATAGTCAGTATTTTATTTCGTTGGATCGGGTTATAAGCAAGTGCCGAAACTCATGTGGCATTAAACTATTTCAGTTAAATGCTCTGGTGATCAGATCATACAAGAATTCAGTGATTTCAAAGCCTCACAGTCCCTTTCACGCCCCCACAGATTTTCTGTGTTTTTTAAAAATATTTTGTCATAGTTATTATTAATTCATATTGAGATGATATTGTTTTTCATGTTGTCATCCTTATGAACTTTTTAAAAAATCTGACAAGCATTACTAATATTTTGAAACTTCAGCTGTCTGGAACAAATGCAGGCTGGAAAAGAAGTAATAAAAGTCAAATGGCATGTCTGCAAGATGGGTAGATATATATAATTAGGCCTCTTTTCACACATGCATTAAATATGAGATGCAGAAGCTATTAAGAAATGTACCTGCTAAATACAGAATATAAAATATATCAGATCAAAAGTTTATTGTTAGTGGGGGTTGACTATGCAGTCTGAATTTCTCAGAGATTTGCAAGGCTGATAGTTTGACAGTTTTTTAATGAAAAATATTTATGACTAGGAAATATGAGAGCACATCATGGCAGTCACATAATGCATTGTAAGTCCAGAGTCTTTCGAAAAATGCCCTGGGTCTTCAGACCTGAATTTTGGAGAGCTGAGACAAAGTGTACACATCAGCTGTTTTAGGAATAATATATAAATCACATGCAGACAGCGGAAACAGAAATGGAACCAGAAAATGTGTTTCCCAGAGGATGTGAAAAACAGGGATAGTTTGATCAGATGTTGATCCTGTGTTCTTCTCTTTTCCTTCCCACAGAGACGAAATTTATTGTCAGATCTGCAAGCAGCTGACCAATAATAGTTCCAACAGCTCGCATGCTCGAGGATGGATTCTGATATGTCTCTGTGTTTGCTGCTTCCCGCCATCTGACAGGGTGAGTTAAGATATGCAGTCTGTGTACCTAATGTCACATATCACTGCTCTTTAGATGCAAATGGCATGAGTCACTTTTGATACTTTTGAGATCTTAAGAAAAACCTATTTCTTTTCCTGTCATTTGGTGACTTATAGCATGATTCTGTTGGATTATTACATTTTCCTATTGGCACATTTCTCTTTCTATGATATTATCTGGTAGCCCTCATGCTCAGGAATGCAATGAACTGTCAGTTGCCTTTTGTCTCACCTATGCCATTATCGTGGGGCAGTGACGATATTCGGGTTTTGCTGATACAAATACTGAAATATCAGTCCTTGTGGGTGATTACGAACAAAAATGCCAACCCAGTCCCAATATTGTATTTAAATTTGCAAGCCTTTTTAATAAGCATCAATTTATAAATCATTTGTAATCTAATGGCATATGTGAAACCTTCTTTGCAAGAAATTATTTAGCCCACAGACAGTGTTAACAAATACACAGACTTGTGCATTTTGAGACCTGCAAAGATCAGTTGGCAGTCGACATTTGATATACACATTAATGATCTTTATTTTCAATTTCAGTAAATCCTTTTACATCATGTAAAGAAACACTGTTTGCTCACATTTCAGACATTGTTTGCTGTATCATGAAACTTCCTTGATCATGAAACTTCCTTGATCATCTAAGAATGGTTTTCATCCAAGCACAGAAAATCAACTTTACGGAAAGTTGTTTTTTTCTTTCCGTCCCCGTCGTCCCCCCCCCCCCCCCCCTTTTTTTTTTTTTTTTTTTAATCACCATTTTGTGTTGTTTTTTTTTGAGGTAGCATCCAACATAATGAACAACAACACATATATTTAGATTCTGAGGGAAAGTAGTTTGATCCAGTGTCACTGAATATCCATCTTTAAAGTTTTGTCAATTTTTCAGCTGCGACCTTATCTGCTGAACTTCATTCGCGGAGGTCCCCCTGGTTATGCCCCCTACTGTGAGGATCACTTGAGACGGACATTTGCTAATGGTGCCAGAAACCAGCCCCCCAGCTGGCTGGAATTGCAGGTGAGGTTTAAAACTCAGAGAAGTTTTGTTTTATTTTCTAAAGTGTAAAAAAACATGCATTCTTAGTGGTCATGTCATTCAAAAGCCTATCTGATTGTTACAGTGATTTTTATTTGTGGGCCAATATTTAAAAACACAAGAAATGTGGGGTGGTTTATTTAATCTTCGCTGTATGTTGTGGGTCTGAAGGACCCAGAAGCAATTAAAAACATTTATAATTATCCTGTTTCTGGGAATTTTTTTTCTTTGAAATCGCAGATATTCTTTCATGACGTCATTGCCCATCTTTCCGTAGTTTTAAAATTTTAAAATATGCAGGTGCATGCACACTAACACATGCATTTTTACTATTCCTATCTGTAACGCCCTGGGGCCTCAGAGACACATTACCTTTACAGAGGATTTTACTGTAGGCTTTTATAGTCATACCTTTAGTCGCAGGTCCTGCTGTCTCAGATACATCACACTCCTAAAGAGGATTATATTATTATATCTCTACTCGTATGTAGTGGGGCTTGCAGATGCCATTCTTTTGAAGCGGGCATCCTAATAAATTGTTCATTAGGAATGCAGCATCAATTGCCGCTATGTACGCTATGCATAATTTTTAATGACGTAAAAATCACATCCCATGAATGATTCTTTTTTTTTTTTTATCAGTCACCTATCTTTATTGATAAAAGCCATTTCATGTTTGTTTTCCTTGCGGTTTATATTCATCGCAAGTTCTTGTGTCATATCGTGCATGTTTTCTGTTTGCAGGCTACCAAGTCAAAGAAACCCATCATCCTGCCTATAACATTCATGGACAGCAACTCGAAAACTTTGCTGGCAGATTCCGCCACAACAGCCAGAGAACTTTGTCAACAATTAGCAGACAAAATTGGCCTAAAAGACCAGTTTGGATTCTCTCTATACATTGCTCTTTTTGACAAGGTCAGCACAATAGAATCAAAACACAAATTTGCCAGTTTATTCCTTGAAAGTTGAGTTTGGGTCAAATCGTATTTCTCCTGGTAGAAAGATCTTTGGACAAATTGCCCTAATTCACTGACATAACTGGATGTAAAGCACATTTGTGTGGTTTCATTTCATGCCAATGATAAATTTATCTTAAAATAGGGTACTGGTGCAACCCTGAAATTCCAGGGGTCCCCAGAAAAAGGCATGGAAATGTTGGGGATTAGCCTTGGAATAGCCTGAAATTCTCCTTGGGTTTAAAAATCATAAAAAGGAAAAAATTCACCATTTTGTTATCAACTTTTGAGAAATTGATGAAGTTTCATGTGCTCATAGCATTTAGAGATACAACTTTTTCTTTTATTAGTAATACTTGTGAATTACACAGCTAATCCGTTTGATGCTTTACACACAATGGAGAAGGCCTGCAGAAGCAGTATGTAGTACGTAACAGTTCAGCAGGAAGTGGAGACAGAACTTTATCATTCTAACGAGATGACTTAACTCTTTGTGTGCCAATCACCGATATGTCAGTTGTTCCACTGATCACGTTTGTGCCAATCACAGATGTATCGGCACACAAGAATGCTGGCTATTTTTTTCCGGAAAGAAGGAAAGTCAACTTTCTATTAATACAAGTGGCTGTAGTTAGGCTTCATTCATCTCTCCCACTATTTTCTTCCTGTATCGGCAAAGGTGGAAAAAATTCTTGGCACACAAAGAGTTAAGTAGCCATGACCTACAAAAGCCCTGGAAAAATATGATCAAAGAGATGCAAGAAACCTGTGAAAAGAACCAGAATGTTATTAATAGACAGGGCTATCATTTGTACCAGAAATAAACTGCCAGAAGACATCACATTGCAAAGGAAGTAAAGCCTTCAATGAAAGGCTTTACAACTGCTGAGCCTTAAATACTATAGAGTAACATGTCATGCTTAGAAAGATGTAAAGTTGTGCGTGGACATATTTTAGAAGGTCTTGAAGTTTGCTATAGGATTAATACCTTCGTTGATTTTGAGCTACAGCTGAGTTGAACAGAAGAAAGTGTTCTGACACTTTGAGCAGGGGAAAAAAGAAGACGTATTTTCTTCGGGTAGAATTAAACAATGTGACAGGAAATTGCATTCTGTGCCTCAGTTTACACATAGATGATTGATCAAAACTCAACTTTAAAAATCCCATCTGTTTATTTCCCGAATCAGCGGGCCAACTAGTTGCAATTAAGATATCTAGCTGGGAAAAATTTCTTAAGTGGCAATCAATTGCACTTTTTTTTCCCATCCCAGGTATCGTCACTCGGAAGCAGAGATCATGTGATGGATGCCATTTCTCAGTGTGAGCAATATGCCAAGGAACAAGGTGCTCAGGAACGCAATGCTCCCTGGAGACTTTTCTTCCGCAAGGAAATCTTTGCCCCCTGGCATGACCCAGCAGAGGACCCAGTGGCCACTCATCTTATCTTCCAACAGGTCTGGTCTCAGGGGAGGGGAAAATAAAAATAAAAATGTATCTGTCAATAAATCTGTCAAGATTAAATACGTTGGCCTAAGAGTGAATGTAACTATTGTGAAAAACCAAGATATCTGTTGGAGTGGCCTTAAAACATTGTCGTCTGTGATGTCAACTTGTAACAGTAACAAATTAGAATAGACGGGAAATTAGCATAGCGGAAGTTTGAAACAGTAATAGAACTCTTCGTATATTGATAATTATAAGAAAAGTAAAAGTAAACATGTATATTGGTAGCTAGTAAAGAGTTAAATAAAAGCCATTAAGGTTTAGAGGGAAGATTAGCGCCCCAGTTTTAAATTGAAGAGGGGATTGTGTTTTGCTGACGTCACTGACGGTTGAAGAGCTAACCAATGAGGGTTGGTGTAGAGATCGCAACGCTGTGCTGGCGCCTGCGGTGGTACTTCTTCTTCACTTACCATGCAGATAGTCTGTGCGGGTGGTCGGCGTTATCTCTGGCCTGACGAGAGAGTTTTGTGGACATGAATAATTTATTACGCCTAGCGTCGCTCGTTGACAGCTATGGCAGTCTGAGCAATTGAAAAAGCTGTTCTATTATTAACCTGGCTTAGCGCCAGGGCAATGGTGAGTTGTGAAAACATCAGGGACATGCTTCGTCGAGACTAGACCTAGAAGACGAGCGTATTCAACGTAGACTTATCCTGTAATGGAGAACGAGATGATATCACCAGGAATGGATGTTTAAAACCCAAAACTGTTCATGATGAGACTGGGATTTGCCAGTCCATCATAGATCTAGTTACATATCGATGTTATATGAAATTTTATTGTAGATGTAGCAAATAGTGAGATACACTACTCTACCTATAGGTCTGGAGACTAGATCTAGGTTTTGTTGTTAATTCTGAACATCTATCATGCCTATGTGGTGTCTCCATAGTGAGCTAGGCAAGCCATAAATATGAAATGATTAGTAGAGTATTATATTAGAGTTTTAGACAGTGTTAGTATTAGAAGAAATAATGGTTTAGTGTTTCAGTGGAAGATTTACAAGGATTTGGAATTATAATAATTATATTAGAAGTAAATCAACGTTTAGAACATAATAGCTTTGAATCTGAATATGTTATGAATTTAATATGAATTATTGTGATATTGTTTCTGACTCATATTTGTTATTGTAGTTAGAGTAGTAATTAAACCCTGCAGATTTAGATTTAGATTTAATACCTCTCAAATTATAAAAATGCAGTCGAACAAATAAACCCATGCATCTAAATTAACAAATATAACACACCATTCTTAACATCTTAAAGTTTACATCTGGAGGGAAAACTTAATTGGCAGCCCCTGACAAAATCCCTCACCTTCATTTCTCTGATACCATTTAGTTATTGTTTTTATCGTCATGGTCATAACACAATTGCCCTAAGTCATTTTTAAAATATTTTTAAGGTAATGTCTAACGTCCAGATAAAATAGAGTTAGTTTGTTTTGTTTCCTGAAAATCATGAAGTTTTGTATTGAGTGTTCAGAGTATGAATTTTGACCTGAAACCACTTTGCCCAAGTCACAAGATTTGCGAAGGAATGATACTTTCACACTCTGTTGTAGAAATGACTTAGGCAAATCTGTTATGGCTCTGACTTCGTAGAGATTTTATTTCTGTCATTTGGTATCTTTTTAACTTAGACCTTGGAGTTTTGTAAAAATTGCCAAAATTGTCCCTCCCGTAGACCGTATTTTTACAAAAATATCATCATTAAAGCTGCTATTTAAGTCTTTTGTGTAAAAGTTTCATTTGGTTGGACAAAAGTGTGCTGAATTTATGACGATAAGTGCGGGAATTCACCTCTCCATGAATTTTTATAGGACGGAGTACCAGCATTACTCGAAAGAAAGAAAAAAAATACTTTCAACATTTTTCTAATTTTTTGTTCTTTGCTCTGATCAGGTTGTTCGTGGTATCAAATTTGGAGAATACAGATGTGATAAGGTAAGATTTGTGAAGATTATTTTTTTTGAAGAACGTGTGATGGAAATGGACAGAATTATGCTGCAGTTGTACCTCAAGTTGTTTTACTTGATGACTGCGGTCTCCCTTTCTCTTTCTGTGTCTCGTGATGTTTATGTTTGTCTCTCACTCTCTCACTTTCCCTATTTGCTCCATCTTCCTCTCTGTCCGTCTCTCATTCCCACACTGTCTCGTGTGTCTCAGTTTCTTTTTGTCTTTATCTATCTCTCTCTCTTTCTGTTGCTGTAGTTGTCTCTCTCGCCCTTTCTCTCTTTCTTTCCTCTGCCTTTCTCTCCATCTTGTCTGCCTCTCATTCCTACTCTCTCTCCTGTATCTCATTTTCTTTTTGCCTTTATTTGTCTCTCTTAGTCTGTTGCTGTATTTGTCTCTCTCGCCTTTTCTCTCTCTCTTTCCTCTGCCTTTCTCTCTGTCTGTCACTCTTTCCCATTCTTTCCCCGGTCCTGTGTCTAACTGTCTGTATGCCTCACTCTCTATCTCTTGCTGTATTTGTCCCTCTTGTCCTCACTCTCTCTCTCCAGGTGAACAACTTTGTGAAAAACTTTGAAGTGTGAGTGCATATATACTTACATGTATAATTATATAATGTGTTAAATATCTGCCCATTTCAAAAGAAAAGCTTGATAAATTACCAGACAGAAGACCCACTTCAGAGACATTTTCAATGGTTTCCACAGGAGGAAGATCTAGCTATGATCTCTGCCCAGCAGTACTATATTGAGTACGGCCTTGAAAATGATGCCCAGCGGCTGCAGAACTTGCTGCCATGCTACATCCCCGATGCATACTTACAGAGGCCAAACTCTACCAACACATGGATGAAATTTATCATGGGCAAAATCGCAAGTCCATATTTCCAGAACCCGAAGATGGAACCTATCAAAGTGAGCAACAGTTGTCTTTCCAGCTGCAACGTTTCTGGCTATGCTTGAACCTCTTGATCAAAATGTGGCAAAAAGGAAAAGAAAAATCTGTATGTAGCAAAGCCTCGCATAAGAAATTTTACACAAACGATATAATAAAAACTTTGCACAAAGCCTCGTGTGAGGCATAATCCAGGAACGATAATAAAATGTAAAGTTTTATTATATTGTCTCTGAATAATTTCTTACATTGTGCTTTGTTATATACAACTTTCTCTTTTTTATTATGTCGTTTCTGTATTATTTCTTTTGTGAGGCTTTGCTACATACAACTTTTCCTTTCCTTTTTGCCATGGTTTGACTTAGTATAGTGCCATGTCAGGCCTTGCTGCGACACCATAGATTTTTTGGGGTGTTTTTTTTAAAATAATATTTCATCAATTTAAATTGAGTCTTCCATCAGTATAGTTTGTCTTCAGAAAGGGCAGTTTGATGTCTCCAGTGTATTTATTAACTTTTAAAGCTGCATTTATATGCCTTTTGTTAACCAGGAAAAAGGCTGCAAATATTTGTACCAAGGCCAAACTACAAAGTGTTTGAAACATAGATTCAAATGAGTTGAATTGTGGACATGACATCAGCAAAGCTGCCAAACATTCCTCTTCAATAAGATTTAGCCCAATTTTGAGCTTTCATAATGGCAGTCTGATATTTTTATCGAAATGAAATAATGGGATCTTCTGATATCCATTCTCATTATGCGTTGGTGTTAGTCATTCAGTCGACTCCAACTCTACCAGATCGTAATTACTATTGCCCAGTTATACCAGTGGAAAGATGCCCTCATTGTTCCTTAAGACTGTGTTGGCTAAAAAAAAACTTTAAAAAATCGACTTTTATATAACATTCAACTACATTCAAAGCCGCATTGAATGATCTTATAGACTCCTTAACCAAAAAAAACAAACAAATGGCAAACTTTCAAACATTCATCATAACTAGACCAGCTGTGCTAAAATAAACCAATGTTGTTGCTTCTCCTAAAAAGTAGCCAAAACCATTTACTACAATTTTATGGAGTGGTGGCAGCACAACGCTATTTCTGCGCCAGCTTCTGTTTGTATTTCATGGTTTGGAAAAGTAGCAGTCATGCATTGGTTATACTCAGAATGCCATTTGGTCACTTTGTTTGTTTCCCTGTCATCAGGTGAAGGAAGACATTGTCAGCTATGCCAAATACATTGATGTTAGTCATTCAATCGACTTCAAACTCTACCAAATTGTAATCACTATTGCTCAGTTATACCGGTGGGAAGATGCCACCACTGTTCCTCAAGACTGTGATAGCTAAAAAAAACTCAAAAAATCAGTTTTTGTATTTATTCAACTACATTCAAGCCGCATTGAACGATCTTGGTTGTAGACTCCTAAGCCAAAAAAAATAATCCAATAGCAAACTTTTAAAAAATTCATCATAACTAGACCAGCTGTGCTAAAAATAAACCATTTTTTTTGCCTTTCCTGAAAAGTAGCCAAAACCATTTACTACAGTTTTAGGGAACAGTGACAATACAACACTCTATTTCGGCGCTAGCTCTGTCTGTATTTCAAGGGTTGGAAAAGTAGCAGTCATGCATTGGTTATACTCAACATGGCATTCGGTCACTTTGGTTGTTTCCCTGTCATCAGGTGAAGGAAGACATTGTCAGCTATGCCAAATACAAGTGGCCCCTTGTGTTCTCTCGGTTTTACGAGGCCTACAAGTTTTCAGGCCCCAGCCTGCCCAAGAATGACGTCATCATTGCAGTCAACTGGACTGGGGTCTATGTGGTGGATGACCAGGAACAGGTCTTACTGGAGCTGTCTTTCCCAGCAATCACTGCTGTGTCCAGTAGTCGGTGAGTGCATATAAATTCTTATAGTATTATCGCCTATTTCGTGTTTCATGGTTACGAGACAAGCAAGTAAAGCTTTTCTTATGCCAACATAGTGGTCTATTTCATGTTTCATGATTATGAGAAAAGCAAATGGAGCTTTTTTTATGCTAACATAGCTGCATATTTCATGTTTCATGGTTATGAGAAAAGCAAGTATAGCTATTTTACGAAGATAAAATACTTATTTGTTGGTGTTGCTTATTCAGTGCATTATTGCTGGTACAAATTGGCACACCTTTCTTTTTCACAAGGGTCAGTGCAGTTTTGGCTCAAATCTGACTGTGACCACATTTGCACATTTTGTTATACTCTTTGCAGAACTGGCAAAATGCATGGGCAGAGTTTCACCCTGGCCACAGTGAAAGGAGATGAATACATATTCACTTCACCCAATGCTGAAGACATCAGAGATCTTGTTGTGATTTTCTTGGAGGGTCTGAAGAAGAGATCTGAATATGTCATAGCCATTCAGGATTACTTCTCACAGGGTAAGTGTCCTAGATAGAGGGATGAATGTAAGCTGTGGCATTTCCAAAAGCTTCTCCTTTTCATTAACATACGTTTTGTTTATCTTTGTCTGATCTGTTTTGCTCCATATTCAACAGATTTGCTTTATTCTCCATCCATCTCCCTCTCTTCTATTTGTGTTGACTGGGTTGCATAAGTTTTATTTGTATTCACTTCGCCTCTCTTACAATATTCTGTCAAGATTTGTAAAGCATGCTTTTGTGAAACTACAATACAAACAGAAAACCCTGATTATCCTGGGACACAGGAGATTAAGACATCATAAAAGATGATATTTTTTATGTAATCTTATTTTTGAATTCCAAGGTTTTTATCACATTCAAAAGCTCTAATAAAATGTGATAACCAGCCTCATTATTACACATTCTTGTAAAAAGAGAAAGTCTTTTTTTGTGTGTGTTTTTAAACATAATTTCAGTACTCTTTATGGTAGTGCATCATCAGTTTGGCCTCTTATGTAAAGAAATGTTATTGTTCTGTTTTACAGTAGGTGGAACGATCTCTTTCTGTCCTGTTGATCTGTTATATTCTATCGTCTTGCTTTTTCTTGTCACCGTGTGCTGTGATCATGTCAACATGCTTCCTCCAAACTCAAACTCGCTTCAACTTTGATTTGAGGTCTTTATTTTAGGAGGTTCGCTGCCCTTGGCATTTACACCTCACTTTACTTGTTTTTATTATTTCTTGTTCTGGCGGGGGGGGGGGGGGGGGGAGATGATATGGATAAATTTTAATCTATTAATTTCAATTTTGCCCGGGCAGCGGCCTTTCGGCCTGCTCTTTACGATTTCCAACTGCCAAGGTATCTTTAACGTGCGCAACGTGCACACGGGCCCTCCGAATTTTTTCGTCCTTATCCGAGAAGACTAGGTACTCGATCCTACCCCCCAATAGGACCAGGGACTTGAAAATATGAGAAAAATCCAATTTCCAAAAACTACTCGATCCTACCCCCCAATAGGACCAGGGACTTGAAAATATGAGAAAAATCCACTTTCCAACATGCCTGCACTGCCCGGGTTTAGAACCCGGGACCCTTGGCATGAGAGGCGAGCACCTTGCCTCTAGACCACCTCGCTTCAACTTTATGAATTCATCAGCTTTATATTGCACAGTAGAAAATCGTATTTTTATCATTGTGGTCAAACCTATGGATTCAGCTGTTTTTGGACAAGTAAAAAATGACATTTTTATCATTGTGTTCAAACCCTCAGATGGATCTTCATTCCTGAGCTTCAAGAAAGGTGACCTGATTGTCCTGGATCAGCCCAATGGCTTGGATTCAGTTATGAATTCTGGCTGGTGCTATGGCCAGAATGTTGCTTCAGAAAAGAAGGGTGAATTCCCTGCCGAGTGCGTGTACGTCCTGCCCACCATCACCAAACCGCGTGCAGAGATATTGGTAGGTGTTGTCTGGATTTTATTACCTGCGACCGTGGAATGGGGCCCCCGATCTTTCATTCTCATTGCCACTTCTCAGAAGACACTGTTGTTTTAAAGTATGTAATGCAAAATCTTCACCTTCTAAGAGAGAAAAAGCATACACCACTAAACTGTAGGTCTGTGGTTCTCAAAGTGGGTGATTTATATTTTCAGGGGGGGGGGGGGGGGGGTGAAAACAAAGAATAGGCCGACAAGGAGAAAACATGAATTGGAGGACGATTTTGGGGGGACAAATGTGGAAAACAGGGCACCCACTGACTTGTTCAGCAAAATGCGTAGATAGGTTTTATGAACTGAAAGGCCCTTTTTTTAAAGTGCATTTGATAAGAATACTTTGTTTTATAATGAATAATCAACATGCCTATCGTCATTAATAAGGCTTTAAAAATCTTAACATCATAAGTTGTATGTAGCCTGTTGTAACAGTTGATGTAAATTTCAGCACGTTATGATAGAGTTAGATGATCTGAACTGCTACCCTTTAACAAACGAAACTGTTTCGATCTGTTGTAGAAATGAATGAAAACAGGATCCGATGAACAGTTAACATTAACGTTTAATAACGGTAGATGAACGCTGGATATCTCACAACTTACTTATGGGGAAGGGACGCAGGTCTACCTATAACAACTTAGATTGGATCTTGCACACATACCAATTGTCTGGCCCGCCCCTATAATAAGTACAGATGGAAGGTTCACGAAAGAGCTCAACCTCTAGCACTCTGCAGGCTACGCACCACTCGTCCAATCACACACAACTACGTCACAGAATTACGTCACTCCAAGGCCAACCTAGCCCAACTACCCCGACATGAATGATATAGTACGTTCTCGATTGACCTACAATAAAACATACGTCACACAGCGAGACATCAAAGAAAAGTAAAAAATAGCACACGAGGGGCTGCCGAGGGCTGCGGACAACATTGTTAGCCCATAGGATGCTACACCTGTCTTCTTGTGAAATGTACTTGTTGGGTTTGAGTAGGGATTTTCTTTTTTTTGAGGAGAGGGGGGGTGACAGAAAATTTGGAGCCTAAGGGGGCAGTTGCCTCCAAAAGATTGAGAACCACTGCTTTAGGCCATTAACTCCCATTCCCCTCTATTGTAAACGTTCATAACAGTATATTGTACTTTCAGTTCACTATGCTCACAGTCAGTTTGTGTTTTGTTTGCCACCCACAGCTTTCACACACTAAGTGGGTATGGCCAGACCCCCGTAGACTGGATAACTCAAAGATTGAATTATTGCTCTTCCAAGACCTTCAAGTCAGCGGGGGGTTTTGCCATCTTTGAGTCAGTTTTAACTTTTGTCAATTTCTGTTACTGCTTAACGCTGATTTGCTTGTGTGTCTTCTGGCTTGTTTCCTTTTGATTTGTATCACGTGTATAACTTTTCCCCCAACAGAACCTGTTTATCCAGTCTGGTTCCCTGTCTGACCAGTTCCCCCAGGAAGATGACGTGGTCAAAGAAAAAATGGTCCTTCACACACTGGAACTTTATGCCCAAGATCACTTCAGGTGGATATAAGAACTTGAATTTTCTCTTTCTAAAACAACTGTTCTTTTTCATGACTCCTTAATCATTGGTAGATGCGAAAAAGTTTAAATACTAATTTTCTGACATGGACCCATGGTACATCTTTTCCTGTCTGAAAGAGGCTGAGATCAACAACTTGATATAAAAACTTTTCTACTCATTTACAAAACTCTTTTCAGATACATGCAAAGCAGCTATTGAGAGTTTTACGAAGTGATAAAATTTATACATAACTATTTAATTCCACTCGTGAAATTTGCATTTATGAAGCTCTGAAAATGAAAACATTATAAACATTGTTCCCTAATCAACCATAAAAAGCACAGTGTTGCCTTTACCAAGCCAATGCGCTGTAAAATCCAAACTAAAATATCTATGTAGAAAGTGCTTTCTTGTCTTTCATTCGAAGAACCCCTCCCAAGAACACACAAGGCAGATTGAGCGGCACTCTGAATCGGCAGCTGAGACGACCTAAAGCTGAGCTTTGGCAACATTCCAAGGACCCACTGAAACAGCCACTACTGAAGAAGCTGATTGGCAAGGAGCAACAGTGCAATGAAGCTTGTTTGTGTTTCATGGATATCCTTTTGTTCACTACACATATCATGGGATATTTGCCTTATTGTTGTATCCGACATTTGCAGATTTTGAGGTAATGCCATGAAAATGGTTCTCTCACTCCTAATTTCATTAAGTATAAGTGTCATTCCAATCAATTGAAAATTTTTCAAGTTATGAGTTTGTGAGGCAATGTTGTACTCTGATTTTACACAACTCTTCAAAGTTCCGATCCTGTTTTTCTCAAAAAGATAAAAATGCCCATAAAACAACACGGAAAATACCAGATGGTTTAGCATTATATAGCACATCTGTCTTGAAGCATCTTTCATAATTTGTGGCAGGTTCAGAGGCAGAAATTCTTTGCACAGTGGCTAGACAGATATCAGTGAGTATTTAGAATCTTTTATTTGAACTTGTGAAAGCTGAAACACAAGGTATTGAAATTATTATTCTCTCATCTGTTTATGGTGAAAATTTAACAAATCAATTCATCCCTGAATTGTAGGTTTAGTCTTTTATAATATCCCTTCAAGAAATTTAAGAGTGGAGGCAGCTTGGTACTTGGTACATCTTCATGATTTTACAACTCTAGCTCTTCCTTGACTCTGTTTACGTATTCTGAAGTATATGGGTGACCACCCAAGCCGTCGAAGTCGCATTGCCAACGAGTTCACTGATCAGATCTTCACAGCTCCCATCAACAATGTAAGTTTATAGTGATATTACACTTGCTGTTTTAATTGCTGCTGACATCCAGACTTTTCAATCAAAAAATTGATAAAACCCATTGCATCAATCTAAAATTGCCAGTGTCATAAGTCACTTTCCTATTTAATGAGTTAAGAGTAACAATAACCTGGTATTAACTCTTTCAGATACTCATGCCAATCCTGAGATCTTCAACACTAAATCATAGTACCATTTACACACATTAGGATCTTCATCATGGCACAAGGGGAACCTAAGTGGGTTCATCTCTGAAGAGATCTTTATCCTACTGGTGTTAGTAGCTGAGCTGAAATTAAATTTTATATCAGAGAAAGTCTATAAATTTCAGGTCTGAATTTTTACATGCTTACAGACGGAGTGCTCACACTTAAAGACATGGTTTACTATTAGAGAAAATTACTAACAAGAAAGTTAATCTTTCCTAACTGATTTTTATTTATTTATATTATTTTTGCAAATGCTTTCGAATTTCTTTGCTTCACATTTGCGTTGGTTTGTACCTGAAAGGCAATTATATTTCTGTATATTTGCAGGAGATTCTGAGGGATGAGATTTATTGTCAAATCATGAAACAACTCACAGACAACAGAAACAGGTACGCCTTTATTTTTAAGTTCTGCTCGTTATAGCGTCTATGATTAAGATCTTCTCTGAAGACTTAGGATGAAGGTCAGCACTGCAAACGGGGTCCAGCGGGAGGCCAATATATTGTATGGCAGCGCTGCCCCTTGTGTTTTGTTTATTTGGTTGCCGCGACTGTCGTTTTTTTCACGTTTTTTTTTCCCACACTATTTTCGTGTGTTTATCTATCCTGTCACCCCTACTATATCTAACAAAATGGTATAGTCCGATTATGTTTATTACGATGCAACTATTCATAACTATTCGTCATACTCATGTAATTGTACTGATGGTCTGAAGTTCGAACTGGGGAAAATCTTGGGGAAACTTTTACTTTGATACTGGTTGTCGTCTACATGTGAAATGAGAAGAAAGGCGCCGCGTGCGTATTTGAGACGCCGTTCTATGCCTGTAACTATGAATTCCGATGTAATATTAGGGCATGCTGCATAAGGGCGTCTGTCAGTAGGTTTTTCATCAGGGAAAACTGGGAGAAAATGACCGACTTTGTTGTTGGTCGTTGTCTTTATTTGATGTGGTAATTAGAGAGATACTGTGTTGCTTTGATTAAACCGCTTTTCAGTACATGTATGTGCTGTACGACCTGGAAATCAAATCTCTCGCTAAAACTAACATCATAGTACGTGAAAGCTTTACATAGTAGAGGAGGGAAAAGGCAATGCCACGATACATGTGGTTAGTAAATTAAACACCTGGCTTGAAAAATAATTTGTTCACTTGAATGGCCAGATTTAGGGACAGAAAAAGCGCAGGGGTCTTGGGAAAATGATAAAAGGTTTGTTAAACGGCATGTAAATGCAGAAAATTCTTGAATTTGGGCCTTCCATTTCACAATAAAACTTACTGCATAACATCACAAGTACTTTATCCAAATATAGTAGGGATCACCTACGATTTATCCACCACTATTGTTGTTATTGCGTCCTAAAACATACACGATACACATGTTCACAAGGTGCCCGATTGACCCGACCGCCGAGGTTATCGGAAACACGCGAGCGATCGGCTGACTGGCCGCTGGCTATCCCCGCTCGGGGCGTTACATAGACGAGTTCACTCATCGTTGGACGAGGGTTAAGATTAAATTGTCTTCTCTCCTCCCCCACCCCCTTGTTGATATTGCCAAAAAAGAAGAGAGAGAGAGAGGGAGATTGACCCATTTTAATCTGTCTAGTTCATTTTCCAGTTCATAACTTATTAGACCCATATTCTCAACAGAGAAAAGCCATAAAATAGTCCAATTAGTAGCCTACCTCAGAGGATCTTTCATACCAGACTTCTCAAATAGTGAAAAAAAGAAAAAAACTACTGCTGATTTGAGGTCTTTATTTTAGGAGGTTCGCTGCCCTTGGCATTTACACCTCACTTTACTTGTTTTATTATTTCTTGTTCTGGCGGGGGGGGGGGGGGGGGGGGGAGGGAGGGGGGGGGAGATGATATGGATACATTTTAATCTATTAATTTCAATTTTGCCCGGGCAGCGGCCTTTCGGCCTGCTCTTTACGATTTCCAACTGCCAAGGTATCTTTAACGTGCACACGGGCCCTCCGAATTTTTTCGTCCTTATCCGAGAAGACTAGGTACTCGATCCTACCCCCCAATAGGACCAGGGACTTGAAAATATGAGAAAAATCCAATTTCCAAGAACTACTCGATCCTACCCCCCAATAGGACCAGGGACTTGAAAATATGAGAAAAATCCACTTTCCAACATGCCTGCACTGCCCGGGTTTAGAACCCGGGACCCTTGGCATGAGAGGCGAGCACCTTGCCTCTAGACCACCTTGTCCCCCACTGCTTCAAAAAACTACTGCTTCATGCCTTTTCGGGGTTGGTCAAACTCAGTTTTAAAAATGCTCATCATGGATCTGGCAGGCCCCACAAGCACATAATAGCATTAAGCAGGAATATTGTCCATTTATTGTTCCCAGCGTCAGTGAGGAGAGAGGCTGGGAGTTGATGTGGTTGGCCACGGGATGTTTCCCACCCAGCACCAACCTGCTGAAGGAACTGACAGCTTTTCTGCGAACTCGATCACACATTGGTTTTGCAGTGGACAGTCTCAACCGACTTCAGAAGTGCCTCAGGTAGGTTAGCAATATACAGGAGTTAATTGACAGACATATAAATAATCAGCCTTTGCAGGTGTGCACCGGTATTCTTGTGCTGGGCAGATGGGTTCATTGAATGTCAGGGAAGTTGATAGAAGTGAAGTAAAGGCAGTCAAGTTGAAACTGAGGAAAATGATTGGAAATCTGGGCACTTTTTTTTTCATTTTAGATTCAGATATCTATGAAAATCTTGGTGTCTGAGGGTGAATTCAGATGGATTTGGTAGACAGAACAGTACATACAGCTCTCTGTTTTGGTTAAATCTGGTATTTAGTAGAACTTTCAAAATTGTCTCCAGATGTTGGTTGTTCATGCAGTGTATTTTTTCATTCCATGTCTTAGAACAATTTGGTATTCACTAGAACCTTTAAAATTGTCTATAGATATAAGTGGTTCGTGCACTGTATTTGTTCATTCTCCCTCTTAAAATAATTTGGTTAGATTTGATATTTCCTAGAACACTTAAAATTGTCTGTAGGTGTTAGTTGTTCATACAAACTTTCTTCATTCTTCCTTTTGGAACTGTTTGGTAATTCTGGTATTTACTGGAACCTTGAAAATAGTCTTTAGATGTTAGTGTATTCATGCAGTGTATTTCTTCCTTCTCCATCTTAGAACAACTTGGCTAGATTTGATATTTACCAGAAACTATAAATTGTATCTAGATGTCAGTTGTTCAATGTTATATATTTCTTAATTCAGAAACGGTGTGCGCAAGTACCCACCGCACCAAATGGAGGTTGAAGCCATTCAACACAAGACCACACAGATTTTACGTAAAGTCTACTTCCCTGATGACACAGATGAGGTAAGGGTAAAGTTAACAGTCACTTTCCCAGTGCAAGAGGAAAGTTAACAGCCTAACGATTGGTCAATCAGTCAAGAAGTAGTAGGCAGTAAGTTATGCATTGTCCAGTCTCAGAATCAAAGGTAACTGGAACATATGCCCCATGTATGACAAAGTGGGAGGTGTTAGGGTGTATTGCTCTTTCTCAAAATATCTCTAAAAGCTGCAGCAAATCCATAGGATAGTGGCACGGCTTAGAACAATGGAGAGAGGGGTGTGTGTGTGTGTCAAAAGTTCTGCCTTAGCAAAATAAAAAAAGAGCAAAGAAACCATACAATGAAATTTTATTTCCCAGGGTTTTGAAGTTGAATCCAGTACAAGAGCCAAGGATTTCTGTCAAAACATTGCAAACAAACTGGGCTTGAAGTCAGCTGAAGGTTTCAGTCTCTTTGTGAAGATTTCTGACAAAGGTAAGAAAGAAACTGTTTTGTCTCTTGGTACATTGTATTCATATTTTTAAAAATTTTACTTGAATATTTATGGGTTGTTTTTTAATTTATGAGAACAAGCTTACCTGGTTTTTGTTGTTGTTGTTGTTTTGGGAAGGGGGGTGGCAAGTCTTCTACTCTTGAGAAGGAAGTGTTGTCCTTTCCGAATCAAGAGATGAACAATATCACACTTTGTATTGGCATATGGGAGTGTTCCTATCATGCACAGTTATGTATGAATGTCTGCCCGGACACTATTTGCACTGACCAAAAGAGTAGAAGTAATCCTTTGATTATAAATAAAAAATGGTAATATGTGAAATTGTCAGCTTTTGAATTTGATTTTGTGACAGTGAAAAAGATTTTTCCTTCAGTTTTTTGGGGGGGTTTGGTCATTATTTGTACAAGAAGGTTTGCTTTTTATATTCTGTGTTTATTTCTGTCACGTACTTGATCTCAAGTTTGGTTGTGCTGGTTCTGTTTCAGTGATAAGTGTTCCTGAAGGTGATTTCTTCTTTGACTTTGTCCGCCATCTGACAGACTGGATCCGCAAGGCCCGTCCAGTTCGAGAAGGTAGGGACAAATGGTTGCATAAGTCTATATCCAGTGGGTGGTTTGTGGACGCCTCTGGTAGTTAAACTTTACGAAGTGTTAAAACAATCCTTAAGGGGGGGGGGGGGGGGGGGGCGCGGGTCCTGAAATCGAAATTAGGCCTAAAAATACCGATATCGCGATTTTGTACTTTTCGGCTAGTTTATCCATTTAGGAACACTATTTTACTAACCAAATGTCAATTTTGAATGTTTATAACCCTGAAATATGCCTTTTAGTGAGTTAGGGGGTCAAGAAAAAGGCACAAGAATCATGCCATTGGGCTGCAAAATTAGCCCTAAATAACATCTTAGTGTCGCTATCAAAACCCCTACTCCCCCGTTCACATCTGTCATAAGCCTTTGGTGGTTTGGAAATCATTGTTGAGGCTCAGCACACCAGTAATGATGACTTTAGCCATGTGTAACATGTTTCAATAACATTTTTATTGAAACAAACTTTCAAATGCAATTTTCTTGAAATTGCACTTTTGACCAGTGATTTGTGAACTAGTTTTTTATTTATTGACCAACTGATATAAAATTTGGCTAACAACATGTTTGAACAAATCAAAGAATTCATACAGAAGGAAATTTAACTTTTCATTTTTTTTTTTTTGGTTAAATTTTTTTGTGAAAGAAAATAAGAAAAAATGGAATTCCGCTACATACCATTTTCAAAAATTTATAACAAAAGATCTGCCAAAGATATCAAAATTCCCTTCTGTATAAAGTTTTTAATTGGATTGAATAAGACATAAGAGAAGTTTCAAATAAATCCAGTAAAATTTGGCGAAGCCTATCTATATTGAATTTGGTACTTTTTGGGGACTCAAAATCCAAGATGGCGGCGCTACCATGGCAACAATATGACAAACAAATTTTTTTACATTTTTTTTCTGCTAATTCAGACATCCCGAATTCGATTATGATAGTTAAAATTGTCTATTTCTCATAATAACAAAAATCGCCTCCAGGGCCCGCACCCCCCCTTAACACTCTGAAATCTATTTTCAGAGGTGAGATACCTTCACGATTTTTGCAGTAATGATAGAATACCTTTTGTTATCCATCTGGTGGCCTTTTCTCAATTTGTGTAAAAAGTGGAGTACGCATTGCGAGTTCTGAAATGTTTCTAACCCTTTTCCTTGTCAAGTGGAGGAATGTTGAAATAATGTGAAATAGTTGCTACATTCATTATGATAAACCTGGTGTGGCTTATTGTATTTTCAACCATCATCGTTTCTTCATTCCCCAATACAGAAGATCATTTCTGCCCCCCCGCAATTGGCCTTAACAAGACGCTTTAGCTAGATGTGTGCTACATTTCACTGAGGTTCTTGACCCTGTCACTTCATGTATTCCTGTTACTGAGTTTATTGAGTTACAATGCATGTTTATGTAATGGTGCGTAAGGTGTGTGTACCATGTATGTGCTCTGTGGAAAAAGAATTTCCCTCATGAGATAATAAAGTGATTCGATTCTTATCTTATCTTATGTGTCCATTTACATTTTCTGTTCTCAGGTGTACAGCCCTCATTCACCTACCAGGTTTTCTTCATGAAGAAGTTGTGGATTAAGACAGTGCCGGGCAGAGATGTCCAAGCTGATGTCATCTTCCACTATCATCAGGTAAACTTGAAGACCTGTCATTATCCTTATTCACATGATTCCGTCAGCTTAGCACAGTCCTTTTTTTTTGCGGAAGTGAGCTAATTCATAGAGATTTCATACAGATGAATAGTTCTAATTGTGTTCATTGTAATGGCCTTGTGGAAGTTACTGTCATAGTGCTTGTATAAGATGACATTATTGATAAATATGACATACAAATGTTTCTATCTTAAATTACTGCAATAGTTTCTCATAAAATGTACCTCATTCATCAATGTCATAAATATCATGGTAGATTTCTACACATATTTGTTTCATTTTGACAAAAATACATGGGTATTTGCATGTGAGAAAAGTACCGTGGGAATTTGCCATGACAATGAACTTTGACGCAAAATATTGTTTGTGAGATCTATAAATAAAGAACTAGTTAATATACACTTTGCAGTGTAGATGAGTACTTAGTTCTTTTTTTTCTATTTTGAGAGGCAAATTATTTCCTAAAGAATGTACCATTTGACGATATTTTATATCCATTATGAAAATTTGAATGGATTCATTATGAAAGTTTTGAATATATTCAACATGAATATTATTTTGTCTCCTCACAACAGGAATTGCCGAATTATCTGAGAGGTTATCACAAGTGCACTAGAGAAGAGGCTGCCCAGCTGGGAGCACTGATCCACATGGTCTCTTTTGGTGATGACAAGAGCAACCTTAACAAAATAACGTAAGTATTCTGCTGAGCGGTTTTTGTAAAAAAGTTCATAATAACAATTTAATACCATTTCATTGAAGGGGAGGGTTGTTGAATGAATGCCTTAAATGTTAGTTTGATTTCCCATTGCTGCTACCCAAGATAGGGGCCATAAGAAAGTTATGTTTCAACACTTAGGGCGCCACAACTTAAATGACATTTTGTTTGATCCTCAGGGAACAACTGAACCGTTTCATTCCCAGTGATTTAGTCCGAGCACAGTCTGCCGATGACTGGAAGCGGGTAAGTGTTTACGATTCCAGTGCTGATTACTCATGTCAACAGGCTATGTTTCCTAGTGCATAATATGATGGACAGTGACAACTAAGCAGCTGTGTAGGCAGTGTTACCTGAACAACAATGCTTGGGATTCCTACATAGCCCTGGATTCCAGGGATCCCTGAAAAAGCCATGGAATTTATGAATTTGTGGAAAAGGCCCTGGAAAAGTCTAGGAATTTTAAATTTGGGAACAGGCATTGGAAACTACCTGGAATTCATAAATTTGAGAAAAGGTGGCGGAATGACTTTATTTATATAATTTTCCAGTGATATCACTGTACAGGAGAGACATTTAACCCAATCCTGCCCGATGCGATAGGATGCGATATTGGGGGGTGCTGCCCGGTGCGTCATGATGCGGTATAAATCGGGTGTTGTTTTTATCGGCTCGTTTACTCCTTACTGCACGTGTTTATTTGACTACCATGACTGGGCATGAACAGGCGAGATTCCGAATTTTTTTTAGCGGAAACAGAAGAGCTACCTACTTTCACTTTGGAGCTATGATTTTCTGAAGTTGATGATTGCGACGTCGAGTAAACAATGGCTTTCCAGGCTATGGAAGATTTGTTGCGTGATCTTAGAACGGAAACTACGGAATTAGAATCCGATTCGGACAGTGACAAGGACCATAATGATGATGAATCGGATTTAGAAAGCATTGTAAGCAATTTTGATGATTCTGAGCCAAGTGATCGAGATCTATCAGACTCTGAGGAGCCTGACATCGTAAACCCAGTAGACTGGACTCTGGTCTCAGATGCTACGAGATCTAGGGTCGAGGTTGAGGACTTCACTGGCTTTTCAGGGGGAATTCATGATCTACCTGTTGATGCCAAACCCCGAGATTACTTCAGACTGTTTGTGCCAGATGCAATTATTGCTCACATCACAGAACAAACGAACCTGTACGCAGAACAATGCCAAGCTCTCCGCGGTGTTGACAAATATTGGAAACCGGTCACAGTGTGTGATATCAATAACTACTTATACATAAACTTTATGTTTGGTATCATCAGTCTTCCTGAACTTAGGCTCTATTGGAGCAAGGACCCTGCCTACAGGATCCATGGTGTTGCAGATGTGATGAGCAGGAACAGGTTTCAAAAAATCAACCAGTATCTTCACCTCAGTGATTCTTCCAAACAACCTGATCGTGACTCCCCTGACTACGATCCTATGTTCAAAGTTCGTCCCTTACTGGATACTGTGAGAGCAGCTTGCTCTGCTGTGTACAAGCCCAGAAAGGAAATTAGCATTGATGAGGCCATGATTGGCTTCAACGGTCGTCTTCATTTCAAACAGTATATTCCTTCAAAGCCAACACCCTACGGTATCAAGGTCTGGGGTGCCGCAGAATCCAAGACTGGTTATATGCTGAATTTTGAGACAGTATATGCTTGTGATGTGTGCCAAGTAAACCTGCATAAGGGGCATTGTTTTACCAAGTTTCATGAAGATCTTGGCCAGTAAACACATGGATGAACAACAAAAACAACTGTAACAAAGGTAAATAAAAAAAAAATTCTGACTTTCAATTTTTTTAATTCAATATCTGTTGTGTTCTATGTTGAACAATCACATGCATTATACACTTCATTCATTTCTGCATTTTTTGACATCAATAACAGCACAATTGAAGAAGCAGAAATATTTTTAATTGATTTTTTTTTTAAATAAGTCGGTGAAAAATGAGAGTGATCTCCCTTTGCCTGGGCATTCAGGGCTGTGACATTTCAGAATGCCGGGCAGGATTGGGTTAACATGTCACCGTGAAATTTTTTGAGATCGATGGCAGCTTGGAGGAGCGCTACAAAACAGGCAGTTTTCAACCCTTCTTTCTTTCCAAAAAGACTTCCAATTCTAGGCTGATACCACCTTCAAGTAGAAGAAGAAAACAACTTTTTTGACATCTATGTTCGAAATAAAATGGCTCAGAATGAAGTATTGCTGTTGAGCCAGGGAAATATGCCCCAAGTCAAAATCAGTGGGATGACCCAAAAATCTTCCATATGGCCTTACCTCATTTGCTCTTAATGGAAAATTTATTGATATTTTTTTTTCCTTATTTCTTTTAACAGTCCATAATCTCGGCCTACAACAAGGATGCTGGTATGAGCCCAAATGATGCCAAAGTCAGCTTCTTGAAGATCATCTACCAGTGGCCAACATTTGGATCTGCCTTCTTTGATGTGAAGGTGAGTAAAAGTCTCTGATCTCACCAACAGTGCATTTTTTTTGCTAGTCTTTACACCCAGACTGGATCTGTCAACAAAAGGCCTGACAATTTCATCAGTTGTTTTTTTTTTCTGAAGAATTAATTTGTCTGGCTGCCGGTTTAAATTGTTATTGAAATAATGCAGCACTAACTGAGGCACAGAAACAATATCTAATAGCATGCATGACGAAGTTTTTGTTATTGTAATAAGATGCATTACTGTTTGTTTATGAAGGCTGTTAATTTCCAGTACCACTTGTTTTGCAAAGATAGTAACCAGTATTATGTTATTGTGAGGACAAGATACACTAATACCATTTGTTTATAAATGCTATTCATTATATATTAAATCATCATTGTTCTATAAAACCGTAGTAAAGTAACTGGTTTTGAATAATTTTAGCACAAGTGGTCTAGCTGTGACGACTGTTTGAAAGTTTGCTATTCAATTGTTTTTCAGCTTAGAAGCCAAAAACCAAGATTATTCAATGCAGCTTTGAATGTAGTTGAACATACAGGGTGATTCAAAAAGAATGAAATGCTCATAAAATCAGTTCATTGTTTTTGAATCACCCTATATATAAAACTCGATTTTTAAAAGTTTTGAGTTACTATAGTCTAAGGGAATGGTGATGAAATTATGAGCATTTAGGTGCATGACCAAAAAAAGAAAATAGGTTTGCTGTTATTTTTATTGTTGTCTTATTGTATACTGTGACTCGGTAAGTGCAAAATTTATCAACTGTTGGCAGCAGAAGTGAAGAAAACGAATTTCATTGAAGAAAAAACACAAATTTATTTCTGTCTTGCTATCCAGTAAGTACTATCAGTGAGTCTAGTGTTGGCTTTTAAAAGGAGTTTTGTTGTTCTTTAGACATACTTTTACAAGTTATTTTTTTGGCAATTTGACAGCAAACCACAGAGCCTAACTACCCTGACAACTTGCTGATTGCTATCAACAAGAATGGTGTAAACCTTATACATCCTCAGACCAAGGTGAGAGTGGGTGTCAATCTCTCATTCATGAATGCCCATAATTAAACCAGTAGAGCAGTGTTTCTCAAGATGGGGCGGATGCCCTACCTGTCGGGCCTGGCAGTATTTTGGTGCGGCATGGGACTTCAGAGTGGGATCTAGGGATTTTTCATAGAAATCTTAATTTCACTGTGTATTTTAATTTAACTGTGTAGATAAAGTGTTGTTTGGTTATATCGTGTTGGTGATTTCCTTGTTTAGCTCAGATTAAAACATCAGATATTCTTAAAAACTTTTTGTATATTCTGTATACTAACTTTGTCCAATCATAATGGGATGCACATTTTTTGCTGGGGGAATTGAAGTGGGGAATGGGGCAAAAAGGTGGAGAAACACTACACTAGAGACTGATGTCTTGATAATAATAAGGATCATTGGCACTGTACGTGTTGAAACCAGGATTCAGAACTGTATATTTCTTCTGTGAACCTCCCATGACACTGAAAATGTTATCAGCTGCAATAGTTGACTTATTTTTAATGGTTCTTTTGTGATTCAGGAACTGCTGGCAACACATCCATTCTCTAAGATCTCAAACTGGAGCAGCGGCAATACTTACTTCCATATGACCATAGGTAACCTGGTGCGTGGTAGCAAGCTGCTGTGTGAGACATCCATGGTAAGTGACAAAATACTTTTAAAAAACACAGACAATCGGGGGGTATGGTAAGGCTTGAAGCAAAGTCAAAATGTGGCAAAAAGAAAAAGTTAAACTTTTGAATATTCTACAGTTTTTTTATTTGTGTAATATTCTATCCTGTTTTCTTTCCTGAAGAAGGTTAGAATCCGAAAGTTTGATTTCTCTTTCATTTGCCTTTGCATTTGTTTGTGTCTTTTCTGTATTATTTTTTATTGAGGCTTTGCTACATAAAACTTTTTCCTTTTGCCACATCTTGACTTTGATCTGTGGTAAGTGCCTGTAATATGGAAGTCAACATCTGTAATAGTAGCTCAGTACACTATAGACTGGTGAGATATATTTTTTAAATCAATAGTGATGGTATTCACAATCTCACAGAGCTGTCCATAAAATATGTTTATATGTCAGTGCTCTCAATGCATAGACAAGCATTTCCTCTTCATCTTCGATTTCTTGTCACTTTCAAATTTTCAACCAACAAAACAAAAAAATCGATTGGGGGGGGGGGGGGGGGGACGGAGGGGGGGCGCACAAAAATTTAGCCACAAAAGGGAACAAACAAAAATGATAAAATTAGTAAAGAAGGGGGAAAGTCATTAAGCTAATAAAGAAAGAGTTCAAAGTGTGAAAAGGAAACAGTTGGGAGAAGAGGTACAGAGAGAAATGAAATGAGGCAGTGAGAGTGCATGGAAGAGGACAGGTGAGCAGACAAGAAGAAAACTTTCTGCTTACCAAAAAAATAAATGAAAAAAAAAAAAAAACTAAAAAATAACCACTGTATCTCTTTGCCTTTACAGGGTTACAAAATGGATGACTTTCTGACCTCTTACATCAGCCTTATGTTGAACAATTTGAACAAACAGCAGAGGAATTCAGAAACTGAAACTGACTGTTAAACGGACCAACCAGATCAACTCGCAACAGAAACACATGTTGTACCAAACCTATAAAGCCTTCTGTAATGAATGATGTACTACATAACATTGGCCATGAAATAACTCTGTGACACACCACACAACATGGGGAACATGGTGACTTACCAACATTCCTGTCATCAGATAAAAGCTATTCTATGCATGTTATAGACAAAAACTTGTTTTGATCCAAAAGTCTCTTTTATCAAATTACTTTTCCATGATACAAAAGGTCTCTTTTATCAAATTACTTTTCTAAAGTGGGAACCCCACGAGTTAACGATGGCTGAAGGCAGCCATAAATGGAATTATTTGAATACGGAAATAAGACAGAGAACTGTACACGTGGGTAAATACGAAAATATGAACTATACATTGTTCCAGTTGACTTTACCAGGGATTTGAAACAATTCCAACCTATAAAATTCAGTGTCTTGGCAGCGTAAGCTGAAGTTGTACTGTCAGTGATTAAGACTTGCAAAATATTCTATAACTTGTCTACTATAATCCGAAAATTCTTCTAAGCTACATCATTTTGTACACCCTTCTGTCGTTTTTTTTTTTTTTTTCCATGAGAAAAGAAAAAAAAAAGGCAACAATTATAATGAAACTAATTGAAAGTTCAGGGTGCTATCGAGAAGTGGCCATTTAAAGTTTTTGCAACACCAGTACTTTGATGTTCTGTGTTGCTTCTTAAATATATATGCAAAGAAATAGTTTACTTTACACAATGTTGGGCACAACTATTGGCAACTACTCTTACCTATCACTATTTTGATACAAGTTTTTAGACCAGTGCTATAAACATAAATTGTGTACAGTTGTAATATTTTTTAAACCTTCATTTACAATTGGCTTGAATGCTATTTCCATGTTTTGCATTGGATCCAATATTTATTTTAATTGATTGTTGGAATTTGGAATGATTTTGCTGTACTTGTTGTGAAACTGAAAACTATACAGACTATTATATTATTTTTTTGTGTTATTCATTAGAAGGATGTTACATCAATGCATGTATGTGCTTTGTGGGTTTGTATATAGTTGTGAAATGGGTTACCAGTACCAGTCTCCCTTAAGAAGACAGATTTAATGTATTGTAAATTGTGATGGCCTGATGGTGTAAATTGTCAGAGAACGGAGGGAGAGACAGGCTTGTCCCTCAATGTTTCTGATACAATTTGGATGGACATTTTTCCCGTTTATGCAACGTAGTGCATATTGTGGTCACATTTTGACATCTTGAATTTACCTACATGGTCAGTTCTTGTCCTTCACTCAGGATTTATCAATTGATAAATTGTGTGGTGCTCTAGGAAAATCCTTCACATGGGTCAAATTTCACATTTTGAGATATACAACTATTATGAAAGAGGGACATTTTCTGTGTATTTTGCTTTTTATTTGAAGTCAATATCTCTAATAGTTTTGAGATATTTTATGGCCATTTAAAGTGTCAGGTGTAGTAAGAGGAGAAACTGAGAAAAATGACCCCATAGACCTGTATCTCAAAAGCAGCCTGCGCGTCATTCAACGGGTTTGCCTGGATTGCCACACAATTCTGTCTCCAGCTGCTTATTTGTCCCATGCATGTATTGTGGTTTGAAGTGATGAAGTACATTTTATTCATATGCTTCACCCATGAGCCTCTATTGAGCTGCAAAAGCATGATTACTTTCTGTTTTTCATTACTGACTAACTCTTTTCCTGCCAAGCCTAAACACCCTTCCTTCTTTTAGTCTACCAGAATAATGGATTATCGGGTAGATAGACAGCAGGAAGTAGTAAAATTGGGAGTACAGAACAATGTCAGCCAATATTTTGACCTTGCGGCAGCTTTAGCATGGAACACTAGGTCTTCTGTAACATTATGATGGCAGCAAGAGGGTTAAAGTTCAGTTGCATATTTTCAGTTTTATTTTCAAGGCTTTCAGATGCCCAGCAAGAAATCAGGACATCACTATATAGTATAAGAACCGCTTGACATTTTTTTGTGTGCATGTATGTGTTTTCTATAAGGAAACCTGGACCATATAAAAACAGAGTAATTGTATTCAGGTTTCTCAGCGAGGTATTTTTTGCAAAGTTTGTGCACCCTGTTGTGTAGGCAAGCTTGTCCTATTGATTTTCAGCTACATATCCTTGTTGAAATTCCACCAAAGAAAGTCAGTATAAAACTCGAAACATTCCATACAAAACAAAGATTAAATGATAATGCAGAAGGTTCTGAGCAACAAAGATGGAACTGTATTGGTTAAGATGAGCTCAGAAACATTTCTGAACGAGATTTATACAACAGATGTAATTGAAGATGGCTGTGAGTAGTAAATGAATTGACCAACAGGAGGCTTTCAAATATAAAGGAATCCTATGGTTTTACAATACTATATTAATTAACTATGAGTACCAATCATGATGAACAGTATTTCATTATTTGCAGTACCATAAAATATATTTTTATACTCACCTTTAGACCAAAAATTGCCAGCATCTATTCAATTCCAATATTTGAGGAGTTAATATAAATATGAGCAAATATATGCAGGAAAACATATTTCCATTGACCACTGCTCTCCAAATTAATATACCTGTACTATTTAATAGTTATATGCTAAATTCCCCCTTTCCATTTATACATCAGTTCACCCTTTAAAAAAAAAAAAAAGTTTTATATTGTCCCAAAAAAAAAAAAAAACTCTAAAGAACAAAAAATATGAATGCAGAATTCTATTTCTATTAATGCTTTTCATTGGTTGCCATTTAAAGCAGTGTGTTTCCCATAGTAAACTTAGCAAGTTTGAGTGTGAGCCATCGTTTTTTACCCATTTTAAGCAAACATTCCAGTGTTATTTTATTTTATTTATTTTTTTTTTTTTGTTTAGTTTACTTTCCTTATTTGGTTGTCCCTTTTTTTAAAGCAAATCGTATACTATTTTGGTTGTGCCTATTTGTTTTATAACAGCCAGGGTTTTGTTTGCCCTTTCATTTCCCCTCTCACCCCATCTGCCTTTTCTCTCCATTTTTTTATATCTTCAGTTGCCTGTTTTTTGGTTTTTTTTTGCATTTTGTGTTGAAGGTCATTATTTAGAGACGATTTCAGCCATAGGCTGTTTCACGTCTTTTAAGAAAAAAATTTGGCTTGGACTGCAGATACAAACTGGGTTGTCTTTTTTTTTTATTTTGAGTGTTTTATTATTTTTTTTCCAGCTGTGCATTTTTTTCAAACTGAAAATGTACTGTTCTTGTTTAATATTAAGTTTCAATGAAATGATACCCTGTGTATTTTGTGTAACAACATTATTGATGTCAAACCTGTGCTCATGGAATTGGTAAGATCACTAATTTTGCAGCAAGTTAAAGTAATGTTTGTTAGCCTTTTCTTAAATGACCCAAAAAAAAATCGTGCCACTTTAATGAATTTGGATGCCTTTTTCCTAATTCATAAATGCGACACGTTTTTTTTTTTTGTGACCAGGGCCACCGAAACTGCCTCATAGAAGATGTCCCACTTAACTTGAAGCAAAATTTAGGTCTTGCTCAACACGGGCGTTTTACATGCCCAGTGGGAGCCCCAAAAATTAGAAGGCAAAATGCCAGCGTCAATGCTAGAACAAGGCTTTTCAGCTACAAGGTTTACAAAAGAACTAAAGAAATGTCTGATATCATTTATTTATATATAACTAGCTGATGTCCCCGGCCCTGCCCGGGATAAATATTGAATATTGGTTTCAGTTCTGGGTGGTTATTATGGACCTGCTTCATCTGGCCTGTTCCTATTTGTTTATTTATTTTTGTTTGTTTGTTTTTAAATAAGTCTTACTGCTCTGCCTTTGTGAGTTGACACCCTGCGCATCCCGTACAATAGCATGATTTGCGCACGGGTTAGTGTGTTTGATAGTGAACACATCGCAGGAAGTGATAACGAAACCTTAAAATGGCGAACCATGACTCGAAATAGATCTAAATGATGGTGAAACAATAAATTTTCAATAAAAAAACTACACCGATTTGAGACTTCTATTAAAAACTGTGCACCCTTACATCCATTCTGATGCACCATATAAAATTTGAAGTCTGGGTGTTGAGTGGTTCAGAAGCCTTTTGCAACGAAAAATCTCAAGTCCACAAATATATTATATGATCATAAAAATGGCAACCTGACAAACCTATTTGGAAATGTTGAAAATGGTGTTTTAAAAAGATGATTGGAACTGGTAACAAAACAAATGACTTCATAAATTCAGTTTGTACATTTCCACACATTATATCTTCAAAATGAATGTGTAAAAACCTAGTAGATTTTTTAACTAATGAGCACAGAAAGTTTGAACTTTCTACGTTTAGCCGTTTTTCTATGCATAGGGAAGGACCGCTCCAAGTTGTCCAAATATATATATAGATTATATATATAATGGAATATTTTTTTTTTTTTATCATCCAGCAATTGGTGTTTCAAATTACATTTTGACCATACCCACTGTATTAAATGTATATTTGCATTATATGTATTTGAAACACTGATCATCCAATAATTTTATCCTGTATCCTGGTTGTGAGATTTATATAAGGTTTATTTATTAAGATTTAAAATTTGGTTGTTGTTTTTTTTGTTGTTGTTGTTGTTGTTGTTTTTTAAATTTGGAATGTCTTTTTGTATACCATTTTTTTGTGACATATCAATTTTGCTGTGAGTGAGAAGACTTTATGCTCCCCAAAACACTCTGTATGTTGGCAGGTGATCTTTGAGTTGTCCGTGGGCTGTGTCATCTGTACCCTTGTGTTCCTTAACCAGATGGTAGATGTGTTAATTTTCACTAAATTCATTCAGTGACTGTTTCATGGTTGCATTAGCAAGCTGTTCAGTGTTACACTACAGGGATGAGAGACATTGGTCTGTATGGTGTGTTATTTTTGCTACATACCATAGTTTGGATCAACGGGATCCTGTCTGTTGTGTTTCAAATCCTAGATAAAAAAAACCTCTAGTTGTCAGTGTTGTACTACAGGGATGAGAGACACCGTACTGTATAATGTGTTATGTTTGCTGCATACCATAGTTTGGATCAACGGGGCCCTGTCTGTTGTGTTTCAAATCCTAGATAAAAAACCCTCTAGTTGTCAGTGTTGTACTACAGGGATGAGAGACATCGTACTGTATAATGTGTTATGTTTGCTGCATAGCATACTTTGGATCAACAGAGCTTTGTCTGTTTTGTTTCAAATCTTTAGATGAAAACTTTCTAGTTGTCTGATTAATAATTGATTTTAACTTACTGTAAAATCTAAGAATGTCAGTGAACTCAGTGTAGGCTTGGTGTGTCACAAATCCCAGACTGGGAGATGTAATAAGTTATGACAGGACAACAATCACGAACAAACAAGTTAACACTTAACAGAACAATCCATCAGACTCACACATTTATTAAACATAATTATACATATAATAGCGCAATTACATATATTATATTATTGAAATGACTGCCGTACAACGGCCTTATTCTCACACACACGCTCCCTCGGATCCACAATCCGGTAGTTACTCCTAAAGGCACTTCGGCCTCAGCCTCTCCCCTCAGGGTCTTAATAGTACATTAATGATTCACTGGCACCGCAGTCTCTCAATATCACCTTCCTATTGTCATACACCTTAGCACTCCCCTAGCACCTCCGCAGGGCAATAACACATTATTATTTCCATAGCCATCAACATGGCAACAACATAATATCAGTTCACTAGCCTATCAACATGGCAACAATATAGTATCTCATTCACTCTCATATCTACGCCCCTGTCCGTGGCCTGACTGCCACGACTTTATGTGCCTCTACTGTCCTGCACTGACAGCCTCACTTCTGGCCTATGTGTGGCCTCCGGCCCTATGCTGGCCTATCTCCTGTGCTCATCGAGGTGGCTCTGCGGCCCGTCCCCGACACCTACAAGAATAACATTACATTGGTATAATACCCTACCATTTCTATTCACTCCACCTCTCCTTACAACCCATGAAGCGTACACACACTAGTTCACCTTTCACTCACCACACATCTTACGGTAACACACCTCCCTCGGAGTACACACTACTCACTCGCGCTACAAATCCATGAACTCACTTTCATCTATCGCTCATGGCGCACATTGCTATATCCAATATCAAGGACTTCCACATTCCTCACATATACTTATTCACATCATGGTAATAGACGAATATAATATAATACATCAATCATAATAATCAATCAACGTTCTACATACCAGTCATAACTGGAAAGACTCTCACTAGTCTTCTCGACTGCTTCCCTTTATGTCCGCCCGATGGGCTTTTATTCACAGATCCGCTCCCTAGGACCTTCTAACTTGCAGTGATAGTTATACAGCGCTTTCGCCTCCTTCAGACCCCCCCCCCCCCACTACTCACAACAGCACGCATAACTTGCTGTCTACTGTGAGCCTTTCTTACTCTACACCCGCTCTGTAGCAATCCCCTTAATTGCACTCACTCCACTCGTGACATCATCCCCCACCCCAAAAAAATTAATGCAATTAATTTCAAATCGCATCAAGATGACTGTCAACGAGTGAGCGTGAGCAATACCTACACTAGAAAAATGACCTAGCAGTTCCCCTAGTATATAGAATACCGAAATCAGGGGAAAATATGGGGATCAATATGGCCTGCAATAGGCATATATGTGTCACATCATGAATAGCTAACTAAACACAATATCTAATACAGAATCAAAAACCATTCAACCTATCAACCATTCTTCATATCATATATTTTATAATGTCAATATTTTAAAGTCGACTCATTCACACAGATCCTGTCAATGTTCCTGTCCTCCGATGTATAAGCTCCTGAAATCTTCCCCTAGGCTCGACTAAGGTAGTCGGCGATATGATTGCTGGTTCCTGGAATTGGTTGAATAACGAAGGTGTACGGCTGTAAAGCCAATGCCCATCTAGACAAGCGTGGGCTGGACGAACGATTCTTCGACAAAAATGTCAGTGGCTTGTGGTCTGTCTGGATACAAAATTCTCGTCCCATGAGATAACGTCCTAATTTCTGGACGGACCAGACAATGGCAAGACACTCACGCTCTATCACAGAATACTTTCTTTCTCTCTGCAATAACTTCCTACTGACATAACATACAGGATGGAGACATTCGTTCTTCTCCTGTAGAAGACAAGCGCCGACACCAGAGTCCGACGCATCCGTTCTGAGGATAAAATTAGATCGAAAATCGGGTAATATCAGAATGGGTGACGATGATAATGCTGTCACCAAATTATCAAATGATGTCTGACATTCAGACGTCCACTGGACCTTATCGGGTTGTCCCTTCTTAGTAAGGTCAGTAAGAGAAGATGACAAGGAGGAAAAATTTGGAATGAACTTTCTGTAATAATTTAAAATTCCCACTAAGCTTCTGACTTGTTTCTTTGTTTTAGGGATTTGCAACCCTACTAACTTGTCAATTTTTGTTACTTCAGGCCTCTGAACACCTCTACCCACGATATGTCATAAGAATACTATCTCTGGACATGCCAAATCCATCTTTGCGGGTTTAGCAGTTAACCCAAAATGACGTAATCGTTGAAAAATTACTGTTAGTGTCTGAATATGCTCAGACCATGTCGACGTATGGCATGCTATATCATCAAAGAATGACACGACATTAGGTATGTCCTTCAACACTAATCTCATTAATCGTGCAAACGTCGCTGGCGCGTTTACCAACCCAAATGGCATGACCTTAAATTGGAATAATCCAATGGGCGTTTGAAACGCCGTGTATTGTTTAGACTCCTCAGTAAGCGGGATTTCCCAATACCCTTTCGTCAAATCTATCTTGGAAAACCACGTGGACCCGGCCAATGAAGCTATTAATTCCTCCTGAAACGGAATAGGCTCCCTATCGCCTACCGTAATAGTGTTCAATCTTCGAAAATCAATACAGAACCGCACCGATCCATCAAGTTTCTTCACGAGGACGATGGGTGATGAATACGGCGATGTTGATGGTTCTATCACATCTAACTTCAACATCGACTCAACTTCCTTTATGACTCTATCTCTCGAAGAAAAAGGCAACGGATACGGTCTAAGAAATACTGGCTTATCCGAAGTCAACTTTATTTGGTGCTGGATCGCCGTAGTGCGACCCGGCAAATCCGTAACAACATCCGGAAATGACGCTAACAGGGTCTCAAGTTCCCTACTCCTTGAACTCGTAAGGTCAGGGTTAATTTTTTCGTCCCTGTAACCTTGTGTCGGAGTTAACTCCGGCAATTGAATTTGTAACTCCTCCTGCGCCTCGGTGTCGCTTACGTCACAGTCCAACTGGTCTACGACCCCCGTACAAGCAATAGAGAAGACAGTCTCCTCTGGTCTTGTCTGTGCACACAGATACTGTGGTCTCTCATAAAATCTCTGTAGCATATTAACATGGAAAACCTTACTCGTTCCATCAATGTGGATAGCGTAATCTACCTTTGAAACAACTCGCTCAATAACATAAGGACCTTTCCATGTCATCAATAACTTATTATGGTCCGTAGGTAACAACAACAGAACCTTGTCTCCTGGCTTAAAAATTCTCAGTTTGGACCCTCTATCTTTATAGTCTTTTGCTCTTTTCGAAGCGATACTAGACGCTTCTTCTGCTATAGTGCGCGCTGCAGATAGTCTTTCTCTTAAATCACCAAGGTACTGAAACCTTTTTAAACGGTTCCGAAACCGTGGGGATCTTTTGACGAGGAGCCTGGGGTGAACGACCCTCATGCGTCGTCTTTTGGCACGCACTGCACGTCTTACAATATAAACGTACATCTCTGTATACGGACGGCCAATAAAAATCTTCCAGAACTCTCTGCTTGGTTCTAGTACTTCCCATATGACCCGCTAATGGAACATCCTGGGCCAGACGCAATACTGTAGCAATCAACGACCGTGGCACGACGACCTGCTTTTGAACGGAAGCCACTGTGACGTACATACGGAACAGAATGCCCCCCTGGACAAAAAAGGAGGACGACCCGTTCTTATATCTCCTCGTTTTCTCGGTTCGCGCTTCCCCAAAACATGGGTTTAATGATGGATCCTCTCTCTGTAATCTCGCCAAGCGCTCTGGCGTGATATCTAGGTTGACCGCTGGCGTAGCCAAAGGTCTAATCCTATCTTTATCCGCTACCCGTCGACGTGTTTCGACCGCGGCGCAAAAGTCAATACCTTTTGATTGCGACCATGCTTGCACGTTCTCATCGGAAGGGGAACCTACCCGGGATACATTCCCAATGATGAGCTGGGCGCCTGGAAAACAACCAACGACTGCTTCGACTTCCCCGCTAAGGAAAGGTGTATCTATCATTATTCTTGCCATGGGTAATTTCTCAATGGCCCCCGAAAATTGGATGCACGGGACAGTCTCACCTGTAAGCTGTGAATCCCGAATGCAATCCCTATGCACTCCCACAACGGTAGATCCTGTATCTCGTAAAACCGAGACCGGTTCGTCCCCAACAAACCCCGGATAAACCCTAAGACCACCTCCTGTATGACATGAATTTATGACGGGGATCTTTCTCCCACAAGGTAAAACACCGGAAGATAATAACTTCTCACAACTGGGACACTTAGAATACTGTCCGCCTCCGTTGTCCGATGTAACACACGCAGCCGCATGATGAAATTTATTTGGGGAGCATGGACTGGAGCTACTGTCCACGTTCGCCGCTATCCTACCTGCCGGGCAGTTCACGCTGATGTGATCTGCTCTTCCGCAGTTCCAACACTTCGCGGCCCTACACTCGCGCGAAAAGTGACCCACGCGTCCGCAAGTCCAACACTCCGCTCCCTGTGCTGCTCTAGGCCTGGGTCCCCGTGACCCCTCGCGACCGGAACTAGAGTCCCTATGCCGTCGGTCATCGGCAAAGGTCACAATTCGCCCCCGGCCATTACCGCGACCTAGCCCTCCTGCTCGGTCAAACTTACCGGATCCATATGCCGGTGATTGGTGATAGCCCCTACGCTGCCCCTGGGCTTGCCCGCTATAGGCACCACGCTGACGCGACCTGTCCCTAAGTCCTGCCGGCGACCCCTCGACAACGGCGACGTGCCCAGCATCTTGGACGTACGCCCTGGCGACTGGTTTGGACGGATGCGCCGTACGGTATGCCTCCGCCAACTTAGACGCCTCCTGCACCGTCGCGGGTTCGTTCTCTTTCAGGAAAGCCACCAGATCTTTGTGGCACGACGCGTACAGCTGGTCACGGATCATTAAGTCTTTCAGTTTAGCAAAATCCGTGCCCACATGCGCCAAGTCTACCCAGTTCGCGAAATACTCCGTCAGTCTCGCGACGAAGGCAGCAAAGTCCTCCCTGGTATCTGCACGTGCTCGCCTAAACTGCTCCCGGAAATATTCCTCGGTACGCGCAAATCGGCGAAGCAGCAAAGCCTTCAGCTTATCGTAATCTTGTACGTCTTCGCGCTGTAGCTCTTTAAAGTATGTTAACGCTCGCCCCTGCAATAGCGACGCCAGGTACGTGGCCCATAATTCCTTATTTTCCCCCCATTGCAATTGTGCGTTTAGTTCGAACCTGTAAAGGAAGGCGTCTATGTCGTCCTTCCGGTCGTCGAACGTAGGGAGCTTAATCCTAACGCCACCTTTATTGGGTACCTGCCGCTCAACTGTTTCTGTTGGCGCACTCTTTTTGATTTCCAACTCCGCTATTCTTACTCGCGCGTCTGTCTCCCGCTCTTGAGCTTCTATCTCCTTTAACCTTAACTCCTTCTCCTGCTCCTGAGCCTTAGCCTCTCTTTCCTGTTGCTTAAACTCCCTTTCCTCCTCCTGAGCCTTAGCCTCTTTTTCTCGCTCTCTATCCTTAGCGCGCTCATCGCGCAAATCCGCCTGCTGTTCTTTAATCCAGCCGCGTAGCTCCTCTCCCTCCAGGCCAAGTTCCTTACCCAACTTCATTAGTTGTTGGAGTTCCGCCATTTCACAGATTTATGGTTATGGTATCTATTATGCGAACGACCAACCTGTCGGTATGATCACTAACGATACGACCAGAGACCTGAGATCACACCAGATATAACAATACCCAGTTCAGAATACGATTCAGAAATTTACCTTTACAGCACAACTACTTCTATATCTACAAAATGTATAGCACTATTAATTATAAAAAGAATAGAAAAGACAAGAATAAGGAAATTCAGTAGAAGGACCACAAGTACGTCAAGGACAACGAACCAGACTAGGACAAAGCTTCTACAAAAAAAAACTATAATGGAAAAAAAAATGCAACCTACTACGCCGATTACACAACACGGTACAACAAGAACAGAGTCTGAAAAAAAAGAACGTATCTACAGATAGGGAGGAGAAGGACAAGAGAAACGTCTTCCTAAAACAACGAGGAAGATAGAACGCTACAATCTAAACAAAAATACAGGTCCCTACAGAACTGGTCACTGTGATGAACGAAGTTCCAAAGTTTACCACACCTTTTTAAAAGGATAAACTAAGTTCAACACAGCAAACCCGCGCCACCGCCCGTATAACCTATAACGACAACAACAGCAAAAACAGGGAAAAAGACAGATTAAAGGAACAGCCCACAATCCAGGGCACAAAAATTTTGACTTTCACTTAACTTTTGAAATTTTGAGTAAAACTCCTCCCTTTAATCGGAGCTCTGGCTGCTCGTCTCCTCAGGCTGCACGCACACACTCTGGAAAGTTTAAATACAAATTAATACCTATTCATAGCAATACATGCATCAATATACATTCATTATTATACATAAATCATATCATGAAATGTCCATTCATCCAACGAACAAGACAGCACAATTACCTACTAACTAACTACAACTAAATATTACGAAAATGGACGAGTCACAATGGACGAGCCCCCAATGTCACAACGGACGAGCCCCCAATGTCACAAATCCCAGACTGGGAGATGTAATAAGTTATGACAGGACAACAATCACGAACAAACAAGTTAACACTTAACAGAACAATCCATCAGACTCACACATTTATTAAACATAATTATACATATAATAGCGCAATTACATATATTATATTATTGAAATGACTGCCGTACAACGGCCTTATTCTCACACACACGCTCCCTCGGATCCACAATCCGGTAGTTACTCCTAAAGGCACTTCGGCCTCAGCCTCTCCCCTCAGGGTCTTAATAGTACATTAATGATTCACTGGCACCGCAGTCTCTCAATATCACCTTCCTATTGTCATACACCTTAGCACTCCCCTAGCACCTCCGCAGGGCAATAACACATTATTATTTCCATAGCCATCAACATGGCAACAACATAATATCAGTTCACTAGCCTATCAACATGGCAACAATATAGTATCTCATTCACTCTCATATCTACGCCCCTGTCCGTGGCCTGACTGCCACGACTTTATGTGCCTCTACTGTCCTGCACTGACAGCCTCACTTCTGGCCTATGTGTGGCCTCCGGCCCTATGCTGGCCTATCTCCTGTGCTCATCGAGGTGGCTCTGCGGCCCGTCCCCGACACCTACAAGAATAACATTACATTGGTATAATACCCTACCATTTCTATTCACTCCACCTCTCCTTACAACCCATGAAGCGTACACACACTAGTTCACCTTTCACTCACCACACATCTTACGGTAACACACCTCCCTCGGAGTACACACTACTCACTCGCGCTACAAATCCATGAACTCACTTTCATCTATCGCTCATGGCGCACATTGCTATATCCAATATCAAGGACTTCCACATTCCTCACATATACTTATTCACATCATGGTAATAGACGAATATAATATAATACATCAATCATAATAATCAATCAACGTTCTACATACCAGTCATAACTGGAAAGACTCTCACTAGTCTTCTCGACTGCTTCCCTTTATGTCCGCCCGATGGGCTTTTATTCACAGATCCGCTCCCTAGGACCTTCTAACTTGCAGTGATAGTTATACAGCGCTTTCGCCTCCTTCAGACCCCCCCCCCCCCACTACTCACAACAGCACGCTTAACTTGCTGTCTACTGTGAGCCTTTCTTACTCTACACCCGCTCTGTAGCAATCCCCTTAATTGCACTCACTCCACTCGTGACATGGTGATTGCTAGAATAGTTCTCAAATACATTTTGTTTCCAAGAGATTTAATCTGTCACTACCAGGCAAACTGAATGCTCAAGCTAGCAGTACATATTTTCATGAATAACAAAAAACATCAACAGTGGGGACTTAAAGCATTGTGTTCATTGTGTTGGGATAAAAATCAGTTATTAGTTTCATTTGTCGTTGCCAAAGATCCGTCATGGTAATTGTGAAGAAAAGGTTAAAAAAAAAATGGAAGGACAGTTCAGTTTCATAGTTTAAAGTCTAGTGAAACTTTCACTGTTTGTTTTGTTATGGATCTATTGAATGATTGTCGAAGTATATCATTGACACTGATAATGGATTTTTCTTTGTATAGAGCTACTGAGACTCATCTAGAAAAAGCAGTGATTTTCCTTGAACAGGCACACACAGGAGGAGCTCATAAAACTATACAGCTTCGTGTGCCATAGAGAATTATTTCTTCAGTTATTTCTCTCAGAGGCCCACATGAAGATGACTGTTTGCAATAGTGTTAACTGTAGTAATAATGAGTGTTTCACACTGTGCTCAAGTATTCTCTTGTCAAAAACATCTGCTTTAGAATTTAATTCTAACAACTGATAAGCATTTTGCAAGTTATAGTCCTAAAATATGCCAAAATGGGGGAAATGGAACTGTTATTGAATATGTTATCACATTCAATAAGAACAGTAATAGAATTGGAGAACATTATATTTTTTATTCATTTAGTCTAAAAGCTGATAACATAAGAATGGTACCAACTGATGTTGTTACTGTTGCGGTTATGCTGCCAACTGAAGAAATTATTATAACGCCCATATTTTCAATGCAAGCTGCACTTTGGATGAGATATTTTTGTCAGGTGTGATGGGCCGAGCCATCGTGGTCCACTGCATCTCATTGTCACTTTCCAGTCAAATTTTGCTCGGCTGTCATGAAGTCTGCGATGACTAATTAGACCTATTCGTGAATGACATTGACGCTGACAGAGGGGGCAGAAATATTCATCATTTGTAAGGGATCGCTTTGGACTAGTGGTGTAGCAGGTTGTGCTGCACTCTACAAGCTCATTGATCCTATGGCATTCACTGCACCTTACCAATGGCAGTTGTCCCTCACTGTAGAACTTTTGGAAAGAGAAAAACCTGCACAGTGAATTAGGTTTTAGAGTTACGCTGTATACAGATTACCAAATGATAGTATTAAAGATGATAGGTGGCAGCCTAAGTTGCAGAATTTGCACTGTCTGTTGGCTGTCACTAAAACTGTGCTGTTGTTTTTTTTTATGCTGTACATGACACTTAAACAAACATCCTGTTCCTTTTTCTCGGTTTATCAGGCAGGCAATTTGCTCAGTTGTTCCTGGGTTTATCTGTGCCTTCATTTACTTTGCAAGCATTGTTTTGATTTTATATCAGTAACTTTCATGCATTTTTATATCTCTGCAATATTTTTGCCCCTCTTTTCATCATGAGAACTTTGTTTGTGCATTCATCATGTAAACATTCAACAAGGCATAATATATATACAACTGTAAAAGTTCTATAAAAATGATTTCATTCAAAAAAACCTTCCAACTTTTTGTGATTTTAAATATCATTGTAAAAAACTTTGTTTTCTCTGTGTCTTTTTGTGGTCACAAAGGCCATGCACATCATTTTCCAGAACATGTTACTAAAGAAGAATGAAATAGTGCAGCTATATAAGAGCTTTTGAAGTGGGTCTGCTCATATTTTCAAGTCCCTGGTCCTATTGGGGGGTAGGATCGAGTAGTTCTTGGAAATTGGATTTTTCTCATATTTTCAAGTCCCTGGTCCTATTGGGGCGTAGGATCGAGTACCTAGTCTTCTCGGATAAGGACGAAAAAATTCGGAGGGCCCGTGTGCACGTTGCGCACGTTAAAGATACCTTGGCAGTTGGAAATCGTAAAGAGCAGGCCGAAAGGCCGCTGCCCGGGCAAAATTGAAATTAATAGATTAAAATTTATCCATATCATCTCCCCCCCCCGCCAGAACAAGAAATAATAAAAAACAAGTAAAGTGAGGTGTAAATGCCAAGGGCAGCGAACCTCCTAAAATAAAGACCTCAAATTATAGTCTGAAGAGAGACCAAATAATGATCATCATTATTGAATGTTTAATACTGGGAGGCCCTGCCTTAGACACTTGTGCTTTGTTTTCCTATTTTTGTAAGTCTCCCCCGTTCTAATTCACATTTACCACAGTTCGGATCCCCAGAATGAACATGGAGATATTTTATGCCCCTCTTAATGCATCAAAGTATGTAAGAACTTCTTTTCAGATGAACATCTACATTGATGTGGTGTAGGTCAGTGTTAATCTGCATATTGTTGGTCGGTTGTTGGAACCTCTTTGAAACTAGCCCTTGAGTTTAGTTTTAACAAGGTTCCAACAGCAGATTGACAATATATGATCATTTTTATACCTTTTTAAGTCTGTTCAATCCTTCAAGACTGGATAACTAAATTATTTCATCCAGGTATATAGTATATTGAAGTGAACATGGAGGAGCAACATTGTGGCCCTACTATTACATTCAGTCAGCATGTAGTTTAAGACATGCAGATGATTTACTGTAAATTGAAGATTGTCTCATATACTTAATGTAGTATCATAACATTTGTCAAATCTTTTGTTTTGTTCATATAGCATAAAATATTCATATTCAAGTTTTATTTGTGCCTGCACACCCTGTGTATATCTTTCTCTGTCACGGACACATTGCATTACCATTTCCTTCAAGGTTTTTGAATCACATTCAGAACTGTACATCAGGCGTGTTATTCAACCAGCATCAGCTGGCCGGTGTGACCCACTTATCCATCTACACTTTTCCCCAAGTAAATGATACAAACAGTCCAAGAAACTGAATCATCTGTGGAGAATTCAAGGTCCAGATGATCTCTAGGGCTATAGTTTCATAAGTGCATTGTCTGTTGAATATTCGAACTATTGTTTATTGTTACCATTGTCAAGGGTTAATGCTATAATTGTCGTGCTGGGTCACGACCTGCAAGGACTTGATTTTTTCACGGTCTCGTTGATTATAACCAGCGTAATTTTGTCCTTGAACTGTTCTCGTGAACAGTTTGTTTTTGGAACACTTTTTCTTAGAGATGGAAAGAAAGTGGGGCGAGATAGAATAAATGGATAAGTTAGGAGTGACAGTGCAATTCTCGACCCCGTGATTTTGATGAACACTTACAAGGGAAGAGAAGGGGTGAATAAGGATAGATAGTTTAAGACGCTTAGTCGCGTTCAGAAATTCGTACATAAAATGTAGAAAGCACGAGGGTTTAAAGATTTCAGTAATTGTTTTGACATTTTAAATTGACCTTGTCTGTTTTTAGTACAAGGCCGTGACCAACTCCCATGTAGAATATATTAATACTGCGAGATGAGCTCGCACGGATGCACCAATCAAATCTAGGGATTTGGACGGTAATTTGCAGGTGGCTGCACAGTATAAAAGTGTAGCCATACCTATGTCCATACTCCATACAGAAAATTCCAATCTGTGCAGGCGTCGGCACGATTCTGCCTGAAGAATCATAAGACTGTTGATTCATGTCTAGTCCATTATAGGCATTGAGATGAAGCCATATGCTTGAATGAGATATGCCCACTGCTATATTCTGCTGTTCCCTGGTTTTCCTTACCAGGGACCAAGTGTAAGTGTTTGTCCGTTGATGATTCAACAATGAACGAGGAGCTGAACATAATTTATCCAGTAGAACAGGATTGCCGCATATGCTAGGAGTGCTACCCAAGAATGCAAGACAAAGATTTATATTAACTTGCAACTAGTATGAATGTTTGGCATACACACCTGTGAATTGGGATTGATTTGTCTGGATGAGGCTGGGGATTGCCAGCCCATCCTAGAGTAGATCCAATAGACTTAACTACGTCAGTTTATATTGACGAGCTTGATCCATTATAAGCGGTAGGCACAAATAGCTGAGATGACATCGTCGCCAGAGACATTAGTATATTGCTTGATAGATAGTAGGCAGACTATATCTGAGAGATATATAACTAGTACTTAAATTGTTAGTGAGTCAGAATGATCTTAATCTTATAGGAATCTAGAGGAGACTTCTAGTGATATATTATTGAATTTTCATTTGATGCTGCTGATGTTGTCTTTTAGTATGTAAGTGATCTATACAAAATTGTTAGGAAATTTAAGGTAATTAAATTTGTGGCCCTGCAGGTCTGTTCATGAAACTTATTCAGATTGTTCTTAGTGTGTGGCATGGTACGAAAGATTAATTAGTAAATACCTCTCGATTTAAAATGCAGTCATAATACCCACTCTCTAACAACCATATTTTCAAATATACGACAACTTGATGAAGAGTTAGGGATGCAAGCAGATAAATCCATTATTTTCGTGTTTTTTTCTTGTAGTCGCCTAGGACTATACCATATTTAGTTATCTGATAAATGCCAGGCCAGATCATACATGTGTGTGTTTGATTGGAAGTTATGAATAATTTTGTAGGGCAAAGCTATTACAACAGAAGATGGTCATAATTATTCTTGGAACAGTTTTTCTGTACCTTCCTCCAAACAATATTTTTGCGGCCCATGGGATTTTAAACTGTTATCAATATTGTGATACAGTAAATTCAGCTAATCCTGAGCTCTTTACAGCAGACAAGATTCAGTATTTCACCATTTGACAACTGGAACAAATGGGAATGTCATGTTCTCAAAATTATTCGTATTTTGACAGGGTTGTTGGCTAATTAGGCCTTTTGTGGTTGAATTTAGCTGATTGCAGTGATAGAACAGGATTACGTTCTCTTTGAAATTTTTCCTTCAAAGCCAAATGGCCCAGCTTGAGTTCAGGGTATATAGATTTATTATCAAGAAAATGGTATCTTCAATATATTTTTTTCCTTTTCATTATCATGCTTGTCTTTAGACCTCATTTCATGAAATTCCTGGCCACACATCATTTGCATAGTTTTCAACAAACTTTGCTGTGGTTGCCAGTTGGTACTATCAATATCATGTTTTCTGTTCTCAGTACCCAACACTGATTCTGCTACTTAAAAAACTCCATAGCTTGTTTGGTTTGACTTGTTGATTTGCACTGGCCAAGACAGACAAAAAATTGCTTAACCTTGGGAATGGTTTGCCTGCTTTGTGGCATCAATTGAAATTGTTCGTTTGCAATAAACGATGCATATATTATTATTATGATGTATAAAATAACTATACATATTACATGAATTAAATACGATACGGAAACAAATGTTGGTATTTCTGGGTTTTTTGTTTTTTTTTCTAAATATTCTTTCGTGCAGTGTGAGGGTGTTTGTATTTATGTTTGTCTCTTACCTTTTTCAATTTGATTCCGTTTTCGTATTGTTTTTGCTTCCTTGAAAGGGTGGTGTTATGAGAGTCGCATTCGTTTGGTGTATCATGTCTCATTTAGTTCATGTGAATTCTGTATGCTAACTGGGCGATTTTCCTAGCTCACGGGCTATAGTGCACTGAGTTAAGTCAATTTTGCCCTGGCGTTGCCAACTATGAAGTTTAAACCCCGGAATCGTGTGCACTAGTGAGACTGAAAGGACTCTGTCTCACTAGCTGACTAAAAGAAAGTTCCAAGTCTAAAGGGCCCCACACACACAATTGCCAATGGATGGTGATCAGGCACCGCGACTCAACCCAAGCCTGGCCTGTAGATTGTTTTTTTTTTTTCACCAACACACTGCAGCCACACCTGGAGATATTTTTCGCGCCATTCACATCATTCCTGCCTTGGCTAGCCGCTCGGTTACTTCAGCTTATTGACTGAGTATTCTAGACTACTTTTTCATGAACGGAATGGCGACCGAAAACCAAAAGGGTCTTTGTGGACCAATTGTTTATTCTCTGATTAAGAAAAAAGAAAGTCGAGGGCGAAAAAAAGGACTTACTGGACAAAACAATGGCTTCTTGATCGAGACACTTTCACACATACTAATTTGAGTTTTTTTGGGGGACAGGGAAGTCATATGAAGGCCTAAAATTTTCAACATGCACTTCACCTCAAGCTTTGAGCCTGATCATTCCTTACAAGTACCATCATTTTTTTGGATTTGAACCTATACAAGCTAATCATTACATTACATTACATTACACATAATATGTGTGTTTAAAAAAAGTCGTGCGATATTTAACAAGACCTACCCCCGCTCATACAGCTGCTAGTTTACATAAACAGGTGTATCAAATTTAAGGCTACGTGATAATTACAAACAAACATGTATTATAAAACCCCGAAAATCACATGAAAAACAGAACTATTACTTGGATTGTGGAAAATTTTGCGACCACGATTTTCTCCGTGGACAGCTAACCGAACACATGTTTAATGCACATCTTGGTCATGTTCACTTCCGTCTTCTCTCACCCCCCCCCCCCCCATAATTTTAACCTAGTTTTCCTGTCCTTGTCTTTGGTAAACACAGTACAATTGTATGATTGTACAGTTCTGTGTTGCACTTCCCCTATTATTTTCAGAAAACATGTTGGCCATACTTATCATTTAAGAAAATTTAATCATGTGTTACAAGCCAGTGAACTAGTCTGAATGAAAAATCAACATTCTCCCTCTTTTTGACCTTCGCTTCTTGTGAGTTGGGGCGGGGGTACGGAGGCTGGTCTCATATTTCAAAGCCCAACAAAAGAAACAAGCAAATAAGAAACATTGTAGTGAAATGGGTGCAAGAAATCTAGTGGAGTATTTCAAAAACCAGTTGTGAAAGTTGTTACATATTTCTTTCTTCTCCATGTTTTCGTTAATTTAATATAAGTCCGAAAAAATTATACAAACGTAGCCCAACTTGATATCACTGAGTTAGTTACAGAAGTGTACTGATTCTACAGAAAGTAGATACCACATTTAGCTTCATCATTCCATGATTTAAACTGTTAAGAAGCATTGATGCTCAGACGCAATAAGAGACAGCTGCACAGGATTTTAAATCAAGTAGGCTATATGATAAATACCTTACTTTCTAATCTAAATGTGAGAGGATGAACGACTTTCTATTTTTAATGTGCTTTCATGGTAACTCTGGTGCGTGAGTGAGGGACGGCCACTCATAGTAGTTTATGGACACTTGGCCGAGTACCATTAATTGGATTATTTCCCTTGTAATACTAGCGCGGGACCCGTTATTCACATCACGGTGAAAAGCGCGCATTTTGATTGGTCAGTTGGAAATGTTGACCCCCGGGCTTCCAACTCTTATATCATGGCTTTAAGTTTCTTACAACTCGCTCCTTCGTTGTTATCCACCGACAGAAAGACGGGAACCCGAATTCATTTTTGAGAGTAGACAATACCCTATCGGTACAAAATAGGTACTCATGATAACGTTTGTTATCAATGGAGATACGTCGTATTAATGGACGAAAGTATCCCGCACAAAATTGTCGAATGTTGTTAGTCCTGACACTTGGAAAATTTATATTAAAACTATTACCGGGTTTCTGGTATAAGTAGTCAGTTAGAATTTTAGCAGCAAGTTTCTACTTTATAATGGTACCAATTTTGTTGTACTTTGATGCACATATCCTATTGAAATAATTAATAAGAGGATCTCGGATTTAAAGTAAACCACGAGTTAGACGCATGTTATCCCCGATAAATCCAACCTGGGTCAAATTTATTCAATTATTGCTGGAGGGGACGTTAGAGTAATTTCTGCAGTTTACTGGGATACCTAATTGACTTTTGTGTGCACCCTTTTAACCGTACTGTAAATTCGATTGTGTTAGGACCCTAACCGGTTATGTTGTTCGGCTGGACTCCATGTCCGAGCCTTTCACTTGTGCAACACGGGCTACGTAATAGCTCTCTCGGACGTCCGCGCGGGCTCATAAATAAGATGCGGTTCGAGTGGTCAACACACTCCATCATAGACGCAGAGACAAGAGCCGACAGCACAGTGAACCCAGCCCAGCAACCCGGGCCCGTAGCAGCTCAGAGGCTTGCCGACGCTTGCCATCGCCACCCCGCCCCATAAGGCATGTAGCGGTAGCACAGGACCCGGAGAAACTTTGGGTAAGTTGGAGACTATTATATTAGAAGTGACTTTAATTTGCGCACCCCCCCCCCCTTTCTTGGATGCCGCGTAGAGAATGCTGATCTACAGAGACCATTATGAGTCCGGCTCAACGGTAATTGCCATTGTCATTGGACGTGTAGGATGCGCGATGCAGCGCAGTGTCTTGATGTTGTGACTTTATTGTCAAAGTTAACGTTTGCGGTGCTAGATGATAATGATGGCTCGCTAACCAAGCTATCAAGATTTGCTTGTGTGCCTATATATAGTGTATGTGTAGCATTGCCAGTACCACTATGCTATAGAGAGCAGTGTGATTGTGATTGCGTGTTTAGTGTTTAAGATGTGTAATTAATTACATGTATTGGAGATGTATAATATTAGTTGGGCCTCACATGGGTGAGCCCCAGGATTGTTCTATGTGCGGCGGTGGATGAACAATGTTTCAGTGAGTCTACACATGTTGCAATGAGTCTCGCCGACATATATATATATATATCATGTGCATGCATTATAGTTATCCAGATGTATTATGCTTCTATATGAGTTTCGTAAGTGTGTGAAGGACAGTTTCATTTTAAGGAATGTACACATTACTCTATGTATCTAGTGGTGTGTCATACACATGTTAGCCTGGCGGCATAGCTCCGCGGCTAAGGTCAAAGGGCATGACCCTTCAGTATCGATTGGGAAGGGAAGTAACCAATACAATAGCCCTGGGGCGGGTTAGTACTAATAATGGGAGTGGGCCTATGAGGATGGCCTGCATTGGGATGCAGCGTCTGTGTTATGGACGGTCAGTGGGCCATGTTGGCCACTGCGTTATTAAATGGAATGGCCACTCTGGATGTGTTGTACACCGGCTCAGCGGAGCGAAACTATTGTGTTCCTGCCCCTTCATTTGTTATGTCCTTCATACTTTGATTAGTACATTAGTTTGTGTTGCCAGTGTACTAGGAAACTCCTTTTGTATATGATATAGCCACTTGTAGTTGTTATTCATTAACCTTAGCGCTATTTTATTCCATGCATACATATCCAGTTGGTTATTGCTTAAATTCTATATTATGTTGTTGTTGTTTGATTTAATACTTAATCCTATTACTATGTATGTCCACCATTGATTGCCTGATTAATGTTGTCATTATATCCTAATCATATTTTTGTCATTTTTTCTCTTGTTCCAGCTTATGGCTGGTTGGGCTTCTTTTTCTGGGTTTCTTTTTCTGGGTTTCTTTTTCTTTTTCTTGGTAGGGTTTTCCCTATGCCTTTTGGTAGCGATACCTTTGTTAGGCTTTTTGAATAAATAAGATTGCCAGCAGAACCCTGTGTTTGTTAATCCTGTGTATCCTTAAGGGAGTTACTATTGAACCCACGCAGTAACCACATTAGCCACTCGTAGTTCATCCAACATAAATATTTTGTATACACATTAAAATGTGAGTTGTCTGTCTGTTGTATTCAGAAACCACAAGAAGTAGTCGCCCAAGAGCAATATGTTCTAATTCAGCTTCACCTAAGGAAGGTTTGTACATCACTAATTTGGTCCAGTACTGTAAAGGTCGCCAAACTACATACATATTTTAGCCTGCGACGTCTTGCGGTTCACTGCAAGTTCCGCACACAATAGAAAGGGTGAGTAGATGGGGAGAGGGGAAGAGAAGAGGGTGGGGTAAGAGTTTATTGCGAGCATTGCTGTGTACCTCTACTAACATACAGTAATTAACAGGACGTCAGTGAACTCCCTTCATAGTAATGGTGAGCGCAGCATACCCCTTTCACCCCTCACCCTCCTTTTCACTCATGCACTCTGACCATATCACAACCATGGAAACAAAGACAAAACTACACACTTTTTGGCCTCCTCTGTGTTGAATCCTTGCACTGGACAATGTTATTCCTGTGAATTTTTTTTTTTAAAAAGTACATGTATCTTTTTGCTTCATCCAAGTCCCCCTTCTAACTTAAAAGCCAACGGAAACATCAGTTTCGTGTGTTACGTGCGTGAATATCTAGAGGTTAATTTTATTTCAGCCTTCAAGGAAACACAGTTGAACACAGAATCTGTTTGAAAGACAAGATGAGCTTTGTTTGATTTGTTGTAGACATGAATAAGCAATAACTTGCATGTATTGTATTTACTCATGCCCCTTCTCATCCATCAACGCATTCATTTGGTCATTTACTCATGTAATCGTTCATTTGGTCATTCATTCATTCACCCATTCGTTCGTTCATTCATTCATTTATTCATTCATTTTGTCCGTCACTCACAGATTATCTCATGTACCAAATCAGTGGTTCTCAACGTGGGTGATATGGGGGGGGGGGGGGAGGGGGATTTTGATACCTAGGCGGGCAAAAGCGCAGAAAAGGGGGGCAAAAACGATAAAATAGGGCAATGGGGGGGGGGGGCGGAAATATGAATGGAGGACGATTTGGGAGCAATTGCTATGCAAGAAAAGAGGGGCGATGAAAGAAAATTTGGCTAAGGCGATTGGCTGAACAATGATGAGAACCACTGTACTAAATCGCCCTAGTCATTCGCAGTGTAATCCCTCATCAATTTCTCACATTGGCCTACTTCCGCATTCACTCACTGGATCACGCATCTCTACTCACAATCACGGAGACGTTGCACTAGGTAGCCTATATAATTTTGCGTTGAATTTGTCTGGGTCAAGGTTACCTTCGAGATTTTGGAGAAAATGCTGGCCTCACTCCGCTCCACCTCAACTCCCCCCCCCCCCCCCTTTTTCGTTTTAATTTGCAAACCAAAGGAAAAAATGAGTTTTCTGCCTGAGGGTTGTGAATTTTCACAGGCTAAAAGAAAACAGTGAAAAAAAGCTTTTGAGGAAAATGAGAATAAACATACGACGACTTTTTCACAAACGTGTAGCTACTAGAGGTGTTTAAAGTGCAAACGTCAATAGAAACCTTTAATTCCTTGGGTATGGAATACACGAAGAATTAATAGATCTAGCAGCTTTCATTACGACCAAGAGTGACAGTAGTCCAGCATGAAACGGCGAGCTTATTATTAGACTGATTGTTTGACATAATTATTTTGTTTTGTAGGGATAGTCATAATTTGTGACACACTAAACAAAAACTGAGGTTGGAGAGAGGAAAGATGTTAGCTGAAAAAAAACGGATAGTGCTCTAAAAACAAATGTTCACAATGTAAGAAAAGTATCTTATTGATGTTAAATTATGCAGCAATTATGCAAATAATTCCCGTTGCTGGAAATCTATAATCGCACCAGTTCGTCCAAAAAAAAATAAAAAATGTGAGAGACAAAAAGAGTTTCAATCACAAACGAATTTCTGTTGATCATTTTATCCATCGTTGGGAAGCTTGCAGCATTAAGAATTTGCCACTTAAATAGAACAACGTAAACGTAGACTAATTGGTGAAACAAAGTGAGAGCTGGGTGGTGTTTTGTCACTTTCTGCTGTTTTTTTTTTTTTTTTAAGCTCAGGACAGCCAATGACAGAATCGGAAAGAGGCAATTTAAGAAAACAAAAATTAATAAAGATTGTAAAATTATCACATGTATGTATTACATTACTTTTCAGTATGTTTGCCTTGGCCAGCTGTTAATAAGATCGCCCTTTGGTCTATGTACTATAATATTATTGCATAGAAATGACCATTCCAGCACAGGGACGTAGGAATTCTGTGTAGGGTAGACACGTTGGATGTGGTGTAGGAAAATTGACATCATTCCTACGTAGGATTTAAGTCAGAAGGAAGTAATATTCTGATCGGATTGCCAACATCAGAACACAATGTCATTGCTACGTGCAAACTACATGTACATTCTATGTAAGATTCTTACATCGGATTGATATACCAGTAGTAAAAATGACATTGTTCCTTTATAGGATTTAAGTCCGAACAAAGTAGTAATCCCATCAGATTGCCATCATTGGAATGATGTCATTCCTACATGTAAACTGGAAGTCAATCCTACTTACATTCGATTAATGTAGAAATATGGACATCATTCCCATGTCAGATTTAAGTCAGAACAAAGTAGTATTCTGATCGGATTGCCAACATTGGAATGATACCATTTCTGTGTGCAAACTTGATGTCAGTCCTACACATCATATTGAGGTAGAAAAAATGACAGCATTCCTATGTCAAATTTAAGTCAAAACAAAGTAGTAATCTCATCAGATTGCTATTATTGGAATAATGTCATTCTTATGTGCCAAGTTGATGCCAGTCCTACATAGAATTCTTACATTCGATTGATGTAGAAAAAATGACATCATTCCTGTGTCAGATTTAAGTCGGAACAAATTAGTATTCTGAATGGATCGCCAACATCAGAACAGTGCCATTCCTATTCGCAAACTTGATCTCAATCTTATGTAGATTCCTATTTCATATTGAGAAAAAAAATGGCATCATATCCATGCCGGATTGTAATTGAAACAATATACATGTAGTATTCTTATCAGATTGCCAGCATCAGAACATCGTCATGCCTACATGCAGATTTGATGTCAATCTTATGTAGAATTCTTACATTTGATTGATGTAGAGAAAATGAGATTATTCCTATGTTGGATCTAAATTTGAACAAAATGATATTCTGATTGGATTGCCAACATCGGAATGATATCATTCCTAAGTGCAAACTTGATGTCAATCCTACATGGAATTCCTACATTATATTCAGGTAGAAAAAAATGACATCATTCCTATGTCGCGTTTAAGTCAGAGCAAAGAAGTATTCTGATCAAATTGCCAACATCAGAATGATGCCATTGTTATGGGCAAATGTGATGTCAATCCTACATAGAATTCTTACAGTCAATTGATATAGAAAAAAAATGACATCATGCCTATGTCAGATTTAAGTCAGAACAAAGTAGTATTCTGATCGTATCGCCAACATCGGAACGATACCATTCCTATATTCAAATTTGATGTCAATCCTATTAGAATTCTTACTTCATATTGAGGTACAAAAAATGACGTCATTCCTGTGTCGGATGTAAGTCCGAACAAAATCGTTTTCACATCAGATTGCCAAAATTGGGACGATGTCATTCCTACCTGCAAACTGACTTGATGTCATTCCTATGTGCAAACTGACTTGATGTCATTCCAATGTGCAAACTTGATATCAATCCTATGTAGAATACTTACATCAGACTGATGTAGAAAAAATGACACCGTCTCTTCATAGGATTGAGGAATAAGATTGTTTTTTGATCGGATTCACTACGTCAGAAGAATTATAGGAATTTAGTTGGCCTGAGATAGCTTTTTGACAGTATTTCTAACATTTAATTTCCTACGTCGAAGCAATGCCATTCCTAAGAGCAAACTTGATGTCAATCCCATGTAGACCTCAAATATTTATAGTACAGGATCGAGTAGTTCTTGGAAATTGGATTTTTCTCATATTTTCCTATTCGGGGGGTAGGATCGAGTACCTAGTCTTCTCGGATAAGGACGAAAAAATTCGGAGAGGCCCGTGTGCACGTTGCGCACGTTAAAGATACCTTGGCAGTTGGAAATCGTAAAGAGCAGGCCGAAAGGCCGCTGCCCGGGCAAAATTGAAATTAATAGATTAAAATTTATCCATATCACCCCCCCCCCCCCCCCCCCCGCCAGAACAAGAAATAGTAAAACAAGCAAAGTGAGGTGTAAATGCCAAGGGCAGCGAACCTCCTAAAATAAAGACCTCAAATCATATTTATAGTACAGAACAGCCACTTGTGGGAAACCTGGGTGGTTACTGGCTCCTGCTTCCATGTAGCATCGAGGTCGACCAAGGTACTCAAACGGCTAGTCATGCCCAACTAGTCTGTAAAGCCTGAGGTCTGGCGAGATTTCCTCCCTTGAGGCGCTACTGAGGGACTGAGAGGTGGGGTGGGGTTTGGTCGGACAAAACATACGGATTAGAACCTACTTCCTTAGATCTTAAGGGCACTGGTACTTTAGGGTATTAGACTTAGGGTCGTCCATGTCATGGGAAAAGTGCTCTCGCAACCACATAGTCACACGGCACGGTAGGGTAGTGTGTGCTGAAGTCCCCGTGCCACTTTTTTTTTCTGTTCTTTTTTAAAATCAGAATAAAGTTCACCTTGAGCTCAGCTGAAATACATATATTAATCATGAATTTGTCTCACATGAAACCAGAGTGTTCACTGAAAAAAAACAATAACTTGTCGCTTTTGTACATTTAGGAGACGTTCTCGAGAAAGTGTGAGAAAAATGATAGTTTTCAAGCGACCCAAAATTATGAAAAGTAAACGAGATTGTCGAGAAATGAAGATGATGTTGCACCTTCTATTTCAATTGTGTCTTTTCCTTTTTACTGAGGGAATATATTGTTGCTTGTATAACTGAATGACAGAGGAGCATTTGGACCCATTCAATAAGACAGCTGTCATTAATGGAAGCCCTGATCCTTTTTTTTTTTTTTGATATCACTTTTGACACTGTTGCCTGGCCCTGAAGTGGTCAAAGCATCATTGGGAATAGGCCTATAATACACCATATGAATTCACTCTTAGATGGCATCCTGTTATGGTTTTACAAGTTTATGAATAGAGTTAAGCCTAGTCTGCTGGTGCAACTAATTCAAACCCATCTATTTCCCCTCGTCCTGGAGACTGCAACAAAAACTTTCAGCAAATAGCACAAGATGCCCTCCTTTTACACTGTAAATTCATCTATCTGTAGCTCTTTTCAAAATAATCCCTGAAGGTTTTTCTTAAATATTTCTTTCATATGATTCCACCTATGTGATTGTATTTTTCTTATTCCAATTTGTCTCAACAAAATAATTTTTTTCATGAAAGCTTGTTTTAAATTTCGACAATTGATTAGAACTGCAACCCATCGGCTACTGACTGTAAACTGAGGTAAACAACTTTTCCCGCAACTTCAATGTCTTCTCAGCCCGTGCAACCCCTACTTGGTTTAAACGTCTTCTGTGTTTACCAGTCACAAACCCTACAAAAAGCCGATGTGTAGGATTTCCATCAAGCTTGCACATAAACAAAACGTTGTTCTCACGTAGATCTGCTGGTTATGGCATCACGCCAAAGTCGGTTTGAAGTAGGGAGTGCGCCCCTCCCATAATCTTACCAATGCAATGGAAATCCGATACAAATCTTCATTTGACTAACTTAAGGATGCTGGGTGTAGTGTACATACTTATTAATATGTTGCCTAAGGATGCACCTTTTCCTACAGATTTTGCATTATATTGTTTTTGTTTTCTTCCTCAGTGAAGATATGACTATGAGAAGAATACTGAATGAAGTGGCAGCAGTGAAAAAGCAGAGAAAATGCCATCTCCCAGTTCAATCTGTCTGCAGCGTTGTCACTGGAACTGACAATTCATGGCAAGGATCAGCCTGATCAGCCATCTCCACACACAGATACAGCCAGACATTAGAGATATTGAAGTTATGGTCATCTTCTTTTGCAAAGAACGAGTAACAACAACATCAACATGAGCTTATAAAATATACGTACGTATATGGTACGTTATTTGTTATGTTCGAATTTGAGTTTGACCATGCGTAGGCCCGGGAATGGCCACTTTGAGCATTTCATGTTTTTTTTTTATTATCTCACTTTGGGCTAGCATTCAACCCCCAGACTGCCTATAAGTAAGATCAAATGAAAATGAAATTAAAAATCTAATAGGAAAAGGGCCCATACTGTAAAAGTATTCTCTATGAACTATGTAGATGTGTTAAAAATCGATTAAATCAACTTGTGGAATTCGGTCATTCCTTCTAGAACTGGTTTTCAGAGCCCCAGGTCACACTCCCCCCCTTCATACCCAATGTTTCCTCAATTCCTTCCCCACTTGGAAATTGTCATTTAATTTTTATACTATTACTTTCACGGTGGTGGTAATTACATTGTACTGAAAAAAAGTTTTCGTGAACTGTGTTAATTATACCTTTATAATTAACCTTTATAATTGTGCATGCTGCTATTTCATTTAATACTTATATACACAAATATATCATTCTTTCCCAGTTTGGAGTTCCTCCTGTGATTAAAATCCCTCCCCAGTTCCACGCCCTACTCAAATTCCTGCCCTAGGAGCCAAGTACCTCCCATTTGAAAATCACTGTTTTACATCCATGGTCTAAAACAAATTGTGGAATTGTCCATGTGGTTGTACTGGACAGGGTAATGTGTTTCACAACAGCGCTTTTTTTTTTCTTTTTTATCTAATCACAAAACAGTTGTTTTGTCCATTTTCATACTGTGTGTCTCGAGTGACACAAACTGGTCACATCAAGATGCAGCATGCAATATATAAAATGAAGTAGGATGGGTGTTTTTTTACATGAAACTGTGTTTTCATTGCCTTTGTCTTCAATATTAAATGGTGTTTATATTTTTGTTCAGCTGTCAGTAAAGACATGTTTCATCAGAGGATCTGTGGTCATATACCTCCAGTTACCCCCAGACGAATGTGACACAATTATCACAAGATGCAACACGGAAAAAAGCAGCCCAGAATAAACAGATAGGATATTTGTGCATGGATGATGAGGATGGTTGTTTTGTGTATGGATAAGACGGTTGATGTGTGTCTTGGAAAGATGGAGAATAATGGTGATTTTGTGCGTTGTTTGCTTCAGATGCGTGAGTAAATGTTGAGAAGGCATTAAGTTTGCTGATGATGAATAGTTGTTTGCGAGTATAACTTGGAAGAAAGTAAGAGGGGTGAGCAATGTTTTATTCATTAACACTTTCCATGCTGCAGATTTTATGTAATTTTTTTTTTACCCCTGAATGCTACAGCGTCCATCATGAACTTTGCAAACTCATGAAAGAATCAGTAAGACCTCGGCAAGAATATAAAAGTAAGCCATAAGAAATGCAGGAAGTGATCCAGATCATTTGTTCACATACCTCAACTCCAGAACAGAAGATTTCTCAAGGGGTATGATGCTAAAAGCTACTCTCTCATATTAAATGTTGCAATGAACAGTAAAGGCACAGGTGCTGCAATTTTGTAACAGTGACATGAAAAGTGTTCAGGATTGGAAGTCACTTTTGTTAATGTTTTATTTTGTGAAAGATTTCAATGATGTCTTGAAAAGCTTGTGAAGAGATACAACATGTACCTGGAAGGTGAACGATTTCAGTGGTTTGAATTTTTGGCCCAGAAAGACTGTAGCAAATGAATATATGTGAAAGATTTATTTATTGTTATTTTAGTTAATGTATTACTTTTGTAATGGCACAGTTCAGTCCAAAACAAGGAAGTTTATTGATCATTCAGTTGGAGATGGTTATTGATTGACTTACATTGGATGTTTGATACATTTGCCCTACATAAAATTGAATCTAGTCCTGTCGCAGATGTTACAATTCAAGGAAGGGCGTGCTCTCCAGTTGTTACGAATGGATTTTCTTGTATGAATTCATTTACTTGTGATCATAGATGGAATTATAATGTGCTGGGGTATGTTTTCGACTGCATATTTTTAATAGTAATATTAAATTTAATTCTTAACTTGCAGACCCATGCCAATTACTAAGGAACAAAGTGGATAAATTCAACAATAGGGCCTGCAGGGCCACATTTTATTACGTTAGATTCACTAACAATTTCGACTAGAGATCTAATATGTTATATGGCCTTTAGCGTCTTTACAGACGGTCTTAGCAGCTAGAATATTCACTTTCACTTTGACTGACAGCTTCTCTCGTGGCTTATTCTACCAATGTTTGACCCGAGAGTGCGATGGCAGTGATTGCAGGTCAGTCTTTTGGGTTCACTTTGGCGAGTGTTTTCATTCCGCCTCTGTCGTTTTGTCAGGTATGTTTCTTTTGCCTTGAAGTCTATTGCGAGCGTGCCACTGCGCAATTTTTGTCTCCATCTGCTTCGATCATTTGCAAGGTTCTCCCATTCATTGGGGTCGATGTTGAATGCTTTCATCGTGACCTTGCAAGTGTCTTTGAATCGCAGATGTGGCCTACCTCTGGGTCGGTTGCCAGTAGCAAGTTCCCCGTAGAGAATTTGTCTGGGGATGCGATCATTTTCCATACGGTGGAGATGTCCAAGCCACCGCAGTCTTTTTTTGCCTAGGAGAGCCTGAGTTGATGGAATGTTGGCTCGGCTCAGAACTTCGATATTTGAGATCCTGTCTTGCCACTTGATCTTGAGAATTTTGCGTAGGCAGCGCAGGTGGAAGGAGTTGAGGGATCTTTCATGTTTGGAGTAGGTGGTCCATGTCTCTGAGCCATACAGCAGGGTGCTTAGGACGCAAGTTTGGTACACGAGTACCTTTGTTTTGATGGTCAGCTTGCTATTGTTCCACACCCTTTTTGAGAGTTTGCCAAAAGCTGTGGCCGCCTTTCCTATTCTGGCATTTATTTCAGTTGTTATGTCTGTGCTACCACTGATGGTTGAGCCTAGGTAGCAGAATTTTCCCACTTGCTCCAGAGGAGAGCCATTCAGCATGATTGGGTTGGGGTTTCTCAAGCCTTGTGTCAAAACTACAGTTTTTGAGACACTGATCTTTAGCATGAATTTGTCACAGGCTTTGGCAAGGCTATTGATGAGAGCCTGGAGCGTGGTTTCATCGTGGGCCACGATTGCAGCATCATCTGCGAAGAGGAGCTCTTGTAACATAATATGCTCTGTACGAGATTTTGCTTTTAGTCTGGCAACATTAAAAATGGAGCCGTCCACTCGTGTTAATAAGTACTCCACCTGAACATTGACCAAAGGCATTCTTGAGTAGGGCTGCAAAATATATACCAAATAAGGTAGGAGCAAGAACACATCCCTGCTTCACACCGCTGTTTACAGCAAATGAATTGGATGTGCAGCCCTCAAAGTTGACACATGCCCTCATGTCAGTGTGGAAGGATGCAATAAGTTTTAGCAATGTTGGTGGACAGCCTATGGATTTAAGGACTGCATACAGGCCAGATCGGCTTACGGTGTCGAAAGCCTTTGTTAGGTCCACAAAGCATGTTATAAGCGGCCTGTTTTGTTCTTTACATTTTTCTTGGATTTGCCGAAGTGCAAATATCATGTCAATAGTTGATCGTTTGCTTCGAAAGCCACATTGTGTTTCTGGTAAGACTTTTTCCGCCAGTTGTTGAAGGCGGCAGAGGATGACGCGAGCAAAAGCCTTTCCAGTAATGCTGAGGAGGGATATGCCTCGATAGTTGTTGCAGTCGCCTTTGTCTCCTTTGTTCTTGTAAAGTGTGACAATTTTGGCGTCTCTCATATCATGCGGTATCACGCCTTCTTTCCAACACTGCAGTAACAGATTATACAGGTGTGGTAATAGTGGGCCTTTTAGGTCTTTTAATACCTCTGCAGGAATGTTGTCACTTCCTGTGGCTTTTCCAGCAGACAGGTGGTCGATTGCATTGGAAAGCTCGACTAAGGAAGGTTCAGCGTCAAGTTCGGCCATTATTGGCAGTTTTTGGAGGTGTTCCTCAAAATCTGGTGGAATATTTTTCTCAGTTGAATACAACAGAGAGTAATGCTCTACCCACCTATTCAGTTGTTCATTTTTATCTGTGATGGGTTCACCATTTACAGACTTAAGTGGGGCGCTTTTGGTGATGATTGGCCCAAGAGCTACTTTCATCTGACTAAAGGCGGTTTTCATATCTCCCTTTTCATTTGCCTCTTGTATGCTGTTACACAAGTCTGTCCAGTATTTGTTGGCGCAACGTCTTACCTCCAGCTGAAGTTTAGCTTTTGCATTTTTCAAACAGGTTTTTGTACTCTGATTGCAATTTTTGTTATACTCATTGAAAGCAGATTTCTTTTGCTCAATGAGAGGTAGGAGAATTTCGCTGTTCTGGGCTACCCAGTCGTCGTTTGAAACTTTATGCTGTCCAAAAGACTTGATGGCACAGTCATGAATTTTTGAACTGAGAGTGTTCCATGTTTCATCTACCGAGTCACATTGGGTGACATTATCCATGCTTTCAGCAAATAACTTTTCAAATGACTTTCTATTTGATTCATCTCTGATTGCTGTTACATTGATCTTAGGGATTGAAGGGGCTTTTGATCTGTATATTTTCTTGGCCAAAATTTTGATTTTGCTGACTACCAGTGCATGGTCGGTGTCACAGTCAGCACTGTGGAGGGAACGAGTTATTTTTATACAGCCCAAACTCTTCCTCCTTGAGAGAATAAGATCTAATTGATGCCAATGGCCAGACCTGGGATGGCGCCATGATGTTCTTTGGCATCTCTTAAGGTCAAAGTACGTGTTTGTAACACATAATGAGTTTACGGAGCATAGCTCCAGAAGGCGCTGCCCGTTTTCGTTGATGTTGCCAATGCCGAAGTGCCCAATGCACTTTGGCCATGCGGAGTGATCTGCTCCCACTCGAGCGTTAAAGTCACCCAGAATTAGCAGGCCTTCGGTGAGAGGGATGTTGTGGAGAGTCCTCTGCAATGCCTCGTAGAAAATGTCTTTGGTTTCGTCAGAGGAGGTAAGTGTTGGGGCATAGACACAGATAATGTTGGTAAAACCAGACCGGGTGTTCAGTCTGAGTGTCATGATGCGTTCTGACACTCCAATTGGAGTTGCGATCGAATTGATAAGGGAGTTTTTTACGGCGAAGCCCACGCCGTGGATTCTCGGCTGTTCGCTGCTAAGGCCCTGCCAGAAGAAGGTGTAGTTTTCTTCTTTGACTGACCCGGAGTCGGGAAGTCGAGTTTCTTGAAGGGCAGCGATGTCGATGTTTAGTAGCTGAAGTTCTCGATCAATAATTTGGGATTTCCTGATGGAGTCAATATCAGTGAGATCTTGCTGTTGCATGCCTGGGCGCATTGTTCTGACGTTCCAGGTACCAAGTTTTAGTATTTTTCTGTTTTTGCCAGGTGCACACTTTACGTCAGCTTTTTGACTTTTGGTCTAGCTCCAACCACCTTATGAAGCAGGCTGACGTGGCGGAACAACACCCAACTGCCTGGGGGCTGCCCAGGTTACGGCGGGCGGTAGTTGATCAATGCAGCTGAAAAGCCGCTCCCACCGACAGAGGGGACCCCTGGCGCTCATCCGTACGCCAAATGGATTGAGCTTATCACCGGTAACTGCCACCTCCCGTGTTGTGCCCATCCGTAACGGATGGCTGGAGTGTCCTCTCCAAATCGGAAATGGGTGGGCTTATAGAGGAGAGACAGACGCTTGCCAAGCCCGAGCAAACGCCTCCTCGTTTTGCTGCTTTGCCTGGGCTATTTTTAAGAGATGGTGCTTTGCCCAGAGGCACCACCCCTCTCTCTGCCATTCTAGTTAAACCCAAGGGAGAGACCAGGTCAATACATTTGGAACTAGTCCGGCTGCAGGAGATGCTGGAAGCCAGTTTGATGCAGTTCTCCCTGACAACCACCTTCGGGTCTCCACTCCTGATTTTCTGTCTGGGTTTACTCCCATAGCCTTTGCTATCATAGCAACACACAAGGCAGTGTGGTATTTGTATTCAGGGTTACCTTCCCCTAGTCTTCCTCTCTCCCGAGATGACCCACAAGACAGTGGGGGTGACAGTAGCAGGCTGTATTGTGTACTGTTATACAATAGCAGAAAACTCTGGCCTGACAAAAGATCTAATATGTAGTAATGATAAATATCAGCAGCATCAATTTTATGATCAATAAATACGTCATTACAAGTCTAGCTCTAGGTTTCCTATAAAATCATTTAACTTCTGTTCTCGCTAATTATCTAAATACTAATTGTATATCTCTAAAATCTGGTCTGCTTATTGTATGGCAATCAATATACTAATATAGTCTCTGGGGACATAAGGTCATCTCAGATATTTAGATCCAAATTTATAAGTTTAGGTCTTGCCCGTCGAAGTGACGTCGGCACAGTTAAATATAGATCAAGGATGGGCTGGCAACTCCCAGCCTCACCCAGACAATTCAATTACAATTATATGATTCACACATTAATACGAGTTGCAGTTCTAGGAATCACAGCTAGATCTATATATTTAGCATCTTGCAATGTTCAGCAAGCACTCCTGGTAGATCTATATGCATCATTCTCCTATCGGATAACAGTCATGCTTTTCGCCTCACTATTCACTGTCCAAACATCACGAGCTTCGGTCAGAGCTTACTTAAGATTGTTCTGGCGCTAAGGCCAGAAACAGTAGATAAAGGCGGTGTCATATTCAATGAGCCATGGATTAGTGACAAGACATTCGTCCAGCCCTGCTGTTCATTATAACTGGATCCATTCAAGCGGGATCTGCGGTGAAACTCTCATGGATGGAGAAATCTGTACGGCATGATGATTCATTCAAGTAGAATCTACACTGACTCCATCGCCCATGGAAGCCTGGCACGGAATGAAAAACAAGTGCTGCCCGCACGCTTTGCAAGCAGCACGATCACTACGCATTGAAGTAAGAGGAAATATAATCCCCTTAGGAAAGTAAAACTGGGCCGCTAACCCTTCATCTAAGCCATACTGGCTTTTATTTAACTCTTTACTACCTCCTAATATATGTTTTCTTATTATTATCAATCTACGAAGATTTCTAGACGTGGTTGTTAACTTGCTCTATGCACATTTGTTAAACGTTAAAAATTGACACAGCAGACGACAATTTTTTAAGGCCACTCTAATAGATATTTTGGGTTTTCACAAAAGTTAACTTTTACTCTAAGGCCAACGTATTCTAGGTTGTATTAATTGAGTTATTTCCCCTTGACCGTATTTGATTCTGACATCCCCCACCCCAGTGGAAATTTTAAGAAAAATTTACACGATAGGATCGAAGAAACTCGACAGTCATGAAAATGACACTGATACTGAGGTGGGGGCTTAAGTACCAAATTAAAAATGTAAGATGGGTAAAAATTTAACTAAGAACGTGCATAGTGGATGGACAAATAAAAAATTACACAATTATTTATGCAACGTTCTGTAGAATCTCATCTATTGAAGTATATTCTCACTTCATACAATCACACTTCTCATAAACATTTATAATAATAATGATTACTTAACTGTATACTCTTGAATTAAGGTATAAACTATATTCACACAGTCACGCCTCACTGAAGAACCATACTCATAAGTATTATGTCAACACATAATTATATTGATACATGTATGCACATTCACAAATAATATATTATTAAGTAAAGTATTGTGGCATCCTATGGCAGCAGTAGCTCTGGTTGCTTGGTTTGCCATGACTCCATCTCATTGACCCGCAGACAAGGGCGGCAGGTTTGTCAGTAGCTCAGGTCACAGTCCGGAATGGCGCTGGTGGAAAGAGGATATTCACAAGAAAGAATGTAAAAATTGTTCATAAATTAGTGAACAATATAATGTGAATCCATCCACCGTCCAGAAATGAGGTGGCGAAGCGCCATCCAACCCCAATACAAGACAGACTCTTTAATAGGTAAATTAAATTAAACGGGACAAAACATCAGCTTGTGAATTGTCACCGCCAGGGATAGCCCGGATAACAAACCGGTACTCTTGGAGTGCAAGACTCCATCTTGCTAATCGAGCATTTTTAGCCCTGTTTGATTTCAGGAACAACAACGGACGATGGTCCGTTTCAATTATAAACTCGGACATGAGTAAATAACGAGAGAATGCGTTTACAGCATAAATAATAGCGAGGCACTCTCGCTCGATAATTGCGTATCGGCATTCCCTATCGAGTAGCTTGCGGCTGGCGTACATGCATGGCCGCAATGAATCTTCCCGTTCCTGCAGCAACACAGCTCCTATTCCCTTGCCCGACGCATCAGTGCGGACAATAAATGTCTGGTGTATATCCGGCAGTATGAGAATGGGGGAAGTGGAAAACAATCGTTGAACAGTCCGAAGGGCATCCGCACATTCGGTTGTCCATGTTACTTTGTTAGGAAAATTCTTTCTCGTTAGGTCCTACAACGGAGCCGTAAGCGAAGAAAAATTCGGAATGAACTTTCTATAGTAACTGAGGAAGCCCAATAAGCTACGAACTTGTTTCTTTGTCTGAGGAGCTTGAAGCTTTAAAATCGTAGTGATCTTATTGTTGTCCGGGGTCTGAACGCCATGGGCAATTGTATGGCCCAGAAAATTGATTTGATTGTATCCTAGAAATACCTTACTGGGTTTAACGCTAAGGCCAGCTCGACGAAGAGCGATAAAAACTTCTCGTAGGGCCACCAGGTGGCCCGACGAATCGGCTTGAAAAATACAAATGTCGTCGAAGTACGACAAGACAGAACGCATGTGTTGGAGCAAGATTGTCATCATGCGCGCGAAAGTCGCAGGGGCTGTAACCAACCCAAAGGGCATGTAACGCCACTGCATCAGACCCAAGGGGGTCTGAAAAGCGGTATATTGTTTGCTATTTTCCTCCAGGGGAATTTGCCAGTAGCCCTTGGAGAGGTCAATTTTTGAAAAAATCGTTGCCCTCGCTAACTGTGCAAAAAGATCCTCCTGGTTGGGAATTGGTTCAGCATCATATATCGTAACCTCATTAAGTTTGCGATAGTCAATACAAAAGCGCACTGTATCATTCTTCCTTTTGACTAGGACGATGGGCGAGCAATATGGGCTCGTCGATCGCTCTATCACTCCCAGCTGAAGCATGTTACGTACCTCGGTTATTATGGTATCCTGTGCGTGTAGAGGACGCAGATACGGTTTAACAAAGACGGGTATATCCGTCTGTAATCGTATGACATGCTGTACCAAGAAGGTACAACCTGGTAAATCAGTAAAGACCGTAGTAAATTCATGAAGCAAATCTGTTATATCCTGTCTTTGCGATGTAGACAGATCTGGATTGATATGTACATCAGCTACATTTTCCGAAGCTTGCAATGGAGGGATTGATGTATTTATATTTATAGGGTCATCATCATCAATTGCAACCAAGGCCGCATTGGCCTGTGCAACTGCATGACCGCAATTGTTCTGACGATTATTATCGTGGGATAGGTATTCCTTGAGCATATTGATATGGAACACTTTGTCCTGTCCTCGAATTTTTATCAGATAATTAACTCTGGAAAGTCTCTTTAGGACCTTAAACGGTCCCTTCCAAGTAAGCAGGAGTTTATTTTTCGTCTCCGGTAGGAGAACAAGAGTTTGGTCTCCGACGGATAAGGTTCGCAATTTGCTACCTTGATCGCGATATGATTTATAAATGCTCGCCTGCGCACTTGAAGATTTTTGTGCAAGTTGACATGCATTAAGAATTCGTTGTCGAAGGTCGACAACGTATCGATACGTGGATCGCGTATCGTTTTCGTCGGTGTCTGATCCGGCGAATAAATCATGCAGTATGGCCATTGGGCCACGCGGTTTGCGACCATACAGTAATTCGAATGGGGAAAAACCCGTCGATGCATTTGGTAGTTCTCGGTAGGCAAACAGAATAGCGGGGAGCTGACAATCCCAATCACTTGGCTTATCGGCGGACACCCACGCAAGCATAGCATCTTTCACAGCACCCATTAGATTGTGGGTGGTAGGGAGATGTCAATCTTTGTTTAATGCCTACTAATTCCAGGACTTTCCTAAAAAGCTCAGAGGTAAATTGTGGTTTGGATTTGAGGTCTTTATTTTAGGAGGTTCGCTGCCCTTGGCATTTACACCTCACTTTACTTGTTTTATTATTTCTTGTTCTGGCGGGGGGGGGGGGGGGGGGGGGGGGGAGGAGATGATATGGATAAATTTTAATCTATTAATTTCAATTTTGCCCGGGCAGCGGCCTTTCAAGGTAAATTGTGGTCCTCTGTCCGATAAGATTTCAACCGGAAATCCAACGCGTGAGAAAACAGTAATAAGGGCTTCAGCCACATGGTCGGCTGAAATGTACTTTAGTGGAATGGCCTCTGGCCAACGGGTCGCGTAGTCAATGACAGAAAGTATGAACCGATGGCCTCTGTCTGATTTCTGCCGAGGACCAACTATATCCACGGCGACGCGCTCAAATGGTCTGGAGACCGCTGGCATTTCTTGCAGAGGAGCTCGCGTTGCTCTTCATTTAGGAGTACGTTTTTGACATACGTCACATGTTGATACGAAGCGGTTAACATCCGCGTAAATGCTGGGCCAGAAGAATTGCGATAATATTCGAGACTTAGTTCTGGCCTTCCCTTGGTGACCCGCTAAGGAAGTGTCATGTGCGAGACGAAGAATGTCGCGGAGGAAAGATCTGGGTACCACAAGTTGCATAATCGTCTCTCGCTTGTTCCGAAAATTACGATATAATAAGTCATCTTTGATAAGAAACTTTGAGGTATCCGGCGCCGTAGGATCAACTTTAGCGAACAACGGTTTGAGTGTGGGGTCTGAGTGTTGTTCGTCATGAAATGTACTAGAAGTTATGTTCAATTCAATCGTAGGGTTACGCAATGTACCATCTGGTCGTCTACCCGATTGCAGGCGTGTAGTCGCGCAAGCAACTTTCTCATCTTCAGTCCAAATTTCCAAGTCACCGATAGGAAACTTTGTCACTTGAGGTATATTCCCGATAATTAAATCAGCAACCGGATTAGGAAGTACACATGCGGTAACAATACCTGTAAGAAAAGGTGTGTCAATATAAACCTCCGCGAGACGGAATCGCTCGACAGATCCGCCAAAAGTAATACAAGTTACCTCTTTATCAAGAAATTGTGTCGGACGGACTATTGACTCCCGAACGCCGATAGTTGTGCATCCTGAGTCCCGTAGAACAGACGCGCGAATCGCGTTAACGCGGCCCTGGTAAAGTGTTAACTCACCCACAGCTCATGTAGGGCCGACATGACTGGAACAGCTTTTGATTGTCATGAAGATTTAGTGTGACCGTCATCCTCATAGGGTGTAGATTGAACAGAGCAGGCATTTGCCGCCTCCATTTTAACTGTACAATATTTTTGTACGTGGCCGAATCTATTACACCTATAGCACATAATACGTTCTCTATCGTATCCACGATAAGGTCGACCCTGCTGTTTAGCATAATCATTATTTTCAAAATGTACGCGCCGGGGTGGTCCCTGAGGCCGGCTATATTGATGGCCTGGGTAATTGCCACGATAGGATGGGTGAGGCCCGTTAAAAGAGTAGCCCTGGTATCCTCCACGAGGGGATGGATTAGTGCGACACGGAAAATCCTGTGGTCTATGAAACGACGGCTCTGATTGAGAGCGCGGATTTGGGGCCTGACGATGAGTCGGCCTTGAACGATCGTGTCCGGTTGGCACAGTTTTGCCAACGCCGGTATAACATGGTACTGTAGTCCCAGGCTTTGCTAAAGGACGATTTGGGTGGGCGGACGCATAACGTTCCGCACACGATGTGATTTCGTCAGAGGATGTCGGTGCTCTCTCTTTGAGATGGGCAACCAAACCAGAATGACATGCGGTGTAAATTTGGTCTTTTAAGACCAAATCATAAAGTTGAGAATAATTCCCTGTGGTCACGCCCGTGAGTTCGATCCAACGATTCATATAATGTTTAAGTCGATCTACGTATGTCGAGAAATTCTCAGACGCTTCTGGTTTACAACCGCGAAATTTCTGATGAAATCCATCCTCCGTATGCTGAAATCGCTTAAGCAACGCTGTCTTAAGCCTGCTACACACCTACAAGCAGATCCATGGATCTGCTTGTCAAACCGATTTGTCAAGCAGATCCATGGATTTGTTTGAGCTAGATGTGTATCCACACCACGCAAGTAAATACACAGCAAAACAACTGTCATGGTGGAAAACATGAATACCGACGATTTGTTAGCAGTTTATGTTGTGCTTTCTTCAAAAAGAAAAAGAAAAAGGACAATATTGTTCTTTCTTCAAAAAGAAAAAGAAAAAGGACAATATGGACCCAAAAGATTGGTTGTTGAAAAGGGAGCAGCTAGGGCACACGAATCTTCTGCGCGAGTTGTTGTCTTATCCAGAAGATGTCCATACATTCCTTCGAATGGATGATAATTCTTATTTGGAATTACTTAATCTAGTACGACCAAGTATTGAAAAACAAACAACGGTGCTTCGGTCACCTATTGATCCACACCAGAGATTAACGGCAACGTTGAGATATTTGGCCACTGGTGCTACATACCAAGACCTAAAATTTTCAACTCGTATCTCGGCACAAGCATTGAGCAATATCATCCCCGAAACGTGCAATGCAATCTATCAAGCTCTGTCAGCTGAGTACTTGAAGGTAAGCGCTTCTATATTACACTGTATTCCATTTTAAAACGAATGAATGCTGTGTTTAATAATGTTTAATCTATTATATTTCTTTACTTGTATGATAGCCTGTGTGTAGTGCGATATCCACACCAGTGCTCCAAGCGCTTAGGGGTCACTGTCCAACAGCAGCCCATAACATATATAAGACAAGACATGCAGCCCGTCAGGTGCTTTTAATTATACTTTTTATTACAATTTGTTGGGACCAGGACAGTGCTGTTAATGGCCTACTCGTTTTACACATGAGTGGGGTGAGGAAAATCTGAGCAAATATCATTTCCCAAGGAATCATCCCGGTTTCGATTCTTGGACCTTTCGATCACGAGGCCAAGCGTTTACCACTAGACCACATAATGTGTCGTTGTCAGATTTCCACAAACCTTATTTCAAGGGATTCAAGAAGACCAATGAATGAACAAAAGTTTTGAATACGGTATGGGATTAATCTAAATTTATTGTCAGGCGCTTTTATAGGCCTCCAAAAATGGAAATCATGTAACATTAAACATAAAAACAAAATGGCATTGGTGATGGGAATGATAGTGTTGAAGGTGGTGGTGATTGTGGTGGTGATGCTGATGATGAAGATGATGGAAATTAAACTAGAGATCAATGTATTGTGAAATGAAATCAATTTGCAGACTACTTAGTCTTCTGTGATTAACAATCTATGAAGAATAACGTGAAATAAAGAAAAGTAGCTAATATAGGCCTAATTATGTGAGTGATTGATAAGAGCGATATACATGTACATGTACTTCGGTGTCAGCTTGCCCATGAAGCAGATGAGATTGGTTAAAATTGTTGTGTGCTTGGTAATAAGTAGATTTGTGTTCTCCTAATCTAGTTTGGCGAGTTAAGCTACCCAACTCAGCATCAAGCATCACATCATGGCACAATCTCTCCGCTAATACTCGCTGGTCGTGAGGGAGATTTCTCATTTTATGTGCCATCAGTTTACCGAAAGCATCAAATTGGTCCTCTTTTGGCATTTGTTCAGGGTTCAGCAACCTCTGTCACGCGATCTTCAACAATTCATCCTCAGCTTTCCGTTTTGAGCCGCCTGTTTTATTATTGTTTATGTTAGACTGGCCTGGTCTGGGTTCAGTACTGGCTTCTGGTCTTGGCTCTGGTGTTTGTCTTTGTTCTGGCGTTGGTGTTGATGTTGTCGGTGTTTGTGTAAGCTCAGTGTCACCAACATCGAGATCCTCAAAGAGGTCATCAGCAGGAATCTAGATGTAAAGAAACATATTAATAGTAACAGGTACTAAAAGCAAAAAACATTAAAAAAAATAATGAAAATAAAAAAAATAATAGGGGATATAAAATAGCGCTTTACAATGATGCTTCTCCTGGCAGGCGTACGACGGCCGGCATTAGCACGGCCAGTGGGAGTCCTAGTTTAGCATCCATCTCCGATAGGACCGTGATTGGTGGAAAAAGTTTCAGTCTATGTCAGGACTCGAACCCTCGACCCCCAGTTTATGGGGAAATAACGCTTAGAACATTCGGCCACAGACGACCATTGATATTAATAACAATATTTGATATTATAATTAATAATTGTTGTACTTATTGCATCCCCAGTTCCCTACCAGTGTAGATGAGTGGCTGAGCATCGCCCAAGACTTTGACACGAGATGGCAATTCCCCAACTGTTTAGGCGCAATAGACGGGAAGCATATAGCAATCTCCCCACCTCACGGAGCAGGCTCTTACTACTACAACTACAAGGGCTTCAACAGTATGGTCTTAATGGCCATAGCTAATGCAAATTACGAACTTGTATACGTGAATTTTGGTACCAATGGACGTGTGTCTGATGGGGGCGTGATTGATAAAACTGATTTTTATCAGAAATTAAAACGGGGCGAGCTGAATTTGCCGGGGACAAATCAGACGAATGGACTCCCCTACGTATTCATTTCTGATGAAGCCTTTGCACTACGTCCAGACTTCCTAAAACCATACAACGTACGGATTTTAGATGACAAGAAACGGGTTTTTAACTACAGGCTCTCCCGAGCCAGAAGAATAGTGGAGAACGTTTTTGGAATTTTTGGTCGCCAAATTCAGAGTTCTTGGTTCAGTCATTAGACTTAAACCAGAAAGCATTGACTCTGTGGTTTTAGCTTGTTGCGCTCTTCACATTTTTTTTAGGAAAAAGGCCCCCCAAGACTATACACCCCTTGAGCAACTCGATCATGAGGAACCCTTAACTCATCATATAGTTGATGGCCTCAGAGTACGGGGACCAAATGTGATAAATATTGCCCAAACGTCAAGCAGGAACCCTACACAAGAGGCAAAGGCTGTCCGAGACAAGTTTACTGTCTACTTTGATACCATCGGCAGAGTTTCTTGGCAAGATACATACGCATTGGGCCATGGACAAAATCAAAATTAACCAAACAAGATCGATAGAGCCGAATAAAATAGTGAGGGGAGGGGGTGAGAGAGAGAGAGAGAGAGAAGGGGGTTAAGAAAGGGATAGAGAGATAGACAGACATATTGATACATGCATAGCTAGTGAGTGAGAGAGAGAGAGAGAGAGAGAGAGAAAGAGAGAAAGAGAGAGAGAGAGAGAGAGAGAGAGAGAGAAATAACTTAATGTGGAGTGTGAAAAGGAAAATAAAATTTAGTCAACTTACTCTGTCTTCACTTGTGTCTTGGTTGAAAGTGATAGGGCTATGCCTTCCCAAAGAAGAGCACGTGGCCCTTGTTTCATCTTGGTCTTGTAGAAAGAGCAACTCATTGTAATACCACAGCTTTGGTACGTAAACCTCGTCCGATCCGGCACCTGAAAGGTTTGACGATTTTACCTTTTTTTTTTCTCTTCTGAAGGTCGTCCGAATACCGTTTATTTTTCTGATAATCGTCTCTTTTGTGGCCACAGGGTCAAAAGTATGGACATATCGCAACAGCCTTTGGTATGCTTGTTCCTTGTAGTGTCTTCACTGTATGCTGGTGATTTTATTTTCCACAAGCATTCTTCTGATCTATACAGTTCAATAAATCCTGTCAGGCAGGCAGCCATGTTGAAACAAAAGGAATTGCTATCTAATCTACACACTAGTAGGCAACAACAGTCTAAACATCCAACACACCCCTGGCTGAGTACACATTGTTTACTATGAAAAAAGAAAAACAAAAGTGGATTGCACAGCACACTTCGCATGAACTGAGCGTCGGTGTCCTGGTGGTCAGAGCGTCTGAAATGAATTAAATGAAAACAAACAAAATTCGTAATAAGCTTTAAATCGACCTGTGCACGCGTAGGCGCTGATGACTTTGACATGCTGAGTTCAAAATTGAAATAATTTTTACGATCAGTGCGATATTTCGGATTTTATTGCGTTGAAAATTTCGCCCCGCTTAAAAAAAGATCAAAGGGAAGCCGCCATCACACAGATCGCTCAAACAAATATTCAACATGCTTGATACATGTTTGAAGCAAGCCGATCGTACGTTTGTTTGATCAAACTTCCGTACACACTGTGAGATCTGCTTGTAGGTGTGTAGAAGGCTTAAAGCCTGTCGTAATTATCTGCATCCTCTACTTGGAGGCTATGAAAGACCTCGAGGGCCTTACCTGTCAGCAAATTTGAAAGGCAGGAACTGTACATTGTTTGCTGCCACCCAACGCATTTTGCGTGCAGTTCGAAGCGATGTAAATACGCGTCGATCCGGTCAACCTTCTCATTGAAAGTTGGAAGCTTTGGCTTTCCAGCGTAAGTATTGCCGGCAGAAATGGGGGCTATAATAGATTCCCGCTCTAATTTCTTTAATGTTATCTCATGTTCCCTTTTTTCTCTCTCCACAGCCTCCTTTTCTCTTTCTCTTTGTTCCTTTTCTATCTCTTTTTCTTCTCTTTCTCTTTGTTCCTTTTCTCTCTCTCTTTCTTCTTTTTCTCTTTCTCTTTTGCGTTCCTCCAACCGATCTTCACGGTCTCGGTCATTCTTTATTTGTTGTTGGCACCATGAGGCGCGTTGCTCTTCTGGTATCCCCAGGGCCTTGGCAGATTCGATATATTTAGTGAAATCGGCCATGATGCCGATTAAAATTTGTTACTCAAAACACTGGCACACTAGTGTGTGCGCACAAATAGTCTGTTTTTACTGACTGTCACAGTGTATCTCGGTATCACCTATATATAACAGTCACCTTCCTTTCAATATTAATACAGTGTCCTATGTTATCACTGCTTGGAAAAACGTTCTATCTCTCTCTGTATATAGCAGGCAGTGTCAATTCCACTGCAAAAATTTTATTTCTCTCTCTCACAATGTAGATAAGGCAGTGCCGTCTGTCCGTTAATCCCACTGCAACAATTTTATTTCTCTCTCGCTCAATATAGAAAGCAGTGCCGTCTGTCCGTTAATCCCACTGCAACAATTTTATTTCTCTCTCGCTCAATATAGATAAAGCAGTGCCGTCTGTCATGATTCAGATGTTATTAAAACTCACGCAGAGAGTGAGTTGTTTTTTTACCAGGGCCATGAAAAATTGGTTGGTGGCCTTGAACGGTCCTCGCCAAATTATAGTTGGTGAGTAAATAAATGTAAAGTTAAACGGTTAGATTCACGCTTGTCGGTTTTAATGTTCGTGATTAATAAGTAATGGAGTAGGGGTGAAACAAGGTGGGGACAGTTGACATTGTTAAGTATGACTAGACAAGTTTTTGCACGTTAACTGGCTGGTAGAATAGTGCAGACGTATTACTACAATTAACATGGTGGGAGGTTTCGACCTATGAGATAGCTGAACTAATTGGGCCAGCGGACTAGCACGCTGGGTAGTTAGATAGTATATAACATCGTGTAACGTTCAGATTAGGTGAATACAGGCGAGCAGAAGCATCGTGTCGTGAAGTATCTCCGGTTGACCAGTACCTGAACTGTGTGCTTTGAAGACAAGAAGTCCTTGCTAACGGACTGACTGAGCTCTAGAAAGAAAGGTCTGAGTGGGCTGACCTTTGAAAGCCCACGCTGCGCTATTTTGATGTTCGCGCCTACCAGTAGGCGTGAGCAATGGTAATATATTTTATTTGTTCAAGCATAATAGAGATCGGAGATAGAGAGAGAACTACAGCCTCATAGGAAGACTAAGGAAACCCCAGCTGGCACTCGACCACGAGTGTCCTGTATCATAGATCTATTGCCATAGTATGATTGGAATAATATAGCACATTGTTGATGAATTGAATAGTGATTGTGCATAAAATATAGTCTTTTGGCAACTGCTTAAATTACCTACAAGCCGAAGAGTGCTTCTGTAGGCTTTGAACGTACTGGGCTCTCCTAACATTTAAGCCCATATGATTTATGGAGAGTTTGCCTGGCGACTGGCCAGTGGCGACTCAACTGTCACTTTAAATTGATATCTAGTTTCGTATAATATACCCATTTGCTATTGATTGCAGTACCTCCATAGTTACATGAATATCATTGGTTAAGTTATTAATTAGAGTTTTTTTTTGGTTTGGATATATACCCCTTATTGTCTTTTGTTTTGTTATTAATATTTATGTAAACTATGGCCTGACCGGCCTGACATATATACGCTCTAGTTATTTAATACTTTTCTTGTGTGGTTGTGTCCGAGTGTGAGTTAGCTGCCTCTCGTGCAGTCGTAACATCCCCAAGACCCTAACTCTGCTCGTGACATCTGGAGGGGACACCCGGGTGGTTGGAAGGGATCGAGACTCAGCATACCTCTTTTTGCCAGACTAGCAGATCTAGATGGCGTTTAAAACGGATAGGAGATACGCTTTGCCTTGAATAGTTCTATAGGGACCTGTTCGTCGTATAGATTGTTAGCGTTCTATCTTCCTCGTACTTTTAGGAAGACGTCTCTCTTGTGCTTTTCTTACCTTTCTGTACATAGTTTCAGGTTAGTCGGGTCTGTTGTCGTTTGTTCTTTCTGTTAGTCTAGCGTCTTATTGTAATTTATCGTTCGTTCTGTTCCTCTTGCGTCTTGTTTGTAATGTATTACCTTTTTATATATTCGTTATATAGTATTTATCTTTCTTGGTTACACTTATTTTTTTAATATTTTTTTTGATTACATACTTCTATTGATTCACGTGTTTTGACACGTTGAGCGGGTTTTTAGAGGTAACTTGGCTTGGTGAGAGGGAAAAGTTTTTAAGAATTAACCCTCCTGTGCTGTAGAGTGACAACACTGTTTGAGTGACAACTATTATTGAATTGTTGGAATCCGTGCAGTGAGTACACTGCCAGTTCTTGCTAATTATTCATTTATACCGATCTCGTCTTTAAATTAACGGGCTCCCGAGAGGACAGTATTAGACTGTTTAGAGAGGTGACCTTTTTTTTGTGTAGTGATGACTAGTGAGTATTGGTTTTATTGTCGGCTGATGCCGCCGCCCGAAGGAGCAATAAATTGTCTCAGGGGAAGAGTCAGTATCAGTGTCGAGGTGATATCAATATAAGAGCTATGTGAATTATATATATTGAGGATACTTTTTTTTAGTCGTCTGCGTATGACGTCGACCCGAGGAGAGCAATAATGAGATTGCCTCGTGGGATGGATGATATTGGTATTTTTCGATTATTTGAGAGATGTTTGGCAGTGGTAACGTAGTACACTGCGTATTCGTGTTTTGAGAGATATTTTGCAGTGGTAACAGAGGACACTGCGTGTTCGCGTTTTGAGATATTTTGCAGTGGTAACAGAGGACACTGCGTGTTCGCGTTTTGAGATATTTTGCAGTGGTAACAGAGGACACTGCGTGGTCGCGTTTTAAGAAGTTTTGGAGAAGTGTGGAGTTGTTTTTTATACAACCGATTATGACTATGGTTTTCCGCGTTTCGTGGACCATCTAACGGAATACTATATATGACAAGTAAGAATAACCGATTATGATTGTGACTATCCATGTGGCCAGTGGATGAGTTACCTAAGAACATACCCGATATGGATATTGAATTGAACCGATTATGACTATATTACCGAGATGACTGTGACACTTGACGTGTGCATGGCTTGCGTACGGAAACGGCGCATTTAATTAACTGCTATCGCCTCGTGGCATCTCATCTATACCGGATTGGATGTTGGAAAGATTTAATTGTAATGTTATTTGAGATCTAGATTAGTGTTAAATGCGAGAAGCGCTATGTAATTCTTAACTCAAGACGAGGGCTACGCGGATTTTAAACGAGAACATCAGATTAATTTATCTTAAGGACGCTTCTGTTAGTGTTAATTAAGCTTAACTATGCCGAAATTTGTAGTTGTGATAGACCCGGAAATTTTGTTCTCCTATTTAGGTCTGTCATATGTACTGGGGTTGGATAGGATTAGCACCTCATTCTGAGACCGAGGGATGGTATCACATATTGTTCACCCATTGTGAACACTTTTCACCTACCCCTGTGCTTTCCTTTGTTCCAACAGCTATTTTACTGACGTCGACCCGTATTTTGGCCACACCAGACGTTGTTGCCCAGGGTCGAGGACGAGAGGTCATGGCAGACCAGGAGTCCAGATCCACTAATGCCATCGATGCTACTATAGTTATCTTTTCTTGAGTATTATTCATTGTATGTGTGCATTCCTGATGACATTCGCACAGGATCAGTGTTGTACTCTAAAATTTTCGAGTTATGATTGTTAATGTCTACGTATTTAGAGGTAAGATTTAATCCTCAGAGAGATATATACTTTTGGACGGAACCTTAAGATTTTCATGAAGTTTTGTCCATCAGGGATACCCGTCCTGTAGGTTTATTTTTTTAACTTTAGTACTAGTCTTAGTTATTACCTAGTATTCTTAGTTAAGTTAACCTTTCGAGCAATTTCTCGACTCATGCCTTCCCCTTACGATAATCATTTATATCGTTAAAATTGCAAATTTTAACTGGGGTGGGGGATGTGTCATGATTCAGATGTTATTAAAACTCACGCAGAGAGTGAGTTGTTTTTTTACCAGGGCCATGAAAAATTGGTTGGTGGCCTTGAACGGTCCTCGCCAAATTATAGTTGGTGAGTAAATAAATGTAAAGTTAAACGGTTAGATTCACGCTTGTCGGTTTTAATGTTCGTGATTAATAAGTAATGGAGTAGGGGTGAAACAAGGTGGGGACAGTTGACATTGTTAAGTATGACTAGACAAGTTTTTGCACGTTAACTGGCTGGTAGAATAGTGCAGACGTATTACTACAATTAACATGGTGGGAGGTTTCGACCTATGAGATAGCTGAACTAATTGGGCCAGCGGACTAGCACGCTGGGTAGTTAGATAGTATATAACATCGTGTAACGTTCAGATTAGGTGAATACAGGCGAGCAGAAGCATCGTGTCGTGAAGTATCTCCGGTTGACCAGTACCTGAACTGTGTGCTTTGAAGACAAGAAGTCCTTGCTAACGGACTGACTGAGCTCTAGAAAGAAAGGTCTGAGTGGGCTGACCTTTGAAAGCCCACGCTGCGCTATTTTGATGTTCGCGCCTACCAGTAGGCGTGAGCAATGGTAATATATTTTATTTGTTCAAGCATAATAGAGATCGGAGATAGAGAGAGAACTACAGCCTCATAGGAAGACTAAGGAAACCCCAGCTGGCACTCGACCACGAGTGTCCTGTATCATAGATCTATTGCCATAGTATGATTGGAATAATATAGCACATTGTTGATGAATTGAATAGTGATTGTGCATAAAATAGTCTTTTGGCAACTGCTTAAATTACCTACAAACCGAAGAGTGCTTCTGTAGGCTTTGAACGTACTGGGCTCTCCTAACATTTAAGCCCATATGATTTATGGAGAGTTTGCCTGGCGACTGGCCAGTGGCGACTCAACTGTCACTTTAAATTGATATCTAGTTTCGTATAATATACCCATTTGCTATTGATTGCAGTACCTCCATATGTACATGAATATCATTGGTTAAGTTATTAATTAGAGTTTTTTTTTGGTTTGGATATACCCCTATTGTCTTTTGTTTTGTTATTAATATTTATGTAAACTATGGCCTGACCGGCCTGACATATATACGCTCTAGTTATTTAATACTTTTCTTGTGTGGTTGTGTCCGAGTGTGAGTTAGCTGCCTCTCGTGCAGTCGTAACATCCCCAAGACCCTAACTCTGCTCGTGACACCGTCTGTCCGTTAATCCCACTGCAACAAAATATACATTTATCGCTTTCAACGCGACGAATCAGTGTCTTAAGTTATCACTGTCAAAAAAATATCTCTCTCTCAATATTCAACGTGATATTAGCACGTGAACAAAATTGTATCTCTCTCTCTCTCACTTATCAATACCAGATTACAATTCAACGTGGTTTTACTTTTAGCACGTGAAATACCTCAGGCATATATTGTAAATCAAGGAATATCAATACAATATTTAATTAATTATAAGGAAAAAAATTAATACACTGAACAGGACGCTAGATTCACAAGCAAGACGAACGATAACAGACCCTACAGCCCTAACTTATTTACAAGATAGTATTAAGAAAAAGGACAGGAGAGACATCTTCCTAAAGAAAGGGAGGAAGCAAAGAACGCCACAATCTATACGAATAAATGGATCCCTATAGAACTATTCACAGTATAGCAAATCACCCCGAGTTATCTATAGCCAACGATACACGTTCTGCACCCGATTGGCAAAGAAGAAATGCTAAACTACGATCCCATCCAACCACCCGCTAAACTAAACTGAACATGCAAAAAGATAAAAAGCCTGTAAAATGATGAGGAAGGAAAACACTTCAACCTCCCCAAAAATCGACACTCGGATGGTTCACTTAACTTTTTTATAGGAATTTAGATGGTGGGTTCCTCAATCCATAGCTCGCATTCCCAAGTCCAAAGGTCTCGTTTTCTGTCACAGGTAGATAGATGTCTGATGGATGTTGTCCCTCGCCGTGATCGTCGGGTCAATGGGATTGACAGAACATCATATGAAATTCAAGCAAAAATTTTATATTAATATACAATGTATATTATCTATATGTCTCTAGATCTAGATTTGAAATCACAATCTTACAAAGTTACATCATGAAATACTCAAATAGCTAACAAATCTCCAACTAGATAGATCCAAATCTCTCCATATATGTTAAGAAATAGTGTCCCTTTTATTAGATCTAGATCTATATCATCCTATTTATTATATTATATTATTTCTTCTCTCAATAATAGCTATCTCCTTACTAACTTAATTCTTTAAGAGTGCCCCTATCTAATTGTTAAGTTGTTATGATAATAAATGTTCTTTAAGGGGTCCCTCTCCAGTGTTACAATTCAAGGAAGGGTGTGCCCTCCAGTTGTTACGAATGGATTTTTTTGTATGAATTCATTTACTTGTGATCATAGATGGAATTATAATGTTGTGCTGGGGTATGTTTTCGACTGCATATTTTTAATAGTAATATTAAATTTACGATGAAACCACGCTCCAGGCTCTCATCAATAGCCTTGCCAAAGCCTGTGACAAATTCATGCTAAAGATCAGTGTCTCAAAAACTGTAGTTTTGACACGGCTTGAGAAACCCCAACCCAATCATGCTGAATGGCTCTCCTCTGGAGCAAGTGGGAAAATTCTGCTACCTAGGCTCAACCATCAGTGGTAGCACAGACATAACAACTGAAATAAATGCCAGAATAGGAAAGGCGGCCACAGCTTTTGGCAAACTCTCAAAAAGGGTGTGGAACAATAGCAAGCTGACCATCAAAACAAAGGTACTCGTGTACCAAACTTGCGTCCTAAGCACCCTGCTGTATGGCTCAGAGACATGGACCACCTACTCCAAACATGAAAGATCCCTCAACTCCTTCCACCTGCGCTGCCTACGCAAAATTCTCAAGATCAAGTGGCAAGACAGGATCTCAAATATCGAAGTTCTGAGCCGAGCCAACATTCCATCAACCCAGGCTCTCCTAGGCAAAAAAAGACTGCGGTGGCTTGGACATCTCCACCGTATGGAAAATGATCGCATCCCCAGACAAATTCTCTACGGGGAACTTGCTACTGGCAACCGACCCAGAGGTAGGCCACATCTGCGATTCAAAGACACTTGCAAGGTCACGATGAAAGCATTCAACATCGACCCCAATGAATGGGAGAACCTTGCAAATGATCGAAGCAGATGGAGACAAAAATTGCGCAGTGGCACGCTCGCAATAGACTTCAAGGCAAAAGAAACATACCTGACAAAACGACAGAGGCGGAATGAAAACACTCGCCAAAGTGAACCCAAAAGACTGACCTGCAATCACTGCCATCGCACTCTCGGGTCAAACATTGGTAGAATAAGCCACGAGGTCAGTCAAAGTGAAAGTGAATATTCTAGCTGCTAAGACCGTCTGTAAAGACGCTAAAGGCCATATATTAAATTTAATTCTTAACTTGCAGACCCATGCCAATTACTAAGGAACAAAGTGGATAAATTCAACAATAGGGCCTGCAGGGCCATATTTTATTACGTTAGATTCACTAACAATTTCGACTAGAGATCTAATATGTAGTAATGATAAATATCAGCAGCATCAATTTCATGATCAATAAATTATACGTCATTACAAGTCTAGCTCTAGGTTTCCTATAAAATCATTTAACTTCTGTTCTCGCTAATTATCTAAATACTAATTGTATATCTCTAAAATCTGGTCTGCTTATTGTATGGCAATCAATATACTAATATAGTCTCTGGGGACATAAGGTCATCTCAGATATTTAGATCCAAATTTATAAGTTTAGGTCTTGCCCGTCGAAGTGACGTCGGCACAGTTAAATATAGATCAAGGATGGGCTGGCAACTCCCAGCCTCACCCAGACAATTCAATTACAATTATATGATTCACACATTAATACGAGTTGCAGTTCTAGGAATCACAGCTAGATCTATATATTTAGCATCTTGCAATGTTCAGCAAGCACTCCTGGTAGATCTATATATGCATCATTCTCCTATCGGATAACAGTCATGCTTTTCGCCTCACTATTCACTGTCCAAACATCACGAGCTTCGGTCAGATCTTACTTACGATTGTTCTGGCGCTAAGGCCAGAAACAGTAGATAAAGGCGGTGTCATATTCAATGAGCCATGGATTAGTGACAAGACATTCGTCCAGCCCTGCTGTTCATTATAACTGGATCCATTCAAGCGGGATCTGCGGTGAAACTCTCATGGATGGAGAAATCTGTACGGCATGATAATGATTCATTCAAGTAGAATCTACACTGACTCCATTGCCCATGGAAGCCTGGCACGGAATGAAAAACAAGTGCTGCCCGCACGCTTTGCAAGCAGCACGATCACTACGCATTGAAGTAAGAGGAAATATAATCCCCTTAGGAAAGTAAAACTGGGCCGCTAATCCTTCATCTAAGCCATACTGGCTTTTATTTAACTCTTTACTACCTCCTAATATATACGTTTTCTTATTATTATCAATCTACGAAGATTTCTAGACGTGGTTGTTAACTTGCTCTATGCACATTTGTTATATGTTAAAAATTGACACAGCAGACGACAATTCTTTAAGGCCACTCTAATAGATATTTTGGGTTTTCACAAAAGTTAACTTTTACTCTAAGGCCAACGTATTCTAGGTTGTATTAATTGAGTTATTTCCCTTTGACCGTATTTGATTCTGACAACAGATTAGTCTTGATAAAATCATTGTAATTTGCCTGAATAGTGATTGGTGTTTGCATTTTTTTTTCGGTACTTTTATGATTGGTTACTGTTAAAAATGTTTAAATTTATTTGAAATAAATTTAAATACATTGTACCTGTTGATTTGTCAGGAAACATAAAGTGAACATGAGATGTATCAGACAAGTAGCATAGTAGATATGCCTTAGGATTTAACTAAGACCATGTACATGCGTGTGATGAATATTTCATGTTCATCTTCAATGTTCATGTATTATTCCTTGCTTGTTGGAATAAATATTTGTACACTTTAGTATGAATTAATGTTTGTCTTGACTCGTATAATTCTGTAGGAAAGCTGTGGGCTCATGGTCATGTTGCTTTTCGTATCAAACTAAAGTCATCCACTATCAGAGGCAGTGAAATACAGTCAAACACCACCAGAACATTCCCAACAAATGAAAAAAAAACATAAAAAGAAAGAGCCAACTGCAGTTAACCATATTAATAATGTGTATGCAGTATGAATACAGGATTTTTAAAAAAAAATGCACTTAAATGATTTGTTCCTTTCCACAACAATGTTTCCTTTCCTTTTCAGCCTCTTCCTCTCTCTCCCCTATTCACTCCTATCACTACCATCTCTGGTCTTAATTTTTTTTATAACAGATTGATACTTTAGTGCTTAGAGCATTCAAGATGAAACACACACATTTTAGTATTTCGCACAATTTAGTTTTGTAGAAATATTTTCAACCATCCAGTCTTGTTATACAAAGTTCCAAGATCCACCCTCAAAATCAGGCTGCAGTCAACAAATCAAATTTAAAAAATGTGAATTTCACACACATTCAGTCAATTAAGGACCACATGAAAATTGTACACACATATCATGTATTCATCAAATTTAAGACCATTTGAAATCTATGTACATACATCTCTTGTAGTGTAACGTTTCTGTATGATGTCAGTATCTTTAAGCACACTGCTCTATTAGCTCAAGTACTTTCTGCATTTTCTATTAACAGCTTTGTCATCCTTAACTGACACTTAAATCAAATCGATATAATCGTTCTACTCAATGGAGTGAACTGCTTGTGAAGAAATCCAAGCAAACTAAACAGAACAATATGTTCCCCACCCTCCTTTTCAAACCTGTATGGATAGGGTGATACAAGAATTGTACTAGGAAATCTAGAGGCACATAGAGTTTAAATTGGAAATTTCTTATTAAAAACCACTTCGCGAATAATTATAGTGTTTGGTATCAAATCTGTGGTAAATTGGACGCTTCTATGATGTCAAAGTAGCAAAAAATTTAACTTTAATGATTATTTTCCTTTGTATGTTTATTTCGTCACTCCCTCAAACCCCCGGCCGGAGGGAAAAAAATATTTGGCAAGTCCTAAATTTCTGGACCCAAGCCGCACCCCGGGCCCGGCCCCATGAAATCTGCTCCATACGCAGGGTTTGTTGACGGTTTTGCAAAACCGATGCCAGGCCTGTGGACAAACCCGTCCGTGTGTAGGGTCCTTAGGGCAAAACAGACTTTGCTCAGTCGGCTACTAGCTTGAGGGAGGTATCATAATAAGCCCGGAATGGCACAGCCAGCTGCTGGCAGAGAAGAAGTGCACATCACAATTTCCTGCATTTTCTGAGTAAATCCGGGAAGACACTATCATAGTAAGCATAGTCAGGCAATGTCAGCTTCTGCCATTATTTCTTGTGTACATTTTGCTGGCAGCAACTGATGGTGGAGTTCCGGTGTAACAGGCCAAAATATATCCCCCGCCCAGAATATACCCGGGGTTAAACTGGCCTAGCCCAGAATATCCCCCGGGGTGTACTCTGGGCTAGGCCAGTTTATACCCCGGGGTTACTTTGGGCTAGGCCAGACTATACCCCCCCCAGTCCAGATTATACCCCCTGCTTTTTCTTTAAAAACAAGTCAAGACCACAGTTTATTTCAGCCTGTTCTTCATCACTGTCATCAGATATCATATTAAGACATACAAGAACACATTCTTGACACCAACAAGTCATAATGCAATTTAGAGAAAATAATAATAACAGTTTATTTCAGCCTTAGTTAACTTTGGTGTACATACATAGGCCTACATTCTCGACTCCTGTAAATCATGATACATTTTAGAAGGAACAAACATGCCTTAAAATGCATTCATATACAAAAGAGTTGAGTATCCATTCAAACTGACATGATCAGACTTCAGCATTAATTTCACTCGTGAGTGTTGATGATATTATTATTATTATTATTTTTTTGATAGTTAGTTGGCCATGAGTAAAACATGCATTGTATTTTTTGTTATAATGATGTAGAGAGAAAAGGCCAGAAAAGAACACACAGAAAAAAATAACAACGATAATCCAACTGATAGATAGTGCAATTCCATCATCCAGCAGATATAAAACTAAATAGGCACTTAATGTTTGCGACTGATGAACTCCACCTGTCCAGATCCACTTGAAACGTAACAGAATGCTAACCAGTAATAATGATAACAATAAGAACACGAAATCATGTTATTTACTCTTGAAAATATAGAGAAATATCAATATCAGAATCATCATCATCATCTTGGAAATTGCAAAGATATGAGAGGGAGTGTAAAAATGGCAGCGTATGCTTACAAATCATTCTAGAATTTATAAGCAGCAATGTATGTGTATCAACTATATATAAAAAACGTGTTAAATCTTTTCAAATATTCAAGTAGAACTGGACAGAAAGCTTTAGTGAAATACTAAATAGCCTTGACAGTTGTGTAGGCCGACAGAGTAAGTCCACTGAGACAAAAGTAGTGCATTATAAAAGGTAATAAGATCTATAGCATGTTGAGGCAAAATTCAATGGATCATGTTACATTAACAGTATTTCTTGTTAGTGAGTATCATTCTTTGATAGGTTATTTGTAGAAAGATATACATTTCATGTACATTACGGTTTAAGACACTGGATTAGTTTGCAAGGTATTTGAAAGATTGAACTTATGTGTTATAACTTATAGTGAGTAAGGGAATGTCACTCGCGAGTGAAATGAAATAAAAAAAAAAAAAAGAAAAGACCTTGTCCGTCTTTACCTTCCTAAGCTTAACACGTCCCTTGCCAAGGGATTTAACAACTGTGTATTTGTACACAAAAAAATATTTAAAATGACTTCATTTTTATGAGTCCGTTAATTATTTCATCCATTGGGACTAAGTGTATGTCAGTGCCAAACAAACAGTACCGTGCCAATTTTACTCAATGGCAACCAACTACAAAAACAACTACAACATGCCAACGAACGTGAGTGACACTAATCCAGTGCCTTAAACCATGAGCTACATAAAATGTATACATTTCTACAAATACGCTATCAAAGAATTTACTAACAAGACATGTTCATGCAACATGATCCATCGAATTTTTGCCATAACATACTATAATTACTTTCTGCAAAGCACTGTTGTCTCAGTGGATTTAATCTGTCATTTTACATGACTATCAAAGCTACTTCGCTAAAGCTTTCAGTCCAGTTCTACTTGAATAGTTGAAAAGATTTAACACATTATTTTTTACATGTACTTGGTACATATACACATATATTATTGCTGCTTATAGATTCTAGAATGATGTGTAGGTCATTTTTATATTCCCTCTTATCTTTGTATTATTCCAAGATGATGGTGATTCTGATATTGATTATATTCTCTTTATTTTCAAGAGTAAATAAGATGATTTGGTTTTCTTATTGTTATTATTGTATATTACTGGTTAGCTTTCTGTAACGCTTCAAGTGGATCTGGACAGGTTAAATTCATTATGTGAAACAATTTTAGTATGTAGGCCTGTTTAGTTTTGTGTGAAGTATTTAATGTCTGCTGGATGATGGAATTGCACCATCTGCCAGTCCAGTTGTTAAAATGTTGTGGTTGTTTTTTTCTCTATGTATTCTTTTCTGGCCTTTCTCTCTGCATCAGTGTAACTTTATATATAGATCTAGTTGTTCCGACATATCAAGCACATTTCTGATTTTCAAAAATTATAATAAGATTCAGATAACTTTACACTTATGAGTCTTATAATTAGTTCATACCTTGCCACTAAGTATATGTTAGTGGTGCCAAACAAAAAAATTACAATACATGTTTAACTCATGGACAACTAATTATAAAAAAACCAAAACAATAATAATACCAACGGACACAAGTAAAATTAGTGTTAAAGTTTAATCATATCAGTTTCAATTAATTTTCAATCCTTTTGTATACCAATGCTTTTTAAGCATGTTTATGTCCTTTTAAATGTATCATAATTTACAAGAGTCCAAAATGTATGCTTCAATATGATATCTGATGACAGTGATAATGAACAATTCAAACTAAAGTTGCAATAAACTACGGTCTTGACTTGTTTTTAAAAAAAAGTAGGGGGTATAATCTGGACTGGGGGGGTATAGTCTGGCCTAGCCCAAAGTAAACCCCCGGGTATAAACTGGCCTAGCCCAGAATATACCCCGGGGGTTATTCTGGGCTAGGCCAGTTTAACCCCGGGTATAGTCTGGCGGGGGTATAATCTGGCCTGCTACACCGGGCTTAGCAAGACACCGCCCTAAGGCTAAACAGATTTGTATAAATGCACTACTACAGTACTAGCCTTGTATTGTTACGTTTACGGCTACCGACGCACAGGGAAAACTCTCTATTATTACAACTCCTTATACGTGATAGAACTGAGTCTGAGTTTAAAACAGCGGTGTTAGGAAAAAGCAACATGATAGACAGAATGTAACAAAACGATAGGTCAGAAGGAAACCCCACCAGAAGCGGCCTCCAACCACCCGAAAAGTTAATCGAAATGATATTTCCTTTTCATGAATGACCAACAATGTGCTTGCCAACGAGATTATTTGCCTTCGGAACCGCCTTTTGCCCCAGTCCCAGCCTATCCACAGCTGTGCCAGCAGCGTTAGGTTTGATAGGGATGGCACGCACCCTGGGCACCACCGATGATTTTCTTTTAAATTCCGACTAATCACAAATCAGTTTTTTAAGTGGAAGAAGATGAGAATCGTGTTTTTGATTTAAAGTTTAGCAATCAATCTTAACAATATATATATTTTTATAAATTTCATTATACGTTGTTAATGACATGATGACTGGTAAGAACTACCATTCAGAAACATTCCTTTGGAGGGGTTTTCTCAGGAATTTAGTCTTTCACCCTGAGCCCGATGTCATCAGATCCACTCATATTTGTTGGCCCTTTTTTGAACGATACATAGTGTTATATATCCATATATAATCAAGGGAAATTATGCATACATGTAATTTACTTAGTTACTGCCCTTGGTTAGACCTACACTTAATTACGTAGTAAGGGAAATAATTTACCTCTTATGCGTTGTGTGATTAATTAACACCACCACTTTACTTACATTACTTTTCATGTTGCATTACTCTCAGTGAGTTGGTAATACATTAGGTCACCTATTCTAAAGTATGAAAGTGTGTGAATGACTTTATCTTTATTGATATTTGGTGACCCTCATTACTTTATGCATTATTATGTACATCTACTGCGATACTGTATATAACTAATGACTTGTAAATATTACCATAATAAAGTTGCTTATCTTCCCGGCTACAACTGACTTCTCTTTGTTTGTTATCACAACATAACAAATTGGCGACGAGGATGGGATTCGAAATTATCACAACATAACACATAGTATCGTCACCGTTCCCTAGGATAGTAATAACTAAAAAATTCGAAAATTCGAGTTCTACATAATGTTCAACTACATTCAAAGCCGCATCGAATGATCTTGGTAGACTCCTAAACCGAAAAATAAGTGAATAGCAAACTTTCAAAAAATCACGGACACTAGACCAGTTGTGCTAAAATAAAACAGTTATTTTCCTTCTCCTGAAAAGTAGTCAAAACCAATTACTACAGTTTATGGGAACGGTGATAATAATCATATAAACGATGGACGAAAGACGACGAACCTTGAACTATGAACTAGTAACGATCCACAAGCGCCCGCCTTGGTCCGAGGGCCGCGTCGTAAACTTATATTCATATCTTGGTTTTTGCAAACTTCTCCGGAAAAAGCAGCAGAGTAGCGAATGACTTTCTTTATCAGACTAAGTAGTTTGATAATAAAAAAAACTTTTTTTAACCCTTACTTTTCAGAATTTAACCTCTAACTTCTAACACATGCTGTGAGCTGTCGAGGGCTGCAAACAAAAATTAGTGCCAAATATCTCATTTTTGTTGTTGTTGTTGTTGTTTTTAAAGTCGAGTTACGACTGTTTACCACACTGCCCTCGATCGGAATTTACTCTCTAACGTTAGGACACAACCGGCAGGCTGTCAAGGTCTGCAAACATATTCTCAGTGTTTTTTTTAAAGTTGAGTTACGATAAATTACCACACGGCGGACCTGGAAGTGAGGAGTGGAGATGCCGGAACTTCAATCGCGAAATAACGAGACTGTCATATTATGATGCACATTTTTTTCATACGGTATTTAGTGAAAGCACAGTCACTTGTCTTATTCCTGATTGTGCAAGATTTCTGCCTGTCTGTCTGCCTGTCTATCTGTCTGTCTGTCCGTCTGCCTGTCTTTCTGTCTGTCTGTCTCTCTCTCTCCCTCTCTCTCTCTCTCCCTGTGTGCATTCACGTGTTTTTCTCTACCTTTGCATTCCTGTTGTATCCCTCTCTCTTTGTGTGGGGGAGAACGAATTAGGAAGGGGGTTGGGGGGGGGGGTCTAGCATTCTCATTTTCAGCAGGCGTGATCAGAACTTTGGAAGGTATCGAAAAGCAAAATAGTTTGCAAACTCTTGACTTTTGTAATTATTTTATTCATGATGGTGAACGAGAAAACAGAATCAAGTCAAAATGATAATAGACTTTGAATGAAGGCAAAGTTTGGGTCTCAGCTGGGCTTTCTTGAGGTAAACTTAACGAAAAGAAAGGAGGGAAATATGAACATGTCCAACCAGCAACCCTACAGAAATCCAACATGTAGGACTGGCGTCAAGTTTGCCGTTTTGATTCAGGGAACCCGTCCTTACGGTAATCCTACCAACCCTAGGGATATTCTATACAAATCTACGTCGGACTGACATAGGGATGATGATTCGGGAAATATACGTGCTTTTCTTGTAGGTAGGCTAGTGGTTGAACTAATTTAAAACAGAGAGGGTTTGTGTGTGTGTGTGTGTGTGTTGGAGGGGGGATCTGTGGGGACCAAGGTGGGCTTGGAGGTTTAAAGTTAGATGAGAGAGAACAGTTGTAGTTTGCAAAGTCATACGGTGTTCACTTGTTCATTTTCTCTCTCTCTCTCTCTCTCTCTCTCTCTCTCATACCATCTCTCCCTCTCTCTGTGTCTTCCCCTCCCTCTATCTCTATCTCTCATATCATCTCGCTCTCTCTCTCTCTCACCTACTCGCCACCGCACTCACAACACGAGGACACTCACGCTACTGTATTTATCTGTACTATGTTATGTACTCGCTATCTAGGTCAAGGTTTTATACCGGCGAATGAAATTTTTTTTAATTCGCTTTTCCACCTTCCCTTTTCACTTTGTCACAGGAAACGTACGTGTCGCATTTGTGATTTTTTTCAGGCAAAACTTGCCATACCGTGAGGGAACACAAATTAATACGAAATGTTAAGACAATGCGAGTGTGTGTGTAGGTGTGTTTCAAGGACACCTACTGCGGCGACGTAATTTACACACTGTGTATACATCTTTTATAGAGCGTGGAGTCTGCAGAATGATACATAAGCGATCAAATTTTATGGTTACATTCAGAAGTAATACCGCCATGCAATAGTAGAAAACAAGATTTTGGGGCAAACCCAGCTAGTTGAATGTAGGTCAGCCATCAAGTAGAGTGGTGAGTGGAGAAGGTGAGGCAAACAACTGGCCATGAGTAAAGCTCAGACTACTCATAATCAACTGACTAGTACGAAATGCAATGTTTGTCTCACTTAAGAGCAAGGTTAAGGTCACAGAATTTGGGAATTTTTGGTAAACTTGGTGAAGCCTTTTGTCCAAGGTGAGACTGTGAGCTTTATGTGATTAGGTTGATTACTTGACGTGTTAATATAGTTCTTTGTGGGATTTAGTGGTGTATAATTTAACTAAATAAGCAATGTTGGAACCCGTGAGGACGATGAACTCTCAGCATCAACCACCTGTGTGGCCGTTTCTTCATGTTCTTTTATTCATTTGACAAAATGAAAAAAAAATGTGCAGATATTTCATTTTTAAAATTTTTTATTTATTTTATGTTTTAAACCTGAGGGAGGATTTACATTCCGAAAACGTGTGGATTTCTTTCATTTCTCATTCTTTTTTGGAATATATTACCGGTATATGGTTTTGTGGTTGTTTGCTCCTAATGCGGGGCTTTGGCAGCTTTGCCCCCTCTCCTCCTCCCCCCCCCCCACCCACTCCTTCACAATTTTAACCTGCGTGCAGTTCATCTGATGAAAAATAATTAAGTTCAACTGTAAGAAAGGCCCTGAATTGTCAAGGCCGTTTATTTCTAAATTATTTTAGAGAGGAGCTTAGCTCACCTCGCTTGTGTGAAACACTAAAATGATAAAATAATTGTTTCGTTAGTTTCAACAGTGCATCCAGTGCCTCGTTAGCTCCGGTGTTAATTTACATTTTACTATCTTGATAAAAATGGACATCAAAATTACATTCCGAAACGAAAGCGATGTTTCTGGTCTCGCCTGAAAGTAAAACTGGTTGCTATTGGCCATCCCATCCAGTTTTATTATGTTTTTACCAATGATGTCTCTCACTGAGTGTTAAAACAAACGATCTGTTGGGGATTTTTTTTTTTTGCATGGTTTGTTTCATGTTCTGCGGGGCTTCATATAAACTCTGAAAAAAATCCCCCGAAAAGGGGACTGATTCACTCGGGGGGTATATGCCCTCCCCCCCCCCCACCACACACGGGTGTTCCTAAAGTTGTGTCCTTGAGTCGCCACCGGAATTTAACTGGATTCAATAATCATGCCTGCGCTCAAGATCATGAATTTTTATTAAAATATACTTGACTCTTTTCGTCTTGACAGAGGGTCAGCAGCTAAATTTACTTCTTTCTCCCGCAACTTCTCTCATGGCTTATCCTACCGATGTTGGATAGGCAGCTCCTATTACGACAGTACTGGCAGGTAAGAGTCGAGGTGCCGCGAGATTGTGGGGGTTTCTTCTTTCTTAATTGGCGCTTCTCAATTTGGTCTGAGGTGATGTTGTTCTTGAAGTTTTGGACCCCAGCTCTCTCTGTGGACTTCCAAGTTGAACGGTCCTCTGCTAGTTCTTCCCAAATTTCAGGGTTGATGTTACACTTTGCCCTAGGTTGCACTTGTCCTTGAATCTTAGCTTTGGTCTTCCACGCTGTCTGACGCCTTGGGCCATTTCACCAAAAAGCAACTGCTTGGGAATCCTGCTGCCGTCCATTCGTTTTACGTGACCTAGCCATCTCAGTCTACGTTTGCACAGGATAGTGTTATTAAAATATAAAGGTGAGAAAAATAATAAAGCATGATTTTTTTAATCCTCAGGTTCTCATACAAAGTGTCTACGAGCTTCACAATCTTGAATACTCCACAAATGGTCTGAAATTGGAATTGCTTTCAACTGAGATCATAGGCGGAATGTTAAAACCCAATAACAAGCAATTTATGTCAAGAATAAAGGTAAGGACAACCCATTGAGAAACAATTTGGGAAGGAGTACCATATGAGTAACACAACTTTAGTAGCTGTGTGCATATTTCACGTTCTGTGTGTTAGTTGCCAAGCCCCACATTTACTATAAAATCATCCATGTAGAGGACTAATTCACCAGCTGAATGCTGCCCCCCGCAACCTCCTGCTCAGGGATGCTTCTTAACTCTTTCCCTATGGGCCAACATTCCACGTCTGGACAAAGCACCTCCTGGGTTTACACGCCCAACTGTACTTGCATTCGTAAACAAAGATCGCCTTACTACACAACAGCTGTCCAAACTATACATTTATCACACATGTAGTATCGCTGGACACGCTAGGACAAGGGAAACTTAACCAAAAAATTTAATTTTAAGGTTCAACGTCATGGGATGTTAATTTCCAACACTGTGGTCAAGGAATACCTTTACAATATCACAACGCAGGCTGTGTTGTACTGACTGCCACTAGGGAAGCATGCTACACAGAGTGCGTCGTATAGCAGGGAAAGAGTTAAGTTGCGTCCTTGTAGTATCTCTAGAATGTGACCCACATGGAACTCCTCCTACAATTTCTTTATTTCAAAAACTTTCTTTCTGCAGTTCACTCCAATAGCTGGACATTTCGAGAGCCACAGGGTAAACTATCATAACTCAACTCTTTTTTGAAAGCTTGAGATATAGGGCATGCTTACAGCCCTTGCAAGCATGCAGGCTATGATATAACTTAGGGTTTAAATTCTGAAAACTAATGGTTAAATAATGTTGTTTTAAATATCTAACTATTAAGTTGTGTCCTTGAGTCGTCACCGAAATTGAACTGGATTCAATAATCATGCCTGCGCTCAAAATTGTGAATTTTTATTATAAGATATAGGTGAGAAAAATAATAATGTATAATTTTTTCTTTCTCAGGTTCTCATACAAAGCTATGTGCTTCACAATCTTGAAGAGGTCTTTTTCAGTTTTTTGCTTCTCCTGAAAAGTTTGTCAAAACCAAAATACAATAGTTTACTTCGTGGCAATGGATTTTTCATTCTCGTTTTTCTGTTCACTGTCACGAGCGAGTGAGCGAGGATCAGTAGTTACGAGAAGAGGGTTAGAATAAAGTTAACCCACGGCCACGGGGTAAGGGAGAGCGTGCATGTTGTGAGTGGTGGGGGTCTGAATGAGGCGAGAGCGCTGTATTACTATCACTGCACACTAAGACGTCCCAGGGAACGGACGCAGGAGAAAGCCCCAGAGGGCGAACATAAGGAGAGCAGTCGGAAGACTTGGGAGTAGTGTTTTTCCAGTGATGACTGGTAGGTGGAACGATGATTGATAATTATGATTGATGTATTATATTCGTCTATGACCATGATGTAAATAAGTATATGTGAGAAATGTGGAAGTCCTTGATACTGTATATAGCAATGTGCGCCATGAGCGATAGATGAAAGTTGAGTTCATGGATTTGTAGCGAGAGGGAGTATTGTGTACTACGGTGGAGGTGTGTTACCGTAAGATGTTTGGTGAGTGAAATGTGAACTATTGTGTGTACGCTTCATGAGTTGTAAGGAGGGGTGAAGTGAATAGAAGTGGTATGGTATTATACCAATGTAATGTTATTCTTGTAGGTGTCGGGGACGGGCCAAAGAGCCGCGTCGGTGAGCACAGGGGATAGGCCAGCATAGGGCCGAAGGCCACACATAGGCCGAGAGTGAAGCTGTCGGTGCAGGACAGTAGAGGCACATGAGTCGTGGTAGTCTGGCCACAGACAGGGACGTATAGATGATTGTGAATGTGCTATTGAAATGCTAATGTGCTATTGCCATGTTGATGTGCTATTGAAATGCTAATGTGCTATTGCCATGTTGATGTGCTATTGGAATGCTAATGTGTTATGGCAATAGGAAGGTGCTATTGGGAGACTGCGGTGCCAGTGAAATATTAATGTGCTATTAAGACATGGAGAGGAGAAGCTGAGACCGAAGTGTCTTTAGAGAGTAACTACCGGGTTGTGGACCCGAGGAAGAGTGCATGTGGGAATAAGGCCGTTGGACGGCAGTAACTTGAATAATATAATGTATGTATGTAATTGCACTGTTATCCTTATATTTATGTTAATAAATGTGTGAGTCTGATGGGTTGTTCTGTTAAGTGTTATACTTGTTCGTTCGTGATTGTTGTCTTGTTATAATTATTACATCTCCCAGTCTGGGATTTGTGACATTCACATACACTATTTTTGCCATCGTCTTGAATGAAGACACTTGTAGCACATATGTGGAACTTCTAGGACACAAATATAAGCCAAGCTTCGTCGGGTCATAATTACAAAATCAAGATTAAGTTGGGATATTCAAAACTTTATTCATTCTTTTATCTGCAACCTGAGAGTTTTTCTTTGTGTTAGTAGGAACTGTTATTATTCATGTCTGAAGGATAAAGCACAAATGGTGAAAATTATGATTTGAACTTTAATGCAGTTGACCAAAGCGTATAGAAGCACATGGCCTCCTTCCAATTTTGAACTTGTTCAGCTGATTTGATTTTGATTTCACATTGAATACATGATCAGTACAACCTAAGAGAAACATTGAAAATTCAGAAAAGCTAGATCAGATAGACACTCCATAAACTTTGGAGGTAGGAGTTGCTCATAAAATTGACGGTCTATCTTTATAAGTCATGAAGGATTTATGCTCTGTTGCGTATGTGTACTATTTCCATCAACAAATAGTATTCAATTCAATGCAGCAGGAAGAGGGAAAGATTTGATGAAGACGCAATTGATTTCTAGCAAACTTTACTGCCTAGTGTAGGGATAGGATCATTATTATAGAGGGCTACATCTTGCTCCGGGTGCTTTCCACACCTTTCCAGTCGAAAGTCTGTATGTGGAAGCAAATGAAGTGTCCCTGTCCGAAAGCGGAGACAAACTCTCTCTTCAGTATGGGCTAAAATTGTCTTCTCATCCAGACAAGCCCCTTACAATTTGGTTTTCATCGTAACATATATTCAAAATTTTGAATCTTCTCGGGGTGTCACTGCTCCTTTTTGCCTTCGGAGTCAGTCTTTGCTCGCAAAGGCCGAAATCCAACCATGTGAGGTGAAGAATGGTCCATTTCCTGCCATCCAATCATGGTTAACACATAAACCAAACATTATTTTAGATCTCGCGGCATGTCCGAAGAACAAGACAATGCCAGAAACCTAAAAACAAATGCTTAGAGAGATAATCAATAAAATACCCGGATCACAGACCTTATTAAAAAGACGGCTCCAAAGACCACGATTCGGTAGGAGCTGCCTCATTCTCAAGTGCAGATGGCAAAACTGAATGCCTCAGTCTCAACTCCAAAGCTTCTGTCTTCACCACTGAAATTCCTGCAGTCAACTTGGCCTTAAATCTTATATCCGATTCCCGACCAGGAAGCTTCATACTCTTTTGTGATTCGCTGTCCTGCCTCCAGGCTTTAAAAAACCCAAATATGAAGACCCATGATGTCAATAACCTACTACAACATCTTCATACACTGTCCAACAGGAAATATGAAATTGATCTCTGTTGGATCCCTGACTCCTTCTGGGTCATACCCACCTCACACACTGGTTTTTTACATCGGAGGGAAGATCCCCCCATTGTGTGGCATCCAATTGCCTACTATCAATAAAACATATTTTAACCGACTGTGTCGACATCATGCATATCCGAAGAAAGCACTATGCCTGTGGATCCATGGCAGAATTACTATTTTCTGACGTAGATCCGCAATGCATCCTGTCCTTTCTGAGAGAGGCTAAGATCTACAACTTGACTTAATAACTTTTATCCTCGTTTGCGTACCTTTTTCCAGATCTATACACATCTTCTTTTGGAATTTTGCCAATGTGTTAAAATTATATGAATGTATTAAATTCTATGTTAAACTTGACAGCTCTGAATATGAAATATAAATAAAGAAAGTACCCAAATTGACCACGAAGGGCGCAAAGTGGCCATTATTGTGCCGACGCGCCGTAAAACCCAAACTGAAACTCAAGTATTATGGAGGTCTTATTACCCCTGTAACAGTCATTACAAGGTGAGATATGTGTGGAAAATGGTAAAAAAAATGAATGAGTATATAAAGCAGTCATGTATTCTTGCGTCAATTTTATTTTATTTTGCTGATCTTAATTTTTTTTACAAATGACGAATGCACGAGAGACACTCATCACTTTTTAAAAATCCTTTTTAACCATTTTGCAAATAGCTCATCTGTCTCTTTAATGATTTTGTAAATTGGTCAGGGTATCATTCGATTTATTTATAGTTTATTACTTTAGTTAACTTGTCTATCCTGCAGCTTCTTGACAGAATGTTCGAAAAGGTATTTTCTTCGTCTTGTTCGTATTCATGTACAATTGGATCAATGTCATTCATTTTGGAAATTCTTTAGCACAACATTTTTATGCCTATATAATATATTATATCTAATTTCAAAATTCAGAAATTGGAGTTGTTTAAGTGTTAGAGTAGGATGGTGAGCATCTCTTTTTTGGTAATTATAAATGTGCTTGCTCTTGGTATCGAATTTGGTTCACTTAATAACCAATTCCTCGTCACGTCAAAGAGAAAGCTGACATATCCTTAATATACTCCCAGGTGGAATCTTTCTGATTGAAAACTAGTTTTTAAAAAAAAAGCCTGTGGCATGTATTGAGGAAGGTGTAAGTGTAAGAAAGAAAATTTGACAAAGACGAGGATTTCACAAAAAAGTAATCAATTCGTTGTTTTATTAAATGAGAATAATGAAGTATCGATCCCCACTTCCGGTTTGTGGCAAGAAAATTAAACTGGTGACACGAGGAGGAAGGTAGATAATCATGCTTACAATTGATTATTTTTTTAAAGGATAATTATGACTCTATTTATATTAATAGGCATCTGTCTTTATATGAATTAATTATTAACAAGATTATTTGAATGATAATTAAATGCTTTTAGTGAGAGCTATGCAGATATTAATTTAACAAAAACTGTTAAAGCATGTCCAGGTCAAATCTTGTTAACCATAGGGGCAGATATTGTAAGGATTTTGCGTTATATAAGAAACCTCAATCCTATTTATAGTACAGAACAGCCACATCAGGGAAACCTGGGTGGTTACTGGCTCCTGTCCCATGTAGCGTTGAGGTCGGCGGTCGACCAAGGCACTCGCACGGTTAGTGACGCCTAACTAACCTGTAATATAGCCTAGGATCCGGCGAGTGGCCTCCCTTAAGACGCTGCTGAGGGACTGAGTGCTGGGGTGGAGTTTGGTTCGGGGTAGGCCGGACAAAACATACGGATTAGAACCTACTTCCTTAGATCTTAAGGGGCAACTGGTGCTTTAGAGTATTAGACTTAGGGTCGCCCATGTCATGGGAAAAGTGCTCTCGCAACCACGTAGTCACACGGCACATCTGTGCTAGGTAGGGTAGTGTGCGCTGGAGTCCCCGTGCCACTTTTTTTTCTTCTTTTTTTAAAGTTTTGAAGAACAGTGTTCACAATAATTAAACACTTCTATTTTAAAGTAAGACGGAAGAAAGCTTTGTGTGTGAATTTTTTTCTTATAAAAAATGAAAGTACCTATTGTTTTGAGAGGATTCTGAGATTAGGAGCGATTGCCTAACATTTGGCTTGCTTCATTAACAAGTTGCAGTTTTTGTTGATGTTTTCACCTTTGCGCCCCCTCAGAGTGACAAGGTTCTCACGATCTCCACTTTTTCGCAGAAGTGAGTTATACAGTACACACTACTTGTACAGGCCTTCTCCATTGTGTGTCAAAGTATCGAGCAGATTCGGTGCGCAATTTGTAAGTATTACGAAAAAGAAAAAACATGTTCTAAAAGCTATGAGTAAATTTTGCTTCAATCCTCGATTTATCAAAAGTTGACGGAAGGGAGTTAGAGCCTTGTCATTCTTAGGGGACGATTACAAGCAGAGAACCTGCGACTTCACGGACCAAGGGGAAAAGCCGGATTTTTAATCACCCTCAGTCTCTTAAATTCGTCTTGTTTTTATCAACGTAAACTTTGCAGGACTGGGTGGCAAACAGTTTTAGAAGCATATGATGTGCGGTCCGCCGAAAACTGCAGATGGTTGATTTCTGCCCGAAAATATTCTGTCCCGAACGTAAAATGCGTTATGTATACTAGAGAGATGTGTACAGACCGAGAGTATAGATGTATAGAGAGATCTCACTTCCGCCAAATTGCGAAACTAGATCGCTGCGGTAAACAAGAAATTGAAGAAATGAAAAAGACCGCCGTCACCAAAGGTAGTATGCATATCTGTTTACTGGGGTTTGTTGATATTTTTGGGATGATTGAAGCTATTTAGAGCCGTTTGTAAGCTCTTACGCCCCATGGAAATGCACCAACGGGTATTGTTTACCGCAGCGACCTATTTTATGCTTCATGCTGACAATGGTTTCGCGGCGCCTACCGTGTCTCGTAGTGCAAATGGACCAATAGTGAAAACTCTCTGTATATACATCCAACAACATATTGGCCCCCACGACGATCTACTCACCATAGTCAAGAAACGAAAGATGAAATGGTATGGCCACACAACAAGATCAATGGCTTATCAAAGACCATCCTACAAGGAACCGTTAAGGGCAGCAGAAAGAGAGGCAGACAGAAGAAAAAATGGGCGGATAACATCTCAGAGTGGACAGGCAAGCCCTTTGCAGAGACCCAGGCCCTCACCCACGACAGAGAGAAATGGAGGAGGGAGGTGTACAGTGCATCAAGGCGGCGCCCCGACGACACCGCAAGGGGTTAAGGGAGACAACAACAACAAAGCCTACTCTCTGGTACTGCTTACACTCAAATTTGGTATTCTTCGGAGAATTTCTCTGGCACACCGGAAGTGTTGTAGGAGGTTGCAAAATGGCGTCCAAAGGACTATTTTCAGTGTTTATCATGATCAATTACGGCACAATGGCCATCACTACGAACGCAAAGGACCTGCAGCCGTCATATGAGCAGAGGGCAGTTATACAACACAGAATTGATAGTTTAACAATTCTTATGTTGTTAGGGTTGTTATTGCTGACCATTTTGACTGTATGGCTCTTCAAGCACAGGCGCTTTCGTTTTGTGCATGAGACAGGACTATCCATGATTTATGGTAAGATGGTCTCTGTAGTTGTGGTATTTTGGTATATTTCACCGTGTGTCTAAATCAAGTGGCATTCGCATTTAGCAAATGAAAAGAAAATGTACCGAGATCTAAATGGGGATACAGAATCTAGATCTTGAGTCTAATTAGGCAGCTAATCTCTAGGTTATTGTTGGTGTTGTAGCCTGCCTGTTCTCTAGACAGTCTGGCAGTACAGTAGCACTAATTTTTTGCTTCGCTGAACCCAAAGGCAAAGCGGAAATGTGGATCTAGATAGTTATGATTGTTAATCTGCAGTTGTCTTCAAGAATGAATTACAGTTTACACTACAGGCATAGAAATTCTAAGAATTGGATTTAGATCCTAGTCGGTGAACACTAAGTGTTATCACGAGAGAACACGCTGGATTTCCTTTCAAGTTTCATTCAGTCCGATAAACGTACTGGACATCATGTGTTCTACAAAGCTTAAAGGTTCGATACTTTTATTATTAATGGAAGCCATCTCTAAGCAGTTTGAACATACAATGTAGGCCTACACATGTTATTAACATGATAAAAGGATGGCTGTACAAAGATTGTTTGATAAAGATAAATGCAGCAATCTTTTTACATGCATATATTTTGTCCTTGCATAATGTAGGTAATGTACGAATGATGTTATTAAGTGTGAAATTTTCCTGTCATTAGAGTTGTTTGCATTATAAGTAAGCCCCTATGCACAAATAGATCTAGAGTCTAGATCTAGTTTTGGTGCAACTATACTTGCATTAACCATACTCTAGGTTTGGGGGCTCTGGTAATTGCAAAATTTGCATTATGGCCCTCAGTCGGGCCACCCTCCTGGAGGCAGCCTTCAGTTGGGGCTAAGTACTAGTGAACAGGAAACCATTTTGTAGTGACAAATTCAGAGTGGATTTTATTGACTCATTACCGCAAACTGTTTTTTCCAGGTATGATAGTGGGTGCAATCATTCGTTATACCAGTGATGCTAAGCATTTACCAAGTGCCATAGCTGCACTTGAGGGGAACAAGACATTCACCTCTGAAGACCCACCAGACTATATTACAGTATATTTGAACAGTTCTAATTCAACAGATCCACATAAGTTCATCTATGCTTTTAAAGGAGCTCTGGGCAATTTAGATGAGCCCCCTCTTGAGAGAGCGGTAAGTTGTGTGCAGATTCCACCTGGTGGCTGGTTTGGATTTTTAAGTTTTAGCAGTAATTACAGTAATTTATGTGGTAATGTATGACCTGTTTTTTTGTTTGTAAATTTATTATCAGTTCTAAAACGTAAAACTGACAAAAATATGCTATTTGGGATATTTTAAAAAAATGGAATCTTCTTCATTATTCTGTGCATGAAGTCATTTAAAATCTTACTCATCTCACATCTTGCTTTGGGTGATTCCAAGCGTTACAGCGTGACAAAAAAGGGCACTTTTTTGCCTTTTATCTTTTCTAGAAGGATTATTAGTAACAGCACAGACTTAAAATTACACACTAATAAACTAGGATTTATTCAAGTGTTCAGGATGGCACCAAGAGAAATAAAATAAAGTTAATGAGGTGGTCAAACCCTTGCCCGTGATGGCGTGATGACAAAGCCCTTTTTTTTTTTGGTCATAAACTTTAGTTGTAAAATTCACGTCCCCTAGATGGATCTGAGGTCCCATCTTTATGTGATGGGTAAAAGGACAAACTTAGTTACCATAGTGGTAACAAAGTTAATGGTTTTATTTTTAAGTTTATATGAGAGAAGGGTAAAAGTGACCGTTACAGAGTGACATTACGGCATGACAGTATAAAAAATCAACTGAACATAGCAGAAAAAAAAAAAGATTACAATGTACTGTTCCTGGTTTTTCTTTCTTTTTAGGAATCTGAATTTTATTAACAAAAAATTTGTAAATTTAAGTAGGCTTTTTGTACTTACACAATTATGTAACTCGTAAAAACTCTTTCGTCAATAAACGTAAAACATGAACATAGTAAAAAGAAAAGAAAGAAAGAAAAACAATAAACAAGTTGATTTCTACTAAAAAAAACGTGTGCTAATACATCAAAAGAATTTAGAGAGATCAATCTGAAAAAAATAGTGACCCCGTTTGTTCAAGGTTGGAGTTGGTAGAACTTTCACAATATCTTGCATTTCAACAGTGTGCACATCATTTTCATTTACAATAAATGTTTGGGCATTAATTCCAGGTTTCAAAAAATGAACTTCAATAAAGAATTCAGATTTCTCAATCACTTGAGCTACAAAGTTTTTGGTTCGAGATTTTCCCATAACTTTGGCCACAACAAATCACCAATAAGTGGGTCATTTCTTTCAGCAGAAGTGGATTCATGAGATATACAGGACAGATTTACTTTCAGCTCATTTTTCAATACAGTAAGATAGGAGAGGACAAATTTTTGCTTAAACTGGGAAGCGACACTATCTGAAAATATGCTGACATGTTCAATTTCTTTGTGTTCAGTTTGCAGTGTGGTGATAAATTTTCTGATAAAAAAGACAACGGCAACTTTGTCATGATTCAAAATCATCTGTTACAAGGACACAGGAGCTGACAACATTTTTGTTAATCCACGCACAAGTTGTAAACAGTGACACTTGTTCATGGCTCCAATGAGCACTTTGGATTTCGTTAAATTTGGTGTATAGCATAATTTTCTGCAAAATCTACTTGTTCAACTGCATTCTTTCCATCTTTTCAGCCAAAACAGCTCATAAGAAAAAAATAATTTAACATAAATTTTATCCTTCATTATCACAAAATACACACATTTTCTTTAGTTCAAAGACTTCAACCATATATCTAGATGTGAGCCAGGAATGTCTTTTAATTGATTTTGGAAAACAAGTTTGATGTAGAGAAATTAAGCATGGATATATTGTCACTCATCAGATTGACAATCACCTGTTACGCCGTAACGTTATGGCGTGACGCTGTTTCAATTATTGACAGCTCTTTTATTTTCTAACCAATTTTGTGTAAATTTGGTTTGTGTCTCTCTCATACCCTGGCCATAAGTCAGTTCAGAAGGTATTTTGATTTTTTAAGTTTTCTAATATACATTGAAAAAAGGGAAAAAAACATTACGGTGTGACAAACTAACCTCATTTGTTTTCTAAAATTTTGTCAGTATTTAGTACCCAGTCTAACAAAACTGGTGTACAATTGTTCCTTTATAAAGGGGCTATCATGTAGACAATAAGGATGCATCTTAATTATAAACCAGGAGCTTCAGCAGATGTTTAAAAACATGCACCTACTTTCTGGACCAGAGTGAAATTCTGGCCAATTTTTACCTAACACTCAACAACGAATAAAATAACAACCTTGACCTTCTAAAACTCGAAAAATTAATATGGACCTTCAACCTAGAGTCTTTTACCTGTAATTTAAGACCATGGACACGGTTATAAACCCATTTTGAAAATTTTGACCTCAGGACCTACTTGCTTGGAATCGCCCCGTTTTGGTAGTGAAATAACCTGTGTTTTTTTTAAAACAGTGGGGACCCATCACACAAAACTCATTACATCATTATATCAGCCATTACTTGGATTTGTGAATAAGTCTGGAGCATTGGGCAAGATGTTATGTTGCGTTCTGTTATGAAATGAAAAAATAGGAAGTTAAATGTTACCAGATTATACTTTAGGCTTGGCAATGATGGTTTGTTTGCATTCGATTCCTGTGTCTTTCCATTTCCAGGCAACATTTTCCCCAGAGCTTTTCTTTAACGTTATGCTGCCTGTAATTATCTTTGAAGCTGGATACAGCATGAAAAGGGTAAGATATGTATGTCTGCAGATGTGTGTGTTCATTGTGAACAGAAACAAATGATGTGCATAAGGCTGCCGGAAAGCTTTGGGACTAAGAGTAAGAAACAATCTTGAAACATTGTATTTGTGAGAAATATACTGCTGTACAAAACAGACATGAATGTGAATTCAGTATTGAAAGATGTGAAAATTTTGTAAAAATTTCTGAACATTAAAGTCAAAATTTGACTCTTAAGTTATATTTTTGTTTGCTTCACAGTTTCCTTGCATCGCCTTTGAAAACAGAAGTCTGAAGTATGTGTTGCTTTTTTTTTTTGATTTTTCAGAAACATTTTTTCAAGAATCTTGGTGCAATATTGATGTTTGCTTTGGTGGGCACAACCGTGTCTGCAGTTGTTGTAGGGTAAGTACCAGTTTGGTTTTACAGAGTTTTACTTACCAAGTTATGGATGTTGTCGAAAATATGTATCATTATTATAACAAACAAGCATACTGTGAAAAATATTTAATCTTGTTTTGTCATGGCAGAGAAAATGAAGAACAGGTAATGAAAGATTAAATTAAAGATTGATTGGAAATAGTTGATCTCCGTCATTCGTTACTGCAGTGTAAAGGTATTTAAGGACATTGTACCTTAACTTCTGTAAAGCATGTAGTTGTCAGTATTGAAGAATTTATTATTTAGTGTGCAACTACAAGAAATAGTTTAAAGTGAAAGTCCAGAATACTAGTTTGTTCTTCTTCCCACTGTTATGAATCTTAAAAAAGAAGTATTTTGGATCTGAAGAAACCTTTATTCCTGATGAAAACTGTCTTTTAAAGAGCTTATTTGTCCTCCGCCATAAGAGAAGCAGACAGTAATAGACTTTTTGTAATTGATATTGTATCGGATCCTCTACCAGTCATGGAAATTGTGGGTATTCTGTGAATCTCTCAGTAACTGTCTTCTTCTAAAGGATAGACACTGTATCAAAGGAAAATGCAGGTATTCTGTGAATGTCTCGGTAACCATCCTCTTCAGCAGGATAGGCAGTGTTTCACAGGAAAATCCATTCTGTGGGCTGGAAAATGCGGGTGTTCTTGTGAATCTCTTGGTAGTGGTCTTCTTCAGCAGGATAGGCAGTGTTTCATGGAAAGTCTTTCTGTGGTTTGGAAAATGCAGGTATTCTATGAATCTCTCGGTAATTGTCGTCTTCAGCAGGATAGGCAGTGTTTCATAAGAAAATCAATTCTGTTGTCTGTAAATTAAAATTAGTATTGCTGTCTTCCTTCCACAGTGCAATAGTGTATGGATTAACACGACTCATGACTGGCATAGTTATTACATTGAATGAGTGCTTTGTCTTTGGAGCATACCTCTCTGCTACTGATCCAGGTAAGTGCTCACGCTTTTTTTTTTTTTTTTTCACAATTTTCTCTTGTCCTTTAGTTAATAAATGTTTATAAAATAGATTTCCAATCACTAGATGTAATAATTATATGAAGAACAAGAAGAGAAAGGACAAAGACATTGCAATTGATATCAAAAGAATGGGGCGGTTTCTGGTGTGTAAATATCAAGGTAATGTTTAATCCTTAGAGGAAAATGTTCATTATACTATAATGGAGCTAACGTGAAAGTTCTGCTCTCAAAGGCCCTTTGGGGGGGGGGGGGGGGGGGTGGGGGCCCTCCAAAACTCTGAAGCATTCTCATCGCCTACACTCGACTTATTGTGTTGTAAGGGGATAATATAAAAATGCCGCAAACTCTGGGTAATTTGTTCTTTTTGCATAATTCACATGTAAAATTCGCAACAAACACTTCCAGCTCCATGCTTTTAGAACAGGGACACACTATTATGATCTATTTTTAGTACCGTTACACAGTTTCCCTCATCGTTCATTCGCTGAAGAAAGCAGTTTGTGGATCAACAAAAACATGGATCACCCGTAAACTTTAGTGAAAAAGGGTAAACAAACTCCAGAGTTGATGCGGAATCTGAGTCGATACTGATTCTGTCATTGTATTTCTTTGTATGTGGAAGGAATTTTTGCTTTGTGTTCTAGATCTAGATCATTATAAGTAATAAAGATATTTCTCCCGGGCAGGGCGGGGTAACTCAGCTAGTAATATATAATTTTAAAAGTAGTAGGATACTACTACTGTTTTGAAGCATAAGGTGCTATTTTGAAGTGACATGGTCTTTTCAAATGGCCATTTATGCCATAGTTGTCCATATTCTGTACCCAAAATAGATTTGGACAAAATTGAAAATCACGCCACATTTTCTATTTCATCTCAGTCTGTGGAAAAGGTTCTGGCATATCCTGTATGTACAATGGTTTACCAGGGAATCTGTTTCTTGATGTTCTCCACAGTTACTGTGCTGGCTTTGTTCAGTGACTTACATGTGGATGTAGATCTTTATGCCCTTGTGTTTGGTGAAAGTGTCCTGAATGATGCTGTGGCCATTGTCCTTTCAGAGTAAGTTTGGCAGGAGTCCAGTTTCCAAGAATGAATGACATCATTGACAACAGAAATGTTGGTGTTCTCTCCTTAATTTTTATCAAAGAAAAAGGCTTAAAGGCTGTTTTGCAACCTGTGTCATGCAGCTCAGGTGTTTAACCACTATTCTTGGATAGAGCAGATTGTATATAATTTATTGTTGGCTCATTGGAGTTCAGAAGATATCAGTGTCATGCATCATCTATTCTTGCTGGACAACAACATACAGATTAGATACATATATATATATATATACAGTGCCATGTGTGTACATACAGTTCAGGTGTTTAACCGTTATTCTTGGATAGAGCAGATTATATGTACTGTTGGCTTATGGAGTTTAGAAGATGTCAGTATCATGCATCATCTGTCCTTGTTAGACAATAACAAACAGGTTAGATATACAGTGTCAGTTTCTTTGGGTTTTTTCCCCGATTTTCGTGGGTTTTTTTTTTTTACCTTATCCTTTTACGCAGTCCAAGAGGTCAAAAACTTATATTTTCTTGGGACTGTTTTCATGTTACTTTGTTAGGGTCAGTTTGAATTAAACATTTCAACTGTTATGGACACCTGTCAGTAAGCTGATTTTTTGCTTTTGAGGGGAGGGGGGGGGGGGGGGTATTTTTGTTTTTGTTATTGGGCACATTTCAATGGTTCAGTGCCAAAAAGTGATTTTCATTTTCACAAAGAAGGAGATAATTACTTCTTGCATTGATCTGAGGATTTATTCTTCTTTGTGCAGCATTGTCACCAGAGAACTGGTTAATGTGTTGATTGTGTGATAAATAGTGGATTTGTTAAGTAGCATCACAAATACAGAATTTTCTTTGCACTTTTTTACTCAGGTCAGTTGAAACATATGGAGAAGTATCAGCAGACTCCTTCAGCTCACAGGCATTCTTCCAAGCTCTGGGCAAATTTGTTGGTGTCTTTGCTGGGGCATTTGCAATTGGAGCTTCAATGGGTGTGATTACTGCATTTGTATCCTTTTCATCTAAAATCGTTCATTTTAAACTGAAATATTATATCAAAGCAGTACATTATGTCACAAATCCCAGACTGGGAGATGTAATAAGTTATGACAGGACAACAATCACGAACGAACAAGTTTAACACTTAACAGAACAACCCATCAGACTCACACATTTATTAAACATAATTATACAGATAATAGCGCAATTACATACATTATATTATTGAATTTAACTGCCGTACAACGGCCTTATTCCCACATGCACTCTTCCTCGTATCCACAACCCGGTAGTTACTTCCTAAAGACCCTTCGGCCTCAGCCTCTCCCCTCAGGGTCTTAATAGCACATTAATAATTCACTGGCACCGCAGTCTCTCAATATCACCTTCCTATTGCCATAACACCTTAGCATTCCACTAGCACCTCAGCAGGGCAATAGCACATTATCATTTCAATAGCCCATCAACATGGCAATAGTACATTATCATTTCAATAGCCCATCAACGTGGCAATAGTACATTATCATTTCAATAGCCCATCAACATGGCAATAGTACATTATCATTTCAATCAGCACATTCACGCTCATATCTACGTCCCTGTTCGTGGCCTGACTGCCACGACTTTATGTGCCTCTACTGTCCTGCACCGACAGCCTCACTCTTGGCCTATGTGTGGCCTCCGGCCCTATGCTGGCCTATCCCCTGTGCTCACCGAGGTGGCTCTTTGGCCCGTCCCCGACACCTACAAGAATAACATTACATTGGTATAATACCATACCATTTCTATTCACTCCACCTCTCCTTACAACCCATGAAGCGTACACACAATAGTTCACATTTCACTCACCAAACATCTTACGGTAACACACCTCCATCGGATTACACAATACTCACTCTCGCTACAAATCCATGAACTCAACTTTCATCTATCGCTCATGGCGCACATTGCTATATCCAATATCAAGGACTTCCACATTCCTCACATATACTTATTTACATCATGGTAATAGACGAATATAATACATCAATCATAATTATCAATCATCGTTTCACCTACCAGTCATCACTGGAAAAAAACTCTCTCACTAGTCTTCCGACTGCTCTCCTTATGTTCGCCCACTGGGCTTTCTCTTGCGTCCGCTCTTTAGGACGTTCTAACTTGCAGTGATAGTAATACCGCGCTCTCGCCTCATTCAGACCCCCCACCACTCATAACATGCACGCTTTCCTTACTTGTCTACGTGCGTTAATTTTACTCTCCTCCTTTCCCCCCGTAATTATTAACTATCGCTCACTCCACTCGTGACACATTACTTTAATTACTGTATCAAGAGCTATGTGCAAGAACCTGGTTAAAATATTCATTTTCTTTTCTTCTTGTTTTACCACCATGGGAAAATTATATCAAAGCGGTAAATAGATTACTGTGTGAAAGGCTACATGTCTGCAAGAAATTGATTAAAATTTTCAGGGTTTTTTTTTTTTTTTTTTGTTTGAACCTAATATATTGGAACCCTTTTTTTTTTGTCATCAAAATAGTATATATATATATGATAGTACATTTGTGTATCAATTGTTACAAGCAAGAAGTTGGTTAGAACTTTCAGTTTGTTTTTTTTTTGTTATCCATGAGCCTATTCTATCTCAGGGTGGGAAATATTACTGAGTTTGTTATTATTATAAAAATGTCCTTGACAATTTCCAAAGCTGACCAAATTCACCAAATTAAGGGACTTCCCTTTACTGGAGACAGCCCTGTTTTTCCTGATGTCTTACAGTACTTTCCAAGCGGCAGAGGCTGCTGATCTCACAGGTACAGGTTGATAAATGTAGAAATGACTTGATATGTTGTGATCCAAGACATGATATTTGTCTAATTATGAGTGGATCTGGCAAAAGCAGGCTGGGGGGGGAAATTTTTATACCTCTTTAAGATATCAAATAAAATATTTTTAAGGCAGTTTCAAGCAAAATCTTTAACTCATTTCTCCCCAAGTAAATTTGGCCAAGTTGCTCCAGCTGGCCCAAGTAAATTTTGCAGTTTTCATGCTTTTATAGGGTGCGTTAGAAAAAAATTCATTACTCGCTTATTTTTTAATATTTTTCAATTGTATTTGGTGGAAGTGTTTATAAATGAATGCTTTAAGATATTCTGTGGTTGTTTTTATTATTGTGTGGGTATAAAGTAGTAATTTGTAAATTAGAATTGAAAAAAAAAATATATAAGGTCGGGATCAAAAACGTGGATTCCCCGTTCGCGGTACAGCTCGGCACGAAAGGCGAAAACGAGGATTCCCCGTTCGCGGGGAGAAATGAGTTAAGTCATTTAAGTGAATGCAGAAAATAGCTAATCTTTCATTTTATAAATAGAAGCAATTTCAATTTCCATAAAATTTTCCCCCTTTGGAGGGGTTTTCTCAGGAATCTGGTCTCTCACCATAAGCCTGATTTCACCAGAGCCACCCACAATAGCGTTGGTATGTGTCAAAATATTTTACAATGCCACAGAAGAAACTCTAAGGTGTCAGCAGGGCTTGTAACAATGTTTAAATATGGCAAAGAAAAAGAAGAAAAGGTGGCATGTTCCTTCCATTTCTAAATTCTTTTGGAATTTCTTGCACACTTTCCTTATTGCAATATGGAGTAAAAATTTTGTCTCAGTGTTTATGCTGAGATATAATATGACATTTTATTATGTGTGGAGTATTTTTTAAGCTGAATTGTGTTTTACAATGACTTGTCCTCACAGGTATTGTGGCAGTATTATTTTGTGGCATCACCCAAGCTCACTACACCTACAACAATCTTTCATTGGAGTCCAAGGGACGTACAAAACAGGTAAGATGCACATAGATATGTGAGGGATGGCAGTAGGGCTGAGTGCAATATTATAGTAAAGAACGAAAAAGAGCTACTCGCAGAGCCTTACGAGGGCGACTGAATATGAGAAAACTAGACAATATACGAGGAGTATTTTCTGGGTGCATCTTGTTGTTCATGTATTTTTTTGTATTTTATATTCTTCTTTAGTCCCATTTGGGAAATTTGCCTTAGTGTCATTGCAGCCCAGTTACAACTGGAGCAGACATGCCATCGCCACAGTGCAACGCCAGTTGCCGGTCGTTGTTGGGGGAGGGGTGTAGGAATAAGTTTTATTTAATTCTGCCTGGGCAGCGGCCTGTTCGGCCTGCTCGTCTCGATTTCTAACTACGCAACGTTCTCACGGGCCCTCCAAATTTTTCATCCTTATCCAAGAAGACTAGGTGCTCGATCCTACCTGCCGTAGGATCAGGGACAGGAAAATGTGAGAAAAATCCCAAACTTCCAACATGCCTGCACCGACCAGGATTTGAACCCGGTACCTTGGCATGAGAGGCGAGCACCTTGCCTCTAGACCACCGCGTATGTCTAGTTTTCTCAATGTTTTTCATTCTTGGAAAGCTCTACAAATAGATCTCCTTTTTTTTGGCCTCACAACAACTACAGATTAGTGGCCTTCCTAATGTCTCTGAAGTCATATCCCATATAATTATGATAGAGTGAGGTAGAATGTTGAATGTGAAAGACAAGTGTCTTATTTGTTTGAAGGTCTCAATTTCATTATAGGCAGACACAACAAATCAGTTTATTTTACAATAAGACTGCTTGGAAAAAAATCTGAAAATAAATGATCTGTTAATATCACAGCATGTGTTAGACATTTGTAGTTTATTAGAATATTAGTGTCTTATTTATTTTCCAATATGCTTTTCTCCAGAAATGTTGTCGCTCTCCTTTTTCCTCAGCTGTTTGAACTGATGAACTTTTTGTCAGAAAATTTTGTGTTTCTCTACATTGGTGTCTCAATCTTCACATTTGAACCTCTCAAGTGGCATGCTGGCTTCATATTTGCTACATTTGTATCCTTTGTTACTGATTCATTTGAAACAGTACTGGAGTACGTGACAACGACAATTAAAGCTGTATTACATTGAATTGTCCTGTCCCAGACCATCTGTGAAGACCTGATTTCATTTTTATTGTATGACCTTTCTGGTCTTAATCACAACTGGCAAGTAATATAATTACCAGCAGAATAAGATAAAGGCTATGTTTTGTCATTCACATGTGATAAGGACTATTTGAAAATCAGTATACTTGTTAACACATCCAGCGCATTAACAATGTTACATATTCCACATTTTAATGTTCAGTGTGTGGAAGTGGATTGCAGGCTAATGTTGAAGAGATTTTACATTTCGAGGAACAATTATATTCCAGTTGAAACCTTATCACCTTGCACTGAATTCAAAGTTTCAGACTAATGGGATGTTTCATACTGGGTAAAAAATAGCATGCATAATTCATATTTTTCTGTGACACATTTATGAAGTTCTTTACACAAGAAACATTCGTTTAGACAAAGGATGGTGTACTTTTGTTTTCACATTTAATGTAGATTTGTGTTTTCAGACATTTCTTTAACCCGAGTTCCAGTTGGCAGTCATTATTGCCAGGTTCTGCAATATTTACCCTTTGTCTTTCTTGTTAAATTTGGGCAGGAGCAACAAAATTCGGCCAAACTTTCAACACATGATGATGTTCTCAGGTAAGCTTATTGATGAGGATGGTGGATGGTCTATACCTACAATTAATGAATGGAATGTATACCTTGACACATTGAAGCCTGGCCTCCTGAGTTTCCCTATACCGTATCCTTGGCCTTCTGAGCTCAAAGTAACAAATCCACACCAGTCTCCCAGTGAATATGATTATGGACACCTGTTCACCTGCTTAAGCATGCCTGCCAAGATTCAGAATGGATTGGCATTGAGAATAGAGAATAGCTTCCCTCCTTTAAATGATGAATCTCACAGTTTTTAAATCCCTTATTTAATTCTAATGTTTGGACTCATTTGGGCCCAAATTCACTTAAGTTTATCAAAGCTAGGCAGTTCGGGCTTGGGGAGCAATTGAGGTTTGATTTGTTAGTTGTACGGGAACAGAATCAGATAAAAATCAAACAAGTGTATATAAGCCTTAGAGAACATTTAATGATGGCTACTCAGTGCCACAGAGGATGTAAATACCACAGACCGCCATTGGTATGTAGTAAATACCAAACTTCAGATAAAAGAAAATGATGCCTCGAGCTTTGCCAAGACATTCCTGTAGTCCCGTTTGTGGGTGTAGCTAATTGTTAACTGTATCTGGAACTGGATGTCTGGAACCACAGAGATCTGCATTTCCATTGCCAACATCTTTAAATAAATGTTCACTGGGCATATCAGGCACTTTACATGTTGACTGCTGTTTTTGGTGATGTTTGTGATGACCTGTGTTTTAATGTTGGTCTAGGTTTGCGAGGTGCTATTGCTTTTGCGCTGGCCATCCGGGACACAGATACTGAAGGAAGACAACTAATGGCATCTGCCACTATGATTATTGTGCTGGCCACTGTGATACTCTGTGGAGGATTCACAACTCCTATGCTTCAGTGGCTACAGATTCGGTGAGCATAATTGCTAAGTGCAATTTTGTTTTATTCTGTAGATAAGACATGAATAATTTTTGTTATTTTAAAACCTCAAACTTCATTATCATATTTCCTTGAACCCCAATTCGTCAACCCTCCTGGATTGCTTTGGCCACATTTTGAGAGGAAATTCTGTAATGAAATGTTAGGGTTAAGCCTGCTCTATAAATATCAGTGAAAATATCTGAAACAAGGACAAAAAAAACAGGTGAAATTGTCTGTACCAAAATCTTTCTATAATATTGGGTGGATTTTTTTTTTCCAACATAGCGCAGTTTATGGAGACATGATATGCAAGAAGATGGCATGTCTTCACTTTTTCATTGATGTCAATGTATCATTATTTTCTTTTTCACCCAAAGTTGTCTTTCAAATTGTATCATTTCTGTATTATTTCTTATGCAAGGCTTTGCTGCAGACAACTTTTTTCTTTTTGGCATATTTCGACTTTTCAAATTGTTTGTGTTTGTTTCCAGGGTTGGAGTGGATGAGCCTGAAACAGAACTCCATAATATGGCTGGAGACTCCATGCGAAATGTAAGTTCAATGGTAAAAATGTTCATTGATTTTTGACGTGGTTGTTTGCCAGTGTAATTTATTGCTTTTTGGTCTTTAAGAGCATCTTCATTCAGGAGGATTTATGCGGAGGATTTGATATATATCATAAGTAAATGAGCAAAATTGGAAGGTTTTCAATGAAATGTGTTCATGTTGATATGTATTTGAGAGCGGCTGTGTCAAATGAGTAATGGCATGACCAAAAAAAAAAAAAAAGACATGTTTTTTTGCTTTTCAATTTAGCAAGAAACCATTTGTTTCTTCCCTGTTTTTATTATTACCTGTTATTTTCATGACATCGAGAAACTCCATCAATGAGGATTTCAAAAGATTTGCAGCCTTACTGTCTTGTGTACTCTAAGGTTCCAAATAGGGGGGGGGGGGGGGGGGGGACGCTTATTAATTTTCGGATTTTGTGCGCACCCGACGTTTCTTATTCCGCACCCCCCGTTTATTTTTTTCAGGATTGTCATGACCAACGGTTTTACTAGTAAGAGACTGGTCGTGACAAAAAAAAAAAAAAAGGAAGACAAAATTGTCCTTAAAATGTAGCAAGCCCGATTAATACAGACACGATTCACTGACAGTCTCGTGCGTGAAAATCGGGTCAGGTTTCTAGGTCATGTGACGTCATGATAGATCTATAGATCCGGTCCTCCGGTTGGCTGGCGAGTCCATTGCGTGTTTTCCCCTCTTTGCGGTTCGCCCGCGCTTCGAGCGGGGTCTTTCATCTCTCTCTCTCTCTCTCTTTCTGACGGAAGTGGCTTTGCGGGCAAGCAGGGTGGGGAGGATGAGGGGGTCTGACACGAGTGGCTTCGCGCTACAACTCTACAAGCAAGCTTAGTTTCGGTTTCGTTTGCTGTGCGATCTAGGCCTAGATCTAGTAGCGGATTGAGAAAATGGCTTTTGAGCTGAAAAACAAAGTATTCCACAGGGGAAATTGACTTCTGAATTGCCTGTGGAATATGCCTAACTAGTAGATCAGTAGTACTAGTGCGAGCATGAGTTCTAAGTAATTGGATCCGGGGTCAATGTGCCGCCCCCCCTTTTATTCCACCCCCCCCCTTATTTATTTTGAGCCTCTTGTCCACCCCCCCTATTATTCCGCCCCCCCCCCCCCCCCCTTTATTTGGAACCTTAGAGTATTTACTATATTTAGTATGACAGGGTCCAGTAATGGTTGCGCTATGGATAACTTCATTTTGCAATAGTGTAAATGAGAAAAGTATTTTTTAACTCCTTTTTTTTAGTTACTTTCCTTGAGTAGCTGTGATAAATAACACACAACAGTATCTCTTGGCGTTATCAATTGAAACTGTTCAAATCTTTAGTCTTTTAACTCTTTCCGTACTTTTCACCGATACATCGGTTCCTCCGACTGACGCATTTGGACTAATTTCTGCTGAAGTGCAGTAATAGTGGCATCGGTTGTACCACAAACAACAAAAACACTGGGAAGCTAGATGGACACAGTATCGTTGAAATGCCCAGGGGTAACAAGGAGAGTACTTTTTGCCGATGTATCGGTCCCCCCGACTGACGCATTTGGACTAATTTGGGCTGAATTGCAGTATGGAAAGAGTTAATTATATGTGCAAAAGTGAGTATTGGTCAACCAAAGTTTACATCCTCCATTGATAATATATTTCTCTCTTCATTGGATTCTGGACTGTCAGACACCAGACATGGTGGTAGGTTGTTTGTTGTTCAGAAGCCTCTGTATTATCCTTGTGCACAGGTTTTTTTTCCCGTACAAATAGATGTTACTTCAATATTCTGATTTTTTTTTTTTTTTATGGCTAGCATAATATTGTTACTTCAGGGCTATGAGCTGACACCTTGACTTGAGTTACAGATGCAAAAACTAGCTATTTATGAGGGAAGCTCTTGTGGATATAATTTTGTAATCTTGAGAGCCATATTTTTTTAGTGCTATTGTTCCTTATGCTATTTGCACTTGAAATAGTTCTATTTTTTTAAACATTTTCGTATTGAGACATGCTAGGTTTTTTTTCTTAGAGTTCAAGTAGCAAATCCCCCACATTTTTTAAAAATGTTTTATTGGATAGAAAAAATTTATATGCAGATGTCCAGTACCTTTAACTTATAACGACTATCAACCCTGCAAGAATATTTTGCAAAGTCTTTGAACCATGAACATATCAACTCATCTACCCACCCTGCCCATCCCGCATGAAAGCTGATCATTTGTGCCCCTGCGGCATCAAAAAAGAAAACTCCTATGCACAAGAGTGAAGGTTGCACCATTGCTTAGTGGGCACGAACCATGATTTACATTTATTTAAAGGAATTTAGGTGAAAAGAGGTTTTTTTTTGTTTTTTTTTTTGGCACAATTCATACACAAAAGTAAAGTTTCCAGGTCCCAGGTTAAACGCTGTAAGAATTCTGTTTATTTTCTTTGCATTCCATGGTTTCATCCATACACTTTTCTGTAGGCTTCAGAAGTGAGTGGATTTTAAAATCAGATAACATATTTTGATAAATTGTGAATAAAAATGAAACTGTAGGCCATAGGGATAAGATCTTCACTTGGAAAACTTGTTCATGTGTGTGATCTTGAGCAATATTAATCATACCAGTGCTCTTGGTTTTAGGGTCCTATTGTGGGATAAGTGATTTCATCAGTAGACAGATTTCCTTTTTTTTATATTAACATTTCACAGCCCTCATTCTTTTTCTTTTCTTTTTAAAATTTTTTTTATCTACAGTTACCTAATCACGGCATCACATAATTTGCTTGTACCAAAAAGCCATTTGCTTACATACACGATACTGTAAATAGATCTGACAATTTGTAGCATCCGTCATTGAAGACAGGGATTAAAACAGACATATGAAAATGGAGATCATTATTTTTGTAGAAATTTCAGCCTCCCATGTTTTGTTTGCAGTAATTTGGCTTGCTTCACTGATATTTATTAAAGTTGGGTTTAAATTTGAATATTTTGTCTCAATTTCTCAAAAACACTAATTTTTGGAAGTGTCCAGTTTTTTATCATAAGTTGACTTTAGTTGTTTTCACCTCCGTGGCCCAGCACGAATGGCATCCTTGTTTTACATCAGACCATTCAGGAAGGGCATTTGCTTGCTCCAGCTTTTATCAAACCATATTGTTAATTTTATCCCCCCTTTTTTTTGAAAACCTTTTTTGTTTCATTCAATGTATTTTTTTGAAACACTGCTGTCTTGTCCATCCTCTTTTGGCCAAACTGATCCGACAGGCCATGTCCTCTCAACGCCAGTATAGCACAATGACCCAACCGGGAAGCTCAGCCCCCCAGAGCTCGAGCGCGCAGGGCAGCTCAGGGATGCAGGTTCGGATCTGAGGCACCCCAGTATTAGTGGCATTGTTTTGCCTGCTTCCCTCTCTGGCCTGTACTTTGCATGATGAGCTGTTTCTTTGGTTTCACACAGCTGTTCAGTTATAGTGGTCATGTCGTGGAGATTGCTTTGAAAACAGGTGTTTTGATTTTACTGTTCATTTGTACACATTTAACTCTTGGAAGATGCTAGGGCCGATGATCAGCCTAATTATTTTACAGTGAAAAAGATGATGGGGCTGATTATTGGCCCAACTGTGTTGTAGTGAAAAAAGACGAAAAGGGCGATTACCGGCAAATTGAGAAAGCAGTTCTGATTAGTCGTGTCATGGTCTTGTAGCCAAACAAAATGCTCATTTCATAAAATCTACATATCAGTGAAGGGTCTTCCGGCTGTTCTGAACACATTATCAATTTTTGCCTTGTGAACACCCTTCTTTCTAGATGGATATCCAGAATATCCGTCTCCAAAGTGTTTACCAAACGTTGCTCAGTGTTGCATATTTGCAACATGCCATCCATCTCACGCATGGGCTTAATATCGATTTCAGTGGTTTTGAGCTTTGACTATGTCTACCTTATCATTGCTCGTTGTGAGATCTATGTTCTCAGATGGTGACATTTTGACAGCTTTAATATTTGGAAGTTATCAGCAGAATTTTTTTTTCGCCACATCCAAGAATAACAAAAGCGATCAAAACTTTAACTCTTTGCCTACCAAGGGGTTTTCTTCCTTTGGACTGACCTACTTTTATGACCTGCTTTCAGAAACACCCCCCCCCCCACTTAAATCATGGATTTAGAGTTTATCTTCAGGAATAACATGTATGTGTTGCATATGCACAGAAAGCTAAGATATTGAACCTTACAAATATGCAATTCAAATTTAATTTTGAAACAAAAAATATTGATTTGCTGTGGGAGAAATGATTAGATGCAAAAAATTATGACGTCAGAATGCAACAAAATTTCAACTTACAGCTAGCAGATCTCTGCATTATTTAACGCTCACCCTGCGCGCTACCCGTAAAGCCCGCTGCCCGGTCAGTGACCTTACTCACGGAGAATCTTATCTGGGGTCACTGACCCATGCCGCTAGACGATGACCACATACACTGTCCACGTGGTTCGGTTTTTATTGATCGGTATGAAAACATTCGCTGCTATGCCTTATCACGCTTGATAATGAATTAACCAGCAAAACCTTAGTCTGTCAGTCTCCAACCAATGATCTGACCTATGATTCCAAACTGACAGCTGTAGTTTTCGTGAGAACGAAGCATGATAACTAGCCACGCCCTCCCAAGCCCTTCACAAATGGTTTCATCCTGATTGACACATACTAATACGATAAACCAATGTGGGCATTTGGGGCAAAGATTATTTCAGAGCTTGTTTCTGATTGGTTCTCTTAGATACAGACAACCCCAGATAGTGGTCAGGTTGTGAGAAAATGAGATAATATTGCAAATTTGTTGAGCAACAGTTCGCATATCGATGTTACATCTTTTGAAAGTGTGGGGAGAGCCTAGAAAGCGTAGTCTTTGTGATTCCGACCAGTGGTTCACTGGTTAACATGTCCATGTCACAATGCGTTTGATTTAGAAGAGATACAGTGATCAGTGACCCGACGCGTGAAAATACGGCGCGGTCAGCTTGACTTTCCTGACTTTTGCCGCCTGTGCGGCGTGAGCGCTTGCGAGTCAATACCGACAATTGCCGCCCCTCGCAGGGTGAGGGTTAATCCAATTGATTTGAAACTTCTGCAGTATGTGTATAATCCATGTGTGAATTGTCTGTGAAAATTTCATACAATTCCATCCACAAATAAAAAAGTTATGATGAAAATTCGCGCACAATCAAAACACAAGAAAATTGCTGTAGGCCTAGGCCTAGACCTGTGAGTGGCATACAAAACACGTCAAATTTTACTGTTTATGCTGAAGCTTCGTATGCCAAAGTTTGAAACATTGACCTTTGCACAAATGAGGGTTACAGCTTGCTGAGTTGGTCTTTACATAGGCCCCTTTCCCTTCCCTGCACACCGTGGCACAGCTGACTGACCGCGCCCACTTTCGCTTTCTTCATCGCTACTGCTACTCGATGCTTAATATTCCTCGCTTGTGACATTCCTGCCATCAACATCACTGTCACTGTCACTCAACACAGCTTCTCCGACCTCCTGAACCCATTCTAGCATTTCTCGAGCCTTTTCGGCACAAAAACGTTTGGGAGGCCGACTACCTGATGGTCTAGGCTCCATGTTGAACACAACACACTTGGAACTACACACAACAATGCTCAAACAAGTTCATAAAATCAAAATTCCTGCGTCTTTCTTTCTCTCCAATCACTAAAATGAAGTTCCAGGGTCATTTCCTGTTGCCGGTTAATATGTTGGCCAGGACGTTTTGCAAGAATAGGCCAAATTCATAGGTCTACATGCTGAGCCGTGAACCACGGCTCATGGTCCAAAATTGGAAGTGGCTCGAGCCGCGAAACACAGCGCACGGTAGCCAAAGAGTTAATGGGATGCTCTCGTGTAAAATGAGAAAATTTTTGAAAGACCAGTACGTAAAAGGAATGACGATGTTGACTTTCTCTTGAATCAATATGAAAATAACGATTATAAAATAACAGTTTTAGCACACTTTCTCTTTCTGTAAATGTGCTGTTTAATTAGCAAAACACAGGGTATCACATTGAATTTGTAGTTTCTTCCTGTTTCTAGAAGAAAATAGCCATTTTGTCATAAAAATTGGACAACTTTCTAAGTGAAACATAGTGGACATAAAATATGTTTGAATACATATATGAAAAATCTGCAAAGATCACTTGAAAATCATGTTGAAGTCTAGAAACAGTAACAGCCACAGATACACCGATCAATAGAAAACCTATCGAAATCCGAAGACCGCTAAAGCCTAATTAATAATTGCAGCCCTTGCCAGGCTCTCACTCAGTGTCTATATAGAAACTATTGCAAGCGTGAAAACACCTGTTTGAAGCAATCTCTTATGGTTTAGTGTGTTGTAGTTTGCCACAGGCTTATATTTTAATGATTTCTCTGTCTTATTTTGAAATTTGAGTTTTTGCAATACATACTTACTGGTTGTGGAACGTGAGCGGCTTCCGTGATTTGGTACTGCAGTTTTGATGTATATTTTTCTTTATGTAACCCTGCCTGTTTGGTTGCTGGGGCTTGTAGTAGAAAATTGTATGTAAATGTAACTTTTGGGAAGGGTCATGCATTTTGACTGGGTCTACAATGAAGTGGCAGCTTTTTAAATGTGTGTATGTTGTTATGAATGAAGTTTCAGCATTGTTGTGGCTAGTTCTTCGCGTGTCTCTGTTTACACAAAGGCTGTGGTAAGGGGATGGCAGTTGAATTACAAAGCCAAACAGAGAAAATACTGAGTTGTTTTCACAGTTCAGCTGTCTCTTACCATGTAAAATGCTACGGTTCCTTAACAACAGCCTTATTCAAATCATCCCGATCTTTTGTGTTTTGTGCCCCTACCTCCACACTTCCCCCCTTTGAATTAACTGGGTTTTTTTTTCTAGTAATTAACACCTACATGGTTAATGACTTGTGGTCTCACTGTGTCTATGTAGACACAAGGAATAAGGCAGGCAATTAGCATTCAAAGGCAGTAAGAGTGAAAGAGTTGGAAAACATTACAGTTCAGCCCCTAACTTTTATATTACACTGTTGCAGTAGACCCTGTACCTGTTATGCATAAAAGCACAACAGCAGAGAGAGGCTGTCCATTATCCAGTTCATACAGGAAAGCAGTTTTTATGAACTGTACATCGTCAGTCGGTTGTTTGAACCTGATTAAAACCAGAGAGTATAGATATATAGAGAGGTTTCACTCTTGGTGGATTTGCACTGCGAAACACGGGAGGCGCTGTGAAATCACTGTCAGCAAGGAGTGGAAAGTAGGTCGCTGCGGTAAACAATATCCGTTTGTGCATTTCCGCTGGGCTTAAGAGCTTACAAATGGCTGTAAATAGTTTCAATCAGCCCAAAAATATGAACAAACCACAGTAAACAAATATGCACACCATCTGTAATGAAGATGGTCTCCTTTACTTGTTCAGTTTCTTGTTTATCACAACGACCTAGTTTCGCGATTTGGCGGAAGTGAGATCTCTCTATACATCCATACTCTCTGGTTGTTATAGGGGACTTTAGTCTAATTACAAGAGAGAAAATAGAGAAAATACTGAGTTGTGGTCACTGCCCTAATAACGGCCCAATGAGTTCATAGTTTTAACTCTTTTTGGGACGTATCACCGATTTTTATCAGCTCAAGTGAAAAACGCGTTTGGACGTATCGCCAAATTATATTGTATTCTACATCCAATTCTCTTTTATTTGATGCATATTGTTTTATTTTACTATCAATACTTTTTCTTTCTGTAAGCGTTTTTCTGAACCATGATCTCCCCCTCCCCCCGGTGGGAAAAAATTAATTATGTCCAGACGAGTCCGAAGCCCCCAACACTGACGTCCTGAAAGAGTTAAGGGGGTTCCAAGAGCGACTAACAATAAATAAAACTAGTTGTTTACTGAATTCCAGATAGACATGGTCAGATTATTGTGTGCACTTTACTGTTTTGTTTTCAGGGATGGAGATTTTTGGTATTTTGCCTGACTTGTCATTTTTATTTTTTTTTCTTGTTTTTAATGGAAAAAGAATTACTCCTTTTTAACCGTTTGACTGAGGTCTGGCCGTTTTCTGGGGGAGAAGAAAAATGAAAAGGGGGGGCAGGAAGGGTGTCCATGTAAATAATAATAATTTTTTTTTGCAAGAAATAATCCCCCCTGAGTTCTTTGAGTTTGCGTGATTGTGTATGGCTCTTAAGAGCACGAAAATTGCCTTTGAAGTTAACTCTTTGTGTGCCAATCACCGATATATTGGTTCTTCCGCTGGTCACATTTGTGCCAATCACCAATGTATCAGTGCACAAGGATGCTAGGCTATTTTGTGTCGGGAAGAAAGAAAGTCAACTTTCTATTCATAAATGTTGCTGTAGTTAGTCTTCATTCATCTCCCTCACCATTTTCTTACTGTATCGGCAAACGTGGAAAAATTCATGGCACACAAAGAGTTAAAGTATCAGATCGAGTGCAGTTAACAACAGTGAAACCTTTTGCAAAAGACAAAAAAACATGAGTACCCACCAATCAGTTATGACTTACAAATGAGAAATCCAGAAATACAAAATGTTAAAAATTATTACAAATTTTGAGTATTGTCTAATGCAGATTCATTCATCATCATTGCCTTTCTCACCCTGGATCAGGGTATAGGCCACCAACAAACACTTTCCATCCCTCTCTATCATGGGCCAGTCTCTTTACATTATTCCAAGTCTTTCCGCTTCGTTGCACATCATTTTCTCTGGCTCTTCTCCACGTTCCGCGCGGCCTTCCTCTTGATCTCTTGCCCTGGGGATTCCAATCCAATACCTTCTTCGTGATGCTGTTTCCTGGCCTCCTGAGAGTGTGGCCGATCCATCTCCATCGCCTCCTACCAATTTCCTCTCTGACTGGGCTCTGTCTTGTTCTTTTCCATACAATTTCATTGCTGACCTTGTCTGTCCATCTGATCTTAAGTAGCTTCCTCAAACATCTGTTGATGAAAACTTGGATTCTCTTTATGCAGGCCTGGGACGCATTCCAAGTCTCACATCCATACAACAGGACTGACTTCACGTTCGAGTTGAATATCCTCAGCTTTGTTTTTAGAGATATATCCTTGGTTCTCCAAATCTTGCTTAAGGACGTGAAAGCTGCCTGTGCCTTTCCAATTCGTGCTTTGACTTCTGCCTCTGTTCCTCCCTTATTGTCAATGATACTACCAAGATAGCAGAAGGACTCTACATCTTCCAGTGGTTGATCTCCTACTCTGACTTGTTCGCTTGGGGGTGCAACAATTTTTAGGACCTTCGACTTCGCAGGATGTATCCTCAATCCAATAGATTCTGAAATTTTGTTTAGAGCTGTAGTCTTTGCTTGCATCTGGTCGTGTGTGTGCGACAATAGTGCCAAGTCATCTGCAAAATCTAGATCATCCAGCTGTGTCCATGGGGTCCATTGTATGCCATTTCTTCCTCCACTGGTGGTTTCTTTCATAAGCCAATCAATCACCAGGACAAACAGAAATGGGGACAGCAAACAACCCTGCCTAACACCAGTCTTGATATCAAAGCTGTCAGTAAGCTCGCCATCGTGTACGACTCTGCAACTTGTCCCCTCGTACATGCTCTTGATAAGGTTCACCATCTTCTCTGGGATTCCATAATGTCTCAATATTCTCCACAGTGTTTCTCTATCGATGCTATCAAAGGCCTTCTCGTAGTCAAGGAAGTTCACTATCAGTTGGGAGTTCCACTCTAGCGACTGCTCTACTATGATTCTCAGCGTGGCGATCTGGTCGGTGGTTGATCGATTACTCCTGAAACCAGCTTGCTCCTCACGAAGTTTTGGGTCTGTTGCATTCTGTATTCGCTTGAGAATAATCCGGTTGAAAACCTTTCCTGGGATGGAGAGAAGTGTAATTCCTCTGTAGTTACTACAATTGCTGAGGTCCCCTTTTTTTGGAAGCTTCACGAGGTGTCCTTCCTTCCAGTCCTTTGGAAACTTGCCTCCGATCCAAATCCTTGAGAATAGTGAGTGCAGACCCTCTGCAGCCCCAGCAGCATCTGCCTTCAGCGCCTCTGGTAGGATCTGATCTGGTCCAGCTGCCTTGCCTCGATTTAACTGCTTTATGGCATCATTAATCTCTGCTTTAGTCGGAGGGTCGCAACTGATCGGTAAATCATTTCTTGCGGGTAGAATGTCGGGTGGGTTGCTTGGTGGAGGTCTGTTCAAGAGCTGTTAAAATGTTCTATCCATCTTTTTGCCTGAGCTTCCTTTCCAAAAATAGCCTTCCTGTTGTAATCCTTGACAGGAACTTCAGGTTTTCCATATTTTCCAGCAAGAGTCTTTGTAGTCTGGTAGAGGATCCTCATGTGTCCTCCTGTTGCTGCCTTCTCTGCTTTCTCTGCTAACATTCCTATGAACTCCTCTTTGTCTTTTTTAATTGATTTTTTGACCTCTTTAGCTGATGCTCGGTACTCTTCCTGGTTACCAACTCTTGAGCTTCTTGTACGACTTGCATTTACCTGTTGTTTTAGGTCTCTTCTTATCCTTATCAAGTCCAGTGATTTTTGACTGATCCATTCCTTGTGTTCCACTTTCTTTTCCCCAAGAACATCCTGGCATGTCGATGTAAATACTCCTTTTACCTTAGCCCAGTGAGTCTCCAAATCTACTGTCTCTTCGAGGTCAACAAGGGGTTTGAATCTATTCCTCAGTGTCAGCTAATGCAGATTACCAGGCAGATATTCATTGATCATGCTTTTGGGTTTTAGAGTTTTAGTATTTCACACAAACCGCAGCATTAAAATGTGGATATTATGCTACTGAATACTACAATGATATTAGCCCCACTTGGGCTTGTGAGATCAATATAATATACATAAATATCGTTGGGTATTTTCCATATTGTTGTAAGTGCATTTTTGGCCTTTTGAGAAAATGAAGGAAAAGGATAAAAAAAGCATACTTCATTATGTCACAAACATATATCTCAAAAAGTATTCAACTGATTGGAATGAAACTTATACATGATGAGATAACCACTTTCATGACAAAAGCTCAAAGTTCTCAAACTGTCGCGTACAACAATATGGCAAATATCCCACGATATTATATACAATTTGTTTGGTTTTTTTTCCTGAATAAACATCCATTCACACAAATATCGCAGATTGGCTGTTCCCTGTCAGAGTATTTTCTCTGATATGGAGTTTGCCGCATATGAAGATTTGGCATTCTCTGCATGACAAGCAAATCATCTGGCATTTCCTATACTTAAAATTCTGTCTGTTCAGACCAGATTTCTTTACCAATTCTTTCCTACATGTCTCTTTTAATATGGAAATAAGCAGGCCATGACATTTTTGGCAGGCATGGGTAGTCTTTCATCGATAGAGAAACGCTGTGGAGAATATTGAGACATTATGGAATCCCAGAGAAGATGGTGAATCTTATCAAGAGCATGTACGAGGGGACAAGTTGCAGAGTCGTACACGATGGTGAGCTTACTGACAGCTTTGATATCAAGACTGGTGTTAGGCAGGGTTGTTTGCTGTCCCCATTTCTGTTTATTCTGGTGATTGATTGGCTTATGAAAGAAACCACCAATGGAGGAAGAAATGGCATACAATGGACCCCATGGACACAGCTGGACGATCTAGATTTTGCAGATGACTTGGCACTATTGTCGCACACACACGACCAGATGCAAGCAAAGACTACAGCTCTAAACAAAATTTCAGAATCTATTGGATTGAGGATACATCCTGCGAAGTCGAAGGTCCTAAAAATTGTTGCACCCCCAAGCGAACAAGTCAAAGTAGGAGATCAACCACTGGAAGATGTAGAGTCCTTCTGCTATCTTGGTAGTATCATTGACAATAAGGGAGGAACAGAGGCAGAAGTCAAAGCACGAATTGGAAAGGCACAGGCATCTTTCACGTCCTTAAGCAAGATTTGGAGAACCAAGGATATATCTCTAAAAACAAAGCTGAGGATATTCAACTCGAACGTGAAGTCAGTCCTGTTGTATGGATGTGAGACTTGGAATGCGTCCCAGGCCTGCATAAAGAGAATCCAAGTTTTCATCAACAGATGTTTGAGGAAGCTACTTAAGATCAGATGGACAGACAAGGTCAGCAATGAAATTGTTTGGAAAAGAACAAGACAGAGCCCAGTCAGAGAGGAAATTGGTAGGAGGCGATGGAGGTGGATCGGCCACACTCTCAGGAGGCCAGGAAACAGCATCGCGAAGAAGGTATTGGATTGGAATCCCCAGAGCAAGAGATCAAGAGGAAGGCCGCGCGGAACGTGGAGAAGAGCCAGAGAAAATGATGTGCAACGAAGCGGAAAGACTTGGAATAATGTAAAGAGGCTGGCCCATGATAGAGAGGGATGGAAAGTGTTTGTTGGTGGCCTATACCCTGATCCAGGGTGAGAAAGGCAATGATGATGATGGGTAGTCTTTCATATAGCAAGGGCTAGACCAGAAAAATGTGAGTATGCAGAGGGCTAAGTACTCTCACCCCATATTAAAGCCCTTCTGGAAAAGACGTGTTATTTATTTGGATGTTCACTTTTAAATACAAATTTCTTGTTTGATTTGGGGTTGGGAGAGGGCGGTGCGTGGGCATGTATATTAAGTTCATGAATTTTTTTGTAATGGTTCAGTAATCAGTGTGTAAAGTATGTAATTTTCAATCATTCTCGAGAGCCAGTCAAAAATGCTTTGGGTACTGGATCTGGCCGTAGGTTGCCCATGTCTGGTGTACAGATTGTATTGTCTGTTTGATATTACATTTTCTATAATGATACTCCTTCCATATTAAAAACTAGCTCATGACAGCATTTGAGCATCTGAAAATATTCCTGTTTTTCAGTTTGACTCGCATATTTTTTTCTTCTTTCCTTTCATCCTCATTCCTCACGTGAATCATTTCTGTGACATTTGTAAGTCGTAATTTATTTTGACTGATCATTCCTTGTGCATGGATCTGGGAATTGTGTCTCTTGCTTTTTTTTTTTTGTCAAGTCCTTCATCAGTTTTCATTATTGTTTTTTTGTCTAGTTGCCTGATGATTTGAAAAACCTGCTTTAATGAACTTGCAAGGAAAATCAGAACAGGAAAGAGCTGTCAGAAGAAGGGTTTCTAATTGTTATGTATTCATAAATTCCTGAGTGTCGTGGGCGGCTGGTGGGCACTTCTGGTAGTGTTTCCTTCTGTCCTATCATTCTCTACGCTAATGGCCTAAGTCATTTTTGAGACTCATGAGATATTAAGAAAAAAATGGGTTTTTTTTTCTGTCATTCAGTGACTTAAGGTATTATGATTCTGTTGGATTTTTACACCGTCCTATTGACACATTTCTTTTTCTATGATATTATCTGATAGCCCTCATGCTCGGGAATGCAGTGAACTGTCAGTTGCCTTTTGGTCAAAGTCTGACATATGCCCCCATTGACATTGAGCACTGATGATATTCTGTCTATCATCTTGCTTCTACTTGGCACAGTTTTTTCTTCAAACTCAAACTCAAAAACTCCTGAGTATCAACAAAAGTCTGAGAGTCTGTTTTGCACTCAAGTTCCTTGGACAGGGTCTTTTTTTTTGTTGTTGTTGTTTTTTAAAATAAAGAGTCAGAGCATTATACAGGGTCCTTGTCATGTTTTGGAGGGGTCAATATTTGATTGCTCTCTCATTTTACATCACCCTTTGTGATAAGTAGAGAAGAGATGGGGTGTCATTCAGTGTCTTTCCTGTTTATTTCTTTTGTTGTGATCTTGAGATAGGTGGCTGTGACAGTAAAATGAGTTATTCATACACCTATTGTGTTTGCTTGGCTCAGCTTTAGGGTCTACCTTTTTTAACAGGGTCAGTGAATCTTAAATGTTACTGGAATATTGGCTCCAACTGTCGTCTCCAATTGAGAAGCATCACCTTTGCTGCGAAATGTGTTTTTTTGTTTTTTTTTCAAGTTGGAACGAGGCAAAACAAGAGATGTCTTAACAGCTATTCAGGAGTTTCTTTTCTAGCAGCTGGAGTTTGCTTAGTTGCAGAATTTCAGTTCTTCTGTAAGTTGGTGCTCATGGTTGCAAAGAGAACTCATTTAAGTGTCAATCACATTGAGAGACTTCATTATAAGACCAGTCACATGCGGGAATTGTTTTTCTTGAGTGGAGAACAGATGAAATGATCAATTGATTGTGTCTGATGAGCTGGGTGGTTGGTGGGCGCATGTGGTCGGGCTTTCTTCTGTTATTTTCTGTCTTGTTGTTTTGTTTCTTCTTAGCACAGTGTGACCCTCATCATGTCCATATGCTTTCTCCAAACTCAGACTCAGTGTCTATTGAGAATGCATTATACACAGCATGTCACAAAATCTGGAAGGCATGTTCCTTCAGGACTATTGACTATTTCAGGACTATTCAGGACCTCAAGACGTGCTTTTGTTTTGTTCTGTTTGGTTTTTGTTATATCAGTCACACTTTATGTTAATCCTTTCCTGCCCAGATATGGATTGTCTTGTCCCAAAATTCTGAATTTTGCAAAACTGATATAAAAAAAAAAAGAAATGTGTAGCCACCCTACAAAATGAGAGGTGTTTTGGCACTACCTGATTGGAGAAAATTGTTAAAAAGCATTATAGGGTAAATTTTATTGATTTTGCGTTTTCAGTATTTTTGAAAAGTTAAACCTTTTTACTATTCCTTTTCCAAATGATAATCCTGTTTGAGAAGTGTAAATGCCTCAAAACTGACTTTGAATCCAGTCACCATCAATAATTTTGACTAAAACCTGAAACTTTAAAAGTGTTTTTCTCAAAACTGTGCTTCTGTCACTTCCTGTCTTGGAGAGGCCATATCTTCTCTACTAATTAAATTACAGCAAAATTCTATGTACCAAATGAAAGGACTTTGAATAAACCTGTTTGGTGATACCAATATCTCCATCCACCAAAATGCATGAAGTGCCTCATTTTGTCGGGTGGCCACACAAATGAAAAATCATTTATTGATAAAAAGTGTTCCAGGTTCAGAATAGGTGTTACATTTACAAGGTGATTGTGTTTCAAATTGTGGACACTGGGTACTTCAGGGTTAAATTAATGTGCCATGAGTGTGTTACCTTTTTTTTTTTTTTTTTACCATCCCTGTCCTTTGTATGGTGTATTACATTATGTTCTTGTTGTGTCCAGATTGTACCATGCTATTGTGTTTTCAGGAGATAGTAATTCTTACTCCCAGTTAGTCGTTGTTTTATAGTTTTCAGTTTTCTTTTGGTTGATAGTGTTGCAAGTGTTGGATGAAGTCCTGTTATTACTATCAAGTTTTCGTTGAATGTTGTGGTGCATGGTCTGGCGCAGAAAAGATTTGATAGTCACGGCTCATTTATCAGAAATGTTGTGCTTGAAGTTTATGCTTTTGATTTAGTCAGCTCTAGTTGTGGTGAAAGCTGTTTTGTTTCATTGTGAACCCAGCCCTTTTATTTCCACCTCAGCATAAAGTTGGTAATAAGTTTTCAGTCAGTTTGTAGATTGCCGATTACCAGAGATGCTCCTGGTGGTCTTAGAAGATGTGGTATAGAAGTATCAAAAAGCTCATTTCTTCATTATCCATTAGCTTTATCATGTGGTAGATGCCTTACAGGTCAGCAGAATTCATTTGAATGGTTGGAAGTCTTAACTGCAATCCTCATGCCGCATCAGTAATTTGTTTCTGTGATGCTGCTTGCTGGTAGTTTAGAAATACAGCAATCAGAGACCCAGAGTTTCCTTTACAGAAGCCCAAAGTGATTAAACCTAGTTAGAGCCTTACAGCTGAGAGACTGATACATGGCCTATAATGTACACATTTGGGTGTTGTATCTTGAAGATAGTTTTTATTAACCAAAGAATATTAGTACATGTTGGCTGTAGTGTTTATTTCTTTGGACAACTGCTTTCACAAGAAGTAATTTGATTTCACTTTCCTTCTTTAATTTAGTGGATTGAACCATTGGAAAACTTCAGTGTTCAGTGTTGGAATACATACTAGATGAATAATTAAATTGTTCCTTTATTGGTGCCAGTTTAACGAGTTATATGATGGAAACAAAAGATTTTTAACCATTGCATTTTGTTGTAGTCATTGTAGTCTTTCATCACTTGTGCTGTAACATTTATTTATTAATTTTTTTCCAGCTGTTACATTTTTGTTTGGTAGACTTTTGTTGGTAGAAAATTCTGGAGTGTAATCTGAAGGCAGTCTTTTTTTCCTTCGATCCAGTGATAAAAGTTTTGATTTCATGTACAAGTGGACTTTGTGCTGGGCATTTTGTCTTCCAGATGAGCTTGTAAAGCCTTGCTTTATTGGCATGGCTATAATTTTGGTGTCATCTTGAGATTCTTTTGCCTTTCTCAATTGTTTCTCAAAGCGCAGAGTTTATGAGTGTCAGTATGTGGAATATCTTGGCTTGAGGCATGTCTCAATGGTGAACAAGTTTGTATAATTATGTTCTAACATTTAAAAGCCTTTTTCAGACATTCGTGTGTGGAAGAATTGTTGAGTAAAAGTGATTTTACAATTTGTGGGTTCAAGTGAGTGCTGGTCATGGACCTCTACATGGGTTCCCTGAAATATTTGTAAATGAAGCCAGGGAAAGAGGAAGAGGCATTATATCCTATCCACCTTTACCAAGAGAGTAAATGTCCAAATATTGCCCATGGAGAATTTGGACTTTGTGCATCAGTTCATAACCTTCTTATGCCAATGATTTACAAGAAAGATGTTGACATTTTGATCTGCCCTTTGGGTAGTTCTGTCAATGCCTGGTCCTCTAGTGATTTCTGCTTGATGTATTAACACCTGTTAAATTATCTTTTCATATTGATGAATTTGATCTGGTGTTGGCTCAACATCCTTTCTTTTTCTGTTATGTTTTTTTTTTCTCTTTGTTACTGTTCAGTGTTTCCATGCAGGCAAGAGAAAAGTTGAAACCCTTCAACTTGGATTGTAGTCTGGCAAACCCTGAACTGCTGCAAAAATGAGAACGAGATAGACTTATCACAGAAAACTTGAAAATTGTTGACCCTCTTTTGTTTTCCTTCACAGACTCCTCGTGCTCAGCTGGAATTTAATATCCAGGCTGCTCCTTTACTTGATCAGGTATACTGGTTAGGAAAATTAAGTTGCAGAAAAAAACAAAAACATTTGGTTGCCTGTTTATCAAACCAATTTTTTTATTGTAGGAGTTTTGAGATTTCATTTCTTTATATTACAGTGGTCACCGCCTAACAGCACGATACCCGGGAGACAGTGTTTAGCGTGCTGGTAGGCAAACGTGCTGTTAGGCGTATAGGGGAGGGAACCATGCAGGCATGTGCATTGTGTAATTAACATGCTTACTTGCGTTAAATTAAGGCCTAATCATGACAAAATTGGAAAGAATCCGACCAATCGAATGCAAAAGCCGATGAGATGCAAAAACCAATCAAGTGCGACGAATGTTTTCTCTGTTCTTTCCTATCCGCCCACTCAAACCTTTGCAACTGATTAGGGCGGTCACAAACCTTCTGTTGTTCCCGCCCCCCACCCATACATTCAGTTTGATCTACATACGCAACTGATTAAAGCAGCGCTGCCGCCATGTGTCCATTGTAAAGAGCACGTGTCTGTCTGGCAAGAGATTATGGCGGTCCCATACCCTCTGTTGACTCCAACCCCACCCTCACATGCCAGCTTGATCTACCTAAACGTAACTGATTAAAGTAGCGGCTCCTTCACAGGTTCATTGCAAATAACGCCTACCTGTCTGGTGGTCAAGTACATGTAATACACTTTGTTTGTAAAAATTTTTCATCTCTCTGATATGAAAAAAGCGTGCTCTTAGGTGAATGGTACTTAAATAAGCGTGCTGTTAGAGGGGATCTTTTATATAGAAAAAATTGTTTTTTTTTTAAAGAGCGTGCTGTTAGAAGGATCGTGCTGTTAGCCAGCGTGCTGTTAGGCGGTGACCACTGTATATGTACCACATCAGGACTTTGGTATTTTATTTGTCAAGAAATTTCCACAAAAATTTATATAGTGAGGCTTCAATTCTTTGCTTTTTGTTCTGCCCTCATCCCCCAAAGCACATTGTTTTGCATGGACTTGATGGTTAACAGTAAATATTTATTTATTATATTTTACAGTACATTTGCCTGTTTGTCATTTATAACAATTATTTAAGTTTGACTTTAGTCAGAAAGAATGCATGACCAGAGATAAGTTTCTACCCTTTTTCTTTAGTGTCTTAATTATGTTTTACAATAGTTCAGGTTCTCTGTACTGTTGATTTTACTTTTGTTTATTTGCTTTCTTTGGCCTGAAGCAGAGCTGCTTTCAAAAGCTGCCAAGTTTAATGTTGACAGTTCTGTCTCCAGCTCTACATGGGATCAGACTCTTACATATCCAGGAAGTTCTGATCTGATAGTTAGGACCTGTAGTTAGGAGTCAGCTCTCTTTCTGCATGGACATGCATCACCGTCATTATGTCTTTTTCAACTTTTGCGCTTCATTTGACCACAAAGACAGAAAAGCACATAAAACTGCGAGCCTGTATTCCACACAACTATTTTGTCACCTAACCGTATTTTATGTCACTACTTCTAAATCTCCACCTTTTTTCTGTTTAAAATTTGTAAAGGAGTAAATTGGGGGGGGGGGGGGGGGGGGGTTGTGTTAAAAGGACTTTTCAGAAGAAGACAATGTATTGCATCAATGATCTGACTTACTCTAGTAGGACTATTTTCTCGAAATGTCACTGTATCTATATTTCTCATTGGGGTAATTTTTTTATTTGGAGATGTGTATCATTTTCAATGTACATGTAAATGTAATATAAAATTTATATTTGAATTAAAGATTAAAGAAGTATACAAACTATCACCTGACTTGGGGGGACTAGTTTATGCACAGCCAGGCCATCTACTTAAGTGAGAAATAGAACTTAATTGTGCATAATCATGGAACGGAGGCTTTATGCCACATATTCATTCACATAGATTTTGATTCATATGTTTTTGAAGGGATGCAGTGTGTCAAGGGCATATCTGTCTATCCATCTGCCTTCTTGCTTTTTACAGTTCCTCAGTGAAAGTTTGTGTTTGTGAGAATGTGGAATATGAATAGTGCTTGTGGCCTGCAGCATCAAAAGCAGTGCTGTATGCATATGTTTTTCTATGCAACTTTATCCATCATGTTTAATTCTGCATACTTACAAATCAAGGCATGTGTCTAACGTTTTACAAGCACTATGATTCAGATTTCATAGAAAGAGCGCTTGAAGCAATTTTTAACATTTTTATTTTATTATTAAAATAATCATTTCTTTTATATAATGTTAAGAGATCGGGCGACTTCTCAGTTGAAAACAATGCCAGCTTTGCTGAGTTTGACGAGTGATTTTTGCATGCACTGCGAGTAGTTATGATTTCTTTTTGAGGAGGTTGAAGAACTTGGAGAAGAATTGGTATTTTCTAGCGATTTGTTTTGCATGCATAAAAGTTTATATTTTGTAATTTTCTAGACGGTGGCTGAAGAATTTAGTTTCAGAATAATCCTTCTGGTATCAGAATTTGGTTGTGCCTATATTTGAAATGAGCACAAGTTTGTTCAGTCCTTTTGTTGTCTGGATTTGGCTTTTCTGAGAAATCAGGATTTCATTCAGTTTTCTAATTGATTTTGACTTCTGCTTAAGGTGATATTTTTATTGATGGTGGCGGCTTCATATTTTTGTCACATTCTTCAGGTTTTTTTCTTTGATTTCTTATCTTTTTTTTTAGGGGGTGGATCTGTTTTGGGTAAGTGTGTTATTCATGCCTAAAAGAAGACTAAGTACATATGCCAGGAGATGCTAATAAATATGTTTCCAAGAAAATGTTCATTTCATATTAATATTTCATTTCATTGAACCAGTAACCAGTTTGCAACTAATAACATTAGTTTGTCACTGAAGAGATTGTTGATACGAGCACTTGATATTTTGGCAAGGAATTCTTGCTAGTTCTTGCACTTCGGTCATTATTTTTTTTTTTTAACCACAGCATTAATTATCCTATGTTAGAGATTCTGTATCATCAGAAGTATCTGTGAGTTAAACATTCCAGGGGGTTTCATAAAGTGAAGTTCATTGTGTGAAAATTTAGGCTCTTTTAACTGTGTTTTTCCATGAGTTGTAGTGCAGATTATCAGTAGTGCCATAGTCTTTGTATTCAGTGGTATCCTGAAGTTGTCTACTTTGCCATACATGGCTGTTTAAAATTCAGTTCCACAGTGGTATTTTACTTGCTGTGAGATGCAGTACAGATTTTCAGTTGTGCTGTGAGTTTGGTTTTCAGTAGTTTCATAAAGCAATCTTTTCACTACTATTAATCACCTATTGCTGCTTGAAATTCAGTCCCGCTATAGTATTTGCATTCTACGCCTTGAGTTGCGGTACAAATTTTCAGTAGTCCTAATAAGATGTGCGTTTAGTTTCCTCTGCTGCCCTCTTTTTTTCCCCTCCCTTTCCCAAATTAAGGGTTGGTTGGTGTTTTTGTCAAGAAGTTTTCTTTCTTCTCAGATACAATTTCATCACACATTTTCTGAATGTCAGCATTGGCTAAATCATCTTTCTTCATTCTCTTATCGTGATCTTAGTTCTTGTTTGTTCTATCTCCACTTTCTGAAAAGCTGGAGATCTTTTAGTATGTAAAGGAGGTATAACACATGTAGACTTTGACACTTGTTTAAAGTGTGTTGTGGCACTCAACAGATTGTTTCACAGTTTTGATTCAATCTGACTCCTTAGCATAATACTAATGCTGCAAACGTTTAACTTCGAATTTCTCAGTTGTGTAAAAAGTGGAGTTGGAGTAAACAAGAACCAAGGTCGCGTGGTGCCTTTTGTCTTTTGTTGGACAGATAGTCATTATTTTATTGCCGAGGACATTTTACATCATCTTTTAAAAACTTTGTTAAGATATGGAGCCAGTCATTCCCTTGATTCTTTCATTTTACTGCCAGTCAAGCATTTTGCCATTGTCTCTCTTTCCTGTTTTACTATCCATATTCATCACTCATATTATTACGTCCCATGATTCTGAAAGTGGCAGATGGTGCCAAATATCATGTGCAGGTCTTAAGAATGTGGGGTTAGCAATTCACTACTGGGAAAAAAAAATGATTGAAGGGGTTTGAATTAGAAGGGATCTAAATGCCATTTGATAGCTTTTACAAAAATAGTGAAAATAACCATTTCAGTCAAAATTAAATTTTAATTATTTCCTCAAAGAGTTGTCAGTTGTGCAAATTTTTATTAATTCGATTGGTTTATACTGAAATATTTTATGCTTTTTTGTCATAGGCAGTCAAATGGCACTTTAAATCCCATGTAATTCTAACCCGTCTGTTAATTTCTTCTTTCCCCCTTCTTCTCATTGCCACCCGTAAGCAGTTGTAAAACATTTGTGTCCTTTGCAGTGAAGAATTACTTCCCAAAAGCAACAAAATACATGTATAACTGTTATATATCTATAACCTCAGTACTTGAGTAACAACCATGAATAGAAAAAAAGAGAGAACACATGTTAAAATACAAATCACAAGTTTATAAGTTAGAATGTGGGGCATGAAATTGCATGTAATTGTGAATGTGCAGTGCGTAATTTGTGTGGTGTCCATTGTTCAGAAACATAAAATTGTTAAAGAAAAGACGAAAGCCTTGAATCAAACATGTGTCCAATGACAGTGATAGTTGCACGCACAGTGCTGTTTATGCGGTGTCCCAAAAGTCAGGATCCATAGGCAAAAATGTATGTAAAGTTTTATTACAGGAAACTCTCACATTGATAGCCTTGGAATTTGTGACAAATGTGTATTCACTGAATACAAGAACGATGTGATGCTGTATTGGCAGTTTCAAAGCCATCTTGGATTTGAAACAAAAGGAAAAATTTCAGTTTTCATATAATGAAAAATGCCTTTTAATCCAGACTTTAGGGTCCTCCCGCAGATGTTGTCTTGGGAGGTATTTAGTTGGGGATAACTGATCAGATGACACATTGGAACAATCACTAGTACATTGCAACAACTCTTGATGTGTCAGGAACTGTTGAATGGGCTGCTTTCACAGATGTACCATACATCCAGTGGTTGCTCCTGTTTTGTTGGTTTTTTTTGGGGGGGGGGGGTTGTTGTTGTTGTGGTGTTTTTTAAATTTGTGAACAGTAGACATTTTTTTTGGTTTTTTTAAATTCTGCTTTTGCTATAAGTTCAGATTATAATTTTACGAATTAGAACATTGTGGTTATTAAATTGTTTGTGTTATTATGCATGATTGCAGTTGTGGAACTTAAGTTACTTGGTTTTTGCTTATTCCAGATGGCAGTATTAATACCTGCAGTTTGTAGAAGCACCTCAGATCTCTGTGTTTGAAATGTGAAAACCTTGCTAGAAATATTGTATGCCATTTTGGACCAGACCAGATAACTGTCTTGTGGTGTTGGAAAAACAGCATGTATGCTAACCCAATTTTCAAACTCTGTTGATCATTTCCCGAAAACTTCCAAGCACTCTCATTTCATACTTCATAGGGGTCTGCCGGATCCAGACTTCTTAGATAGAGGAAATAAAACTGATTCATGCCTCTTGGCGCCAGTGGAACCCAGTTTTGATAATTAATCAGGGGTCTAGATTTGGCAAGCCTGATATGCTTATAATAGGAATAACGAAAATGATGGTCTGTGGTCACTCACTTTGCTGGATGCTGTGAAAAGCATTACTACAAACAGTTCCCTGATAACATTTTTGGGGGATAGTCCAAATTTCAGCTATAAAAATGCAGTTTTCTGCAAGGTTATGACAGAAAACGAGGTGTTTTGGGTCTGACAGATTCACTGGGCTAAATCAGGGATAAGTTTAATTTGTGTATGCCATTTGAGAGAATGTTCTTTCTGCATGAACCAAATTTAATAAGAAGAGTACTGGCAAGCAAATGGCATTCAGCATTTTATGGTGTTTTCAATATGTGACAGGGAATGTTCAGTGTTTTTGGGTGAATATTTGATACTTTTGATGTTCCTCAGAGACACCGGCTCATTCGAGTCATTGTGTAAATTTTGTTTAGCTGGCCATGTGAACTCAGTTCTTGTGAAGAATTCTGTTTAAGTGAAAATGCACATTGTAGATCTGTTTGACAAGAAATTTTGTTGTTTGCACTTTCAGCTTGCATAGTTAAATTAAGCTTGGATATTGTACTTAAGCTTATCTGGATGTTGTGCTTCCCGACCAGAGACCAAGGGAGAAATCTAAATATCTGTCAAACAAAAAACAAACACTGTCGCATCCTCTAAGGCTGTAGTGATGGGTTTTGGCTCCTTTTCAGGAGAAGCAAAAAACTTTTATTTCAGCACAACTTGTGTAGTTGGGATTAAGTTTTGAAAGCTTGGTTTTCGATTATCTTTTGGTTTAGGAGTCAGCGACCAAGATCATTCAGTGCGGCTACAACTGTAGTTGACTGTAATATAAAAACCAAATTTTCAAATTTTTGAGTTATTACAGTCTTAGGAGATGGTGACTATAGATGAGTAAAATCGTAAGTTGGTTTGGCTATCAATTTGTATCATTTCACAAATGCATAATTTAATGCTCATTCTCTGTAAAGACAAAACTTACAGAAAAGAATTGTAATGACTACCCAAAAGGAACAGTGTCATATATTATTTCCATGTATAGAAAGGGAAAATTTCATTTCAAGGAAGCCAGAAGTTTGTTTAGGGGATACTGGCTATTTAATAAAGTCATATCTTATCTTATCTTATCTCATATCTTATCTTATCTTATCTTATTTGTGATGACCTCCACTATTTTCCTCAGACAACTCCACCACCCCATATGGACAATTTACCTTCAGCTGCAGGCTCCAGAGTGAGTGAAAAGGCATGGCTAGTTGCCAAATGGTACAACTTTGATATGAGGTAACATATATATAAGTTTGCCACATTTCCCTTATGGGTTTCTCATGTTGCATTTGCATATGCCTCCATGCATTGCTTTCAGATATGAAAAAAAAAGTAAACATAATAATTGAAAGAAGGGATTTGATAACAGAAAAGGATCTCATCATCTCTAACTTAATATACCTTGCCATAAATCACATGAGAAATTAGGAAGGCAAGAAAAATACTGTCACTGCTCTGCGATAATGGCATATGTCAGACTCACACCAAAAGGCAATTAACGGTTTATGGCATTCCTGAGCATGGCGGCTATCAGATATTGTAGAAAAAGAAATGTGCCAGTAGGTAAATGTAATTATTCAATAGCATCATGATGGTATAAGTCACCAAATGATTGAAACGAAACCGTTTCTTCTTAATACATGTATCTCAAAACAACTGTCAAAAATAACTTAGGCCATTAGCATAGAGCATACACTTGGTCTCACTTTGCTTTATCCACATTTAATCATATAATCAGTCTTTAAATCAACCCTTACACTTCTCCAACCATCTCTCCTTACTCCTGCATGCATTACAAACAATTCCATGTGTGTTGTTTATGCTCTATCCATGAGAGTTTCCCATTCATTTCAGGTTTGTTTGTTTGTTTTTTTAGGCGTGACCTTGACGTTTTTTGTATGTTTTTTATTTTTGGGTAATTTTGTGGGATTAAAAAAAATTTTGTGTTCCATTTGTTTTGTTTAGATTCATGAAGCCACTTTTGACAAACTGTCGACCAACGCTGATGGAGACAATGCCAAAGTGTTGTCTCCCCCTTGCAAAGGTCTTCACCACAGAGGAGCAGATGTCTCAGGTTAGTTCATGGTCAGAGTTGATTGGATGGAGTTGAAGAGGAATGATTAACAGAGCAAAGTTGTTGACTGTCTGTCCGGAAGCATGGGGCAATAAGTATAAAAAAATGCAGAATATAATGAGGCATCCTGGGTGTCCAAAGGTAATTTAAGTAGGGAAATAGACCAAGGCTGGTGTAGATGCCAGACTGGTGGCTTGTGGCCCATAAAATTTTGCTTCTCACAAATACAGCAGGCACTGCCCACATTTTGCTGGCTTTGGGAGTGGTTATTGTATTTAAAAATGGCCAAACTTGAGCGTACATTCTTTATGGATGACTCCATAGATTGGCAACCTTGTGGTGGAAAGAACCGTTTTGAAGGTTTGAGTTTTATTGAAACAACAGAACAGTTAGCCTGCCAGAAGGCTAGGGACAGCAAAAAAGTGTTCACATGGGTCAAGTTCATCTTCTAATATGTAGATCTAAGTTTATATTTCCCTTGTAGAGTCTGTGCTGTCACCATGTTTATTTCTAGGAGAAATATAATAATAATGGATATGGATAACTTTTAATCTATTAATTTCAATTTTCAATTTTGCCCGGGCAGCGGCCTTTCGGCCTGCTCTTTACGATTTCCAACTGCCAAGGTATCTTTAACGTGCACACGGGCCCTCCGAATTTTTTCGTTCTTATCCAAGAAGACTAGGTACTCGATCCTACCCCCCAGTAGGACCAGGGACTTGAAAATATGAAAATATATTATGTGACTGTTGGTTATGGTTGTTGCTATATGTTGAGGATTGTCATTTGACAGGGAGAAATCCATATTGATGATGACTCGGACACAGATATGATTTTGGAACAAGGGAGCTTGTCTGTAGGTGGTGAGTTTAATGGAATTGGAGAGACTGGGAGCCGAGGAGGAGACAGAGATCCCTCATCTACACAAACAGGAACCTCCCCTCGGCGTTCCAAAGAACCATTACAGGTAAAGTCCAAACTATCTGAATTGATCTTGCCATAAAATTCTATTTCAGGTACCCCCCCACCCCCCAACAGCTGCGGTTGATAACTCGATGTTTCTTAAAATCGTGAATGAGGTGGATTTTAAATTTTGGTAGAGGGGTAAAGCATCTTTTTGTGAATATGATGGGGAATTCAATTTTGCTTTAGAAAACACTGAAATGGAATTAGTACGGGCAGAGGGTGTATAGTTTTGTATGTAAAAAAAATCTCCTTAAACTACATATGTCTGGAAGGGGCTCAACATTAAGTGATATATCGTCACCGTTCCCTAAAACTGGTAATCAGTTTTGGCTACTATTCAGGAAAAGCAAAAAAAACTGCTGTATTTTAGCACAACTGGTCTAGTTATGATGAATTTGTGAAAGTTTGCTATTTATATTTCAGCTCAGGAGTCTACAACCAAGATCATTTGATGCGGCTTTCAATATAGTTGAATATATATATATAAAAATCAGTTTTTCAAATTTTTGAGGTACTATAGTCTTAGGGAACAGTGACGATATGGTTAGGGGATTCTTTGAGGGAACGTGGTGTTGTAGTCCTGGTCATTTCCATGGCTCTACATCTTTAGCTGAGCGTTTTGAGTATGGCAGTCTCATTTTGTTTTACTTAATTAAAGTATACTTGTTTGGAGAAGCATGAGGAATGTATGTTGGATGTGATGTTCATTCAGTAGACACTCCTTCAGTTGTGTTATCTTTAGTGTTTTCGTTTGGAGGTGTTAAGATCGTTTTGTATTGTATTTACTAAAACTGCAGTGAAATCTCTGTATTTAAGAGGACTAGAATGTAATGATCAAAAGTACTTTGAAGTCCGGCTGTTTTGTTTGTTATCGGATGCCTTGCTTCATTTACCCTTTGAGCCCCGACCCCATGGTTTTCCCTGGTGCCACATCCCTAGCTTCTTGAGCTCACTGTAAGACATTTTAGGGCACTCCGCACCGGTGTACTGGTGAATAGGGAAAGAGACAGCAGAGCGCATTGCCAGTATGCAGGTGAACAGGGTTCACTGGGTTAAGTTGCTAAGGCTTTTGAGAACTCCCAAAAAGGATCTCCCTATCAGAAAAAGATAGTGCAATGAAATATCTGTTGAGCCAGTTGTTGTATTGTACACACTGAGAAATGAAAAATAATGTAGAGTCATGTATAAACATTTGATGAGCTGTTTATACGCTATTCTTTATATCTAACTTTGTTTGTCGAAGAAGCTGGCCAGTTATTCAACTGTTGAATGATACGCATTCAAATTAAGTGGCTTAAAATTTATTACATAGGAAGAAAATTAAGCACTTCAGTGTATCAGCATGAATGGATCAGTGCCATAGAACCCATAGATCTTTGTACAAGATAAAATGCAGATATGCCATGAAATTATGAAGGCAGTAATTGTTCATTCATAATTACAGACAGCAAGAATCATTGTTTTCACAAAATGTCATTATTTGAACCTGTTAGGATATTCAAGTGTGTTTCGCTGGAATGACTGCAGACATATCAGTCCGGAATATGTGGCCTTGGTCATATGTAGCAAATTTCATTGTGCAGTAGTATAACATTTGAATAGTATCTATTTCTGGCATGCAGTTGGACATATAAATAGTATGGTTCTTGGCATGTCATGTGTTTTATGTGTTATTGGGTCATTTCAGTACAGGGAAAGAATCATTTGCCAATATTTTGATATATTTTTTTTTATACTTGTGGAGTATCCTTCCAGCAAATGGAAATGTCTATGAATGTAAAGTTGTGGGTAGGCGAGAACACCTAATGACTAGGCAGTATGATTGCTCAGTGTGGCCATAGAAGGATGGACTGAATCTCAGGATATTCTGTGTACTGTGGCTTGTGTTTTTCATATTTTGTTGGTGTTGGTGATGATTTGTGTTCTGGACCACTTGCCCTGATATTGTATCATATCAGGGACTAAGTGCAAAATTCAATTGTTCAAAAACGGAAAGACCACATTCTTAAAAAATATATTTGGAATTTAGCAGATTGTTTATCCTCAGAATGCCACAAATGTGGTGTTGTGAAACTACTCCTCACTCTTGTTGTCTATTTTAACCATCTGTCAATCTAAAGTGTTCTTCACTCTCTCTACTCTGATGCTTGTAAGAGTCTGATCAAGGTTCTTTCATGGCAGAGCCTAAAACGAGTATTTTCAGTTGGGATTTTCTTTCCCCATCCTGCAGTTCAGGGTCATCTTAACATCATTATGGATCCCTGGGCAGAGGAATAGGATTTTCTTCCCCATTTCAAAAACCAATGTAAATTTGCATGCATAGGGCACCTGGGCAATTGCGCAGTATGCCCATGCTTTAAGACAGCTCCGCAGCAGTTGCCTTTGTTTATGCTTTTTTTTAAATTGACCATTAAATATCCCGTCCCAACTCTCATTTCCTCTTTCATTACATTTGAGAAGATCAAAAAAAAAAAAAAGAAGAAGAAAAGAAAGGAACAGTGAGATCCTCATTCACACCATACAAATTAAAGAATAGCCGTGTCAGTGCTCAGGGGAAAGCATGTCATCACACCACTGAACCTGTGACCTGTTGTTTAAACAGTTATTTATGCTAAGTTAAAAAGAAAAAAATATGTCGTTGCTATGCTGCAAGACTCCCGTAACGAACAATTTTGGCCAAAATCACTTTTTTCGTTCTTTGGGTCTAAAAATCAATGGTGCACCTTGTGTCAAAAGCTCGTGGCTAAATTCCTATAAATAACGATATTGCAATAATCAAGAAAATCAATTTTTTTGGCTCTCCTGTAAAATTTTTTAAATGTTAGCTGCGGGAGTCTTGCAGCATAGCAACGATATCATTGGTCTTCTGCTGGAACCTCATTAAAACTAGCCATTGTAGGCTGTTGCTAGGGGAAGATAGACTAATTACAAAGCCAAATAGAGAAAATACAGAGTTGTGTTCACTGCTCAGCTGTCACATTCTATGTAAAATGCTACAGTCCCCTATCAACAATCTTAAAGAGACAAGGTGGTCTAGAGGCAAGGTGCTCACCTCACATGCCGAAGGTACGGGGTTCAAATCCTGGTCGGTGCAGGCATGTTGGAATTTTTTGGATTTTTCTCATATTTTCCTGTCCCAGGTCCTATGGGAGGTAGGATCGAGTGCCTAGTCTTCTTGGATAAGGACGAAAAACTCGGAGGGCCCGTGTGCACGTTAAAGATACCTTAGCTGTTGGAAATCAAAAAGAACAGGCCACTGCCCAGGCAAAATTAAATAAAATTCATCCCTACCACTTCCCCCCCCTCCCCCCGTCATCTCCCACCCTGCCCCCACCCAAAAAAAAACCAACAACCCGCCGACTGGCGCTGCACTGTGGCGACGACATGCCTGCACCAGTTGTAACTGGTTGCAATGACACAAAGGCAAATTTCCCAAATGGCATTAAAGTAGTATACAAATACAAATTAAAAGCCAGTTCTAACGAGGTTTTAACAGCCGAGCGACGATATGCTACTTTCACCTGGGGGGGGGGGGGGGGGAAGGAAACCCTCCCACCCCAAATTTAATCTTAGTTTTTGGTGAAGGGGGGATTGTCAGGCCTGTCACCAAGATGATGAGAACTTTGCACATCAAGCCAGCCTACTTTGATTTTATTCACCAGTGGCACATGTTACTAAGATAAGTGTTGTATTTACTTCAAGACGGATCCTCAGTAAGTTCTATCACCCTTGCGGTGAAGTCACCATTTTCTACATTTTTACGGTTGGCAAAAGCATTGACCTCTCATGTTCCAGTTGTTTACCAGTGCTGATGATAAAACTTTTGTTTAGTTTTTAAAACAGAATAACTGGAAGAACTGTCACACACTGAAAATTTACCTCTTGTTTTTACTTTGTCATTTGTGTTGTTGATATTTTTTTGTGTTATCGTGTCAATTTTTGTTTTGTTTTGTTTTATTTTGTTATTAATTTTGTACATTATTATCTTTCATCTTTTTATTGCTTCAGTTGCCACATCAACCCTTTATGCCCATAATGCAACTCTGTTTCAATGCTTCATAGATGATAATCTTCAGTCCATGACCAAATATTTGCATTTAGCTCTTCGTTTTTTTTTTTGAGGGGGGGGGGGGGTGAAATGCAGGGAGGGACAAGAATTGGGCAAGAAACTGTGTCATGGCATTGCGGGCTTGAAGGGTTAATTTCATTTTCAAATCATTTAACATATTTCATGTGCATTTTCTTTAAGTTTCAATTTATCCGAACTTTTGCTATCACTTTTTTTAAAATCATATAATAGATGCACAATCAAATAAGCTTCAGGGAGGTGGCAAATTGGATTTCAGAACTCCCCACTGCTGTTATTTGAAAAACCACTTGCCTCTTACAGTTATTATCTACCTGCCTTACTGCGAACAATAGGAACATTTTTATGCAGCTTTTCCAAGTACTTGTGTTGTTACCGTCAGTGTGGCATGCAGATTTTTATAATAGAGAAGCATTCACATTGACTAGTATGCTTTTAAACACTGTCAGGTAAAAATCTTCTTTCCAAAAGAGTAGTTTATAACCATAGTCAAAATATGGCAAAAAGAAACTTGTATGTAGCAAAGCTTCACGTAAGAAATAATACAGAAACACTGCAATACTGTAAAATGTAGAGGAAAAGGAAAGACAAATCAAACTTTTGGTTGATTGACCTTCTTCAGGAAAAAAAAAGATAACAGGATAGAAAATTTAACCAAAAAATTGTAGAATGTTTCATAAATACGGTTACTTAGCTCCCAAGTCTTGGAGTTATAACCATGCAGATTGTCTTTAAGTAACCTGCAGATTTTCTCAAATCCAGGACTTTTTGTAAAAAGTATTTTCAGTATCTTTAAGTAATTTTTCTTGGAAGTCATTGTGACAGTTTTATTGACAGAAGAATGGCGCATTGTCCTGAATGAAAACGGTCGAATCTTATCCTATTCATAACTATTGTAAGAACGAAATTCATAGCGGAAAATAAATTTTAGTATCGTTACCCAGTGCCACTCCCTCCCTGCTAGCCCGTTTTATTTCTATTCCTGCCAAGCTTTCTTCTTTCATCATTGAGGGCTATATGCAAATTTTATAATTTGAAATATTTTCCTGTTTATTTTCCTCATTCACTTTTTAAATCTTGTTTTTCATTTGAATTTGTATTTTCTGAACCACACTTAAAAACCATCCTCATCCCACCTCCAACGGCCATCTTCCGTTTGTTCTTGGTTGTTGTTTTTTTTGTTGTTGTTTTTTTTTTTTTTTTTTTTTTGTTGGTGACCTTCCCTGCGGGAATTTTTATTTCTTAGATGGAGGAAATACGCGTGGCTGACAGTGATGATGGCCCCATCACTCCCTGAGTGTCACTGTTCACTCGCTGTCCATCTATCTGTGGTGCCTGTGATGTAAGCAGACCTGTGTGTCCATAACCTTGTTCCATTTCTGCTGCCACCACCTCCAGAACATGCATGTGATCTCTCCTCTCTCAGCACAACTAGGCTGTGGGATGCAGGCCTATCTCTGATTAAATTTAATTTCTGTATTGCTGTCTCACTGAACTTATATAACTGTTGAGAATAAGGAGGGTTAATTTTTTTTAAATATCCACACCAAAAAAAAATCAGATAAAATGAAAAGATTTATACAATAGGCATTCCATCAGAAATGGAGTTTTAAAAAAATTGAACTTATGTATTGCTATCTGACTGTTTATAAGTGTTTGAGAATAAAGTAGTCCTTGCATTTTCAATATCCGCACAAAAAAAAATCAAAATGAAATAAAATGAAATAATCTTTACAATAAGAATTTCATAAGAAACAGTTTTTAAAAATTGAACCTTCTGTATTGCTGTCTGACTGAATTTTTATAACTGTTTGAGAATAAGTAATCTTTGCTTTCACAGTTTCAGAGCACCCACACAAAAAATAAAATGAAATAAAGTGAAAAGATTTTTACAGTAAGCATCCAATGGAAACTGATTTTAAGGAAGAAAAAAAAAACAGTGAAGAAACAATATTATTTGGAATTGAAAGCTGGTCCCTGCTCATTAAATTCCTTGAATACTTGAGAAATTTTCAGTTATATCAACCAGTACGGCCATGCTGAAAACTATGGGAAAAATATGGTTCGCTTCACTTCAGTTAGACAGCGGCTCCTAATATATTCATTCTTCTCTAGAGGTCAGATATTAACACATAGGTCATGGTTTTAACCAAAGATCTTTTTCTTTGAACTAAAGATCTTTTTCTTTAAAGTTTTCTTTCTGAATTACCTCATGCATCACATTCTGAGAGGTCAAAAGTTTCTTTCTGGACTCTGATGCAACCTTTGCTTAATATCACAGCTATTGAACTCAAAACTAGAAAAGAACCTATTTATCATTTCCACTCTTTCTAAACAAAGGCTAATCTACAATGAGGGAATTGTTATCAACTTGTGATGAAAGTGGTGATTCCTGAGCCAACACATCTTTTCTTAGTTGGAAAGGTTTCAATTAAAAGAAGATAAAGGGGGAATGGAGCTGCTGAAGTCAAAAGGAGTATACAACTGAAAGTTGAAGTTGGTCCAGCAGAAATGGAATGTGTACTGCAGTGTAACAGCCAGTGATTATGTTTACCCAGTACTGTGATTTTGCTGTTGTTTGTGGTGTAGTGCAGTAACATAACAACGTGTGGATAATAATTATATTGGGAGTGGACAGTAACTGAGGTCTCGGTCAAAATATGCATCCTTATGATTTCCTTGTGAGACAAAGAAAGACAGAAAACTTTCAACTCTGCTGTCATCCATCTCTGCCTTTCACACTTGTTTACATTTTCAAAATCTCAACTGGGAGGAACTTTGCGCAGTACATCTTTTTATTTCATCTCCCTACCCCCCATCCATTAGCCATTGAATACTCCACAGGAATCCCATGATGCTTTTTTTAAAACAAATCATAGCCTCCAAGAAATATGTATTTGCAAATGGTATAATCACTGACAGAAACTTAAACCATAGTCTTCAAGATGTATGCATTGGAAAAAAAACATTTAACCACTATTACTTTGTAAATTATATAATTACAGACAGAACTTTTTGAGTGCCCCTCATGGATGTTCACTTTGGACTTTACTTGGCATTTTGTAAATTATATTATCACTGACAGAACTTTTCGAGTTGCTCGTCATAGAAGTTCACTTCAGACTTTAAATGGCATAAAAAAAACTAATGATGTTTAATATTCTGTTTTTTTAAACTCGTAAAATTAAAGATCAAAAGTTGGGTAGCATGTATTACTTTTTTATACTTCAGCAGACGTCTGTGTCTGCTTCATGGTTGGCTGGGGGAATTGTGCGAATGTGCTCCATGTTGGTAGGTAATGGGTCAAGACGACTGGCTATCTCAGTTGCAAAATCCATTTTTTTTAGAACTAGTCCATTTATATTTTGATGATCTTTCTTGCTATCTATCTCAGCTTAAAAATATTGTAATAACTGAGTGGAAAAAAAGTTTTTGGAATCTCATGTCAAGGGATATTTGGTATGAGTGAACATATTTTCTGAATCATATATTTTTTGGCTTTTGCATAAGAAATGGTCCAAAGAGAGTATGAGTTGAAGTGATCAAAGATATTTCATTTCAGATTATATTGCCAAAGAGAACTGAAAAACTAGACAAGTATGTCTTTCTGCACATCATCGGAAATTTAAGTCTTGGTTTTCAGACATACTCATGCAGGACAAGCATTGCATAGCATCATACAGGATAGTTAATGTTTTCTGTAGTGCAAGATGGCAGTAATATTGGGTGTATTTCCAACTAGTATTATACTCACACAATTGACCCATTACCATAACTTCATATTTTGTCCCTGCCCCGCACCCTCCAGATCCGTTTGCTTTCGCCATTATTTATTTTTTATTTATTTATTTATTTATTGTATTTGTTTGTGTATTGAATTACACCTTTTAAAAAAAAATAATTTAATATATTTATTTGTTTTTAAACATTTTCTTCACAGTAGGTTTCAAATGTGTTGTCTTGGTATATGAAACATTGTGATGAAATTATAATCCTTACTGTAAGCTCTGTGACAGATTGAACTGAGTATTGAAGATGGCCATTACCTTCAATTCTGTGATGGCAGAATTAAAAATTGAATCAGTGTCTAAAAGCACGCTTGTCTGATAGTGAATAGATTTGTGAAAACTTTCTGGCAATATGTTTTTTTCTTATTGGGAGATGTGTTCAGTATATTCCACCTATAGGCTCATCAAAGTGTAAACAGTTTATCAATCAACCCAAGTCAGTCAGCCCTACCTGTGTTTGGTTGTAGTTCTTTGTGAGAATGTGATTGAGCTCAGCTTTTTCTTCTTTCCTGGATCTCTTCCCTTTTTGAAAGCCTTACATCTGAATATAACATTACAGTAAACAGGAGTGCCTTTTGGTGTTGTTCATATTCCTTCTTTCTTCATCTTGATTGTAGCAAAATTAGCAGTGCATGATAGGTGTTGCTTTTAATATTGAAATGGCCTGGTTTTCTCTCTGGGTTTAATTGCATCTCATGTGTGAATTATGTAACTTGCATTTAATATTCCTTTGGTTGAAGGTCTGAATTGTTGAATATTTAGGGAACTCTGATAAATTGATACGCTTTCAAAAACACATTTTAAATATGGGTATAAAACTTTTTTAGATCGCACTTTAGCAAGAAAACTGGCAAGTACTGCTTTCTTAACCAAGGGAGAGTTTAAATCTGCTGTAAAAATGTAGGCTTGAAATGTTGAAAAGTGCCAGTTTGACATCTGAATTTTTTTTTTTGCAGAGCTGTGAATCAGCACACAAAGCCCATAATAGTTTTCAGTTGCATGCTGAAAGTTATAGCTACTCATTCAGAATTAGAAGAAATTCGAATGGTGACAGGAGTGTCAGTAAACATGAAGTAAGGATTTTGTGAATAATAGTGATAACACTGGTGAGATAACTATTCAGTGGCGTCAAAGATTGATTTGTAGATGTGCAGCAGGTGGAGTTATCTGGCTTTCAGCATTTCCAGTTACTGTTATTCTTCTTCAATATTCACATTATATATAGTATAAAGTACATGTATGTATACTTATACTAAGTAATACATGTACATGTATATTTGCTTATTAAAAAATATGGGCATAAAGTATTTTCACTAGATGAACACAGTTGGTATTTGTGGTGTGGACTGCCACTCTTTTAGAACATTCACGACATTACCTGTGTGCATGGTATTTTCTCTCTAGGCCCAATGTGCTTTGTAAAAATTTATTTCAGATAATTCCAGGGTTTCAAAGGTCTTCTCGTTTGTCTGGAAAATTCTGTATATTGTGTGGTACCACATATATCAGGGCTGGCCAAACCGCGGCTCTTTGACCTTCATTATGCGGCTCATGGAAATATGTTCATCCATGTTTCAACCAGAAATTTAAGACAAATAAATATCAGTCAACATATTTCTTTTTTACCCTTTTAGTTTTAGTTTTGGCAGTCTAATTTTGTGCTGAAATACAATTATCTTACGACTTACAAATTCCAGTAGTTCATTACCGTATTTATTACGTTCAGTATAGTTAAAACAATCATGAGTCAAGATTTTGCCAGTGAGGCCATTGTTCTTGAACTTGTGATAAAAATTGTGATTCTAGAACAAATACTTCTTTTGTTAGTTAAAGGGGGTTAGAATCTAATAGTGTATCTCAAGGTGGGGCACACAGTGAGGTGTGGGAATAAAAATTGGAGGGGCGTGGGACTTCAGAATGGGACGTAGGGATTTTTCAGAGAAATCTTAATTTCGTAGTGTATTTTTAACTTTACTGAATAGATAAACTGTTATTTGATTATGTCAATTTGTTGTTTTTCTTGTTTAATCCGGATTAAAATATCAAACTTAACAGATGCATGAGTTTAACCCCTTCAGTCCTGAAACAGCATTGCTGTTAACTGTTTATTGCTCCATCAGTTTCAGGTTTTGTTTCTCCGTTATCAGCTTTTAAATACAGATCGATAGCCTGATTTAGATTCATATTTAATATTTACCATTTAAAATAACTGAAATAAATGGATCTCATTATAAGCTGGATTTGAGAAAATCTAGTAGTCAAAGGGTTAATGGTTATGGCAACTTAGCCTGTTATACATGTTCTCAGCAAACTTTATCAGATCATGGTGGGGCACACGCTGTTGTTTTTTTTTAAAAACTGAAGTGGGTCATGGGACAAAAAAGTTTGAGAAACACTGGCTATTAGATTAAAGGAGTATAGCAGGGAAGAGAAGCTGCTTAGACAAGTTAGGTGCGATTGAATTTAAAAGTTTATCCATGTATGTGGGATATGTAATTATATATGTGGGCACAAGTATGCTTATGTACTTGTGTGTGTAAGAGAAAACAGCAGTTGCAGACATCAGTTCATATTTCATGTTGAAATTTTTGCACATTTTGTGTTCAGATATGTTGGGAAGCGTACACCTTAAATATATTATGTGAACTCCATTACTAGCGTATCTCTTGGTGAGAGAAGATCGCGCTGCATTGATTTATTGAGTGCTCTGACAGTTATTTTACATTGTTACTGAGGCCTGCAAAGAAGATCCCAACAAGGAATTGAAATGGGAGAACTGAAACAGATACAGTAGTTTATGCCTTTGTTGCCTGTACTTCTGTTTCTTGTATTTTTTAATTTCACCTTGCAGGTGCAGACCTGGCCACTTTAATAAGGGACACCTTGAGAGCACATAAACTCATAACATTAAAAGCAAACTGTGATTTCTATAGATAAAAAGGACAAAACAAATACAAAACTCCGTATGCATAATGCGCTTCACACATAAACTCATAATATAGATAGAAAGGACAAGACAAACACAAAAACAATGTGTGCGCAATACGCTTCACAGATCTCTTGATATACTCTATGTATGTTTCTATTAATGAATACAGTGCAGGTCTGCAACCCTGACGTTTATCAGTTTTGTTTATTTTTAAATGCATTTTGTTTTCCTTTACACTTGTGAACAGATTATATGATAATTAATTGCAGTTTGTGTGATTTTTAAGAAAATTATTTTTGGTTGTTTTTTTCGTTTTTTTCCTCCACAAATTTCGTTTTAGATGCAAGAAGCTGCATGAGGTACTATTACTTTTAACAAATTTCCCTTTGTTTTAGAGCTGTCTTAGTTTTTTCTTTTTTATTACCTTCACTTACCTGATCTAGAAATGCTGAGCACTGGATTCATTTTGCCTTTTATGTTTTCCTCTGCACATTTTCTCATTATTTATGCTGTGTTTTATCAAACTGTTATGTTTTCTTTATTGATAGAAGCTAGCTCTTTGCCTTTCCGTTATCTGGGTAGTGTTGCAGTGGATGTAGATCTTACTATGGCTTTGAAGCTCGGTTCTTTTCCAGTATTTGAATTTTCTCAGGTGTCATTCAGTTGTAATTCCTGATAACCCCCCAAAAAAGAAAAAAATTAAATATATAAAAATTATAAAGAAACTTCAAAAGAAAATAAGAAAAGAAAAAAACTTTTCAGCTTTTTATTCTTAGCTTATTTCATTTTTCTTGTTCTCAATTTTTTAAAATTTTGATATCAGTTTAGGTGGGCTCAGTGGATTGTTTTCTGTTGTGTAATTTTGCCACAATATTGGTGACCGTGCCCACAGTAATAACAGCTTCAGACATTGAGCATAATATGGCATTACTGTAACCTTCCTTGCCACTTTGAGGCATGATGTATTATTGATATCTCTGCTAGTTTGCTCCATGAACAATGATGGGGAAGCCCGGAAGGGGGGTGGAAGTAGACGAGAATTGCATTTGGCTAGGCTTGAAAAAAGAAATGTTTCACATTCTTCTTCTTTACACCTTCAGATCTTTTTGGTTTTGCTGAGCATTATATTATTTTGTTTGATACACCCTTTTTGCATCGGATGGGCTTGAACACAAACATGTTTTTGTCTTTCTACACTCCATTTAGCACAGACCAGACTTGAATACATCACCGACGCCTTTTTTTTTTTTTCAGTAAAAAGATTAGATCAGTTTTCACAGTGTTTCTGCATTGACAGGGCTAAACATGTTATAATAATGGTTTGGTTAATTTCCACCTACTAATTGCGTCATGAGAAAGTTTCCTAAAATTCAACGGATCATAGAACTCGGCAAGATTGAGAATTCTAGTTATTTCCACTTTCCTGTCTCTCCTTCTCAGTGCTTAGCTCATTAGTTCTGACAAAACTGTACATTTTTTTTCTTTTTGTGTGCTGATTCAACGTGGCCGTATATGCCATGTATTCAACTTTGCTTCCTGGTACAGTTGTCTTGATTATATAGGGAAGAAACTGTTGATACATTTGATTTCATTGGGTAGTATGAAAACTTAAGCTTTCTAGACTTCTCTGGGCCCTAACAGAAATTTTAGGCTGAAGGATTTGATTCAGCATAGCCCATTCTGAGGAGGGATATATATTTAGACATAAGTTTTTATGGTGGTCACTTCTTTGACCCCTTCATTGCCCAGTGTCGGACAGTTTTCCTCTCCAAGTTTGAATGCTTTACAGTGGCACTTCTTTGTGCACGCAAAGCGATATTACTTACCAGGCCTCAGAGCAGTATCAAACACAATAGGATAATGAGCAAGTATCAAACACGATAAACTTCATGTGTTTTAAAAAAAAAAATTTTTTTTAATTCTTAAATGCTTGTGATATGGTTAGAATTTGGGATAACAACAAATATGCACTGATAGTTACACTGTTTTGTGTGATTATGTGAGTGTTTAATGCACCAAATAGGAGCTAAACTTTATCTCTCTAACACAAGCCTAGACTACTTGCTGAACAGCTCTCTGCATTTCTGAGTTTACTGTTTTTTTTCCTATCATGTGATTTCACCACTGTATGGGTCACAGTGCCCTCAGTAATCACAGCTTCAGAGATTGAGCTTAATGTGACCATATTATTGCTGAGATGTTCCATGCTACACAGAGGCATCTTGTATTATTGATATGTCTGCTATATTGCTTGCATTGTTGGCAGCCAGAGGGCTGCTTTGTTCCTTTTTCATTTTCATCAGTCTTCTGATGATCATGGTATGTTATTTATTATCTCCTGAATGAGGAAGAAAAAATGGTTTAAAACAAGAATCATAAAGAAAGTAAGGTCTTCAATGTAAATGTAAAACGCTCTGTAAGGCCTGGGCCGAAAATTCTACAAACTATCATATTATGCATAGAATGGCGTAAAGGGGGTGTATGTGAGAATATTTTAAAAGGTGTTGAAGTTCGATTTATTTTTAATACTTTTATTGATTTGAGCCATAGCTGAGTTGAACAGAAGAAAGTGTTCTGACATTTTGAGCAGGAAAAAAACAACAACGCATTTCTTTTCAGTAGAATTAACGAGTATGACAGGAAATTTTATTCTGTGCCTCAATTTACACATTGGTGATGGAAACTCAAATTTAAAAATCACATCTGTATATTCCTCAAGTCAGTGGGCCAACTGGTATTCCCAATGAGTAATGCCTACTGCCTTGGTTTGGTATCAGGATAGCTTTAGATTTGTTCATTTGGCTTTACAACAAAGCACTTTCAAAATCCCGTGTTTGCTTGAGACCGGGGGTAAAGTGAGATGAGAAAAAATAAATGATTTGGAGCAGACTAGTGTAAAATGTGTGAAATACATGGCTGTGGTGCAAGTCATGGATAATGTGAGTAAAAAACATTGTTTGAGACAGAACCGGAATAAAGTGAAATTAGGAAAATAATTGTGTATCTCTGAGACAAGACAAGGGAAAAATTTTTTAAAATACAGAAACAGTGAAGGTTTATGGCCATGTAATATCATTAAAATAACAGTAGAGTGATAAGTAATCATTGGAATGGATGAAAAGATAAACAACATTGGTAGAAAGTTAGTTGACCTAAATATTACATTGTATTTCTTCAATACATCCCTAAGGTTTGCCAAGATAATTATTTCCAGGTTCCTAGCGGTGTGGTAATTTTTGTTTGTGATTTGCTATATTTCAAATTTAGTTTAAGGGTGGGTATAGCTTGAATGCCATTCCTATGTCAGATTCATTTATTGTTTGATAATCTGTTGTTTATTGCTCTCCTTTTATTCCTGTCTTATGACCTGGCTTTGGTATAATATTTTCTGACTGCGAGGAAATACCATCTTTTGTGAATTTTTTCCTTCTATCTCCTTTTTTTTTTTTTTTTTTTTTGTATTGATTTGTTTGGGGTTCAAGTTTTGGGTGCAAAATCAACTTTTGGGCATATTGTCTGTCGTCCTAGTGAATACTTGCCTTATTTTGATTTCATAGTAAAATGTTAATATCTTTCCCTGAAAATTAGCATGAGGAAACACCATTAACAGTTCCATTAATGGTTGGCATTTCTGGATTTGTTCTTTATCAGCGACATTGTGGCACATTATGTCATTTGTATTTTTATATGACTTTTCTGGAATTACTGAGTTTATCTTGTTTAAACTTACATCCCAATTTTAGATATAAATTATGACTGGTTCTGAATGGCAGTATTTCTTTTCATTCGTAAGAAGATAATTTAATTTGTTGGTGTCAGGACTTCTTGCTGATTATCACAGCACATCAGATAAGCGCCTAATCTTAGGAGCAGGATGAAATAAGATTTCTTGTATTAAGACCTATCGAGTGGGTGGTTCAGCGTAATTGAATACACACTCGCAGATACAGAAGCCTTTATTCATAGTGTATGTATTTTAGCACACTGAAATTCATTAAGCCAGTAAATGTCTTCCTAAGTGTACCACCTGTTTTGAACAATATGATGTTGACAGAAAATTCTAGGATTGTGTGCTGTGCGGACAAACAAAGCACATGTGTATCTGGAGCAGCATAAACCTGCTTATTTTATGGACAGTGTATTGTAATTCTTCTCCTTTAAAATTGCTTTAACCTATGCTAGTTTTCAAATATAGTCCCAGTGTAATCCATGTTTACCCTGTATCTCTTGTGCTTTTGTAAAAAATTGATTTAGAGGTAGCTAAGGTACTCTATGATCACCGATCATGTATTGTATATATATAATATAGCACTTTACAGAAAACTGTTGTTAATGTTAATCAGCCAGAAAACATTAAGAATTAAACTTGGGGACCACATAATTATGCTTCAGAATTCAACTCATGTATCATTGTTTTTAACAGCGCAAAGTTTTTATGTGCAGTAAGTTTTTAAGAAACATGAAAAAAACATAGAATAGAAAAGAAACTGACTATTTTTAGATGCATTTTTGCTGTGTATGTGTGTTCACAAAATTTAATGACATATTGTCTCCATGCTTATTCATTTTTTTAAAACATAAAATTCGTTCTAAGCCAAAAAACAGCCATAGCAGTGTTCGGTTTTTAAAAAAAATTTTTTGGTCTTCTTTACTGTTCAGTGTTTTTCCCCCATTTCTAAATGTGTTTTGTTTCTGTTTTTTTTTAAATTTCAAATTGACTATGATATGTGCATAATAAACATGTGCATAGTAATAATATTCCATGTAATGAGGTGTATAGGAATGTTACACAGTGCTGATGCTTTGTTGTTTGTTTCTTTGTTGACAGATCGTGGAAGATAATCAAGGTGGTGACCTTGGCCTCGGTATGTCAGAACAGAGCCAGATGACTAGCTTTCCAACACGAGTGAAGTTGCCGGGTCCCAAAGGAGACAGAGTGTGATACCTTTAGTGTAATGTTGAACATTTGTATGCATGTGCCATGGGAATCCAGGACAAAAATAAGAGCGTGTGACCACTTCAGTTTTTACTTCATAGAGACAAGTGGAACACATTCATACACCATCATACTCATATCACAAAGGATTCGGAAATCAGGGATCAAGAACTTTGCAGATACGCCAAATTTTGTGGTGTTTGCTGTTTCCACTTTTGAACATTTGTCACTTAAGAGCACATAGATACAGAGTCATATATATATACTTATAATGTGTATATAAAGACCGAAATCATTGAGTCAGATGGTTCAGAAAGAGTTGTTGTCTTTTTTAAATCCTTGGAAATGAGGAATGGCAAGGTAAAACAGTTGCACTCAAGGGAGCCTGTACTTTCAGGGATTTTGTAAATGCTGAATGAAGAACATTTTGTTTTTATACCTAATGGGGGACAGAAAAGCAGTAAAACATTTGACATGCCTGTACATTTGGCTTTGACTCACAAAGCACAGAGCAAAGTCAAAAATTGGCAAAAAGGAAAAATTGTATGTAATCAATATGTTTGCTGCAGACAGTGTTTTCTTTTTGCCAGTTTTTGACTTTGCTTTAAGCCTTGCCACAACCCCACAGTTTTGATGTGGTTTTTAATATTTCATCAAAGTACAGAGCAGCTGACCCACTGAAACATGCACAATGAAATTGAAACCTGCCCAGAAAATCATAAAATTATCTGCAATCAAGACCAGAAGATCTTAACATCCATCTTTTCCAGGGCCCACTTTTATTTGACCTCATTTATAGCAATCTGAGGGCTAAAAGCTATCCCAAAGTAAGGTAACGAAAAAACTGTGAAAGCGGCAAAGTTGCCATTATCATTAAGGGATGATGCAGTTCCTATTGTTGGAGAAATTTCCTTTTCAGGGATCCAGGAAAGATCTGCCACATTTTTGTGGCAACACAGTACCTAGCCTCAGAGAAGTTGTTTCAGATTGCATTAGCATGCCTGTGTTCCAGACCTGCGTGACTGCACACACTGCGGTAATCATTTATTGCTCAACAATCATTTATCTGATGTAATTAAAATGAGATCAAACTAGAATCACTCTTTTATTCCACAAGCGAAATTCATGTTTGCAGAGCATTTAAGAACGCATACATGATATACATACATGATATACACATCTTACGTATCATGGGATAATATCATATCAAAAAAAAGCTGCATTGTTAGTTTAGTTATGTCTTTTTTTTACAACCATCTAACAATGAAATCATATTAATATCAAACTAACAGCATAATTATTTCATTTCATTTGTGGGTTACTGATGTTTACATCAATGTTTACTTTGATCCTAGGAGCAAACAAACCGATGTTTCAGCTAAACACCCCTTTGTAATGTCATGGAGAGAAAAAACACATGACCAGAGATGGTTTCAGAATTTTATTTTTGAAAAGTCTGAATTCTTATAGAGAACTGGATAGTCAGGGCCTTGGAAATGTTCAATCAGCTTCATTTCCCAATGTTCTTCTGAGCTTAATACGTTTATGGGGACAAGGACTTGCAAAGTTGAAAATAATGAGTTTTCTGAATGTAGAGACTGGGGGAATAATTTTCACTGACTACGAGAACAAAGGAACAAAAGTTGACATCATTTTTAACACACACTGAAGAGTATTCAGGCTAAACACACATATGCAGCTTGCAGGCTGTATTTGCAGTCATCACTTTGTTTTAAGTTCCTGCTGACTGTGTAATGAGCCAGAGTGTCACTTGGGTGCACATCTCCACTGATTTGCCTAGATCAACGTTTGCCAACCTTTTCTATACCCCACACTCTTGGAAAACTTTTGACATTATTCTGGTACCCCCTACAAAAGTAATATCTGGTTTGAAGCTTTCGAGCACCCCCCGGTTGGGAACCCCTGGCCTAGATTTTTAAAAAAGCAACACTACTGCAGACCAACAGTCACATGTGTGCGCCTGGGTTTAAGGGCATTGAGTGTCTATCTAACTGTTTCAGTACGACAGACTACTTAATGCTGCAAGAGAGCAGGAGCTAAGGTAGTTTGATATCTGCCTGGAAGAGAGTACTAGAGGTCATCCTGTTTCATATTTGTTTGAGAATATTGTACTGTCAAAGGTCATGGAACCATTTTTGGGTGTTGGTAATTGTACTGCATAGTGCATGATAAGAGAGGATGAGGGCAAAGTAGACTGAGTACAGACTAGTGACAAGACCTCTTTTTTTTTTGTTTTGTAGTAAACTGATGGACTCGTAAATGTTGTACATATTGTTTTTGCTTGTTCATTTTGTGAGAATTTGAATGCCAGGAGTTTTGGCATCAAGGGATGGGAATCCTCAGCAAATTTCCTGATTTCCAGATGCAAAAAAAATAATTTTTTTTCCTCTTACGTGGAAAATGTCTGAACCATGGGTGAAAGTTCGCCGGAAAAATTGGGGCCGTCGGGCCTCATGCCAGAAATCGTCCAGGAAAGCTTCTTGTTATGTGTTTTACACTTCTTGTGTTTGTGGCATTCATCTGCGGGATCTTGTGTGACAGAAAAAATATTGCAGGGAATTTTGAGTTGGCTAACTTTCACCCATGGTCTGAACCTGTATTTGTGTGTTTTGCGGTTGGGGGTGATGTATTATGACAAAAGTGCAGGAAATTTTTCAGTCTGTAGCTCCCATCGTTGGCCATTAGTGTTTTGAGAACATGAACCTTTTAAAACTGATATATATTGTTTACCAGGTGTCATACAGTTTAACAAGGTATTAGAAATTGGATGTTTTATTAACATATCGTCACCGCTGCACAATAATGGTTTATGTCAATACTTATCCCAAAAGGCAACTGATGGTTCATTGCATTCTTGAGCATGAGGGCTATCATTCAATATTATATTTTAAAAAATGCACAAATAGGAAAAAATAATAATCTAATAGAATCATAATGGCAAACTCTAGATGAATGACGGGAAAAGAAACAATTTTTTCTTAATATCTCAAAACTCTCAAAAATGACTTATGCCATTAACTCTTTCCATGTCAAGGCCATTTCCACATGCCAAGGGTTTTTTGCTTGCGAAAAATCAAAGCAAGGGTTAATCAGAAAATTGAGAATTTTACTACCTCAGATCATTGAAACCTAAGTATGTCATGTATCAAATTGGAGGAAAATGGATGAAGAAGCTGAAAAACACATAAAGAAGTGTACGATAGATAGGAATGTGAAGTACAAGCAAAAGGAAGAGCAGAGTTGTGCGAGACAAAACAAACCCTGGAATTGATATTGACGATAGATCATGGGTTGGTTCAAACGCGGTCGGCCATATTGACAATATATCACAGATTGGCATGGAAAGAGTTAAAGTAGAGCAGTGACAATATAATGCATTTAGTTATGTCAGCATGGAAGATTTCTCGGGATATTGGTAATGATGACCATAACTGCACTGTAGAAAATTTAGAATTTTGTACACCTTGTTTTACAATTATGGATATAAATTAGAGAAATGCCACTTTCTATGTTTGCAGGTTTATTCTGCTTTTGTTGTACTTAACGGTAGGCTATGTTATTACAAGACATATTTTCAGTATCGTAATAAATCAGTCATGAAGTTGTATTTTGAAAAGGCCATGTGCTTGGAATGATTCACTGTTGTTATTTCATTGTTTTTCTTCTGTTAAGAGATTTCACCCATGGTTTGAGATTTCAAGTTTGTTCTTGACACAGACCTGCCAGCCCTTCCTTAGTTTATGGGATGGTCCTGATATTTAGGACAAAGGCCAATCCAGTATGTGTGCAAGACATATTCATAAAAGTACATTATGTGATATATGAAATATATTATTAAAGTGTTTTAATTTTGTGTTCTCCTTTCTATAGTAATCACAACTGAGCGACATTTTCAGTTTGCCTTTTGAGGGCATGGGTTCAGGTATCACTTGAGGTATCAAGTTTGCCGGACATGCCAAAAAAGCCAAATTCAAACTCAACCCCCCCCCCCCCCCCCCAAGTCACCTGAGGCGTCCTTTATTGAAGCGTTGTGTAGTTGGCAGGTCTGCGGACATTTTCAAATTCACTGTATCTGTTATATTTATTTATATATTTATTGTATAGTTTTTTGGTGACTTTTCTAATTTGGATTTCATAACAAATGATGCTTTTTCCCACTGCTAATGCACACATTTCCATAAGGGTTATGTCTAGCAATGAGGCTGTGAAAACAGGGAGATTTAGTATATATAATGTCATGTCATCCAAATGAAAACTGTAGTTAGACATATGTTATGAATTTGCATGTTACGTAATGTTAACTTCTCAGTGTTTCATTGGTCTTGTTGAAAGTTCCCCTTGAGGACCAATTGTCACAGGAATTGCCTGTTACTGCTTGCTTTTGCATTGCGCACATTAGCATGTTATGTGTTTGTTTGACTTTGATCTGTTACATAAGTAAAAATCTCATATTGACCCAGTCATTGTCATTTCAGTTGACGCCATCACCTTGTCTGCAGAACTGTCTTCATAAGAACAAATTTTACCTAAGCTTTATGGCAATGAAGGATTACACTGTTTCTACATGTGAGTGATGTGTGCTCATAGGTCTTCTAATTTCCTTCAACTAATTACATGAAATTAGGTTACTTTGCGGTTAACATATGAGATGTTTTTTCATGTGTGTACTTGTATGTAAAATCTGGTTGTGTATAGGTTTGGATTTTAAACATGAATGCGAGGTAATTTATTGTCCTTTCAGTAACAGAGTGTTACATAGCAGTTCACTCCATGGCCACTGATTTCATGTATTTTTAGTTTCTTGAGTCTTGGCCACTCAACAGTTCTTGTTAGCACCGCTTTCCACATGTCTGTCATTACACCTGAACTCAGAAGGTCTTCATAGAACCCTTGCTTCCATGTCACGATGTTGTAGGCAATAGAGAAAAACAAAGCAAGAGTCAATCGATTCAGGAGGTCATTTACTATCTGTGTGTTGCAACTAGATGTGATGAAGAAGAGGCAAAAATGGCATTCTTGAAGCATTCAGTGCTTTCATTCCCCAAAGCAATAGCATCTGAGGATTTCAAAATTTAAACAAAGTAATGGTTCAACTTAAATCAGTGAATTATGATCATTCAGAATGTCTTTATCAAATACTACCTCTCACTTCAGAGCATTGAACAATGAAGGGGTCTGCATGTTAAAAACGTGAAAGTCACATAAGTCTACAGCAAAAAAGTTCATTTTTCTTAAAAGTATATATATATGTGATACACACACACACATATATTTTGCACTTGGTATGTTTTGATTTTGGAAAGGTTTTCAATCGGATTATTCTCAAGTGAATACAGAATGCAACAGACCCAAAACTTCGTGAGGAGCAAGCTGGTTTCAGGAGTAATCGATCAACCACCGACCAGATCGCCACGCTGAGAATTATAGTAGAGCAGTCGCTAGAGTGGAACTCCCAACTGATAGTGAACTTCCTTGACTACGAGAAGGCCTTTGATAGCATCGATAGAGAAACGCTGTGGAGAATATTGAGACATTATGGAATCCCAGAGAAGATGGTGAATCTTATCAAGAGCATGTATGAGGGGACAAGTTGCAGAGTCGTACACGATGGTGAGCTTACTGACAGCTTTGACATCAAAACTGGTGTTAGGCAGGGTTGTTTGCTGTCCCCATTTCTGTTTATTCTGGTGATTGATTGGCTTATGAAAGAAACCACCAATTGAGGAAGAAATGGCATACAATGGACCCCATGGACACAGCTGGACGATCTAGATTTTGCAGATGACTTGGCACTATTGTCGCACACACACGACCAGATGCAAGCAAAGACTACAGCTCTAAACAAAATTTCAGAATCTATTGGATTGAGGATACACCCTGCGAAGTCGAAGGTCCTAAAAATTGTTGCACCCCCAAGCGAACAAGTCAAAGTAGGAGATCAACCACTGGAAGATGTAGAGTCCTTCTGCTATCTTGGTAGTATCATTGACAATAAGGGAGGAACAGAGGCAGAAGTCAAAGCACGAATTGGAAAGGCACAGGCATCTTTCACGTCCTTAAGCAAGATTTGGAGAACCAAGGATATATCTCTAAAAACAAAGCTGAGGATATTCAACTCGAACGTGAAGTCAGTCCTGTTGTATGGATGTGAGACTTGGAATGCGTCCCAGGCCTGCATAAAGAGAATCCAAGTTTTCATCAACAGATGTTTGAGGAAGCTACTTAAGATCAGATGGACAGACAAGGTCAGCAATGAAATTGTTTGGAAAAGAACAAGACAGAGCCCAGTCAGAGAGGAAATTGGTAGGAGGCGATGGAGATGGATCGGCCACACTCTCAGGAGGCCAGGAAACAGCGTCGCGAAGAAGGTATTGGATTGGAATCCCCAGGGCAAGAGATCAAGAGGAAGGCCGCGCGGAACGTGGAGAAGAGCCAGAGAAAATGATGTGCAACGAAGCGGAAAGACTTGGAATAATGTAAAGAGGCTGGCCCATGATGGAAAGTGTTTGTTGGTGGCCTATACCCTGATCCAGGGTGAGAAAGGCAATGATGATGATGATGTTTTGATTTTGGCTCTTAAAATATTCTTCGATAGAGGGAACTTGTTGAAAATTGTTGGTTTCATTTGTTATTGAAAAAAAAAACAAAAAAAACTACAGGATACAGAGTGTCCACTGCATGTCGCAATGACTCTTTCATTTTTTTGTAGTAAACGAGGGTGAATCTCAACAGTGTCTTGAATGAAAGAAAATCATTGAGAATTATTCAAGGTCTAAATGTTTATTTGATTCACTCCTTTCAGTGCGAAGTCAACAGTGGCTGCTAATTTCATGGATTTGTTCCTCAAATTTGCAGACTGGAAAATTTATTTGGAGATTTAGTGTATGTAGAGCATTTTTTTTTTTTTTAAATGTTCGCCAGGGTATTGTTAATTCTACAGCAAGTTCAGAAAACAGCGTACTGTTAACCATGTATCAACAAGTGTAGGGACACAGGGAATGAGGAAGAAAAATCAGTGACATTCGAGAGAACAAATACATGAATTTGTTACCAGTGATAATTGACATATTTAGTACGTCTTTTGTCCTTATTGTCATCTTTCAGCGCTCAGACATCAGTCATGTCCCCACTGTTATCCAGATTATAATATGGTAACCACAGTGTTACTTAATTTGTGGGAATGATATTGATAGGTGATTTATAGAAATATATTGTGTCTATATATATATATTGCTTTGATGTGATCTGGAGGACATTACATTATTTAACAGTAACACCAAACCAAACATCATTCATTGTGAAATTGAAAATGAATGTGCAGCGCAACAAGAGGAGATGGAGAGAGAGATGGGCAGTACAGGACATTTTACAAATTCTCGAACTGTCATTAAACAGTCACCAATATTGTCGTGTTATCATAGACTGTGAGATGAATCACCACGTTACCAATAATATCTCTCTTTATTTTGTAATCTGATGATGTTTGGACATATGGCGACCTTAGTTCTTGTTTGTTCTATTTCTGTTTTCTGAAAACCTGAAGATCTTCAAGTGTGCAGAAGAAGTATAACAAGTGCACACTGATGCTTGCTTAAGTTGTGTTGTGGCATTTATCAAGCTGTTTCACAGTTCCAACTTTTGCTGACTCCTTATCATAATACTTATGCCATAAAAGCTTAATGTTGAATTTCAAAGGTGTGCAAAAAGTGTAGTTGGAACATGCAAGAACTAGGGTCGCGATATGAGATTGTGTTGGGTCATTTTTAAACAAAAGATCTATATGATCATGTAATAAAAACTGATAGTGAAAGTAAAGTGCAATACATGAGGTTGTATGTGAGACACCGGCACAGAATCCTCGTATGTCACAGCCACCCAGGTTGTGAAGAACTAGGAAATTAAAGGTTAGGGTGAAAATTTGCCATCCTGTTAAGAAAAAGAATAGCAGACATAATAATCTAAATTGGAAAAAAATTGGAAACTCGATATTTTGAGCCCCGACCATTATTTTGCTTGGTTTTTAGAACTTGCATGTTTGGGGTTATGTAAATTAGCAAAAATTGGAAGCTTGATTTTTTTTGTGCCTCAACCATCATATTATGTGACTTTTAGCATTTGTTTGGCAGAGACATTTTATCGATTTTGTGCTGTCGCCTCACATATTTGTTTTACTCTAGAAAAAAAAGGAAGCAATGAAATACAGAGAACTTGTGCAATTTGAGTTTCCTAAGTGTGTTCACATTTCCTACTTCTTCACCTGTAGCATTGATACCACCCACTGTATCATTCATTTCCTCTGGAGGAGCCTCATATATTTGTTTTTGCAGTAGGAAAAAAGGAAGTAATGAAATATAGAGGACTGATGAGTCTTCTAAGTAAGTTTACATTTCTTACTTTTTCATCTGTAAAGGTGATACCACTCACTGTATCAATCATCTCCAATGGAGAACATTTCAGCTTCTTATGGAAATGGATATTTAATATTCTTAAATGATCCAAACTTTATTATCTTAACCTCGCTAGTCAAGCAACTGGTCAAATGACGTTATGACAGAAAAGACTGGACCATGATGATCAAACGAAATGAAAATTTACCTCATGTGGATCAGGGTGGATTACAATCATGCTTGTCAATCTCTCTGTATTGTCATTTGCTCTATGCCTTCAGTAATGGTATGTCATTTCACGCTTATGGTTGCTGAAGCTTTATATCGGAATTTTCCCTTTGTTGCAGAGGTATTTGGGAATTTTCAAAAAAAGTGGTGTTCCTGTGTGAAAAGTGTCATTTCCTAACCAGTGGCTCTAGAATTTTGAAACTTTTAAGCTTGGTTTTTCTAAATGGATTAGGTATGCAGACATAAAATCAAGAATTGAATCAATGCCTAGGTCAGAATTGTTTTTTCACTCGGCCTTGCCCAATTCATTTAGAACAAGAAAGAGGGGAAAGAATGTCATCACCGTCCACTAAAAGTGTAGTAATCAGATTTGGCTACTTTTCAGAAGCAAAATACTGTTTTATTTTAGCGCAATCGGTCTATTGTGATAAATTTGTGAAAGATTGTAATTTAGTTATTTTTCAGCTTAGGGCTCTTCAACCAAGATCATTCGGTGTGGCTCTGAACGTAGTTGAATATGAAAATCGATTTTTCTAATTTTTGAGTTACTGCAGTTTTAGGGGTAAGCCAGACCAAGGCTGGCATAGGCCCCACACTGGTGGCTTGCCACCTAATTATTATGCATCACACTAAAACACTACTCACTGACCATACCGCCATGGTGTGGACGAGTGTTTTAGTGTGATGTATAATAATTAGGTGGCGAGCCACCAAGCTGGGGCAAACGCCAGCCTTGGTCCGGCTTACCCCTTAGGGAAGAGTGACGATATCAGAATTATGTTTTCACTCTGCTTTGCTGAATTCGTTTAGAACAAGAAAGAGGGCAAAGAATTTATAATTTGTTAGTTATGCTTCTTATACTACATGTATATGCTTTTGTCAGAAATTTATGTGGTTTGTTTGTTGTCTGAATGTGTACTAAATGTATTCATGAACTTTCTGATATGAAAACTAGCAGTCAGTTTCTTCAGCAGAGATGCTGTGCTGGCTAATGAGAAATGTACCGGTTGTTTGTCATTCTGTAGAGCCTGAAAGAGTTCTGTGTTTGCATTGGCTTTCTCTGCTATAGGCAGAATATTGATACATGTGATACGCATCAACAGTGTATGTACAGAAATTCTAATATATATATATACTTTTTTTTTTGTTTGCTCTTGTGTATAATGATATTTTGCATGTGTTTTTGCATAGTCTTGATTCACTGATTGTTCATTGGCATACGTCATAACCACTTTTTTTATTGATATTTTTTTTCCTGTCATTTTGACATTCTATCTCATATGTACTTAGAGAGGCAAAAATGAGTGATTTATCTGTTAGCTTATAATAACAGCAGGGGGGTGATTTTGAAAGGACACTAATATTGAGAAAATGTTTGTGAGTTGATTGGAGTCATTCAAAACCTGTAAAATGCTTGAATAAGTCCTGTTCCATTCCTTGAGTCTAGGAGCAGGGGGAATTGTACTCATTGTGGCTTCAAACAGACTCCCAACCAAATGGTTATCTTTCTTGATTTGTGTGGTATGGAAAGTTGTGTTTGTGAGGAAAAATACATGATTTTTGTCATCTCAATTTTGTGCAGTTGTGACATTATTTGTGTTTTATATGCATATGAATTTTTCTATCAAGTTCGGTCATTGGTGCCAATTTTTCATTTTAGAGTGATTGGCTTAAGACAACTGAAACAATGAAAAATAATGTTTCAAACAGTTCATTTTAAACTGTCAGACTATTGGGTCATGGATTGGTTCTTGATGGACCACAGCAGTCATGGAGTTTTGTTGGCACAAGACTCACAAAGTAAGGAAAAGTATGAAAGAATGTCGTTTTGCAAATACAGGTATTACATTCTGTGTAGAAATTGTTTCAAATCGCCTCGCTAGAATGACAAGGTTCCGTCTTTTTGGCTGAACTGAGTTAAATACTGCACACTACGTCTACAGGTCTTCACCATTGTGTGTCAAAGTATCAAGTGGATTCAGTGTGTAATTTATCAGTATTACTGAAAAGGAAAAAAAAAGGTGTATCTCTAAGAGCTATGAACACATGAAACTTCAATCATCAGTTTTTCAAAAGTTGACAGATGGGAGTTAAAATCTTGTCTTTCTAATGGGATGAAAGGTTCATTTCGTTCTTCTTACCCTGTGGAGCATTAGTTGCAGAATAGGGTTTCATATGGGATAGACCTTGTCTTTATTTGGGTGATCAAAGACTCTTTTTGAGCAGTTTATTTGGCCCTTCTGTGTGGCAGTTTGTATCATTCAGTGCTTATATTTAAGACATTTTGATAGTCATTTATATACAGGGAAGTGAATTCTTATATCAGAACTTGTTTGGGGGGAAAAAGGGTGTCTTTTTTTATTGTTTATTTGGGAGTTTCTTTGAATAATGAAATGTGGCTTTAAAGCATTTTATAGTTTAGTATGTTATAACATAAAATTGGTCATTTTTTATATGTCTCACAGGAATGACACAAGTGTCAGTGTATCTGGGTGACCAGTGATCAAAATCACTTGGAGAATATTTATTTTATATTCAATTGATATTTATAAATTCACTGAGTTTATGAATTTATTGCTTGCCACACTGAATTCAAAGTAATCTCACTTGGGATGATGGAATTTGATGTGATTCACGATACACAGAATATATGAATATAATCATAATGTATGAAACATTGCCTTATATTATACTTTCATAGTCATACTTGTAATTCAGGGGTGGGCAACCTTTTTGCTCCTGTCAGCCAGATTGCATTTTACTGAGTGGACAATGGGCCAAGTAAATGACGTCACAAAAACTTTAAAAAAAAACTCTGTTGAAATATATCAAGTTATTGCCTTAAAAATGCTCGCCAGAAAATAACAGTTATGTTTTTATGCTTAATTAAGAATGCCAACTAGTAATCAGAGAGCTTAATTTGGTAGCAATTTAGTTCAGTAAAGGCATGTTGTGAATCTATTAAAAACACTGAATGAGCATGCTGTCTCAATACATGTAGTTGCTCGCTTGCCAGCCAAAATCCCTTCGGGGGCCGGATCTGGCCCACAGGCCTTAGTGTGCTGACCCCTGTTCTGATACCTGTGTGCTTCTCTCCTCCCCTCTTCATAATGAATAACAATAGTGCAGTGAGCCAGAATAACTGCCATCCTTTCAGACAGTAATGGATTAACTCTTTCCCTACGGGCCAGCATTCCACATCTGGACGGAGCATTTCTTGGGGTTATATGCCATCCTGTACGCCGCATTTGTAAACAAAGATTGTCTTACTACACAACAGCTATCCAAACTATACACTTACCGCACACATGGTATCGCTGACAGGCTAGGACAATGGAAGCTTTACCAAGAATTCCATTTTTAAGGTTCAACGTCATGGGATGTTAAAATTTTCCATTAGAGTAATCAAGGAATACCTTTACAACATTAAAACGCAGGCTGCGTTCTACCGTCTGCTGCTAGGGAAGTGCAGGACGCAGTGTGAGTTTTTCCGTAGAGAAAGAGTTAATAAAAGAATGGAAAGGCATCCAGTTGGGACTACCATTACCTCATAACACAACACTGAGCTTGAGAGGACCATACCAAATCATTTTTGTACTAAGTACATAAGATGAAGTAAGATAATTCTAACTTTATTATCTCACGAGGGAAATGCACCTCCTAGAACAGAACACATTTATGATGCACCGATCCAATGCATAAACATCTCATAGAAACAGAACCCAAGATTTCCTCACGTGTAAACGGAATAATTGGTAACCGTGACTAAATTTTGGAAAAATCTAATGTTGGTGTTGATGTGTAAGAAAATCAGCAGACATTATTTCCTTGCTAATATTTCAAAGCTCCTCGGTTGATTTACCCACCTTTTTTTTTAAAATCACAGTATACTGAAGGCTTTGTTTTTTCTCACTTACGTCTAAATTTGACAAAAACTTTATGCTTGCTGTAAAGAGATCCAGTTATCATTTTATCTAAATTTTGACTTCCGGGCTTGTTCACAGACAAATTTAACTGAGGATTTCCCACCCAGTGTACTTGGCAATTTTGTAAATCACGAATGCTGTTTGTGCGTTATATTTAAGTAGGCCTATCTTTTATGTTGTTGTCAGTGCCCCAATAAGAGCTTTAGAGGCCCTAAGCACTTAAAATATTTTGTACCCCCCCCATGTACTATATTAAGAAATTCAAAATATAAACGAAAATAAATCATGAAATAAATGTTAACTTTTTCATTTATTGTGGGGTGGACGTGTGTGTGTGGGGGGGGGGGGGGGGAGGTTGTGGAGCCAGGTTCAGCTGCGCCACGTGCAGTTTTGCACCATAAGGTCCATAGTAAATCTGGCTGTGAAAAATTTCTCTGGTGCCCCCTTTTCCTCAATGCCCTAAGCATGTGCTTATTTTGTGTAATGGTTAATCCAGCCCTGATTGTTATGGGAATTTTGATATCATCTTCTTTCCGATATTTCAGTTTGCATGTATTACTTAATTTGTGTGTATTTTTCCTTTAATTGTTTAAGCTTTTGCAGTTTGTCTGACTGTCAACAGAGATATTATTTATTGTTCACCATTTTCAATATAGGTGTTTTATGCCACTATACGGACATGATTCATTCACAAATATGTTATAAACCAGTGCACTGTCGTTATTATGGGAGTTGTAACTTACTTTTATATATGTTCTGATTGTGTACATACCGGCTTAAGAGACATTGGGATTCAAGGATTCACTGTCCTGATGACTATGGATTGGAATTTATTTCATTCTAAGAAAACTGACTGTTCCTGTTGCCGTAAATGTGTGTAGACTTGAACTGTTCTGTTAGTATATAAACACTGAAGTATGTACAAGTTCTTGGCTGTGCTTTTCTCTATATTTCACTGGCCTTGGCATTTAGCTTTGTGGTGGGTTTTGCATGTAATTACTTCTGACAGGTATGCTATCATTTATCATGATTCTCAATTGTTTAGATTGTTTTTGTTGATTCTTACACTATATTATTACATTATAGAAGTCCTTATTGGTAAGAAAAGAAGTTTGAGGAAAATGGCTTGCGACGTAAATTTCATTTTTGATAGACACGACCAGTGTAGCTTAAAGGCTTTGAGGAATATGATTTACTGTGTTTCATAGATTAACCCTTTGAACACTATTGCCCTGTACACCGGCCAAATTCTACGGCGATATATACACTATTGACCTGTACAACGGTCAGAAGGGTGACACCACATATTTGTGCTGTTACATCATCAAAAGTTGCGTTTGGCCACCATTTTTATTCCCAGTTGTAAACAAAGAGAAACTAGAAGCCGGCGCATAGTTTGGAGAGGTTTCTTGTGAAATTTTCGTGATGAATGCACAGAATGCAAAGTTTTTTTTATGTATCAAACGGGGCTCAACATGCTGGATCGACTGGCATACCAAGCCCAATACTGGAGATAAAAGATAAGAAAAACATTCTGTAATACTCACATTCGCTCCATAACCATCAATGTTGTGTTTGTTGTCTTTTTCCATCATTATATTACTATAAATATATGAAAATGGCATTTTTGGGCTGGGGGACCAAGGACAGGGGGACCAGTGTTCAAAGGGTTAAAAGTGACGAATTTCATAATAGAAGTATGTGTAGTGCTTAAATTTTAAGAAAATTAGTAATGGGTTTATTTACATGTATTTCTTTTCTTTTCCATATTGTGCTTGACATTGATTTAGTGCTCAAAGATTTTCTGGTGGAAGAACTGTTGGAAGTTTAATGTGCAGGCTTTAAAGGGTACCATTTTTATTTTGTTATTAGTAGTAATTACTTTTTTGCATCTGTCATTTACACAATGCCAGAAGATTTTGGAGACTTATTATGGTGGTCACCATTTCTTAACATGCTCTTGTTGTACCTGTATCAGCTTATATTATACATGTAATCAGATTTTAAGAGCGCTGCCGGTTGATACAAGGGTCGCTAATTGTGGAGAAAAGGACACTTTTTATGCATCTGCTTTTTTTTTTTTTTTTTTTTAAAGTTTGTTTCACATCCTTAAAACCTGAAAGTATTTCAGGAAATGTATTTTTCATTACTGGGATAGGGAAAGTACGAGTGTTTGAGTGATAGATTAACCTTTCTGTTTTCGTTTTTGTTGTTAAAAGTTCCTGTCTGTCGGTCTCTGTATCTTTCTTTCTCTCTTCCCCACCCCTTTCCACCTCACCCATCATCGTTTACATAATTATGGTTTGTTACTCTAAAGAAGGGCTGTGTAAACAATAATAACTTCTGTCATCTCCACACCAGGTATCGTCATTAGATACTTGAAGTCCTTTTTTTTGTGTTTTCTTAAATCCGTCTTATTTGGGGGGGGGGGGGGGGGGTAGGAGAGAGAAGGAATCGCCATCTCAGTGTTCATTGTTCCAAGGATGTTTCAAACCAGTACAACGTACTCCAGACTTTCACAGAATTGTGATTTTTGAGCAATAGTTTAGCGTGGACATTTGGGGCTTGTTTGATTTTGGAAGACTACCACTACCAGTTTAGAGATTAACCTAGCCTTTCGGGAAATGGGAACATAAATTATTCTCCGGAGCAACGACTGATTTTGGTTGGTGGAAATGGTAGAAAAGGAACAATAGAGTTTACAGACTCATTCATCGAGCATAATTTGTGGTCTCGGGGTCAAACTGAAGTCATCTCTTAATCAATACAATACATGTATAATATACCTGTCACATTGACCTTGTAGTAGAGTATTAGCGGTGAATTGGAAGTATGTGAGCACTGAATCATGTATCACAAATAACAGCCGCAGAGCATAATTTGTGGTCTTAAGATCAGAGTGAAGTTACCTGTTAATCAATACAGTATATAATGTACCTGTGACACTGACCTAGAGTAATTCATGGTCAACTAGAGTATGTCAATGTCAGTACGGAATCATTTAATACAAATAACATTAACAGCTGCAGAGCATAATCAGAAAATCAAAACACCTTGCATGATATTGTCCTTTTTCTTGTGCTTCTGTTGTCACTGACCACTGTCCATTCCAGATACTGACCATTCGTAGTATATTTTAAACTAAAACTTGTGGTTGGGCCCACTTTTCATTCCGCTGCCCATGAATTTGCAGCGTTTTGTTCACAATTGTTTGTCCCCATCTTTTTTCTTTAATGCTTATCACTTATTCAACCGAGCAGTTGGTTTACACACGATACACTCTTCACATACCAGTAATTGTTAATGTGTCTGGTGTCTTCTTTTCAAGTGAGTGATTATTCTCCACGTCCCCAACCTGCTTATCCCAGCCGTCACCACATTACGTTAATGATATCTGACCTGTATTAATTGCTGATTCTTTTTTCCTTGTTTGTCTCAAGGAGCCTTCACTTATCTATCTATGTATACCTAGCTACCAACCAACCAACCTCTGTATCTGCATCTTATTCAGCTCACTGCATCAAGTTGTCGACCCACATAATAAATCCAGTTATCTATCACTGATAGAGCAGTCTTGACGCATGGGCACACTGGAGAGTTTCCCAGGGGCCCCAGGTGTATAGGGGGCCCCATGCATGCAAATTTACATTGGTTTTTGAAATGGGGGCTGGGGACGCAGCCTATTACATGTACATGTATGTATTTTGCTCGGGGGCCCATACGAATGTTTAAGACGGCTCTTCTGATAGTATCGGGCCAAATAAACTCACTAGCTCATACATCTGCTGCTGTCAAAACTGGGTCCATCGGTTCAATACATAATCATCGCCTGTTGTTATGATTTCAGTCCATAATCTTTATCAATCTCCACTTTCACCAAGCCTCCCATCCACCAAGTGGCACTGCCCGCTGCTGTGTTTAGACAAAATCATTGGGCTCCCATTGTCCAATTGCTCTTGAGGCCAAAGAGATCTTCACTGAATGAAAGCCCGTGCATGTATATTCTTTTATCTTAAAAAATCTTTAAGTTTTTGGTTTTCTTTAAAATTTTATTTTAGTACTACTGGACCAGTGGCTGTTCCCAGCCACAGTATTTAGAAGTGTATAATTATTTAGACACTTTGGCCACGCGGGATTTTGTCTGCCCAGTGATTATAATATTACGTGTATTTTCTTAACTTTTTTTCTTTTAAATTAGGGTAATGGTTACAGACAGATTTGGCAGCGCTTTCGTTGATCAAATGACCATAACTTATTTACGTTTCTGAAATATGCACCACACACAAAAATATTTGCATGTCCTTATTACATGGGCGCAAGTAGACATTCCTGATTGAAAACAACAATAGCAACAACAAAAAAGTAGTAAAGAATACTGTGTTGGAACAGTGTATGTTGTTTGTCGTTATACATCAGCTCTAAATTTTACAATGTACATGTATTATAAGTTTGTGCTGCTAGAGTCCGTGTGAGGAATTGGATTAGAATAGGAAGAATCAGCCTGTATTGTATAATGCTACTGGTGTCGTGTTCTATGTTTGCAAAAGCATGATTGTGTTTATCACTTAACCCACTGTGGTGAAAATGAAATATCACCCAAGCTGTTTTAGACGTGGATAAATACAATGTCCATGTGTTATATTTTGAGGGCAAGGCGAGCTCACAGTTGTTGTTGTTTTTTTTCTTTTTTCTTGATGTTTTTTGCATGATTTTAGATTAATTAACGCCAACGCCAGTTCAACTTCTGTAATTGAAAAGCTGGAAATAACAGCCATGTTTGTATTGGATATTATTATGTAATGAAATAATTTCAATTTCATTGGTCCCTTTTTGAAATTATGAAATATATTACTTTTTAATTCTGCACTTGATGTTACTTTCAGAATATTTCGATTTTTTCCCTTCTTTTTTATGCCTGTGATTGTTATTATAAATGTATAGTATTTTTTTTCTTCTTTTGGCAATGTTTATGTTATTTAATGTATGTATGAAAAAAAATAAATGCCACTGCTTAAATTTACACCTTTGTTATGTATTCATTTCTTGTAATCTGGATGTCACAAGAATGTCTCAGTGGAGAACAATATGAATGAATGATTGTAGCATCTGCGGGCTACCCCTTGCCCTCCCCCGGTTTTGTTGTTGTGCTGGTGGCTGAGCATGTGTCCACTACTTTTTTCATTTTATTGTTGACTGTACTCCGTGACCTGACCTTCTTTTCTAGTGAGTAGTTTTTTTCCTCGCCCGCTTGTTGTCAGGTGTTTTGACTCGTTCAGTAAATATTAGTATGTTCCCGAACATTCGATAACACTGTGGATAAGGATGTTTACGCCAGATTTGGCCTTGAGTGATGTAACCTGATAACGTATTGATGCGTGATTGGTTAGTTTGTGCGAGGGCAAAGGTAACGTTTATTTCGAGAACTTTCTATAGAAATGTTTATATATATAGACCTGTGTGAGTGGTTGGGGGGTGAGTAAGTGAGTTTCCTTTTGTGTGGCGTAGATATTTAGTTTCGCTGTTGTCTTCCTAGTAATTTATTGTTCACTATACAGTTATTAAACTTTAGTATTATTTAATCTATCGTCGGATCTCGTGTTTATTTATTTTACAGCTGTAATAGTTTCGTTTTCTAAAGGGTTGTAGTTAGATCAACTAACTCCCCCCTACTATAACGTGCTAGAACAACCTCAGCTGTTACATATCGGGGGCTCGTCCGGGATCCGACCATATTCGAGCGGACCAGATCAAAATTACTAGATTTATTTACATAGTTTATTGTAGAATATCATCGACAAGCTATCTACAACATGTCGGAGGTTATTGGAAGGCTTAGCCAGGAAGCGGACGCTATGGAGCTCACTGGGCAGGAGAGACGGGACTACCTCCGTGAAGGCCTAGAAAGAGAAAGACAGCTGGAGGCTGAACGACAGGCTCGGGAGAAGGAGGCTGAACGACAGGAGAAGGAGGCTGAACGACAGCTGGAAAGGGAAAAGATGAACCACGAGTTGGAGATAGAGAGGATGCGCCAGCAACGTGGAGGCAACGACTCAGCGCAGAAGACCGACGACCACGCCAGTTCCAAGAGACCCAAGCTACCTGCATTTCAGGACAAGAAGGACGATCTGGATAGCTGGTTGCTGCGGTTTGAGAGGTTTGCCGAGACAGCTGAATGGCCCAGATCCACCTGGACGACATCACTGTCTGCCCTGCTGACCGGGAGAGCTTTGGAGTGCTTCTGCAGACTACCGATCGACGAAGCCAAGGACTACGACAAAGTCAAGGAAGCGTTGCAGAAGAGGTACAACCTGTCAGAGGACGGATACAGACTCATGTTCAGACAAGGTAAGCCTGAAGATGGAGAAGATGTTGGAATGTTTTTGACCAGGATCAAGACCTATTTAGAGAGGTGGATAAAGCTGTCGAAGACGGAGGAGACCTACGAAGGAGTGAGAGATCTGTTCGTCAGAGAGCAATTCATGGATGCCTGCCCACCAGACCTTGCAACCCATGTGAGGGAGAGGAAACCAAAGACGCTACAGGACATCGCAGATTCAGCGGAGGCGTACCTGGTAGCGAGGAACCGGACGCTCAGCGGGAGCGCCAGAATGCAGAGCCGGCCAGTGCGACAGAGGCCCAACGGAGACAGAAGCCCACAGGTCTGCCATAGGTGCCAGAGGCCGGGACACAAGGCGACGGAGTGTCGTGCAAAGTTAAACGACAAAGGTGAGTTGAAATGTTACCTTTGTGGAAAGCCAGGCCACGTTCGGAGGATGTGTCCAGCCCAGAAGGATATGGAACGAGGCAAGCCGAACAAGGCGGCGGCGGCCGTAGTGATAGCGGCGGACGAGTCGTCAAGACAAGATGTGACGACGGCTGACACCAGCATCAACGTTCAAGCGGTAATGAAGGACGGGAAGCTACAGTTAGCGGTGCCTGTTACGTGCGGAGGATGCAGTGACGGAAGGACCGTGGAGAAACTGAAGTTACCAGTGATGAAGGGCTTGATTGGAAATCGAGCGGTAGATGTCCTAAGAGATACCGGCTGTGAAGGTGTAGTGGTGCGGCGAGCACTGGTGGACGACGGACAGCTCACCGGTGGGAAGAAACTTATCGCGAGGATCGATAACTCCTTGCTAGCGGCGGAGGAAGCCGTTATCGACGTGAAGACGCCTTACCTGACGGGCAAAGTGACGGCGCTGTGTCTCCCGGAGACCATCTGCGACCTAGTAGTCGGGAAGGTGGACGGAGCGAAGGACCCGTACGACCCTGATACTGAGGTGATGGTAGGAGCGGTGACCACGAGGGCCCAGGAGAAGAGGAAGGACCGGTCTACGTCGCTGAAGGTGCCGAGGGCAGAACGGCACGCGGGAGTGGATAGAGAGGAACTTATCCGACTCCAAGAAGAAGACGAAGTCATAAGGAAGTTAGAGCAGAAGAAGATCCCAACTAATAGAGGCAATAAATCTGTTCATTTTGAGAAACATGGAGGAGTACTGTACCGGATCTACAAGGACCTGAGACAGGCGACGGTTATAAGGCAAGTGGTACTACCCGAGAAACTGAGAGAGTATGTACTGAGTGTAGCCCACGACTCGATCGTCGGAGGACACCTCGGCGTGAAGAAAACCAAAGACAGAGTTATGAGCAATTTTTATTGGCCTGGAATTGAAGGTGACGTCGCGAGATACTGCCGCTCATGTGACATATGCCAGAGGACAGTGAACAAAGGAGCGACACCAAAGGTGCACCTGCAGAGTATGCCAGTAGTGGACGTACCATTTAGGCGAGTGGCCGTGGACTTAGTAGGACCTATCGACCCCCCAAGTGAAGGTGGACATCGGTATATCCTGGTGTACATAGACTACGCTACTCGTTACCCCGAAGCCACACCCTTGAAGAAGATCGACGCAGAAACGGTAGCAGAAGCCTTAGTGAACATCTACAGCCGTTTGGGTGTGCCCGAAGAGATCTTGTCGGACCAAGGGACCCAGTTTATGTCAGATGTCATGAAGGAAACGAATAGACTACTGGGAATTCGACAGTCGACCACTACAGTCTACCACCCTATGTGCAACGGGTTGGTGGAGCGATTCAACGGCACGCTGAAGAAAACATTGAGACGACTGTGCGCAGAGCAACACAAGCAGTGGCACAGATACATCAACCCGCTGCTCTTCGCATATCGTGAAGTTCCCCAAGAGTCGACCAAGTTTGCCCCATTCGAGTTGCTGTATGGGAGAACTGTGAGAGGACCAATGCACATCTTACGACAACTATGGACCAAGGACGTAGAGGAGCCGGAAACGAAGACCAGTCACCAGTACGTCATGGAACTACGTGAGAGGCTGGAGGACACATGGAAGTTAGCGACGGAAGAACTCTCCAAGGCTCAAGGTAGACAGAAGACCTACTACGACCGGAAGGCGCGAGAGAGGAAGTTCCGCCCCGGAGATGAAGTGTTGGTGCTACTGCCGACGAACACTAACAAGCTCCTAGTCCAATGGAAGGGACCATATAAGGTAGTCTCAGTTGTCGGTGTTAACGACTATAGAGTCAAGATGGGTGCAAAAGAAAAGACCTTGCACGCCAACCTCCTCAAGAGATACATTCCAAGGACGTCAAAAGCAGCAGCAGTGGCAATGGAACCGAGACCTATTGTGACCGAGATGTGTGGGATGGACAACAGTAGGAGAGATACCACGCCTGAACATGTCAACGCCATAAAGGACGGCGGCGGTGATAGTGCTGAGACTGTACTGGCAGAGGACGACATGATGGACAAGAGTCAACCCGTGGAGTCAGCTGGCATGACAGTCATCGAGGACTGCGACCTGGAAGGTGACAACGGTGGAACGACGGAGGACCTTGCCGACCTAGGAAGCTGGGACCAGAATGAAGGCTACAGAGATGTCCAGTATGGAACGCAACTGACGTCGGAACAACGTCAAGAACTCTGCGATGTGGTGAAGGATCACCAACACGTCTTCACCAATCTCCCTGGATGCTGTCAGTTGGGTGAACATCGCATCGACCTGACGACAGAAGTACCAGTTCGTCAACGACCATACCCGGTGCCCTACGCTATGCGCGACTCATTGAAGGAGGAGCTTACCACCATGGGACGGCTGGGCATCATTCGAAGGAGCTCATCAGCTTATGCTTCACCTGTTGTTGTCGTCAAGAAGAAGGACGGATCCAACCGAGTCTGCATCGACTACAGGAGGTTAAACAAGATCACAGTATTCGACCCTCATCCGACAGCAGCGCCATCAGAAGTGTTTCAGAGTCTCTCGAGAGGAAAATTATTCTCTCGGATTGACCTGAGCAAGGGATACTGGCAAGTGAAAGTTCGAGAGCAAGACATTCCCAAGACGGCGTTCGTCACCATGGGCGAACACTATGAATTCATTCGGATGCCTTTTGGGATGATGAACTCAGGAGCCACACTGAACAGGATCGTAAAGCCATTGATCCGTGGAATGAACAATGTGACAGCATATGTGGACGACCTGCTGATTCATACAGAGACATTCGACGAGCATGTGAAGACTCTCAAGGACTTACTGCAGAGGATGGACCAAGCTGGATTAACTGCAAGACCATCGAAGTGTCTGATTGGAACGTCTGAAGTAGACTTTGTTGGACACTTAGTGGGAGAAGGTATGATTGGCCTGTTAGAAGAGAATGTATGTAAGGTACGAGACGCACCCAGACCCACCACTAAGAAGGAAGTGAAAGCATTCTTAGGATTAGTGGGATATTACCATGAATTTATTCCTAACTTTTCAGCGATTGCATCACCATTGTCTGATTTACTTAGAAAGGGTCAGCCCAATATAGTTCAGTGGGATGAAACGCAGGAGAAAGCGTACACCTCTTTGAAGAATGTCATTATCTCCAAACCCGTGTTATGTTTGCCAGATTTTTCCAAAGAGTTTGTCTTAGCAACTGATGCATCAGATCGCGGATTAGGCGCTGGTCTTATGCAGGAACACGAGGGAAAGTTGTACCCTGTGGCATATGCTAGTCGTAAGCTATTGCCTCGTGAGACAAAATATTCGGTCTCAGAGCGCGAATGTTTAGCTATTGTTTGGGCTGTAAAAAAGTTTACTTTGTATTTGTATGGAAAGGAGTTTGTGCTCCAAACTGACCATCGGTCATTAGAGTTTTTGAACTCTGCCAAGTTTGACAGTCCAAAGTTATTACGATGGAGTTTATTTTTACAGTCTTATCGATTCAGGATTCACTACGTAAAAGGCAGAGAAAATGTCTGTGCCGATTTCCTGAGCAGGGTATTTTAAAGTAGTACACTATCAGTGAAATGCATTGTAACCCATACTTTTGCCTACTAGATGAATTTCTAGGACGGCAGTATTGTACTGTAATTGGGGACATAGTTCATCTGTGACTGAATATTGAATTGATGGCTGATAGAGAGTCATGATGTGTTAGTCACATTTTGATTTTATGCTATGTCATATTAGTTACCAATGGAACTTGGTGTAATTTTTGGAAAATGTAACCCAAATGGGGACTGCGAGCAAGCAGTGTTTGTGTTATATTGCAATGTTGTAACTTGTTTTGACCTAATATGATGAAGAAAGACCCTAATCGGTGGTCGGTATGTATTGGTATTTTTGCCATTGTACGTATGAATTATACATTTTGGAGATAACTATGTTATATACAAGTTATATGCTATGATTCGTGCACGAAGCATTGTGTAACGATGGGCCATCGTTTCACCTTATATGATTTGTAATAATATCATTGACCATTGTTTCACCACAGTGGTGGCGTTGTGTTATTTTGACTAGTAGGCCTACTGTTTACTATTGGGAAGCAATGACGGTATTGTATTAGTTATGGTATTAGTGATGCAAAGTACACTGCATTGTATTGTATTTGTGATGACATTCGGCAAGACACTGAAATTGTTATTAATTGTAATAGAATTAGCAACTACCTTTGTGAGATTGGGAGTGCTATAAGATTATTTCACGATAGTGCAGACGCTGTATAATGTTTTGGAGTTGAAAGATATTCAACTTAAATTGGGGAGTTGTGTAGCATCTGCGGGCTACCCCTTGCCCTCCCCCGGTTTTGTTGTTGTGCTGGTGGCTGAGCATGTGTCCACTACTTTTTTCATTTTATTGTTGACTGTACTCCGTGACCTGACCTTCTTTTCTAGTGAGTAGTTTTTTTCCTCGCCCGCTTGTTGTCAGGTGTTTTGACTCGTTCAGTAAATATTAGTATGTTCCCGAACATTCGATAACACTGTGGATAAGGATGTTTACGCCAGATTTGGCCTTGAGTGATGTAACCTGATAACGTATTGATGCGTGATTGGTTAGTTTGTGCGAGGGCAAAGGTAACGTTTATTTCGGGAACTTTCTATAGAAATGTTTATATATATAGACCTGTGTGAGTGGTTGGGGGGTGAGTAAGTGAGTTTCCTTTTGTGTGGCGTAGATATTTAGTTTCGCTGTTGTCTTCCTAGTAATTTATTGTTCACTATACAGTTATTAAACTTTAGTATTATTTAATCTATCGTCGGATCTCGTGTTTATTTATTTTACAGCTGTAATAGTTTCGTTTTCTAAAGGGTTGTAGTTAGATCAACTAACTCCCCCCTACTATAACGTGCTAGAACGACCTCAGCTGTTACAATGATACCTTGCAAAACAAAACAAAAAAAAAAGCCCGCCTGCACATGATGCACATGACAAATTGCTTCTGTCTTATGTGGTTCAAAAACAAACAAAAAAAAAACAACAACTGTGAATAAATAATACAGTGTATACTATTAAAGATCGTATTTTGTCCAAAATGGAGATGTCCAAGTAAAAATGTCATAAAAAATTGAGGCCGTACACTAAGTTTCATAATTTTTGGTCTCTAGTCATGAAGTTTTTAAGTGTTTGCATGTTCACTCTCTAGCTTCATTATAGTATGATCTAAGACTAAGACACGGGATACCGAGATGAATCAATTCTTCATATTCCATCCGTCGATTTGCGCGCGTATCATCGATGTCAACAATGCAACAAATCGCATCACACCTTCATAACTGAACGAAAAAGTACTTGTACTCAGGGTATTTATACGCACGCAATTTGTAGACATAATTATAGTGGGAGACGGAATGGGTCGTCTCGGTATTCTGTGTCTCGGGTACGAATGATTATAAAAACCACAGACAAACTTATTATCCCATGAAGGAAATTCTGTTTTTGGTACACACACGTTATGCATCATTACATAAACACGTATCACAGCTCAATAAAGTCAATAATAGGCATACATGAAGTGGCATGGTTTTGGTAAGGAAACTCAGTGAAATTTGGCACACATCTAGCTAAAGTGTCTTGCCGAGAGGGAATAAAATTATTGGGGAAGGCAAAGGCGATCTTCTGCATCTTTCCCTGCTTGCTTTCATCCATGTGTATTACATGTATTCTATTGCTCTTACAATGACCTAGAAATTTGTCAAAACAGGGGACACTGAGTGCCATTTAAGTTGGATAACATTTTTTTACGCAAGCATTCGAGTACAGGTGGTCAAAACTGAAAAAGAGTGCGACATGTTCTTCGTTTTCTTGATGTCTGTGCTGTTACATTTGTTCTTGTCACTTTCTGTGGCATAGCCTCCCATTGCTACAATACAATACATTATTAAGCTTTCGATGGTGGATTTGTATAACAAGAAAACCAGCGTCTTAAAGTGTGCTTATTTTAAAGGGAGATAGCACACTGTACATGTATACTGGGGTGATACCGAGTGTTGTTTCCAACCTGAATGAATTACTACTTCCAAATTTAGCAGGCCAAGCCGTTTTACTTTCTAATTTAAAATACCATGTAACTTCCAGCTTACACAGTTTTAGTGAGTCCCCCCTCCACCCCACCAGCCCTATCCCTATCCTAACCACCTAACCACCACCAAAACGAATATAATAGTGATCAATGATAGAATTGTGTCTTTAACTCTTCAGCTAATTATGTTTTTTGTAAATTCACTCGATGGACAAACACTGGGACAATGAACAGGTCTGCATGAGACCTTAATGATGGAAACGGCTGATAGCAAACAAAACAATACATGCATACAAAACTTACGGATCAATTGAAAAATGATAATAACCATACTAAAATGAGCTAGAGTGTGAATATCAAAGCACAAGGCGTCTGTATGTTGTTAGAAAGCCCTACAAAATCGTGTCTGATATTGTTAAAATGTATAAACATTGCCAGTGCACTTTATTTTGCGTTAATGAAACTTGCAGTTCCTTCATTGCTGTTGGAATCCTACCAAGACAGCAGTAAAACTGTTCAACACGCATTGAAAGCACTGAAAGGCGACATTTAATAGAATGTCAGATATGCAGTGCAAATTCTAAGGTATTTTTTTCCAGGCGGGTCAAGGTCATGTCATGCCAGCCACAATACAAATGCATTTTCAAGGTTCCAACTTCAGACTGGCGGAAAGGGGAGGGGAGGACCTATGGCCTTGACTAACCCGTGGCCGATTTTTCTTGCACAATCATCTTAATAAATCGGCCATCGTGCGTTACAAGTACACATGCTCTAGTTTTTTTCAGTCGATTAACTGTTTCAAGCCCCCATTAGATCTAACGTTACTGAATGTTTGACTTTGCTGCACAATGATATTTTTGGGGCTACTGCACTGATAGTACAGAACGATGAAACAAATCTCTATCACAAAAACGGGCAGGTGATTTCACGAGACACCAAAAACCATACATTATTTTTCGTTGTGGCCAGCGTTCGAAAGCGTGAATGTTGCATGGCACTTGGCATGCTCCGTCGCTGTAGGGCAACATGACAAGAATTGAAAGCAGAGTGTGCACACAAAGGTGGTAAGAAACCGTGATGTAAACCAATCATGATTTAAATGGGCCATGCGGTAAAAAGGTGCTAAATTATCGTGTTATGTTTACTGACAAGTGAAACCAATTCTATATTGAGAAGGGTATTGTTCCATAAATAAACTGTAATGCATAATTTTACCTCGTGTGGCACACCAAAGACACGCCCTTAGGGAGTGAAGTAAGACTTTGGCCATTGCGTCCTGGCATCTTATCTAACAATCATGCTCTGTCAAAGGTTAATACGCCACGATAGACATAACAAACTTGTAGGCCTTTTTGGTTAACATTATACCAAAGCAAAACATGCTCTACCGTCCCATTTTAAATAGGCAGCCGAAAAAAATGGCAAGGAAAGAAAAAGTAAAGAAAATGTAAGAGGTGTATAAAATCTGGCAAATTTTCGAAAGTTTTGGTCCCAGCATCTGGTTGACCGTGACGCCGCAGCTTAGCAAGGACGACAACTCTCAGGAATTCATAAACTTCACAAGGTAGGCTGGCTCTGCATGATGACGTACTTAAACGTAGGGTCCTTTGTATAATAAGGCAATGACAACATTTACATACTTTGATTTCCAGTACAATCATTCAGTTATGAAGGAGCTTTGTCGCGACCTTAGTTCTTGTTTGTTCTGTCTCCGTTCTCTGTAAAACTGGAGATCTTTTACTATTATGTTGAAGAGGTATCACAAATGCACATTTTAACACTTGTTTAAAATACTTTTTGGCACTTCCCAAGCTGTTTCATAGTTCCGATTCATACTAAAGCTGCAAACCTTCAACGTCGAATTTCGTAGTTGTACAAAAAGTGGAGTTCGAAAGAACTAGAACTTAGTCGCGATATATCTCTTTTTTTATTTATACGAAATTAAAGTGCATGTATTCAGGTACAACAGTTCTCCAGGAACTGTGGAAATTGGAGGGCTACTTTGATATTCATAAAAATCTATCTTACCAACGTGCCAAATCCCTGAAGTGAGAACAATTCCTCCAAAAATCCTTAATGTTTTACAATAAAAACAAATAAGGATGTAATTTAGGTACCGGTGTAACAGGCCAAAATATACCCCCCGCCCAGAATATACCCGGGGTTAAACTGGCCTAGCCCCGAATATACCCCGGGGTATATTCTGGGTATATTCTGGGCTAGGCCAGTTTATACCCCGGGGTTACTTTGGGCTAGGCCAGACTATACCCCCCCCCCCCAGTCCAGATTATACCCCCTACTTTAAAAAAAACAACAAGTCAAGACCACAGTTTATTTCAGCCTGTTCTTCATCACTGTCATCAGATATCACATTAATACAAACATGAACACATTCTTGTCACCAACAAGTCATAATGCAATTTAGAGAAAATAATAGTAACAATTTATTTCAGCCTTAGTTTACTTTGGTGTACATACATACATTCTCGGCGCCTGTTAATCATGATACATTTTAGAAGGAACAAACATTCATTAAAATGCATTGATATACAAAAGAGTTGAGTATCCATTCAAACTGACATGATTAGACTTCAGCATTAATTTCACTCGTGTGTGTTGATGATATTATAATTATTATTTTGATAGTTGGTTGGCCATGAGTAAAACATGCATTGTATTTTTTGTTACAATGATGTAGAGAGAAAAGGCCAGAAAAGAACACACAGAAAAAAAAACATAATGATAATCCAACTGACAGATAGTGCTATTCCATCATCCAGCAGACATAAATAGGCACTAAATATTTGCGACTGATGAACTCCACCTGTCCAGATCCACTTGAAACGTTACAGAATGCTAACCAGTAATAATGATAACAATGAGAACACGAAATCATGTTATTTACTCTTGAAAATATAGAGAAATATCAATATCAGAATCATCATCATCATCTTGGAAATTGCAAAGATATGAGAGGGAGTGTAAAAATGGCAGCTTAAGCCTACAAATCATTCTAGAATTTATAAGCAGCAACGTATGTGTATCAACTATATATATAAAAAACGTGTTAAATCTTTTCAAATATTCAAGTAAAACTTGACAGAAAGCCATAGTGAAATAGCCTTGACAGTTGTGTAGGCCGACAGAGTAAGTCCACTGAAACAAAAGTAGTGCGTTGTAAAAGGTAATTAGATCTATAGCATGTTGAGGCAAAATTCAATGGATCATGTTACATTAACAGTATTTCTTGTTAGTGAGTATCATTCTTTGATAGGTTATTTGTAGAAAGATATACATTTCATGTACATTACGGTTTAAGACACTGGATTAGTTTGCAAGGCTTTTGAAAGATTGAACCTATGTGCTATAGTGAATAAGGGTAGGCCCTATGTCACTCGCGAGTAAAAAAAATTGAAACGTTACAGAATGCTAACCAGTAATAATGATAACAATAAGAACACTACTACTACTACTATTTCCTGTTGCACCCACTGGTGCTTAGGGGAGCAACAAAGGATCTCCAGCCCTGTCTGTCCTGGGCCATCTTTGCGAGAGTTCCCCATGAGTGATTGAAGGATTTCATCTCTGCCTCGATTGTTCTCCGCCAGGTTGCCTTGGGTCTGCCTCGCTTGCGCCGTCCCTCCGGTGTCCACCGAAGTGCTGTTTTGATTATAGAATTTGCTTCCTTTCGCAGCACGTGTCCAAGCCATCTCCATCGTCTCTTCGTGATGATGTTGGCTATTTCTTCTTGCTTGCATCGCCTTAGTAGTTCCTGATTAGAAATCTTGTTTGGCCAAAAGATGCGGAGAATCCTACGAAGACATGTGGTGTGGAAGGAAGACAACTTGGCGAGGTCACCTTCTGTCATTCGCCAACACTCTGATCCATACAGGAGTGTGGATAGGACACAGCTTTGGTACAGTCTGGTCTTGGTGTTGATGCCGTATTGTGTCGATTTCCAGATGTTGCTCATGCTTTGAAAGACAGCCCTTGCATTTCCCAGCCTACTTTGGATGTCCTCCTTTGTGCCACCCTCTGGTCTGATAATGCTACCAAGGTATTTAAATTTGTCCGTCGTGGTGAGGTTCTTGTCATCTACTTGCACTGGTGCTGGAGTGTCTACATTTAGGATCATAATCTCTGTCTTCTTCTGGCTAATCCGAAGGCCTACTTTGCATCCAAAATTATGTAGTCTCTGCATCTTATCTTGCATGTGTTGGTGACTATGTGACAATAGCGCAAGGTCATCTGCAAAGTCCAAATCCTCTAGGTTGTCGAAGAGTGTCCATCTGATGCCTCTTGGTGCATCCTCTGTAGTTTTTCCGCATAATCCAGTCGATTACGAGGTTAAACAAAATTGTTGACATCACACATCCTTGCCTTACACCAGTTTTCACTTCAAAGGATGCATCACTGTTTCCGACACTGCAACTGAAGTTCTTGTAAAAGCTTTTGATGAGTTCAACAAGCTTGCTGGGAATCCCATAGTGCCGAAGAATGCGCCATATACTCTCTCTGTGGATGCTGTCGAAGGCCTTTTCGAAGTCAACGAAGTTCACATAGAGCTGCCTTTGCCATTCTGAACACTGTTCTATGATGTTTCGGAGTGTGAAGATCTGGTCAATGCATCCTTTCCCCTTTCAGAATCCGGCCTGTTCCTTTCTCAGTGTCTTGTCCACAGCATCTGACATACGTTTCACAATGATCTTGGCAAGGATTTTGCTGGGTATAGAAAGGAGAGTGATACCACGCCAGTTGTTGCAATCGCTGAGTGCTCCTTTCTTGGGTATTTTCACTATTCTGCCTTCATTCCAGCTCTTTGGTACTGCTTTTGCTTCCCAGATAGTTGTGAACAGTGGCTGAAGGATGGTGGCTGACTGAACCGGATCTGCTTTGAACAGTTCTGCAGTCAAGTTGTCTTTTCCTGGGGCTTTGCCGTTTTTTAGGCTCTTTATTGCTGCCACTATCTCTTCTTTCTTTGGTGGATCTATGTTGATGTCAAGGTCTTCAGCAGCATCTTGTATTATTATTCTATCTTCAGGTGGTGGCCGGTTTAGTAATTCCTGAAAGTGCTCTGTCCAGCGTGTATCCTGTTCTCGTTCTGTAGTCAGTAGTTTCCCATTCTTGTCTTTGATTGGAACACTTGGTCTTCCACCGTACTTGCCACAAATGCGCTTAGTGATCTTGTGGAGCTTACACTGTTCTCCTCTTGCTGCTGCCTCCTCCGCATCTGCCGCTAGCTGTTCCATGGCTTCTCGTTTATCTTTCTTTACTAGTCTCTTCACTTTCTTATTTAACTCTGTGTAGCTATGTTGGTACCTCTCTTTCAGCCTTTCCGATTTCACTTGTAGGAGTTTCTTTTTCATGACTTTCCTCTCCTCGATCACATCCCATGTTCTTTGTTGGATCCACTCCTTGCTTTTCCCTTTCTCATTAAATCCAAGGCAGGCTACAATGCTCTCTGTGTACACTGTAGTTACTCTTTTTCCACTCTGAATCGGTTCCTCCTTCTTTAGGGTTGTTCTTATCAGACTCTCGTAGAGCCTGGAATCGGTTCTTGACTTGTATGTTGAAGGCATTTCTAACACTTGCATCTCTCAGTTTCTGAATATTAAGGTGTCTTTGCTTTGATGTCTTGATTCCGGTCTTGTTCATGCCTAATTTTGATAAGTGCTGCCACTAGATGGTGGTCGCTGGCTACGTCAGCTCCTCTTTTCACTTTCACATCTAGAAGGGACCGTCTCCACATACCGTTGATCATCAAATGGTCTATTTGGTTCTTGTCTCTTCCATTTGGAGAATTCCATGTGAGTTTGTGAATTTCTCTGTGTGTGAAAAAGGTCCCTCCGATGACCAAGTTGTTCAAGGCACAAAAATCCACAAGCCTTTCTCCATTGTCATTCCTTGTTCCAGTTCCATGTTTTCCCATTACTCTTTCATAATTTATATCATCTTTACCTACCTTAGCATTGAGGTCTCCCATGACAATGATGAGATCATGCCGTGGCGTCATATCCATTTCCCCCTGGAGTTGTTCATAAAAGTCGTCTTTGTCTGTGTTGTCGTTTTCGTTGGTTGGTGCATAACACTGGATGACAGTGATGTTTGTGTGTCGTCCTTTCATCCTCATCCTCATCAGTCTGCTATTGTCTGGTTTCCACTCCAACAAGCATTTGTCCAGTCCTTTCTTTAGGATGATGGCTACTCCTTCATGATGTTGGTCATCCTCTCTTCTAGAGTAGAGAACGGTTTCTCCAGTGGATGTTTTGATCCTTCCAGATCCAGTCCATCTGCTCTCACTTACACCCAGGATGTGTAGGTTGTAGCGCCTCATCTCTGATGTTACTTGTGCTAACTTACCCGATTCATACATTGTTCTAACATTCCAGTATCCAATCCTGGTCTTGGTTTTGGCGGTGTTCAGTTCCTCCTTCATCCTGCTAGCAGTTTCCTTTCGGCTTTCACTACTTCATTCATACGAGTCGCGAGGTACTCAGAAGGTCCATCACATCCAGAATGTTGGTTTTTCCATGTTGCTGTTTCCGTAACGATTTTTGTTTCTCCAAGTAAGGTCACCCCAACAAGGATTTCAGGGTAGGGTTGTTAGCCCTACGCCCAACCCCCGAACCTGGAGGGCCGGTCTGTTCAATCTTGTCTGGTCCTTCCCCCATGACCTGTCCAGCTTGCTTAAAGCTATCAGGGGCACGAGGCCTCCGCTGGCTTAGCTCCTGGGATCACTGGGACACGCAAGCCACTCCTCCACGTCAAGGCATGAACAATTGGAGCAGAATAAGAACACGAAATCATGTTATTTACTCTTGAAAATATAGAGAAATATCAATATCAGAATCATCATCATCATCTGGGAAATGGCAAAGATATGAGAGGGAGTGTAAAAATGGCAGCGTATGCCTGCAAATCATTCTAGAATTTATAAGCAGCAATGTATGTGTATCAACTATATATAAAAAACGTGTTAAATCTTTTCAAATATTCAAGTACAACTGGACAGAAAGCTTTAGTGAAATAGCCTTGACAATTGTGTAGGCCGACAGAGTAAGTCCACTGAGACAAAAGTAGTGCATTGTAAAAGATAATTAGATCTATAGCATGTTGAGGCAAAATTCAATGGATCATGTTACATTAACAGTATTTCTTGTTAGTGAGTATCATTCTTTGATAGGTTATTTGTAGAAAGATATACATTTCATGTACATTACGGTTTAAGACACTGGATTAGTTTGCAAGGCTTTTGAAAGATTGAACCTATGTATTATAGTGAATAAGGGTTTGTCACTCGCGAGTGAAATTATAATAATTAAAAAAATAAACCATGTCCGTCTTTACCTTCCTAAGCTTGACACGTCCCTTGCCATGGGATTTAACAACTGTGTGTTTGTACACAAAAAATTATTTAAAATGACTTCATTTTTATGAGTCCGTTAATTATTTCATCCATTGGGAATAAGTGTAGGCCTATGTCAGTGCCAAACAAACAGTACCGTGCAAATTTTACTCAATGACAACCAACTACAAAAACAACTACAACATGCCAACGAACGTGAGTGAAACTAATCCAGTGCCTTAAACCATGAGCTACATAAAATGTATACATTTCTACAAATACGCTATCAAAGAATTTACTAACAAGACATGCTCATGCAACATGATCCATCGAATTTTTGCCATAACATACTGTAATTACTTTCTGCAATGCACTGTTGTCTCAGTGGATTTAATCTGTCATTTTACATGACTATCAAAGCTACTTCGCTAAAGCTTTCAGTCCAGTTCTACTTGAATAGTTGAAAAGATTTAACACATTTTTTTTTTTTACATGTACTTGGTACATACACACATTATTATTGCTGCTTATAGATTCTAGAATGATGTGTAGGTCATTTTTATATTCCCTCTTATCTTTGTATTATTCCAAGATGATGGTGATTCTGATATTGATTATATTCTCTTTATTTTCAAGAGTAAATAAGATGATTTGGTGTTCTTATTGTTATTATTGTATATTACTGGTTAACTTTCTGTAACGTTTCAAGTGGATCTGGACAGGTTAAATTCATTATGTGAAACAATTTTAGTATGTGTTTAGTTTTGTGTGAGGTATTTAATGTCTGCTGGATGATGGAATTGCACCATCTGCCAGTTCAGTTGTTAAAATGTTGTTGTTTTTTTCTCTATGTATTCTTTCCTGGCCTTTCTCTCTGCATCAGTGTAACTTTGTATGTAGATCTAATTGTTCCGACATATCAAGCACATTTCTGATTTTCAAAAATTAAAATAAGATTCAGATAACTTTACACTTATGAGTCTTACAATTAGTTCATACCTTGCCACTAAGTTAGTGGTGCCAAACAAAAAAATTACAATACATGTTTAACTCATGGACAATTAATTATAAAAAAACCAAAACAATAATAATACCAACGGACACAAGTAAAATTAGTGTTAAAGTTTAATCATATCAGTTTCAATGGATTTTCAATGCTTTTTGTATATCAATGCTTTTTAAGCATGTTTATTTCCTTTTAAATGTATCATAATTTACAAGAGTCAAAAATGTATGCTTCAATATGATATCTGATGACAGTGATAATGGACAATTCAAACTAAAGTTGAAATAAACTGCGGTCTTGACTAGTTTTAAAAAAAAAGTAGGGGGTATAATCTGGACTGGGGGGGTATAGTCTGGCCTAGCCCAAAGTAAACCCCGGGGTATAAACTGGCCTAGCCCAGAATATACCCCGGGGTATATTCTGGGCTAGGCCAGTTTAACCCCGGGTATAGTCTGGCGAGGGTATAATCTGGCCTGCTACACCGGTATCCAATTATCTAAAAGATTACTGGCGAGAGTTTATAAACTGAACGAAGAGATCTTTGACAGCTGGGCTCAGATGAAAATATGCTCTAGATATTCGCAGCCAGAACTTGTAGAAACTTTTGGTAATTGTGTTTTAAACTTAAGAAATTGTTTTAATGATATCGGGCTGTCTGTGAAATTTCATCATGTTGAATCTCAAATACAAGATAAATAAGATCACAAAAAACAACAACAACAACAAAGAAACGCATTATAATTATGACCCACTAGGCTGACTTAAAAAGTTCACTAATTATCTCTTGGAGGCACAAAAGTTGTGAGCGGATGTGGCGAAAATCAGATTTAAGGTGAAAGACCAAATTCCTACGAAAAACCCCTCCAAAGGGGGGACAATGTTTCTATGGATGTTGAAATTTGCCGATAAAATGAACGATCGGTCATTTTTCTGCATTCAGTTAAAATTATGTTGCTTGAAATTGTTTTCGAAATATTTTATTTCGATTTTTTTAAAGAGGTATAAAAATTCCACATACAGCCCGATTCCACTCACAATTATGATGTGAGATCTGTCAGTAAACAAAGAGTGTAACCAGGGACGAAAGGCAGGCTTTCTATTTGAAAATATTTAACACATGGCGAAGTTCAGTTATCAGCTCTTTTTGTTTTCCTTTATTGTTTCAGCCTTGAAACATGTCTCTCCCAGCAACCTCCTGCGTAGTTCTTCTCCTGGCTACAAGCTGTATATCCGTGCCAGTGACAGGTGAGCTTGTCTTTATTTTAAATGTATTTTGTTAACCTTCAGAATGCTGAGAAAGTCAGGAGCGGTTTTACTTTTGCTTGCCAGGGTATAATACATGTAATATGAAGTGCAGCTGTGCAACAAAGAATTACGTAGCGGTGGAATGATACAAGGGAAGCGGTATCAGAGAGTATAGATGTAAGAGACCAATCACTATTGATCGATTTGCACTGCGAGACACGGGGGGGGGGGTAGGGGGGGGGGAGGAACCATTGTTAGCATGGAGCGGAAAGTAGGTCGCTGTGGTAAACAATATCAATTCGTGCATTTCCACGGGGCGTAAGAGCTTACAAACAGCTGTAAATAGTTTCAGTTAGCCCAAAAATATGAACAAACCACAGTAAACAGATATGCACACCATCTGTAATGAAGATGGTCTCATTTACTTGTTCAGTTTCTTGTTTACCGCAGCGACCTAGTTTCGCGATTTGGCGGAAGTGAGATCTCTCTACACATTGGGGTATTGCATCTTGAAACCATTTCTTACTAAAAATGTAAAAATATGAACTGAAGTAATAGATCCTTGAAAACTCGTCTGCAGGACGGAATGCATTTTGCACCGATAGATGAGTACGATAACAAGACACTTTGTTATACTTAGTGTCCGTTTAACTAGAATGTTAACTAAGGTGGTTTTTAATCGGGCAGTTTACTCAAGGAGTGAGTGAGTGAATGGGTGAATGAGTGAATGAGTGAGTGAGTGCGTGAATGAGTGAATGAGTGAGTGAGAGGGTGATTGAGTGATTGAGTGAGTGAATGAGTGAGTGAATGAGTGAGTGAGTGAATGAGTGAGTGAATGTGTGAGTGAATGAGTGAGTGAATGAATGAGTGAGTGAGTGAGCGAGTTAGTTAGTTGGTTGGTTGGTTGGTTTGTTAGTTAAATAGTTGGTCATTTTGTAGGCCTACTTCCTTAGTTAGTTAGTTGGCTGGCTCGCTGCCTAGTTGGTTGGTTTTATAATTAGATAGATAGGTAGCTAGTTACTAAGGCAGATAGGAAGTAGGTAGCTAGCTGATTAGTCAGCTAACCATTTCATTGGTAATTCAGTCAGCCATTTAGTGATTATTTATTGAGTTCATTTATTGGTTACACAGTTTGGTTGCCCCCCCCCCCCCCCGCCAGAACAAGAAATAATAAAACAAGTAAAGTGAGGTGTAAATGCCAAGGGCAGCGAACCTCCTAAAATAAAGACCTCAAATCACAGTTGCCAGAAAGGTAGCCTAGTCAATTACATTGATTGCTTTGTTATCCTCGTCAAATTGCATATATTGACTTTCACAGACCATGGAAGAGGAGCACTGTCCTCAGCCAGCACTGTCGGTCATATTATGGCTACATGGAACCACATTATCAGCCATGGCATTGTCACCGATTTCATAGATTTCAACCGAACACTATCCTACACGACCAGCGTGGATGCTCTATCGTATGACCAAATCCTAGCCATACTGGGGGAATATCTCAAAGGACACAAGAAGTAGAGATTGAACGATTAAACAACAACTATAACAACAACAACTTTACTACTGCTACAACTACAATACGCGACCTTAGTTCTTGTCTGTTCCAACTCTACCATTTGCACAACTGAGAAATTCGATCATAAACGTTTGCGGCTCTAATAATAATGCAAGGATTTAGAATAAATCGGAACTATGAAACGGTGTGATAAGTGCCATAACGCATTTTAAACTAGTGTCCAAGTGTGTATTTGTCAAACCTCTTCTACATACTAAAAGATCTCCAGTTTTTCAGAAAATCTCTATAGAACAAACAAGAACTAAGGTGGCAAACAACAACAACAATAGCAACGCATTTGATTATATTGGAGATAAAATTATAAGATATAATAAAGGAAGGGCTTCGTATGAGGAAAAGCTTCCTATATATAATGAAACCCACATACAATGAATAGATACGCCCAGGTGTTTTGTGCTCGGATGACAATGATAGGTCTAACGCAAGGTAGGCCTTCCAGGCAGACTGATTTGGTAGGCTTAATTTATGTATTTCTATGGAAAGCTTTACTATACTTTGGGTGACACGCATTTCTATAGTTTTAACATTTCAGTTTGAAGTTGTTATTGTTAAAAAATTCTGGAACAGGCCTGGGGAATGCTTGCAATGTTTTGAAAGAATACAGCTGGAAATTATCAGTCTAGATTTACACAGTCGTGCTGCCAAATATGAAGACACCTGTGAAGTACAGCAGCTATAAGTATGCTACGCTATAATCTTGGGTGATGTTTAATTGATCACTCGTGTAACTTTTTAATGACGTATGCTGAATGATAGCTTTAGGCTTACCGGATTGTGTCTGTGTTCTTTTAATCAATTTTGTTTCGCATTTAAATTTCTCCTGCCGATTCGAATTTTTAGGGTTAGGCCTAATGGAAACCATTTTGCTCTTCATATGGCTGTTTCAATAATCAGGCATAACATCTCTGACTTTGTTCCTTGTATTGCAGCAAAAATTGAGAGAACTTATCTTTCTGTCTAGAAGAATTTTTTTATAAAAACCACAGAAAATTTGTGTGGTCGCAGCAAGGCTTGAAGCAAAGACAAAATATGAAGAGAAAAAAAAAAAGTTGTATGAAGAACAGAAACCATACAGAACGCTTGTTTTGTCTTCCGTATTGCTTTGCGTTTTTATTGCATGAAATATTTCTTACACCAGGCTTTGCTACATACAACTTTTTCTTTTTACTGTATTTTGTCTTATGTTTCTTTCCGTAATAACGCTTTGAAAGGCGTATCTGTGTCATGAATCTGAGAATATTTCACGTCAGTGCGTGGCCTAGTTATACTGGAAAACCCCACATCTTTTTGTATTGTAAATGATATTATTATCAATCTGTGTACGCCTCGGTATTGTTTGGTTTTTAGTTCAGATCTTCAAATCTGACCTGCGTGAGTGTGTGGAGAGAGAGAGAGAGGAGAAGGAAGGAGGGAAAGCTACGGTAAGAAAAATCTTAGAAAGAAGAAACAGATCTGAATGCGTCACGGACCAAGGAAATGAATAATGGACTGCAAAGAAAGAACAGAACGGAGTTGTTGAAGAAATGGATGATTGGGAGAGTCAAAACAATGATACAGAAGAGCCGTCTTAACGCACTGGCACACAGGGCCGTTGCCCAGCTACCCCAGGGGTTAAGGAGGCCCCATGCATGCAAATATACATGGGTTTTCGAAACGGGGAAGAAAATCCCGCGCTTTGCTCATGGGCCCAGAAATGATACTATGACGGTCCTGGTGATACTTCTCATCGAAATTATCCTGTGGAATAAAAGACAGTATAAACAGAATTATATATGGGGTACGTTGTTGTCTCATATTACTGCTATAGACCCTTTTCACTTCCGCGTTACGGTTGTTTGTCGGGAGCCGCACTGCTTCGGGAAGCACCGTGTAGGGCAAAAACTTCCACTTGCTTTAGTGATGGCATCTGAATATGTGCACAGTCTAAGCAAAGATGCATTTTTGTGCCAGAACCAGCACGTAACGGGTTTGTCCAGTTGGGTGCCCAACAAGAGTATGGCATCGTTCGACCGTTGTCCACCGCTTCCGCCCTACAAGTGGGGCACGCCGCCATTTTGTTTGCAAATCACGTGATATGGAGGACGGTAAATGAAAAGGGTCTATACATTCTTTAACCTCTGCACTAAGTTAAAAAAGGTATTGATTGATTCAAAATGGCATGTATGTACCAGATGAAGCCTTATAATCTTGTATTGAGATCTTGAGATCGGAGATGAGAAACACAGTAACTGATGCAATGTACAACCAACACAAACATTCTTGAGTCAACCCTGGCGTAATTAAAATGAAAAAAAAAAGGCAATGCTCCAAGGGAATAAAACGTTTGGTTTAACTTTTGCTTCCTGTTTTATTAGCTTTTATTTTAATCTCAACTGACGTCGTGAGGGTCGTAATGTAAGATAAGATTTTGTGTTGTTGATTTTTTTTTGGTTTTGTTTCGTGTTTTACTCATAACGGGGTCTTTTATTATGGGAAGTTCTTACCATAGGCATTATAAGATAACAGTTTTTTCTTTTCCTTTTTTTTAAAGCATTATGGTTTGAGATCTTGGATTAAGGCAGGATTCTACCACAACCATTTGCACTTAATAAACGTGTTTCAATCATGAAGTTGTCCTTCAGAATTTTTATCATTTTGTGAATGGATCTGACAAAATCGGGTTTAAGGTGAAATTGCTATACCTCTTTAAAAAAATTAATATAAAATATTTCTAAGACGATTTCAAGCAAACCATTTTAACTCAAAGCAGAAAAATGGCTGATCGTTCATTTTATAAGCAAATCCCAAGTTCCATGCAAAATTTTTCCCTGGGGGGTAGGGGACTAGGGGGTTTGAAGAATTTGGACTTTCGCCTCAAGTCCGATTTTGCCAGATCCACTCACATTAAAGAAAAAGTCACGAATGATGAAATCATCGTATCATCTTTCAAAAAGAAGAAGAAAATTTGATAGATAAAATACATTTTAGGAAAAAGTCACAGTGACTGACGTCTTTTAACTCAAGTCATCTACAACAATTAAATAATAAATAGGGTAAATAGGAAAAAAATGCGAGGTCAGATTTTGGTCAAATGTTTACGTGCAAAAAGTGTGTGATTGGTAGAAGAATGACGTTGGAATGTGTCTAGAGGGAAGATCTGTCTTCTTCTTTCTCTATCTTGCCCTCCCTCTCTCATCCTCTCTCTCTTTCTCTCTCTCTCTTAGTGCCTTTTATTCCTTTTGCTTGTTCATTTCTGTCTTTCTCTGCCTCCTGCCTGTCTGTCTGTATATCAGTCTGTCTGTCGCTTGTTCTCTCTGTCTCCCCATCCCATCTCCATCCCCCCCCGCCCTGCCCCCACCCTCCTCAACTTCATTCTCTCTCTCTCTCTCTCTCTCATTCTATCTCTTCTTTTCATTATTATTTCTTTGTTTTTCCTCTTCCTGATAAATTATTCTTTTAATTCATTTTGTCTTTGTATCTTCCTTTTTTTCCACACGGTTGGTTCAAGGAGTCCCGTTGTATTTATATACATTACTATTATTATTATTATTATTATTATTATTATCAGCATCTTGGAAGACTGTGTTGCAATTGGAGGCTCTGCTAACCCAAGAGGAAAATTTAGATTTCTCCTAATTTTAGACATTGCTCTTAAATTCCAATTTGCCTCATCTTTTCCAATCCAAGTTTTTATTTCGTAATCCAGCCATTCACAGACATCATAGTCCGGGGCTAAACTGTTCTGACCCAGTCCTGACCCACTTCGTCTTTAGTGGTCACAAATGGGGTCATGTGAAAAGATATCGAAATCTCCGCCCTGGTTTTGACCATCTTTGCCTTCGAAAGATAAGAATCTAACCACGCCTATGGTGTAACTTTGACGTCGTTAGATAAGACAAATTTTAGGTTAACCGTTTCAGATATGGTTAAATGAAAACAGTAAAATTATCTATCTTAAATATTTAAATCCACTATATTCTGATGGCGGTGTTCTTTGTTGTTGAAAAAAAAAATTGTAAATACATCACACAAGACCTAGGGATAACAGGATTCAGCTGCCACAAAAAACATTTTTACATACTAATAATTATTATTAATTTTGCAAAACTAGTAACTGCCTGGAAAAGAACGGATCGGCGGGCCAATTCAGCGACACACAGCAAAATTTAAAACAACAACAACAAAAAGTACTTCCCCATCATTTCAAATCTCCAAATCTAAAAACACAACCTCCAGCACATCAAGAGGCAGAAATCTTCAAAATTTCACGCAGATTCGAGCTGTATGAGCAGTGCGATTTTTTATGAATAATGTTGACTGCGAATGATAAGGCATAAAATGACCATGAGGCAATAGACGACGATTTAAGCACAAAATAATTATGCTGGCCTAGCTGGCATATTGTTTTTCAAAAGCCTAAATGATTTTTTGATGGGCAAAAGAGACGCACAGACACACGTGCAGTTCTAAGATAAATAAATTGTTACACTGACAGACAGACAGACAGAAGGACGGAGATGAATGGATGAATGGCTGGGTGGCTGGATGGATGGATGGATGGCTAGATGGATGGATGGATGGATAGATGGATGGATGAATGGTGGATGGATGGAAGAATGGATGCATGGATGGATGGCTGGATCGACGGATGGATGGATGGAAAGATGGATACCTTTATTTACAAAATCGCCATATCACATAAAACAACAAAGGTATAAAGTCTACCATAACAGAAAAGTAACAACAGCAGAGAAACATCACTAACACGCATCACAAGTGCCCTCTAAATTACACTGCTACTGACTAACAGAGAGATAAGAATGTCCACAGAACATTCTTCTATTTGCCACAAAGATTAAGAAATTGGATATATACTAGACACAAAAAGTTTATCAACAATCAGGCTATCTGAACTCGTTTCAAACCTAACATTAATGTCAGTTAAAACGTTTTCGTGTGATAAGTGCATGCACTGTTAACTTAAGGGAGATTTACAAAATTTACAAAATTCCTTCTGGATCTGTACAATGCAATTTTGATAACTTTACAGATTAAACAATTTTACACGGAATTTTGAATTTTGGCCGTTAAGTATTTTTAATTTGTGACATTTAGTTGAAGATAAAGGTACCAAAAAACCTGTGAAAGGCACAAATTGGCTATTAACCTGCCGACACTCTGTCAAACGCAAATTCGAACTCAGAACTGCATAAATTCTCCTAAATGACTTCCTCTCTTCTCCTTTTCGATTATGTCAACATTACCATCGAGCTCGTTAGATGTTTATGCACTGATATGAACGTACGCTTAATTCTATTGTTTAATGACGCATGCAAGTTTCATCCAAGTAAAGTCGAAATGACCGGAACTTGGGAAATGAAATATGTTAATAATGAGCGGGGCAAGAAAAATGACAAATAGGAGAGGGACAGAAGTAAAAAAAAAAAAAAAATTACACACACACACACACAAAAATAATTGGAATTTCCAGAGTAGATGAGGTCGTTAAGAGGTCAAGAATCTGAAATCAGGCTAGGTCCCTGACTATAAATGCGTATTCCCTTTGTTCTGAATTCTGTTGACAAATCAGGTTTCCCGAGGGCTTGACTCTAGAGTCGAGATAACATTCAATTTTGTTCATCATAAAGTAAGTTTATAAGGTAAGTCTGTCTTTGCTTCTAGAACCTTATTGGCACTCAAAGATTACCTCTGTCTTCCTAAAATCCCTTACGGAACTGTTTATGCTGGTGTGCATGAACACTGAAAGTGAAAGCAATTCTCAGTTCTGTTTGTAGTGATTATTTCTTCGTTCAAATACAAGTAATTTGCTATATTCTGGTTAACTTTTTTTAATGTTCAAATTAATATTTGGCCATCTTATTGGTGAAACAACAACAACAACAACAACGATAGCAACAATAATAACAACAGCAGCAGAACTTCTTTTTTTTTCGTAGCTATTGTTGGTGGCGTTGGTGGTGTTTTTTGTTTGTTTTTTGTGATCGTGTCACTCGTTTACTGCGAGACCTAGCATAACAAAGATAAGCATTGGATATTATTTTTCCCCGTCTGTCGAGGAGCATTTTGTATGAAAGTTTATGTACCCTCTTGCTTTACAATGCAGCACATTGAGTTACCCATGGTCCAAACATTTATGACTTGAGTCTGCAACTTTACATAGTGCAGTTTCAGGTTCAAACGAGCTGACTCAGATTTGTATGGACTGGTTTCATTCGTCGTCACAGAACTCCCACTTTCCAATTAAATGTTTATTTGTTTTTAAATTATCTACACCCACAAATGTCGGCAAAGCATCGCACGATAGTCCACATCACAATCTTTGATGACGTAAATCAAACATACGGAAGAACGGAAAGAATAAAATGTTCATTTTAAGACAGGTGGAAGTAAAATAAACAGAGACATGAGACCTAGAATGTGTCCCAATGCTGTTGTGGAATAACTATTTAAACCTGGCTATTCAAATGAAAGTTAAAGCTATGGAATCATCAACAACAAAAACAACAACAACAACAGCGACATGAAAATATAACTTGCAGCTTAGAAGATTCTAGTCAAAATTTGGCAAAAAGAAAAAAGTTGTATGACTTTGCATGTAGCCTTGCTGCGACCCCACAGTTTTTCTGTGTTTTTAAAAGTAATATTTCGTCAATTAGAAGAGTCTAGGACCAGACAGATTTCGCGATATTAGTTCTCGTGTGTTCTAGTTCCATTTTCTCAAAAACTGGAGATTTTTTAAGTATTTAGAAGAGGTATAACGAATGCACACGTTGACACTTGTTTGAAATGCGTTGTGGCATTTATCAAGCTCTTTCACAATTTCGATTTATTCTAACTCCTTATAATACTAAAGCCGCAAATGGTAAGCGTCGAATTTCGCAGTTGTGCAAAAATAGAGTTGGAACAAACAAGAACTAAGGACTCGATGTGTTGTAATTTCTATTCTTGTTGTTATCCTTTTGTCTGTTTGTTTGTTTATTAATTTTATTGTTTTATTGTTTTTTTTAATTTGTTTGGGGTTTTTTAATGTCAGCTGGCAGTTCTGAGATACTGGACGTTAACTCTATTTTCCTTTGTTCTAGGATAATTTGTAAGATCTGTATTAATACGTGTCGTATAAAAAGTTCTTATCTTTTGTTGTGCCAGATAAACCAATAGGTCATTTTAATAAGTGTCGCCTTAAGGACGTAATGGGGTCATCATTGCGAAATTCTTAAGTGTAACCAACTTAAAGTTTTTGTGCAAGCTGTTCAGTTCCCGAGCAGTGACAAAGATCTTTGGCTCTTTATGTAACACGAAGATCATTTAATAGGTAAGAGTTGATGGTGGCCTTGCAGACGCTGATGACAGTGATGGTAATGGCGGTGGTGATGGTGGTGGAGGTGACAGTGGTGATGGTGGAAATAACAAGGTTCTGTTCTAGGCCCTGTTTTATACACCTTGTACATGTCACCATTGAGTAAAGTTTTTGTATCACACAGTATGAAATATCACATGTATGCAGATGACTCGCAGCTTTATGCAGCATCTCAGTTGGTTGACTTTCCTTCACTTGTGAGTCAAGTTCAAAATTGTTTTGACTCTGTAAAAACCTGGATGCGTACCAGCAAGCTCCAGCTTAACAATGACAAAACCGAGGTTATGCTATGTGCCACTGAATCAAAGCTAAATAAGATTGAAGTCAGTGAAATACAACTAGCTGACACTGATATTCATTTTTCAGAGAAAGCAAAAAACCTGGGTGTCTTTTTGGATTCCATGGAGTATCAGATTAATTACATCACCAAATCAATGTTTTTTGAAATACGAAGGATTTCACGTATGAAATCTGTTCTGACTCAGGAAGCAGTGAAAACATTAGTTATCTCTTTGGTTTTGTCTCGCCTTGATTACTGCAATTCACTCTATGCTGGTCTCTCAGATGAAAAGATTTTTAAACTGCAAAAAGCACAAAATTGTGCGGCTCGTTTAATTCTTGGAAAGTCAAAATTTGAAAGTAGCACAGAAATGCTCAAAATCCTTCACTGGTTACCAGTAAAAGCCAGAATAGAATACAAAATTGCTGTGTTTTGCTACTGCAGTGTCACAACAACTGCACCTACATACATCAGTGAACTTCTCTGTCCCTATGCTCCTCCCAGGGCCCTGAGATCTCAAGACTCGGGGCTCTTGGTGGAACCTAGGTGCAACCTCAAAACGTTCGGCGACAGGTCATTTAGTAAAATTGGACCTGCATTATGGAACTCACTACCAAATTCCCTGAGATCAGCATGCAGTGTAGAGAGTTTTAAAAAACAACTAAAACCTCACCTGTTTAAAAAATATTTAGATAAATGATTTGTGTGTGTGTGACCGTTCTTTAGTATGTGTGTGTGCGCGTATGGTGGACAATGTTAAGCGCCTTGACGCCTCGGCGAAAGGCGCTATATAAATGCTCTTATTATTATTATTATTATTATTATGGTGGTGGTGATGATAATGACGCTAGTGACGGTAGTAGTACTGGTAGTAGTACACTGTAGTAGTAGGAGGAGGGGGACGAGTAGCAACAGTAGTAATAGTAGTAGTAGTAGTAGTAGAAGTAGTAGTTGTTTCAGTAGTAGTGGTAGTCATAGTAGTAGTAGCAGCCGCAGCAGTAGTAGTAGTAGCAGTAATAATTGTAGTCGTAGTCGTAGTAGTAGTACAATGTAGTAGTAGTATTGGTAGTAGTAGTAGTAGTACATTGTAGTAACAATCGTCGCAGGAGGAAGAGTAGGAGGGGGAGTAGGAGTGGGAGTAGCAATAGCTGTAATAGTAGTAGTTGTAGTAATTGCAGTAATAGTAGTAGTACTAGTAGAAGTAGTGGTGGTAATAGTAGTAGTATGGTAGTAGTAGTAGTAGTGGTCGCAGCAGTAGTAGTAGTAGTAATGGTGGTAGTAGTAGTAGTAGTAATGGTTGCAGTAGTAGTAATGGTGGCAGTAGTAGTAGTAGTAATGGTACTAGTAGTAGTAGCAATGGTAGTAGTAGTAGTAATATGGCAGTAGTAGTAGTAGTAGTGGTAGTAGTAGTCGTATTAGTAGAAGTATGGCAGTAGTAGTGGTAGAAGTAGTAGTAGTAGTAGTAGTCGTAGTAGAAGTAGTTGAAGTAGCAATAGTAAGAGTGGATCTGCACTGAGACTTTCAAGGAATATCAAAATATCTTAAGTGAATTTTTTATTAAGAATTAATAAGTATCTCACTTCATACCGCACACAGTCATCAAATATACCTTTCTAGGACGAACAGCCTTGAATGTCTCTCCGCACTAGCTTGAAAATGACGTCATCGGCGATGAATTACCAGATTCAGTGAGGGCTTTTTGTTGGTTTTGGGGGGTGGAGATGGAAAAGAGCTTTGCCTTTGTGTCTGTGTCTATCCTCTTGTGCCGTCAAGTGTCGAGGGGACATACAGCTTACGGACATTGGCCTGATGGGTAGCGTCTGTCATGAATCTTTCAGTTATTTCCTTGACATTTTCTATACATCACTTTCTAGCACGCCCCTTTCCTCCTGGAAAGAGCTGCCATCCAAGATCATCATCAGTTGCCCTGTCTGGAACAGACACTGGCGATCGTGGCTCTCCACTCGGATCTGTCATCAGCCAACCTCAAGAAGGAGTTGTTGTTGTGACGTGTTTTTGTTGTCCATGACTTTCAGCGATAGTTTTTCTCTACCTACCCCCGCTTTTCCTGCCTTCGATCTCCCCTGTGACTGCTAGATATTCGAGGCTCCTGAGATGACAGATGTGTAATTTTCACGACATTCTACACTTCTTGGCTTTCTGAGGCGAAGCCTTCAGAGTTGTTTTGATTTTTTTGCATATCTATTTAATGACATATTTTTTATCTTGATTTCACACAGAATCAAAGAGTAATCATGATGTCAACCACCTGGTTGGTCCTTCTCTTCGTGGCTGGTTGCTGGGCTGTGCCAGGTATGTTCCAACTTTACGTCGTCCATCGCTGCCACTACTACACCTGATAATACTACTACTTTCAGGGCCAGATTACAATTTTGTAGGCCTCCGGCATTAGATCTTTAGAGGCGCTAAGTACTTAAAAGAGTTAGGTGCACCCTGCGCAATTCAAGCTATAATAAAAAATAAACTATCAAAACTGAAAAAAACAAAAAGCGAGTCTTACTCGCTAGCAAATATTTTAAATTTTTCATTTATTTTGGGGGGTGGGGTGGGCGGGGGTGGGGGGGGGGGGGGGCTCTTTGTGAACCTTGATTCAGCTGCACCATTTGCAGTTTTGCACTATATGGTCCATGGTAAATCCGGCAATGAAAAATGTCCGTGGTGCCCCCCTTCCCTTGATGTCTTAAGCACGTGCTTATTATATTTAATGGTTAATCCAGCCTTTGCCCCTGGGCTACAGTTACTGAGACCCCCCCCCCCCCCCAGTAATAATAAATAAAAATGCTGAATAAATTATGATAAGCACGGCTTGTTTTATAAATATTAAACTCTAAGTTTTTAATTACATATAATATCTACCAACAGTTTCATAAAAGTAATACTACTAGTTTTAAGCTATAAGGAGAATGACCGGCAATTAAAATTAAAATAATGTTTTGATAATTATAAATTCACTTAATTCCTGGAGGTCCTCAGCTGGGGAAGGCCCTTAATCCAATACTTTCTTGTTTTTGTTTTTTTTTGGTACTACTGCCTCTTTTCGACAACATAATACTATCATGGACTCTACAATTTGCCGCTAGAGTTATAACTTTTACTGCCACAATGACAACGCTGTAAATGTACACATCACACTACAGTTCTGCCGTGTTACAATAAAAAAAGTGTAGCCAATCTACGTAAAATTCACTGTTTAACGTTATTTTATAGAATGAAATGTGTCCTATCATTCTATTTTGGTGTATAATTTTGTACAACTTAGGAGGGTATCATACCAAACCCGACCCGGCACAGTCAAGTGCTGGCATTCAAGAATTGTACACCATAATTTCCTATATTTTATCAGTAAATCCGGGAAGACCCTAGTATCATCTTAAGCCCGGTCAGACACAGTCAGCTTCTGCCATTATTTCTTGGGTGTACATTTTGCTGACAGAAACTGACTGTGACGTTGCGGGCTTAGTATGATACCCACTCCTATTACACTGAGTTCCTGGTGGTCATCACAAACACGGAAATTGAATGGAATAAAAGAGGAACCAAACATAATAATAATATGTTTTGAATTCCTTCACGTATCTACCTACGTACACACTTCAATAGGCATCTATTCATTTATCTAAATTTAATTTGTTCTTTGTTCATCTCTGTTCGCTTCATTAGGTACCTTTTATTTCTTTATTTATTGATCTCCAATCATTGAGTCATGCACAGAATGAAAACATTCCAAATTACAATTCAATCTGAGCCCTTAAAAAAAGTAAGAATAAAAATAAAATAATGATAATATGTATTTGTTTGTTTGTTTGTTTGTGGCACCCCGTAAACTGGGGTAACTTTGAACACTTTTGGATTTCAACTTCCCATACTTTTCACAAATTCCCAAGGGGACAAACCAGTACTATAAACTGTCATAAAAATATTTACATTGGTAGTCTCCCTTTGAATGCAATCCTAATTAAATGGGTGTTCAAAGTTTCCCAGGTTAAGGGGGGTAACTTTGAACACTACACAAACACTTCACATCTATGACTGAATTAAAAACAGTTTATTTTATAAAATTATTGTTGAAACTCAAAAAGGCAAGTTGGACAGAAGAAAATTAACATGGTTTGGGGCTGTTTTGGAAACAGAAATTCAACTTTCATCTATTGTACCGTATATAAAAGTTTGCAATGATGTTGAAAGAGGCGATGCTTAGTCGGCCATTTACAATCTTCGACTGTACCGCAGCAAAAACTCCAGGGTCGAAGAAACTATCAAATATTAAAACAAAAATGACTACAAAAAAACTCAGAAAGTATTTTTTTAATGAAATTAAGAAGATTCTGTACGCAACGATAAAACAAATATTTTTTGCATCGACTGTTCAAAGTTACCCCCACCCGTTCAAAGATACCCCGGTTTACGGCACCTGTAAAATTCTGTGTTTGATCTATAATACGGACTGCACATCATCACACTGCAGAACGGCTACGGTCATTGCTACTACCTCTACCACTTTTACTAACTACCACCACCACTGTTTCTATAACTCCCTAATCATCACTTCTACTCGTTTTCTCAATTGTTGTTGAAACCACTATTTCAACGACTACATGAAGCATCATTTTCTTTCTATTCGTACATTTGTATTTGAAACAATTATTTCTACAACTACGCACGACGCTACATTTACTACTATTTACACTACTATTTCTGAAACAATTCTGAAACTAAAGATTTCCACAGTTAATGTAACTACCACGCATACTGCTGTTCTTACGACTAATGCCAGTTCTACCATCAACCATTACCACACTACCATCACAGTCACCACCATACCACCACCACCACCAACACCAGCCCTATCGTCATCACCACCACCAACACCACCACTATCATCACCACTGCAACCACCATCACTATCACCATCACCATCACCACCACCACTACCACCATAACTACCACCACCACCATCACCATTTTGCTACATCCAAATCGTTGTCTATGATTTTCTTCCCAGTGAAGAGATTAGACCCCCCATCACTATGGGGCAAACCTCTGACCACTGAACAGATCATTGGACTCTCTAGTAAGTTGCTGTATTTGCATACATGTCCAGTATGCTGGTTGTAGGTCTTTATTTTAAGATGTTCGCTGTTCTTGGCTTTTGCACCTCACTTTTCTTGCTTTTATTTTACTTGTTAATACTTTTGTGTTTTGTTTTGTTTTTTTAAATTTTGCCCGGAGAGCGGCCTTGCGATGCCTACTCTTCTCGACTCCCAACTGCCAAGGTATCTTTAACTTGCGCAACCTGCACGCGGGCCCTCCGTGTTTTTCGCCCTTATCCGATAAGACTACGTGCTCGATCCTAACTACCACGGGATCAGGAACAGGAATCCCCCCTCCCCTCCCTTCCAACTTCCAACATGCCTGCACCGACCGGGAATCGAACCCGGTATCTTCGGCAGGACAGGCGACCACCTTGCTTCTAGACCAACGGGTCCCCACATGTGCAGTATGTCCAGACAGTACCATTATTTGACACAAAATGGCCGATACAACACAGAAAAAGGCGAATAAGTCACAAGAAAGAGACAGAGAAGTTAAACCCATATTTATTATCCATTCTCATATCGTCTCGGTTCACTGAAACTGTAGTAATCGGTTTTGGCTGCCTTTCAGGAGAAGCAAAAAACTGTTTTAATTTAGCACAACTGTTGCGATGAATTTTTGAAAGTTTGCTATTCGATTATTTTTCGGCTTGGGGATCTCCAGCCAAGATCATTCAATGTGGCTTTGAATGTAGCTGAATATAATTATATACAAACCCATTTTTCGCATTTTTTAGTTACTATAGTCTAAGGGAACGGTGACGATATCAGACCTGAAGTAACCATAGCAACAGATACATCATCCACCAAACAACTACAGCA